>JACCID010000018.1:2447661-3671492 GCA_018906775.1 Sycophila sp. Sp_5
CAAAGAAGGCGAGAGAGGGGAAGCGAGAGAGAATTTGATCAAGAGAGTGGAACATTAGTTTCGAGGGATGGAGATATCTTTTTACCGCGGAGGCGGAGAGGAAAAAAGCGGGGAAGCTGTATGCGGGTAGTGGAAGGTCCATTGGGCGAGGGGCCATTGAGGGATGAAATGTAATACTTGCGTGTACCCAGCGTAATGGAAGGGAACAATTTTTTTGCGTATAACCGATGCCGATTCTGGGTCACTCGTCTCTTCAGTTGCAAATCAAATGCTCAATGCAAAACAACACTTGTGTGTATTATTATTTCAGTCGATTAGTTCTGTTACGCAATGTATTACGCTTGTTTTTTTTTCTCGAGAATGGCAAAACAGCTTTGCTTTGAACAATAGCTAGTAAATATGATTTAGAAAATAGAATAGTCAAATTTATTAATTATAATTTATATCGGCTGGCCGATAGACTGATAAACTAATAAGCGAATATTAAGATTGAAATTAATGAACGAATTTCAATCTTAATATTCGCTGTACTATAGTTTATGATTTTACATTGTAGTTGTTAAATTTGCTGGTTACGTTTCACTTATTTCGATTTAGATTAACTTGAATTAGAGTTCGTGCGGTTGATTGATCACTTGGAAGAGTATCTTTATATACTTTAATATAAAACAGGAAATCCGTTGCGATATTCAATAAAAAATTATTAAAAATACATTACCTGCAGTCTGTACAATAAATAATTTCTAAATAAAGTATTCGTATATTTCAATTTATTGATACATCTTCATTTTGATCAAAGAAAAAGGAAAAGCGATTTTGTCCCGAACAAAATTCCATTAAGGAAGAAGTAGGCTAGGATTCCTTCTCAAATCAATCTTCCATGATAGCTATATAGACGATTTCGTTTCATTATTTGTGGGCTATCTCAATTTCACTAGTAATCATTGTTCAATTACAGAAGAAATCGCCAGAGAAAATACTTTTTCTTCGCAATTTTGTATAAAAATGTATCAACAACGACAAAATGTTTAAGTAACAATTAAAATCAACAGGCAATCTTGAAAGTTCGACAAAGCAAGTAAGTCCCTCTTTGAGATAAATCAAATCCAGGAGCTCGCACTTACTCGACTTGCAGAAATAAGGTCACCCGTCCTCAACTCGTCATAATCAATGTTCCGCCCGGGTCTGCGCACGAAAAGCCCGCAGTCAGAGTTCGCGGGCTTCCCGTGAGTCGCAAGCTCAGTGTTTCGAAAAATTGAATTACCGCCATCCTTTAAAAGCATCCGCCGCTGTCGCTCGCGGCAAACAGTCTGCAGGCGCGCGGAGGGTGTAGAATCGCTCGCAAAAAAAAAGGAGGGCGTAGAAGCGCAGCAGCGCGAGATAAAAGCGCGAAAAAAAAAGGGAGAACGGGTGAGCGCGGAATAAAATAGACGGGCAGCCTGCCAGAGCGCGGCTTAACCCAAATTGGCGGGCTTTCGAGAAAATTGCAAATATAAAGTCTCGGTCCTCGCGGCCGGGCGCGAGCTTAATGAAATGCGCGCCCAGGAGGGAGGGTGGGGGGCAAGAGGCTTGTGCGTGCAGGCCGAAAATTTGAATTTCCAATCGGCGAAATGCCATCCGGCCGATTCGCGGGGTATATCCGAGGCCTGCGTCTGCGCGGTGGCGAACGTAGTACGACGCGATGCACGAACCCAATCAAATCTGGACAATTATCGGAGCCCCGCGCCAATTTCCCTTTTGCACTTGGGTGAGGGCGCAGTACGTAGGACTAAAAGAGGAGGTACGCGGGCACCGCTCGATTCCGCCGGAATTGCCGTGGGGTCAAGCTTGGGCTTGCATTATTAAAATCTAATCTGCGGGTCGCTCCTGGGCTCTTTGTGAGGGACTCTTAATAAGAGCGGCTTGGTATTGTTTTCGGGCTTCGGGCGCGCGGAGATCTACGGCGAGTAGAGGACCAAGACTGGCTTTGCGCGGGTAAGGTTCACTGATTGGGAGCTTATCGCTTATTCAGCGAGAATGTCCGGTGCCTTCAGCCTCCTGCGTATTTAATGCAGAAGATTATTGGCCGCGGTGTATCCGCTTTGGTTTCGAGGTAGTGCTGTACTAACTGCCACGTCAATCGACGGAACTGCGTCCTGGTAGAAAAACCAACTATCTCTTAGCTACTAATTAGGTAATTGTTGCAGAATTAGTCATCGTTAGGTAACGAAAGTAGCTTACGCGTAGCTACTGTTTTTAGACGTACGATAGTTCCATATAAGCTAATTTGGATGTTAAAATATTATTAAAGATTTTATTAAAATTTTTTTAAGTGAATTCTCTAGATATCAATCAGTGAAATTTTCACTAATTTAAACAGTGATTTTCATGTTTCACTTATCCAATCAGTGAATATACACTGAAAAAAGATGAACGTTCATTGAATGGAATTTAAAGAGAAAGTTATTTTCTATGTGAATGTACACTGATAGAAAAAAAGGAGATTCTTCTAAAAACGTATTGGAAATTCTCCTTTTTCATAAATTACATCACTCACAAAATACATTTTATTTTTTATAAAAAAACTAAGAACACAAAAAACAATTGAAAAACGAAATAGCAGCTAAAGCTCGAACAATCACATTACGAGAAATACTGACTGCAATGAAACCTCCATGGATTTTTGTTTTATTGATTAGGAGTATCTTCTTTTTATGAAAAAGGAGAATTTCCTATAAGTTTTTATAATAATCTCCATTTTTTAAGTGGACGTGATTTTATGATATTCTCCTAGACCAGGGCTTAATCGAAGAGTTTGTCGAAAAGTATGTGAGATATTGTATTGCGGATAACATTGAATAAAGCCGAAATTATAATGGTTATGAATGCTGTAATAGTTATTTTATTTACTTCTGGTCTTTTTCGCCATTTTTTATCGAGAACAAGCGTTATAAATATTACTCTTCGTTTAGGAACGTGACCGCCGACTGAACCTAGAGATAAAAGTTACTATACTCTACAGTAAACTTTGCTGTGCGTACAGGATTATTTCCAACGCTGTCCAGTAAAATTTACTATATTTATGGCAAATTTTACTGTCGAGTATTATGATTTTTATCTGAAGTTTTCTCTCATATTTTACAATACTTTTTTCTCGGTGCATTAACTAAACGAAAACGTTGAAGAGTGAATTCAATTTTATATGAAAAAATAATCACTTTTTTTTTGTAAATTAACAATTATTAAAAGTTTTTTTTCTAAGGAAACGAAAAAAACGTATATCGATGTCGAATTTGACGCGCCAGCTGTGGAAATCCGGTGTCCATGTTCTCCTACAGGAAGATCAATTTTGTTTGGGCATGTTTTGGGTTCGACTCGTGGTAAATGAGCTGCTGTTTTCCGGCGACCAGTCCACCTAATGAGGAACACCTGACGCTCTTCAAAGAAATCTGGCGCTTGTTAGCGTCTTATATCGCTCCAGGCATTTTTCAAGCTTCTCTACTTCTATTATTTGCTTCTGCTCGTTTGCTTGATTATATACCCATCCGAACATTTAAACAAGTTGTAAATCACTTGACAATATATTTTTGCGCTGGCCACTCTAGACTCGTTAATGGCTATAAATAATAAGCTTGTTCAGGACGAGGTGTATACATTCCTCGTATGTTTTAATTTTTTGCAATTCAACGCATTAAAATAATTGTGCGTTATTAATTCAGGAATAACTGCCAGGCATATTATCAACATTTTTTGTGGGATTTTACATTAATGTAAATTTTTTCAAAAAACTTGTCAATTTTTATACGAACCATTGTAAGTGGGAAGCGTATTATTTATGGACAGTAACAAATTTTTCGCGCACATTAATTGATAAAAACAATTCATATTTCATAATATCAATACAATTTTCTTCAGCTGCGTTACATAATTTATGTGCGTCGGTCCCTTTTTTTTTCATAACACTTTATCCCGCGATTTTATCACCCTTCAACGAAATGAAACAGGAAACCATTCCACCCGTTGCTATAAAATAAAGGACAGTTGCACAAGCATACCCTAAAAAAACAGTCTCCAAGAGATTTGTCGAGGCTCACGCATCGCTCTAGGACGATTTCTCCGCAACCCCGTCGTTTAAAACGCACCGAGTGTTCGGCACAGCCCAAAAGGGGGAAGAATTCCTATCGCGGAAGGGGTACGCTAAAAATCGAGTCGTCCGAATGTCGCCGTCTCCAGTGGTACCCGGAAGTCTGGAACTTCGTTTTCTCGCCGGGGCGAACTACGACGAGGGGTCGTTTCACCCCCGCGGCGCTCGCTGATGGACGCTCAAGTCGCGGTGTATATTTACTTGGGGAGGACGAAAATTTTTCACTCCTCCCGCGCGGCTCGTGTCAAAACGTCCGTCAGCTGCACGCGACCATCGAATGAATGCGTCCTGACTGAAGGCATCGAGGGAAAAATTTATCTTGACCGGGACTGTCTATCTCGGCTGCGATGATGCAGATTTATGTTCCGCCGCTCGTCGCTTTGATGACAGTCGGTTATACTCGACCAATAATCTACATCGAAATATTCGAGGCAAATATTTGACGCAATCAATTAGACGAAAGTGTATTAGTTAATCATTTTAAATTCGAAGTTGACAGTCTTCTCTGCGCAAATGAAGCAACGAAATTTAAAGCGAAAAGCGCGTCCCCCCTAGGTAATGAGAATCGCGTACTTTCGGTATTTATTTACTTCGCAATAGCCTTTTAAGTGCATTAAAGAAATTGGTATACCCTTGTCGGCTGATTTTTTCACTCTTCCTCGTGAATTCTCAAGCACATCGCAAAACAAACGCGATACTTCCTCCAGCATTCGGCAAATATTTTACTTCCCTTACAAGCGCGAGCGTCGTTTGAAAGCGCGCGCGGGTCAAAGGTGCGCTAATTGGAAGGTAAACATTAAATCTGCGGAAAAGCATCTCGCTTTCGCTCGCAAAAATAAAGAAACGTTACGTGGACTTTTTTTCACTTCAGCCGAGTCGTTATATGCTAGCCGAACGCAGCGTAAAAAAATGTTGCAAGGTAAACGCGACGATCTTGGAATAAAACGTCGGCAGCTGACGCGCGCGTAGGTGTCATTCCGGGGATAATTCTCGGCCGGACGCGTCACATGGCGGCCGGCGCGCTAAAAAGGGAAAGCCGGAGGGAGCCGCCGCCGTCTATTTTTCCATCGTGGGGCCGAGGCCATCAAAGGGGTGGAGCACCGTATACTCTGCCGGCGCCCCCTTTTTTTAGGCTCCGCTCGTTCTTCAAGTAGAAGCGCGCCGGCGCTCGTTTTTTTTCCTTCCCTTCCTTAATGCGGACCAGTTGGAGTTGACGGAGCGATTCGAGCGTCGCCCCTCGTGCACTGGCCTTGTGCATTAAGGAGCGGACTTTTCACGTCGGGCGCACCGTGAAATGTGCGCGCGGCCCTTTTGTGCCGATCGGAGATAGGTGACTTTGTAAACGCCGAAAATCTGTTGGCCTTTTTCTTCCTCCGTCGAAAATTAAAACGAGTGAATTGGGCACTTTTTTTCTCTCCCATTAGCGCGGGCAATGCGATACCTCTTCTTCTCCCGTGAATGAATTTTTGAGCTCCGCGTGTTTGAAGCGCGTCCACGACGTTTCAAGCACAATGAAAAATTTCGAGCCGACGGACGCGTCGTACCGCGAGTTGGTATTTATTTTTGGAAGTATTCAAAAGTCGGCTATTTTAAAGTCTTAAGTAGATTCATTTATAGAATAGTTCCATTATGCGAGAGCGGGCGATGATGCTACGAGAAATTGCGGTCATTTCTACTTTGACACGTGAAAAATTATTCTTGATTCAACAAATCGGTTGTCACCCCGTTTAAACACTGAAATATTGAGACGGCATATACTATATTTACACAAACCGAACGTCAGGGCTGCAGCGGTGTAAAAGCGCTTTTGTCTGTCGTATCAACATTAATGAAGCCATTAGTTATGGACGTTACATCGTCGAAAAAAAAACAAATAACAGTTTAATTACGTAGGTATAAATATATGTACGTCTGTTGTTTCATTATTTCAAGTGGTTCACTTTTACCAGTGCATTTAAAATTTATTTTCCGGTATATTTAAAAGGGCAAAAGTCGATTTATATTAACAAGGATATAATTAAGTTCCCTTTCTAATGTAAAAAGGGAGAAGAATTGGAAATGAAAATCAAAATATGGGCCTACTTTCTGAAAACCATAATTATCACCGCTATGATTTATGGAGCTCAAACAATCCTCCACGTAGAAAATTCTTCTACAATGAAGAATGTCTACAACACTTTGCATCTTGCGAGAACAAAAAAAAGAAAATAAAGTATAAGCACGCCATATTTGAATATAGATTTTAAAATTGAATACGCTAAATTAGCTGGAGTGAAGTAGAAATAAAATTTTACTCGAATAAAGTTAATTTTTACTTTAGTTTTTAATTAACTCTACATGGCTTTACATTAGTTTTAATGTATACTTTATTGGAGTCAAGTAGAGTGATTTTTTTACTCTTAAATAGAGCAAATAGTAGGTACTCCACCTTAGAGTGATCAATTTTATTTTAATTTTAGAGTGAATTTAAATCAGTCTATTCATGTAATTAAACTCTACGAGTGTTTCGCTATAAACTAAGGGTATCATCAATTAAAGTTTAATTCTAGTTTTAGCATCAATTAAATTAAAACGAATTTTGTAGATCTTAAATAATAAAAATCATTTCACCTCAAGAATTCTCTAAATATTCTAAAAAAAAATTCGGTTTTAAAAGATAAAAGAATGTCTGGTTTAAAAGCGTCTCCTCGTTGGACGACCGACGAGCGTGGCAAAAATCTAACCAGTCGCTTGCAGAAGCAGAGCAGCATTTCGATCAATCATCGTCGCGCGTCCCGCATACATCAGCCAACGTCGCTCGCGCGTCGTTCGTATAATAACAGGTATGCCGATCAGTCGCGGAGCGGCGTTTAAAGCAAACATAGGGCTCCTACCGTTTAATTGGCGCCTCTTGCCGGTTTTCCCGCAGAAGGGCGCGAAAAAAGACGGCGTGGAATGACTGATTGGCGCTTCGTCGGCTTCGCTCGTATGTACGTCCATAAATGGAAGTCCGACGGTGGCTTGATTCGGATGTGCCCCAGTCCCCTCGCCTGCGGGATCATTTAAGTCAGACCGCTATTATTGCGGTTTACTGCGATACCAAGTTCGAAACTTTGCATTTCCAAGTGCACGTACTGCTTCGAGGAATATTCCGAAAATTTCAAATCGCTTGATGATTATGTTCATGTTCTGTTTTGCAATGCGAAGTCAATTTAATCTGCCTGAGATTTGACAAAAGTTTTTCTATGCATGTGCAATTATATTATTTATTTTATTTTATTTATTTCATAATTTCAAAGGATCTATCGTCCTTAATCTACAAAATTTACAAAATACAAAAATACTGAAACTAAAAAAAGATTTCAATAATTCTTAACTACTTAATAATAAAGAATAATAGTTTACAATACACTGATCTTTACACTGAAAGAAAAATCTTTATAAAAATTGCTATTGTGGTTAGGAAGGGAGTGACAGTTTTATCAAGTGAGAATTTTTTATATAAAAAATAGTGATTTTTAGTATCTGAAATTTTAAAATTAACTATTTTAAATCTAAAAATTGCTATTTTGAGTATTAATAATTGTTTATTTTACATACTAAACTTTCTCGCTTGTCAAGGACGGTCACTTCTGTTTTAATCACAATAGTAATTTTTATTAAGTTTTTAAGATATTCCCTGAAACAGAAACTTTTTGGCCAAGGGATTCTTTCTTGTCGATATTAAGAAATTAAAACTTCGAGTATCAGTTCCTATACTCATAAGCTAAAATCTTGTTCCTATTCATATATAAGCAAAAAAGCCTCGTAAGGATCTCTTGCGAATTGTGGCATGAAAGTACGGACAAATTTCATGATGGAGAGTTTTCCCCGAGTTTTAATAGCCAGACAGTTGCCAAGACTTTAGTCGGACCAAATTTTTTGACGCGAGTAACGACGGGACCGCTGCACCTTACCCACACGCCCGCAACCCGCCCCCTGTAAATCGTAATTTATACGTGACCTCGGTATAATAGAATCGTTAATAACGAGAAAAATGAGAAAAAAGAAGGAGCGCGCGTCATAAATAAACAAAAATGTGTCAGTTACAAAAGTTCCGCTATCGCGATTGCGCGGCGCCGCTGCTCGCTTTCTCTTATCCCGGGGCAGGGCCGACTCCGCCCTCTCGCTCCCTCTCAGCTGTTTCGCCGGGGCCTTGTTTGCCAAACGAGCCGCCATCCTTAAGAGAGGCTCATTTCTATTTTGACGTTTATTTCTTTTCCTACGGTGCGGTTTTCGTAACTCGCGATTCCTCCTTTTTTCGCTCGGCGTTTTCGTTATGAATAAATGCTGTTAGGTTTTTTGCATTCTCGGGATCCGCGGTGACCGCTGGCTGCGTCGAAAGATTTTTTTTTGTATAATTAACAGTGATGACTGTTTCCTTTTGATTTATTGAAATGGCTTACTTACTGTTTACGTTAGCATTCAATTTGCCAAAGCTTCCCCAAAGAGGAAGTGCTGTCACAGCTTTGAATTATGTTTCCAGTTATTTTACGATGGAAGTTTGCATGCGTGTATATTCATAGATTTTTACAGTTTTTGATTACAAGAATGTTGGGGTATTGAATTATTGGTAGCGCCATTCTTTTTATTTATTAAAAGTATTCGTGAGTATTCATTATGCTTTGGGACATTTTTAATTTTCAATTTATGTGAAGTCTTATGTATTTTATATTAATAAAGTATTATATACTACTCTATTCTATTTGTATCTTCGAATGATCTTAAAATACCGTGAACTTTTTATTTTGCACTGAATAATGCACTGGGAATAAAATAACCTGGAATATTACGTGAAATTTCTGAATTATAACTGCTATTAAGTGTAAAATATTAAATCAAATTATATTATTATTTTTAGATGGGCTTCGATAAAGTATGTAGAATGATCGATGCCAATTTTAAATAGATTTAAAAGCTTCTGAATTAGTTAGTAAAACAATGAATGTGAGCATACATTACGCGTGAGTAATTTATTATTTTCGTTTTTTTTTATATTATTACTTCATTGTAATATAAATTAATTATGTAACGACATAATTAATTACCGCTTTAAAAAACGCAAGACTTCAAAAATACGAGCGCAATGTGCCCGTAAAACATTGCATTATCATTTTTTTTATTTATTGACATAACGTAATGTATCTAAAATAAGCTCCACACAGAAAGTTTATACACGAACTGTCCGACGGTCCTCCAATTTTAAAACGCCCCTTTTTAATGTAGACTCTAGCTGATGGCTAATCTGCCAAAGTGTCCTTCATAATTCACAAATTATTACCGTCAATTTAAAACAAAAAAATAAAGGAGCGCCTCGGCCGCCGACATCACGCTAATTATGAAAGCCCCGTACACTTTGAGCCGAAGCGTTGCGCAAGTCCCGGTCGCGTCGAAGAAGCCTCGATCGCGCAAGCCGCTAATGGGCCCAAATGGTGCGTCCAAATTCTTCCTCCTACTTCGAAAGATATAAGAACCGAGCAAAGAGGCCCGTTGTAGGGAGGAAGAAAAAAAAACGGCCGACCGTTACGACCAGTTGAAATCCGCTCGCTCTAATGTATAGCGGGCCGCGTCAAAAACTTCGCGCGTCGTCCGGCCTTTTAATGCACTCTCTCCTCTCGCGTACAACAGGTAGCGCGCGTGACTCGACTCCTGCCGCGTGTCCGCCTCCGTAATGAGCCCCAGGCTTTTCCGAATTGTATCTCACGATCGGCCGTCGGCGCATGCACGTGAAAAAGTCAACGAGCCAACGTCCGCTTGCGTAAAATCCGTAAAAAAGGAGGATGGCCGAGCGTCGATCGCGAGCGGAAAAAAAAAGGTAGAGAGGAGCGCCGCAGCGCCCTGTAATTATAGCAGCGAGCGGCGCGCCGGGTAGACGGAGAAAGAGGGCGGGATGGAGAGGAAGACGGATAGGGGAGGAATGACAGCGGCTCCTAAGCGCCGAGGCGGGGCACGGCCCCGGGTTCCCATTCTCGCGTGGTCGGCGCGCATTTTTGAGGCGCGCGCGAGCCAAGTTTTCGTGTGCTTATATAGGCGATCCGTAGGTGGAGGCTGTCTGCGCGTGCACGGCATCTGGCCGAAATTTTCGGGGCATATGCGCGCCTCGTAAAGTGGGGGGAGGGCCGAAGGAGTTTTGTGATGTAGTTGGGTGAAGGGCGCGGCGACGGGGGAGGATAAGAAAAGAAAAAAAAAAAAACTGTTAACGAGGACCGCAAGGTCTCGTCGGCAACATGCCACGGAGTTATAACACTCGGGACCTCTCCTGCTTTTTCGCTCTTTTCTTCGAGGAGCGGAGGACGAGTGACGTTAGACCCTTTTCTAGGCGCCTCGTTCAAACTGCAACAAGTTGAGGGAACTGCGCGGGACGCGCTGCTTGTTGCACGAGGAGGCGCGACTTTTCATAAGTGCGCTCTTCAACTTTCAAGTAATGATTGCACATTGATGATAGATTCTTTTTATTTTATTTTTCTTCTCATCTCTTTCCGTTTTTTTCCTGCAAACGAGTAGAGACTTTCTTAAATTTCTTGAAATTTTCTTGCACTCGTGGGAGATGTAAACAATTGATTATGTTATTTATTAGAAAAAAATGTTAATTACATTAAAATGTTTGTTTGAACGCGATCTTTACTACTTAAACTTAATCAAATGGTAATTTCTTAGTATTAAGCTAGTTATTAAGATTTTTTTTACCGCAGTCTACGTAAAGGTAACGTGCGCTTACCTCTGTAGGAAATACTATATGTAATTTTTCTAGTTAATAAATATTAAATTCTAAAAATAATTTATTTGTTATAAACTCAGTTGCGGATATAATAAAAATATACCTGTAAATTTTTCAAGCGATTATTTAAGAAGTCTCTTATTGTAGAAAAAAAATTACGAAAAATCGTACAAGATTGGTTACTTGATACCTTTGAAAAATAGTTAGAACGTTAAGTTATTCAAAAATTATACATCTCGAAAAAAGTGAAATGAAACATCAGAATTTTTTCGAAGTCCGACAGATTATTAGAAAGAAAAAAAGACTGATTTTTCGTTAAAATTAATGGTCTTTTCCGCAAGAAAAGTAACTGCGCGACTGAAACTATTTATACGTCGGAAGGTCGTGATAAAGATGCAGCGTCGACGATTCCTCCTAGCCCGAAGGTCCGAGATCTGTCGCATGAGAGTAATAATGGTTATCGACCCGTTAGCGTATAAGCTTTCGCGCGTAATTTAACTTTCTAATGCTGAAGCCTCGTATTTATTAGGTGATATTTTTCATGCGCTTCCTTTTTTTTTTTATTCTTTATTTATCGTCCACTGCCTAGGAAGTCCCCGCGCCGGATGAATCTATAATGTAGAAAGGAGTTGGATTTCAAGCTTCTTTTTTTTCTCTCGACTCAATTCCTATTGGAATAATTTATCGGTTCTTCTTTTTTTTTTGCTGCCTTTTTTCAAGTGATTTTTTTCAAGAGACTTGAAAAATTCAGCCGACTACTAAATCATTTTAATGTTAACTAAGTTCTATGACGCTCAGAATGTTAATGAATTTGCATATGGGTATTTGAAATATGGATTTGAAACACTTACATTTTTTGGTCGGAAACTGAAATAAAAAATGGTGACACTAAATTCCAATATTCCGATAATAAATTTAGTTGATTGCATACTCTGATTTTTGTATGTTACTGTATAATAGTTATTAATACTACAAAGTAATGAATTTAAGATGTGCTTCCTAAAGTATAATTTCTCTATTAATATACAGTCAATTTATTATTCATTGAGTTGTTTTAGCAATTTCAGATTGACGTTATTACATCTGTATTAATTTACGAGTCAATTTACCATTTTCGCGATAAAACGCATAATCGATCTTAAAGATTTAAAAAAAAAAGGATTCGAGGTAGTCTGTAATATTCTGTGATAAAATGAATTTTTATAAATTTTCAATTTGATCGTTTTTTTTTCTGGAACATAAGGAGAACCACTTCACCAAGGCAAAGCTATTACGTGTCAGAATTTCGTAAACCGTTATTGACGTTTTTAACTTGACTGGCAAATAAATAGACGGTCGTCTAGGAAAAAAGCGCGTCTCGGCTATTAGATAGTAATCTCAAAAAGGTACATAAAATTACAAAGTTTTTTGAACACAAAAATGAAATTACAATTTTTAAAAAGTCAATCCATATGCACGTATAAACCTGAAGTAATTTTGTTAGATATCGAACTACAATATTGACAAAAAAATTTGCGATAAATCATAGAAGCTTTATACAAAAGCAATTTATGGCAGGTACAATATATGATTATGTATGTACGCGAGGTATAATTTACGATTTAACTCGTGGATGCATCATGTTATTCTATACTCATTAGTAATTGCAAAAATGTACATAAGATTACAAAGTTTTATCTACATAAAAATGAAATTACAATTTTAAAAAGTCAATCCACATATACATATAAACCTGAAATAATTTTTTTAGATATCAAAGTACAATACTGACAAGAAATTTGCTATAAATTATAGATGTTTTTTAGAAATTAAAACAAGTTATAGCTGATATGTCCGAATTTAAGATTTTTTAAGACTCAAAAAGATTCTCTTTTAATAAATATCTAAATATTAATTTAAGATCTTTCCAAGATCGTTATATATTAATACAATATTAATATTTTAAATTTTCTATACACAAAATCTTATAAAGATCGTTTCACTCTTAATAAGATCACAAATTTAATTCTTTTTTAAATTTATATGTATCAAACTAATATTAATATTGCATTAAAACAATGATCTCGAAAAGACCTTAAATTGCTTTTTAGGTGCTTGTTAATAGAGAATCTTTTTAAATCTTAGGAAACCTTCAATCCGGACACAATAAAGAGAACCTTTTTATCATCTTGTTTTAGTCTGAATTATTTTTACGCAGGCGATGTACGATCACTTATGGCACAATTTATGACTTAACTTGTGCATACATCATATTACTACACTAATTAAGTACAATCAATACGACACATGAAAAGCTGGGCGCCGTCGACGTAACGCTCGTCACAAATCGCGTGTGTAACCCCCCGTTGGATTGACGTGCGCGCATACAGTAGCTCAAACACACGCGGCTACCGCTCCCCCGGCTAATATCGGGCCGGCGAGTCCAGCGCACGCTCGCGGTTCATCGAATAATTCAATCGAACTAAATGCCGCCAGCATTTATCCCTCTCTAATGAGCAATGAAAAGTCATCGCGCCCGCAGGCCGTAGGCATAGTTAACGGCCGTTAATAGCCCCCGTCGCACGGATAAAGAGAGGGCCCCGATCGGTTGGAAAATAATCGCTCGTCGCGGCAATTTATGCCGCGCGTGCCCCGCGCGAACGGCTCCCTGATTTATGCACGCACGCGCCGATCGAGCGATTTTCGCGCCGCCGCAGCTTCCCATATATTATGCAGCCCGGCGAAGCACAGGCGCGCCGAGAGTAACCCATTTGCGCATACGGCGAGGAGCTGCCGTCTTTTATGCGCTTTGCGCGGGGATGAGAGAATTAGGCGGCCGCGGAGCTGCGAAATCAAAGCTGCCGCGGCGCTCATTGGCTTTGCTTAATGCACCCGATGCCTATACAGGTAATGCGCCTGTTTGGTTTGCTACTAAATTCGAAATCGGCTTTACTTAGCAGCACGTGCTTCGAGAACGCAGCCGTGAAGGACTCGCTGATGACGTCGTTAAATATTGCATGTATATATATGGTTAACATTCCGCGGAAGCATATCGACGGTATCCTCTTCAGAATTGATTATTTATTTCGCCAAGTAGCAGGATGATGCTAAGTAATCGTTGAATTCTGTTGGAGAAATTGTTTACGCTGAGAGAAACATTGAAACTGCATTTAGTGAACAAAGTAGCGTTCTGTATATTTATAAAATTTACTAGAATCCTAGAAATATGTGCGAAAAATTCTAGTAAATACTCTAGTATATAAAAATTCTACTAGAATTTTAGTACAATTTATAATAATATTTTCACTACATGCTGACTTAGCTCTCAAGCTGTAAATAATAATTTTTACTAGAAGAACAGTAATTTTTTTAAAACATTTCTTTCAGTGTATGCTTACTATTATTATTTTTGTCTAAAATCGAGTAAGCATTTTTTGCAAAAAGAAATTTTACATAATTACGTTTATTCTTTCTCCTACATTAAAAAGTTGATTAAATTACAATATTTGAAGTATAATTATCTTTTGCTAATTTGCTCTTACATCCTGTTCCATTTTTTTTCGTTAATTAATTAAACCCCGAAAATTCATAATTTGTACGAAACGTTATGACGGGGGCCTGAAGAATTGTGGTTTTAATAAATATGCATTTTTGCTTACCACATTTGGGTCAACCCCTGCTCTCATTCTCTCTATAGTCTAATATATGTACAGCCTCGAGGGTTTGTAATATCGCAGCTGAACATATGAGCGTGACCAACGTCGTTCCGGCACGTTAACGCTCGACCGGCATATGCCATTTAGGTCTACGTTTATCTAAGCTCAAACGCAATTTCGAGAACTTGATTAACAGTGATGCACCGGCAATCGTAATTTAGAACTTTACGATGCTGGCTTAAATTTTCGAGTGGTTAAACAGCTGCCCTCCACTGTTTAGTAATCTTAAATGATTTTTTATTTCGAATTTTTTTATTATACTTATGCAACGATTCAATTATCACTTTGGTGATTCAATTATCAATTATTCAATTATCGATTCAATTATCACATGTTGCTTAATTATTTTTTCCGATGACAATATTATAATTTCTTTTCACGTTGTTTTAATTTTTTTACGAAAAAAGTATATAATAGGTGATGTTTGAATTTCTTCATAACTCTTCATGCAGTGGATGGAGTTCTTGAGAAATTTGAAAAGTGTTAATTACGTTCGGACGCCTTGTTTACGTAGTTTTTCTTGCGTTTAATATCATTGCGTTCAATAAATTGTTTTTAAAAGGAAGAAAACACTTAATAATTGATCGGAAATACTTTGTGGCATAGATAATTAAAGAGCGAATGAAAACACTATTTAACACGAAATAAAGCAACTCAATCTTTCACTAGAGTTTCCCTCGTAACAGTACTTTATCGCGACTATCGTCCGGAATTTTCCCATATCCCAGAAAAAAGGTACCTACAGTATCCGAATAATGTTCATTTTTTTTACGTGCGTGGAGATAAGTGGGAAAGATGCATCACGCCAGAAAAAGAAAGAGCGAGAGGAAACCGGAGAAAGCGACAGCGCGAAGGCTCACAGAGCCATCAAAATTAATACGTCGAGATTAGTGCGCCTTCGGATAATCCCCCAAAGACAAATAGCAGCGCGCGCACCTGAGAACTCGCGTCTCTCCTCGTCAGAGTGTCAATGAAAGAGGAAGACACGAAAAAAAACGAAG
This sequence comes from Sycophila sp. Sp_5, assembly GCA_018906775.1. Lineage (NCBI taxonomy): Eukaryota > Metazoa > Arthropoda > Insecta > Hymenoptera > Eurytomidae > Sycophila > Sycophila sp. Sp_5. Next base: position 2,463,217 of record JACCID010000018.1, read on the forward strand.
TGCCTGTAGGAGCCGCGCATCGATCAGCGCGCCTTGCATATCCCGCGTTTTCTATTTCCGTGCGAGGCACGAGCCGGGAAAAGTGATTTTCGGGAAACGGGGATTAGGCCACGAGTCGTCATGCAACACTTTTATAATTCCCATATGGTTGCGGACCGTCTCGACTTTTTCTGGATCCGCTGTCGACGCGCACGTGCCCTCACGCAATTTTTAATTTAGTGTGACTGAGATTTTTATTAGGGCTGTAATGAAAAAATGACGGAAGTGTTATCTTTTTTTGTTAAGCGTCTTTTGTGTGTGTGTGTGTCTGTGTGTGTGCGTGTGCGTGTGCGTGTGCGTGCGCGTGCGCGCGTGTGTGTGTGTTTGTGTATCTGGGCACACGTAATTAAATTTCACCTTTAAAATTGCCGGATGTTTTCATAATTCCGCGCAAGTTTCGTGCAACCTAAACGCACGAAGTATTAATATTATTAAATATTAATACTAGTCTATGTTTTTTTTTAATAACAAAATAAATATAATAATATCTAATTTACAAATTTTTTTAATAGCAATGTAAATATAATATTAAAATTTCAAAAATTTTAATAACACTATAAGTATAATATTAAAGTTTTATAATACGATGTTTAATGTAAACAGTATAATTAAATATAATTTAAACAAGAAAACTTTCGAACTCATTAGATTAAGTAAGAAAAAGTTAGAAAAACAAAATTTACGTGTTACGTTAACTTTTTAACGCGAGAGATCAGTCTTACGTATTTTACAAAGGTGTAAAGTTTACATATAATAAATTTTACACGCGTCATTCCTTTATTTACTTTTTATTGCTACTAAATTTCTTCTTTTTCAGAATGTTCATTTCATTCATACTAGAAACTTTTCTCCGCGTAGGTTCCTAAAAAAAACCTTAAAAATCGTTTGACTCGGTCGAAAGTACATGTCCGGCGACAACCACAAACGCGATAAGGTTACGAGTTTAAAGCGACACAGAAACCGCTATTTAATGCGCCGGAGGGGGACGACGACTAACCAGAAGCATTAATCAGTTTAAAAAAAAAAGTCGAGGAAATTCGATACATCTATGGAAAATTGATCGACCGAGGTTTTCGGAACTCATCGCAGCTGCGGCGTTATACGGACGCACTTAACTTCTCGCACCCCCGGCATTTTTCTCGCGGTTACGTTTCACGGGTAAGAGGAGAAACTCCGGCGTGCGCTCGGGGAAGTCCCGGGATGTATTTGGGTGCTTCTGTCCATTAAGGGATATTCTTGCCTGGTGCGTTAAAGCTTCGGCCGAATCCCGTTAATGAGTTTACGCTTCAATAATTGTGCGTTAAAGCTACTCAAACAATGTGTCGATGTGTGCGTACACTAGAATAATTGATTAAACAACAATGTCATTGAAAAAATTCAGGAATTCTCCTCTGCTGGATTACTTTTGTAATATGATTATGTATCAACTGGTTTAAATAAATAAAATAAATAAATATGATAAACTCGGCGATCTTACAATTCGTTTTTTTATATACTTTCTAAATCCAGATAAGTGAAATTCCACTTATTTTATCTAGTTATTGGTCAAGTGTTTAGAAGTCACGTAGAAGAAGTACAGATTTACATTTTGTATAAGTGAACATACACATTTTAAATACGTGAAAATGAACTTATTAAATAAGTGAATATGAATATTTTGTAAAAGTGAAAATGTACACTGAAAAAACAACCGTAGTAATATTTAATAAGTATCTAAAAAAAATTACTGTATAAAATAGTAATGACGTGATAAGTATATATCACCAGATATTAGAAAATACTTTTTTTACTTTCTTTAAATAGTAATTTTTACTTTATACAGAATTCGTTTTGTTGTTGCGAAGAGAAAAATATATAAATTAATTAGCTGTTTTTTTATTATGTGTTACTCATTTAAAAAAATAATTCAAGTCTAATCTAATTATTTTTAATCCAATAAATACAAGTTTCTGTATTAATTACACACCTCATAATTGTTTGTGACATTTTTGCTACTGATTTTTTTATAATCTTCTTTTTATCGTTACAAAAAAAAAACAAGCTGAAATTAGCTTTGTATTAAGCCTGCACTCGTTATTTTATAATACAATAAATATACGTACTCTCTAAAGAAGTCACTTACTAATTGCTCGCGATTTCATTAAATAACCTAACGAATTATTAAACTTTATTAGACAAAAAAAAAAGTCTGTTACTTAAAACATGTGCAATATCTCTCGATTAATTATTCCCAAACGCAAATTTCGCCCGGTTAAAAATTGCTCGTTCCATGGATTTTCGAAAGGGCTCCCTCTTAACATCGAGTCCGATCTACTCGACGTAAATCGAGACAAAATTAGCTTAAGTAAACATTGATAAGGAGCAATCCCGGCGAGCACGCGAATAAACCTTCGTCCTCCGCTTTAATTACATTAATTAGCGGCAATTGAAGTACGATGCCGGGGCGATAAAGAACGTCAGCCGCGCAGCAGATAAGCCATATAAATACACACATCGTCGCGGGCGAAAGTGAACTTGAGACCCGATCGTCCGGAGGAGCCAGTCTGGAGAGGGAGAGAGGCAACCTCGGCCCGGCGGTCCAAGATTTATGGGCCGAAGAGCTTAAAGAGGCGATTCCGCGAGAAAGAGCAGGCGCGCGCTCCGACGAGAGCGTTAATTAGGACAAAAACGTGGTAATAAGTGTCGCCGGGGAGGACGAGGATGTAGCCGCCGGGCGGAAGCGGAACGTCGAGAAATTATAACAGGAGCGATGCGTCGGGGGAGCTTTTGAATAAATAAACAAACAGTAAGATTTTTAGGCCGGAGGAACGGGGTTTTCTTTATTTTCCTTTGAGCGTCGCTGCGACGCGTCGCGACTGATGGAAAAACAGCCGTTCGAGTTTAGACAGGCTCATTATGTACGGTCTTCAACGATGCCTTAATTACGAGAGCTCGTGAAACGTCAGCGGAAAAAGAAACTCTTGGTATGCAGCTCAAGGGATTTCGGTTTTTATACACCGAGAAAAAAAATTAATAAAAATTGCTATTCTGGTTAGGTAAGGAGTGACAGTCTTGACGAGCGAGAAATTTTAGTATGAAACATAACAATTATTGGGATTCAAAGTATCAATTTGTAGTAGTAAAATAATAATTTTTTTAATTTCAGGTACTAAAAATTACCGTTTATCATATAAAAAATTCTCGCTTTTTAAGACTGTCACTCCTTTCTTAGCCAAAGTAGAATTTTTTATTAAGTGTTTTCTCTCAGTGTAGACATTCTTCTCTTCTATTCGATGTGTTAAGCAAAGCCTGTTGAAACAATTGTATAAAATACTATAAAAAAAAAATTGCACATTTTTTTTTGTTTGACGCGCTTCGTGAGAGATTATATATTTTATGAAATTAATTTCTGTTGACGACAATAAATTTTTAAATATTTTAATTACTGGATGCACGTGTATTTTTACCGCATATGACAATTGAGAGAAAAAAAATTAAACATTCTTCGTCGAAGCTATTAAATATTTCTTACTTCGCGGACATGCTTCGTATAAATAATATACAAAATCAAATTTTAATTTAATTACGCAAGAGCAAAGTTAAATTATAGATCAATAAAACAAGTTTAATTTTCTTAATTCAATTGCTCAAGAACTGACATAATATGAAACATTTAAATAATTAAATTTCTAATTTAACGAAAATAAAAATATTAAAACTCTATATTTATTATATTAATTTCGTTTCTTTGTAGTGCTTTAGTACTGTAATTTAGTATTTTGTTTTTCCTCGTGTCGATGAAAGTTCATTCACATGTATATACATCTGCGGAACAGCAATAAAGAAATAGTGTTTTTTTTTTACAAACCTTAAATGATTTATATTTAAGATTCCTGACTATAATCTCAGACTCATTATGGGATGCCGCAATCAACTCATTAAATTACTCCATATAAATCAAACGAAAGTATGTTTAAAATTATATCTTCTCACGTTAACGTATTACCGCTAAAGCAAATTACCGATTATCATTTAACTGCTTGTGTATTTGGATTGGATAAACAGAACTTATTTTAATGTAGTTTTTTTTACAAAATATTTGGGTATTGGAATATTCAAATTTATGATTAACTATGTGCAATTTATTTAAAAATAATTTTAATAAAGATATTTAACAAGCTTTAGGGTTAACAAAATTCACTTATCCATCTTTAGTAATTCAATTAATAATTATGAAACTTTTTTATTGTTCTAAAAAATAAATAACTCGTGTAAAAATTCCTCGGTCTTTTTCAATAATATATTCATCAATTCAGTTACAAATTATACAACATATATACCCTTAACTCGATCCCTTCTCCTATACGGTAATAATAAATATTAAGGATTCCACACGATATCCAATCTGCATTGACTGATGTACAGAAACGAAGAGCGAAAAAAAAGTTGATCCTATTTATGTGAAATCGTTGTACAAAACGATCGACGAATTTACTCGAAGGCCTCGCTCAAAAATAAATCGAAGTCATTAATGACCCAACTCGTTAAATTTGCATCTGGGCATCGAAGCGGACCACCCGAGCACCGCCGACTGGTCGAGCCTGCATCGGCCAAATCGTAGAATTCCGGAAAGCTCGTGATCTCGTGGAGAAGGTGCCTATATACACCCATCGCCCGCGCAAAAACTCTCGACCGAGGCGGAAGCGACGCTCCTCCAGCCCACCGGCTGCACGGGAATAATGCGCCCGATGCCGTTATTGTATCCGCGAGCCGAGAGAAAAAGAGAGGGGAGTCGAATTCCCGGGTCTCAAGCAAATTGCAACTCTGTCGAAATTATCAGTGGCACGGATCGCCTTTGAAGAAGAATGCGACACATTGTTAGCGAACGCCGCGCTTATATATACATATATACGTATATATATGTATGTATATAGGCTTCTCCGCGCGGAGCGTCGCTCGGAGAGGGAGCCTAGAGAAGTGAGGTATCTCTCATTGCATCGCTCGGCTTGAAACCTCCCCCCGTCTCTTTCTGCCCCCACTGTCGGTGCCTCGAAGCGCGAGATAGAATCTCGCACGGAGCGCGCTGCCGCGGGGACACCTCACAATGCCGCCGAGGGTCCTCGGGCCATTCGAAATAAATTGTCACTCGATACCCTGAGAATTCTATTTCTGAAGCGGCGGAACTGTTCTGTATAGCGCGCGCGCATGCGACAATGACGGCGGCGGCCTGCCGCGGGAGGTTCCGACCGCGGGGGCCTCGATTTGTCCGAGAGGAAATCGAAGGTGGGCGACAAAGGGAGCTTCGCCGATCGCGCGCGCCTCGCCGATCCCGACCGACAGCAGACACGATGCTTATCTCGAGAGCCGCGGCTTATGCGCGAGATTTGCCCCGGAATCGCGAAACCTTTGTCCCCCCGGTCGGGGAATAGCGTCGCCTTTGTTTCTAGCGCGACATAATGGGACCCACAGGGTAAGGTCGACGGAGGAGGAAGCGACTCGTTTCTGTAAGGATTTCTTTCTTCTGCTGTCGTTCCATTCTTCTTTTTTTTATCGTTCGTCGTCGCTTCTGGCGCAACCTCTTGTCGAGTTCGCTCGGGAGGAGCGCCTGTACGGTTCTCTATCGGCCACTGGTGGGGGATGTCTTTCCTCTTGTTATTGCAAATGAAAACTCGATGTTTCAAAGCCGGTATAGGACGGGGGTTGCGGTTTGCATTTCATTAGCGCGAGCGCAGATTCTCATTTAATCAGCAAACTTTGCAGGGAAAACATTTTGCTCCGCGCTGCAAAGTACAAAGTGCAGGGAAATCTCGGTATAGGTATAAGGAGAGCTTGGAAAAATAGCTTTGTTTGCACGACCTACGATGCAATTCAATTAATTATACGGCGTTTCTCTGCTATACATATGCTTATTTGCAGCTTAGAAAAAAAAGTAAATACATAGGTACACATTTGGTATACAGGGAATTAATCAAACGAGGGTCTTGTGGAAATAAACTATATTTATTTGTTTTTCGTTTGTAAGGTTCTAGTTACATTTTTATGTACACGCAGAGAAGTGTTGTAGTAAAAATTACTATGCTCCGTAGGAACAGTGGGATATACTCAACTTATGAAAATTTTTACTATAAAAAAACTAAAATTCCTATGTATGCATAGCAATTTCTACTATATAAATAGCAATTTTTGCGATGTACATAGGAACTTTTAATTCTTTATAGTAAAAATCGTCATTAGTAAAAAATTTTACTACAACATTTCTCTCCATGTAACGATAAAAAAGTGCTGCGGTTGTAACTGGTGTCGCCAAAGGGTGACAATGCACTCGAAGTATTGTAATTAGAAGTATAATGTGTCTTTGGACGTCCGAGTTGTAATTGGTGCTCGTACGTGATTGGAATGTTTTCAATTTCTGGCTCGCGCGACTACACGGTAGAATGTATATAATTGGATTTTTCGTAGTTCGCCCAAGGCGTGCGGAGTACTGCAAGAGTTAATTGAATTATTTCAATTAACCCATTACATTCTTCATAAGTGGCCGTCGCAGACATTGAAGCCGATTTTTATCATTTACCCCGCCGGAAGTAATTAGACGGCACGGTGCGTAATGTAGTTTTTCTGCGTAACAAAGCCGATGTGAACATGCAAATTAAAAAATTTACATCCAGCTAATTTTCCGAGATGATGGACATCTCGCCGAGTTTTGCAAGGAAGTGTTAACGTTGTAACGCTGTCCTTCTCGCACTTCCCTCTTGACGTCGCTAGAAAAGTTTGTTTAATTTTAAATGACTTTTTACGAATGTAACTTAGGTTGGGTAATTTTGAAATATTCATAAAGCGACTGTAAGACTGAATCGTTTATTTGAAGATTGATTACGTGCAGGTATATGTTATGGTTAAGCTTTGCATCGAATCCAAAAAAAAAAAAATACCGATGGTTTTTTTTTGCGGGATCTTTGTAAAATTGATCGTAGACGTTTGGAGAATAATTTTCATTAGTTTTTTCACGAAAGTTTAAGAGTTCGAATTCATTAACTCGAGTTGATTATATAAGAAGTCATAATGCCGAGTCGGGAACAGTAGATGAGGCAAGAAATATGATCATTTTTTTTAAACAATCAATCCGCTTGCGCCCCACGATTTTTCAACTGTAGTCGACAAGTTTGATAGTACCAAATTGATTTTATAATAAACATAGGATGAGATCGAGAACAGAAATAATGACACCTAATTATTCAAAGTAAAAGATGAGGAGGAGGAAAGGAGTATTCTGAAGGTTGCCGATCTAGTGTGATGAATACCTGCCTCGTCTATTCAAAATTCTCGATCGACACTAAGCATTATGTAAATTAATAAAGTGAACATTAAAATATTACTAATTTTTTAAAAATATCTCCAGATTTTTAAATGATTTGCCATTAAATTTGATTTTGTGAAAAGGTAAACTAACGAATAGACAAAATTAATGTTGTAAAATTCTTTGGAGTTATAAAATCACTTCAATTACAATCCAAATTTCGATCTGATATTGCCATTATACGATTAACCACCGATCTAGTTTGATTTGATATTCAATTTAGTTTCAATTTACATAATGAATATTTATTTCCGTTAATTACATGCGGTCAAATTTTGTATTTATAATATTTACCTTTACAAACTAAAGTAATACATTTGTGGAAGCAACCATTATTGTTTAACGATTGTATATATATTTATTATATATGTAATGATTATAATCACGGTTACTACAGAAAACTCAATAGTTTACGTATTTTACAAAATTCTCCTTTAACTTTTTTAAATATTATTTTTCATTTTCTATACTTTCCACAGAACAAGATTTTTATTATTACATGTAATTTCGTACAAAAATACTTCCCAGCTATTCAGTCTAAAAGATATATCTTTAAAATATACACAAAACTTTTAGACAACGGAAGTATTTCCAGTGATTTTATTCGGTAACTCTTTGCAGCGTCAAGTATACAAAAGAAGTTTCAAAGAAGCATCGAGAAAAAAGAGGCAACCGAGAACAGGCGAACGTCGTCGCATCCGCGTCGAACAATGCGATCTTAATCGTAAATTTACCCTCGATCGCTGCGGAGGAAAGAAAACGGAGTGCACGGGGCACGGGCGAGTACCTACACACAGGCCTCCCCGCACACACACACGCGCGCGCGGCACCGTCGATTCTTCCGGTTCAAAAATCGGCGATCGAGGATTATACCCAGGCGCAGCTTCCCTTAACGAGGAAGCCCCCTCCGACGTGGGAGCTCGTTATTAAGGCGATTTTTAGCCCCTTTGGTGATATATCGCGCGCGTATACGCGGAGGTCCCGCGGGTGATAATTAAGACGGCGCGGCGATTCGCCGGCGATAGCGGCCGGTCCTCACGAGCGCCGCAAAACGACGGCGAGCCTCGAGTTCGGCCACGGCGAGTCGAAAGAAAGGGCCGGCCCGCCGCCGTCGTGAGCTCGGGCCGAGATTTATCGGGCTGCCGTGATTGCGAAGCGCCGCGAAACACGCCGCGTTATGGGTAACGAAAGGCTACCGCGCACGCGCGAGCCTGCCACCGCCTGCGCTGACCCTATGGTCATGTATATGCAACGCCGATCGTGCGCCCGTTATGGACGCCCACGCGCTCGTTTATTAAGGAAATTTATCTTTCCGCGCCGGCGAGGGAGCGACTTTTAAGACTGCAGCTTTCGCGAGCGCGCCGCTGCACAGGTATTTCGATGAGTTTCCTTCTCTTTTTTTTTTACGTCGCTACGGCGAGAAGAATTTCCTGTAAAAAATTGCGGTGGAGTTACCTGTGAAAGTTACGCGAGCAAACGTAAATCGAGGGACTGTTTTTTTTTACGGCGAATTTTTTTTTTTTTTTAAAGAAGATCAGTGCATAATGCACGGAGAGAAATGTTAGAGTAAAAATTGCTATCTAAGGTACAGTGGGATATACTGTGGGATATATTATGAAAATTTGTACTATAAAAAATACTAAAAATTTCTATGTATGTAGCAATTTCTACTGTATAAATCGCAATTTTTAGAATGTACATAAGAATTTTTTAAATATTTTCTAGTAAAAATCGTCATAGGTCGAGTATGCCCTATTGTTCCTGCGGAATATAGTAATTTCGTGTGCCTTTTGGAATTTTAGATTGTTGAAGAAAACTTTGTGATTTTTTACGGAGAACTTCGCCATTATTTTTGTAGGCGTTTTCTTTCAAGTGAATATAATCAAGTGACTGCTTCTTATGCACAGGAAATTTTAAATTTCAAGTCCATTTTTTCTTGAATTTTCAATTGTTTAAGAAACTTGGTAGCTTTTACGACAAAAGATAAATGACTTTTACGGAGTAATTTTTAAAGAGCTTGTCTTGTTATAATTACAAAATTTCACCGACTATTTAAATTTTCAGCACTTGCAAACCTTCTTACAATTACATTTTTTTTACCTAATTTTTACGAGGAACTTCGCCGTAACTTTTATGCGCAAAATCTCTTAGTTCAGCTTCGTAATTTTTTGCCTATGTAATGAAGGATATACGAATGTTCCGTGAAACGATGATAAAAATATGTAAAATTACAGATTTCAACGATTTTTTTAAAGAAAATATATTAACTAAAGCTGAGGAATAAAAGTTGAAAGTTTAAACATTCTTAAAGAATATTATTTTTAAATGCAAAAAGAGGACATTCGATTAAATACGGCGAGCTAATAATTTATAAATTATATATAATCAGTCAAATAGAAGAATGATGGGAAGATCTCATGATTAAAATTTACGTCTCAAGATCATTTAAGAAAACTACTTTAAATGACATCGACAAATTAAATACGAAGCATGCGTGTCTGCAAATTGTAGCAGGTACCAATTAAGTGAAAATACAAAGACCACAGCAGCAATAAAGTAATGCTGCTCCGACACTGGAATTGCGTAATACTGCAGGCCAACGTAAAATCTTCAACGAGATTAATATCTGATACGATTTAAGTTTTTCAAGCCTCCTCGCAAAGTGCTCATTTTCGAGGAGAACGCCGGGCGCTCCCGCGATACAAAGGAGATTGTGCCCCTCGAAAAAATTTGCAAAAAGGATGAAAAAAAAAAAAAAATAATGGAAAATGATCACTCAAGCGAGCGGATCGCTGGCTTTTTGCGCGCGAGTCGAGCATCAGCCTCGTCGGCGCTTATAAGCTGCGCCGCCGTCGCGAAGAAAAAGCTTGGAAAAGAGACGGCGACAGAGGCGCAGCTTCTCTTAAAGAAGATTGTCCGCGATGTCGTGGAGCGCGGGACGCGCTCATATGCGCGGAAAGGGGGAGGGCAAAAAGCGCACCGGAGTTAGAGCCTAGTCTACCTCGCGGACGATGTACGTAATTTGTTCCTCGTCTCGTTCCGTGATTTTTTCGGCTCCTCGTATACCGAGCCAGGCAAAAAGTACTTATAGACTAGGGATATTAAGAGCGCCGGGAGAATGATAAAGGGAGGCACATTTTCGATCTTTAGCGTGTCGCGTCGTTTATGATCGTACAGGCCGTATAATGGCTGATCTTTTGATTTAGCCTCGGAGCAGTGGACTGGTAAAGGGGGGCTGTTTACAAATTGCTGGAAGTATGAGGAATTTGTTCGGAACTTCGTGTTAGCTGGCGATGTTTACAGCGTACAGTTTTTTCTTGCAGAATTTTATCATAAATACGCACCGAGAGAAAGAACTTTTGTGATTAGAAGACGGGTGACAGTCTTGACATGCGAGTTATTTTAGTATGGAAAATAAAAATTATTAGCAGTCAAAATTGAACTCTACGAGTGTGTCACTGTAGAGTAGTGTGAATGAAGATTACCCTTTAAGATAAAATATAAACAAATAGTAGAATCTGAGAGACTTTTTGCTGTTGTACAATACCTTCAAATTTGTTTTGCTACATCTTAACAGATTCTTCTTTTCTTCTTCACAAAAGAAAATAAATCTTATAAATATGACTGAATTAAGGTTCTATTTGTAAAGACATAATTATTTCGCGGGCCGATAAGATCTATTTCCATTACTGCTCGTTAAGTAGATTCGCTTCAGCGAAGAATATAACGATTTTACGTTAAAAATTCAGGGTAATAGGATTAGATTTCTTAATGTAATTTCTTCCGAGCAGGACAGTATCGTTATTACAGAAATTGTTAATGACGTAAATGCATTTTACTTTATTTATACTTTGCGGGTGAAGTCTTAATCATTTCACAAATTTTCCCTGCCAGAAAGAATGAAAATGGTTGCACAAGAATAGTCTCTCTTTCTAATTGGGCCACGCAGATATTCTTCCGCGTTTTTTTTTTTACGTCCTTCTTCTTTGCCGTTGACCCTGCGGTGGCCCGCTGTCGCCTCCCATCTTTTCTCACCTCCTCGAAAGTGTCACTCTACATTTTTTCCAAGGCCTTTTGCTAAGAATTAGGAAATTGAAAACCTTCGCGCGGTGCCGTCCCTTTTTGCAATCCGATCCTTTCCAATTTCAGCTCCCATCGGAAACAACGCAAGCCTCTTCGAGGTCGGACACAAAATTTTGGAACGACGATGGAAAAGAAGCTGTAAGAAGTGGATGTACAACCGACTGGGCAAGATGCGCTTCTCGATAAAACCGCGTGCATCGAAAAATTCCTCTCGCTCTTTTTCGTCCAGACGTGAACAAATCGAAATCACTTTCTAATTCAATTTAAACGAGTCCAAAAGGCGACGGAAGAAGTGGTCGGTACGGGACCAATAAAACCACTACAACACGATGAAACGTTTTAAAAAAAAAAAATAGTTGGGATGTTCACTCGTGCTTGAGGTGTGCTCGATAAATATACACACTCCTGGCGTATCTCGAATTTCGTCACGTCAGCTAAAGAAGAAAGTACGAGGCGAAGGAAGTGCCTATATTTTTCCGTGTAATTAACCGCGGTTGTTCTTAAAGAAGCTTTAAGACTTAATGTTATACGATAAAACCTTTATTGCGTCGGCGTGGAGCAAGTCCCGGGATCTAATTTAAACATAGTTCGGCTAATCCCAGTTGTTCGAACTTCTTTTGATGATAAAGACAATTTGCAACTGTAATAGTTGCAAGATCGCTCTTAGTTCATCATTTGTAAGCTTTAACGTTTTTTTTATTATGTAGTGTAATAAGGTGTTTCGCTGAAAATACATAATTAATATTTTTAATATGTAATTTTAAAAATTTTATCAATGCTTATTCAATTAATTAAAGCAATGCACTTAAGTATTGCATTTACGAAGCGGGCAATCGCTATAGTACTGAATTTACGGAATATTCTTTTGTTTTTTAAAATATATTTTTGAAATAAAATTGAATCTATCTTGATTAAAGTGATATACAAGCAACTACCATTTTGATAAAAACTGTTTTTTTTTTAATGTTATACACTTTTTGTGACATATTTCAAATGTTAATCATGCAGACTTTATTTATCTCGATGCTTCGTAGACAGCGTAATCTAATTCCCTCCTTTGAAGATAAAAATTATCATCAGCAGTAAATTTTCTTGTCTTCAATAAATTTTCTCTTTTACTTTGTTATAACGATTTTATTATTCAACAGTTAAAAACTAGGAAAAATATTTGAAACTCTCGAAAATTAGTGAATTAACTGCCAAATTAAGGAATTTGTTCGAGTTAAACTGGAATTTAACTCTTTCAGATTTAGTGGAAGGGCTTCCCTCGCGTTAATACTGTTTTAATTAAATTCACACGCCACGTAACAGTACAAAGTAATATTAAACTACTGAATATTACAATTTCGAGGAAATAATAACGCGAATTCAGTATTCACTAATTTAGAAACTATTGATCGCGTAAATCCATTTCTTATAATTCACTGCACAAATATAACTATAATCCCAAGCGCGCAACGTTCGAATCAAATGCATTCGATGCCACTTGAAAACTTCGCTTTTCACCCAGAAGCTTTTTTATCAATCGCGCATCCTCGCAGCGGCGCAAATCTCCAAAAGCAAAAAGAAAAAGCGTTAGCGTTTGCTCGGAAGCTCCCGAATTAAACGAAAATATAATCTAAGCTCGATCCTCGCGACTCTTCCCACGCAAGGATAAAAAATTCACAAGTGCTATACCACGCGCCGACTGCAAAGTAGCAGTCGCGCCTCTAAATCCTTAATAAAAGAAACAAGGGATGAGCCGCGCGCGAAATATTCCAATCCCCGCGCCGCTTCGGCTCATCCGGCGCTATTGAGACGTCGGCGCGGCGAAATTGAAAAAAGGATTATGGAGTTTTCGCGAAAGGGCGAGTGCTTTGGCCCCCACCGCGCCAAACCGGCAGATAACCAGGGGGGCGAGGCGCGGCTGATTTATCGGTATCGGGCACCTCCGGCCCCGCGCCGTATTATTTCATCCGCCTTCCTTTTCTGCCGGCGTGAGATATGTTTACCGAGGCGCTCGAACGCGCATACCTTGGCGGCCCATCGCGCGAGGGTTAGTAGTAGGCGACTCCGCGCACCGGCGAAGACAAGGCGATTTGCGCGCGCGAGGGTCTGCATTGCGCGCGGCGCGGGGTCGCACAATGCCCCGCCGTCGTATATATCAGTCGGCCAACTTATTTACGGCCGGCGAGCTTGTAACTCGCTGCTGAAAAATTTAGTAGCTCCGGCCGCTGGGGGATTATTATTGATGTTTTTATAAGAAATTTGTCGCACGATGCCTGCGATTGTCGCTGCCGGACGCGAGCTTTTTCCTTCGCGATTTATCGGCCCGACGCGCGTCTTAATTCAAGGAGCTTCGGCTTTTATGGACTTCGTACGAAACCACCTCTAACGGAGTCTTCCGGTGTTTTTTTTTTTTAGAATGTAATTAATTATTCGACAAGAGAATCGTTTATTAATGTATACACTTAAAGAAAAAAAATTATAAAAATTGCTACTGTGGTTAGGACAGCAGTAAGAATTTTTTATATGAAAAATAGTAATTTTTAGTATCGGAAATTTTAAAAGTTATTTTATATGTCACATTTTACATTTCATTTTTTATCCCTCGAATGTCCCTTTTTCATTTTGCTACTAACTAAATTCTGACTCTATTTACAAAAAAAAAAACATATTGCTGCCTACGCAACCCTTAATTGCGAATTCTGAATCATTTATTAATATAATTCCTCTTGTGCATCTTCTTTAAATCACTATATAGAATAGCCTGGACTTATTAGTAAAAGATAAATTTCTGTGAGGGGGTATTCATTCGGTCTAGCGCATGAATGTAACAATTATGCAAATGAAATTCTATAATTTCTTACAATTAGAAGACCGAATCGAATTATTATTACCTCAAGATAATGGATATCCCCCAATCGTCCTTTCAAATCCAGCTCCTTTTCAATAGTTCGGCCATTATTTATCAACTATTGACCTCGCCATCGATCATACCAAACGATAGTTATTGAATTCGGCCGACGCAGAAGTCTACAATTATAATCTCACAGGTGGTTCCTTCCCCGTTGGCTCCATTACAAATTTAACATGATTTAGAAGTAAGAAGTTAATGAACCGTCATTCGCCGTTCCCATCGGCACCGCCCCGTATAATCAGCGAGCGTCGAAAAACCATCCCGGCAAAAATTGCCGATCGCGCGCAATAAACAATCGGCGCGCGTCCACCCCTCTGCTCAACGCAGAATCGTTAACTCTCCTCCGCGCACACACACACGCACAAACAAATAAACACACACGCACACACGCGTCGCTTATACACCTGTCGGGCGAAACACGAGGCGAGGCTAGTATATAGTCAGCGCAATCGGAGACCCACACTCCTTGTTCGTCTTAATTTTACAATAGGCTGCGCTTCCCGGAAACCTCCCCCTCCCACTTCCGAGATAAGGAGGAATACTGTCTCGGCTTATCTGCGGGGAGCGCCTTTCTCGGCAAACAAGAGCCTCGCGCTCGGGTCGCCGCAGATATGTACACGTATATATAGAACGCGCGAGTTTTTGTTGCGACCGGTCCTCCGATAACTCCGATCGCAGGTGGAGGAGCCCGCGGGCGCTCGGCCGATTAGAGACGCAAGCTATATGTAGTTAACGAGCCGCTCGATAGACTCCGGGATACTTGGGGAATCGAGCTGCGCGGCGGCCGGAGCAGACCCCGTGTGTATATATGCACACGCGCGTTTCCGGATTCATGATGGGCGGCATTAGATCGATGGGCTTGAGAGTTTGCTCGGGTCGAGGACTTGCTTCTTATTAGGCGGCAAACTCGTCCGGAACTTTCGGCTCTCTTGGTGCTTTTATTTAAAAGTTTGCCGGATTTTTATTTTCTTCCGCGATGGCGTACTCGAGGGAAAAAGTTGCGGGCTAATTTCGTTCGGGGCTGGGGAAAATTTTAAATTTGCTGGAGTATATATTTTGAAAATTTATATATGCATTACGAGAAATATTTTTATTTTGATGCCGGCTAGAAATTTAAAACATTTAATGGCAATTTAATAGACATAGAAGTAGCTTTTTTAAATCGGAATGTTAGATGTAAGGAGAATAATTAATGGGAATAATTAATAGGAAAAAAATGAGTGAAATTATAAAAATGTAAAATTAGAAACGTTTGAAATTCATTAATATTCATTCGCACTGGAAGGTGAAAACGCAGTAAATCGTTCTCTATGAGCTTATTAAATGTTTTTAAATAAATGTTGTTTCTTAATTATCGGCTATTTGAGCTCGGACTTGAGATCTTAATTGCGCATAAAGAAGCTACTTTTAAAATATGTTTGCCCCCATTTTTCTTCGCTCAAAAATAGCTGATTTTAAAAACCAATAGAAGCTAGTATCCAACAGTTTTTCATTCCAATAAATTTCTTAGTTTCGCGTCCATTTCAACTAGAAGGTTTTCTTGCAAGGAATTAGCGCTTTTAATAGTTGTGAGGATAGTAAGTTCACCTGAGAGTTAAAAATGCTCGAAATATTATATATACTTCTAAGTATAATACATTTGTTACTGCCGCGTACGCGCAAGAATGAAATGTGCACTGAATGCATTGCCTTTGTATGCACGTGACACTTTTGATTTCAAGAAAAGAGTAGCACAATATGCCGAAATATAAAACTTACGACTCAGCATTACTTATTAAAAAGCGAAAAAAAAATTGAATAAAGAATTTTCATTAATTTGCAAGAACAAGTATAAAAAAAAACTCGAGCAATAAATAATTCCCGCATACAGATTAATATTCCAGCGATGATAAAACTCGATGCAAAAGAGGACCCACGTGGACGGATACTTGAAAAAGGCCGTAAAAAATGATGAACGATGAAACGTTATCTTCCGCAAATACGAGGGGGTCGATATCTTTAACAGGCCACTCTCCAGCATCACTCCTCCCGGCAATTAGCGTCCCGCGTTATTGACGGGCACCGCGCGTGGAGCACGCAGCACGCCACAGTGGGCACATTGTGCGACCGACGAGAGACTTTGCGCGGCCTCCGGCAGTAAATACTCCGAGCTTGTGCGTTCCAAAAAAGTCCCATCTAATTATCCGACATTGGCCGGTGGCGCCCAGCCGCTACCATCCAGCCTCGCGCTTTTTTGACAAGACACGCTGACGTTTCGCGCAAAACTATGGCGTAAAAATAATGCAGACTAAAATAAGACGACAAAAAGATTCTCTATTAACAAGCACCTAAAAATCAATTTAACATCTTTTCGAGATCATTGTTTTAATACAATATTCATATTAGTTTAATACATATAACATTAAAAAAAAATTAAATGTAAGACTTTATTAAGATTAAAACGATCTTTATAAGATCTTGTGTATAGAACATTGAAAAATTGAATATATTAAATTAATATTAATAGTGTATTAAAATAACGATCTCGAAAAGATCTTAAATTAATATTTAGATATTTATTAAAAGAGAATCTTTTTGAGTCTTAAAAAAGCTTAAATTCGAACTTATTAATACACTGAAAAATTTTTTGTTAATTTTAAGGAAATGATTTACTTTAATAATAGTTATTAAATATTTATTTGAATCAAGTAATAATTTCATTAAAACTAAATGAATTTATTTGTTTCTAAATAAATTTAATAGTTTAAAAACAATTTTTTTTGACTAGATAAAATATTTAATAACTACTATTGAAATAAATGTTTGCTTAAAATTAACAAATTTTTCTCTCAGTGTAGAGATGAATCTTTTTATCGCCTTATTTTGGTCTGAATTATTTTTACGCGGGCATGGAAAATCCACCGTTTTCGCGGTGATAAATGATGATCATCGAGCTTGATGAGGCGAACCATAGTCTATTCGGTCTTGAGTGTCGAGGCGAAATTCACTCGGCTTTTATATACAAGCAGCCAAGCCTCTGTCGAATCGGATGAGCTCTTATTTGCTTTTAGCGTT
This sequence comes from Sycophila sp. Sp_5, assembly GCA_018906775.1. Taxonomy (NCBI): domain Eukaryota; kingdom Metazoa; phylum Arthropoda; class Insecta; order Hymenoptera; family Eurytomidae; genus Sycophila; species Sycophila sp. Sp_5. The sequence goes on from JACCID010000018.1 coordinate 2,480,625, forward strand.
TGTCAAAGCTACGATAAACGTAAAGAGGGCCTTCGCTGAGTTTGTAGCTTATGCAGAAGGCTTCTCTGCAAAAATTATCGCCAGTGGTATCTTGGCGTTTCCGGGAACGGCGGAAGAGCGGGATAAAACTTGTCTTGAAAGCCTACCGAACCTTGCGATTTCGCGATGTATTTATTTGAGAAGATCGCTTAATGCTTATGTTTAAATTACCGACGGGAGTTAAGAGAGTTGTGAGTTTTTAAAAGTTTTAATAAAAACAATCAATTTAGGATGTTCAGTTATTGCTTATCGCTTTAATTTAAGAAACCGTCATTCCTGAAAAACGTATAATAAAAAGAGGTAATTATGACGATAAAGCTTCACATTTTTTTAAAAACCTTTTTGGCGAAGCCTACAAATGAACCGATTACAAAATTTGCATTTTTAAAATAAAACGAAATATTTGCAAGTATTTGGTGCGCTCGACGCAAATCAATCAAAATGAAAATCATATGTGAAATTCACTTGGAAAATGTGAATTGTGACATATTTTATGTGAAAAGTCGTTCATGTATTTAGCATGTGAACGGCTTCAAATGTCACTATTCACATTTTCCAAGCGAATTTCACATTTTCAGATTTACATGGTAAAAGTGTGTAGCAAAGATTAAAAGGTATTTCGCGAAAATCAATATAAGCTTGAATTTATTCAAAAGAGGCGTGCAATAAATGGCGAGATTCCAATGGACAAAACGGCAAATAGTAATTTTAAATATAAAAAGCTCGGTCTCCCTTAGCCGCCGGACAAGCAGCGAATAAGAAGAAAACGAGGGGACGAAAGAGCGCGAGGGAGAATTAAGAGAGCGAGAGAGAAGGATGGGAAGAAAAAGGGGGAGGTACATAACGTCGGTGGGATTATATGGGAAGACACGATCGCTGCCTCGTTTTCTCGGTCTCTGTCGGTCTCCGGATATACACGGCGCGCGGGTTCATCCTGGCCTCTCGCGGTTTTCCCTTCTCCGCCGGCGCCGCCGCGCGGCCCTATACACTCGCGCACACAGCCCCAACCGTGTCGCGACTCTCTCGCTCGCCCTTGAGGTTAACTGGTCTCCCTTAAACTTTTTCTTCCTTTCCACGGTTTTGCTTCATTGTTTCGCGGGAGATTAAATAGTTATGTGCGCTAAGACGCAGGCGGGCCCCCTCCCCTCGTTGCCGGCCGGCCGCAACGACGTGGAAACCAAGTTGACTCGACGGTGCACCCGAGAGGAGGCGTCATTATGAGCCGCTCGGCGGAGGAGCCTGGAAATTGCAAAGATCATTCTTTTCTCGAGTGCGCGCGGAGGCCGCTTATTATCCATTCGGGGATTTTTCTTCTATCCGTTGTTTTAGTTGAAAATTACTGCCGGGTAATCGGCTCGGATTGAGCGCGTGCTTTTTTTTTGCGAATTATTGAATTATGTTGATCAAATTGTGGTGCCGTTCAGCGGGGAATTGCCATTGAGGAATTCCTTATTTATTTTTCCCTTTTTATAAAGGCGCTCGAGTTATAAAGCTCGAGAGCGAAGTGTGCTTAGTTCTTTCGCTCGGTCGTGTCAACGCTTCCTTAGAGCTGCTCTGAATACGCTGAATTCTCGAATCTGCTCGTTAGGATTTAACAGACTTAGTTGTAGGTATTCTCCGATAAAAAAAAAAAAAAAAAAAAACAAGTGCGCCAGCAAATTTTCAGAGAAACCGTACGCTCGGGTATTCCAAAAGCGCAATGAAACGCGAACTGCAGTGCTTATGCAGTGAAAGATTTTCTTTGCCAAGTTTTCCAATGAAAAGTTAGAGGCATGTGCAACGGATCTGCATTCGTTTACTTTGTAAGGCTTCTTTCAACTTAGAATCCTGCACTTGTTTTTCTACCTATTACAGGCGAACCAAATTAGAGCTCGTTCATGCCTATATCCTGAGGATATTTATCTAGTTAAAAAATAAAAATTTTTGTGTACTAAAAATATTATTATTTACTGATATTTTTCTTGCAAAAATTATTATTTTTTTTTTACGACGTTAGCTGCGTTATGCATTCCGTTCTACTTTTCTATATACATATATATATGTCATTATTTACTCTACGTTAGAATTCACTTTGAGTATTTACATTATATCATCGTAAAAGTCACTGTGGACGTTGAATTCGTTTCAGTCAATTATAATTATAAAAGAAGGTAATTTACTAGCCTTAATTAAAAATGAGGAAAAGGGACTGATGTATATTTTATCAACGAGGAAAAGTCAGCCGGTCAATTTTCGTCCGCTCAATTTTAAATTAGTCTGGCAGACTGTTGGATCGAGCTGGTCGCGGCCGAGAACCAACAAGTGAATAAAATTGACAATTAATGGGTGCCCGGCTGGGTGCGGTATTTCGAATTTAAATAAATAAAAAAAAAAACGGGTCATTCGACGACCGCGTGGAAATAATTATTTCAACCAGAGCGATTTTGCCTGCCGCTCGACCGCGCCCGAATCAAAGCCATTCAACCGCGCTTGCATTGAACGTGATAAATTCATGGGGAGCAAGGCTTGAGCAAACGAAAAAAGGAGTCGGACACGCGGAAGCAAAATAAAAAAAAATGAAGGAAAAAATAAAACGATGTCTGATTGAGCAGTGTGCTCGACCGATGCTAGCGTCGATTTCGACAGTTGTGGTGCGATTTTTTTTGGCGATTGTCCCTCTTGCTTTGGTTTTGACTCAGCTGAATAATTTTTTTTTCTTAATACAAAAAAAAAAATAATATTTGTTATTCTTTTCCTTCCATATTTTTCGACTCGCGATTTTTCCGATGAACTACCGTCGGTGAGCGACAGATTGCCACTTTGATAGGTTCGGGAAGTGAAAATAATGATCGACTGCGGGATAACGGGGTCGCAGAGCTGCAGTCAGTATTCAGAAGTATCCAGGTCGAATACTTCTTTTTATCTGTATACGAGCCTTTTTTTATAGATTGTCAGAAAATTCGCTTGTTACAAGCAATCTCTTGATATTTTTTAAGAACGGTTGATGTTCAAACTAGAATCTTCAATTTATTGTAAAAATAATAGAATTTTAATTGATTTGCGAGAGTGACTAAAAAATTAATTTAAGCATTTTCATCTTAGAAAAAGATTATCTTCCAGTCTATATATTATTATTTTTATAAAAAGAAAAATATTACTGTAGAAACTCAAGTTTTTAAATATTTTTTATATTTTTTTTTCGTTCACCAGTATGATAAACACAAAAAGTACAGTGTATTTTTGAAATATATTAAAAATGAAAGAAGGTAAATACAGATCTTCAATATAATTTTAAAAAATATTAGACTACATAATAATTTAACATATTTATAAATATTCATACACAAATTATTTTCCAACTAATTTAAGATGTTAATTATAAATGCCCATCTGCGTTTAAAAAAGTACTATTTAGCATATCCCGTGATAAGTGTTGACTTTGAAAGCGAGTAATTTTTCGGTCAAGTATTTTAAGTCCAATTAACACCAATTCAAGACCCATCGATAATTTGAGCTCTTAATACGTTTAATTTTTCCGGTTGAAACGTTCAAAGATATTTATTAATTAATGCTAACTTTGCAACCAAATGTATAATAATTAAAAAACACAAAGTTGCATTAACATAGATATTGAAAAAAAAAAAAAGAAAAACAGAAATGTTCTCTTGCATTTTTCACAGTACGAGTTATTTGCAAACGAGTGCATAACATCAATTGACGTTTCCGCCGACCTTTTATATTATTCAAAGCACCTATCGGCAGTCGAATTTAAATTTAATATCGAATTTTCAAAATGCTAATCTCGTATATACCTATGTATAAGAAATCCTTCGCACCCTTCATAAACTTGTCGATGCACACTGCTTTGGAGGATATTGCAATTTTGAATAGCGAGCCACCGGCGCTGACCTTTAAAAATGCAATTCCCCGCCAAAAAAGCGCATGCACACGCTGAAGCCCGCGTGCAACGCAAAGAAAAGTCAATTTTTCTGGCGCATCCGCTCTTCCGCGTAATGAAACCGACACGTCAGCATCATACAGCTTCGTCGGTCACGAAAAAAAAATCCAAATTCACTTTTTGCAAATTCGAAGAATTCGAGCAGCAGAGTAACTAACGAGCGGCTCTCGAAGCTACCTATGCAGGCGTTTGTTCTGGCACCTCATCATGCGAAGTCTTGGACGTTAACGAGTTGCGCGTCCGGTGCGAATGGTCCTCTCCTCGTAAATCCGAGCCGGAAGTTCCTGCCTCTCCCTCGCTTGGGCATATTCGGCGAAGGAGAGACGAGGAGGCGAGAGGTGACGGGCGAAGTATCGATTGGGCAAACTTAAGCTGCACTCGCGCTTGCGGCCGAGAGGCTCCTCTCGAGCGCAATTCCGCATTAACGTTACAGGGGTGGGTTCGTTAACGGGGTGAGGGCCGCTGCGCGCATATGTCGTTTTAATGAACACGCCCACGACGCCCGCTCAAGCGGCGAATCTGCCCCGAGCTCCGGGGTATTAAAGAGCAGATCGTAACTCTCAATTGTTTTTGAGTGTCTTTACGCTGTTGAGTATCTTTCCGCTGGAGCACGGGTAACTTCCGCGCGAACCAGACTTTTATTGTCATTTTATCTTTCCGCGCACAGACTTTGCAAATTGCATGAGTATGACTTTAATTTCGAGGGAATAATTCTTTTGTGACCGTGGTTATAGCCCATTATGTACCTTTTATTTTTATTCGATTTCTAGGGGGGTTGCGCTCTCTACGCGCTACTTAATTTTAATTCAAATTGAGATAAAATATTATTCTTCATAATTCATTAATATTTATTGTAAATATATATTGCCACTGTCGCCGTGTCAGGAATTGACATCAGCGCCCTCTAGCAGTTACTCTGACAATTTCCCCTTAATTAGGTACCCTTAGTAAGGGGTGTACTTTATTTATCAACTTTTATTAAGGTAAACCCCTTATCATGATGCTAAATACTTTATTAAGGTAAACGAAAAGATTAACTTTTGGTACAGATTGTACGATTCTTGAAACGAATTATGTATTTTTATAAAATAGAAAGATGGCATTATTCATCTACAATAATATAACTGTATTTATAGTTATGGCTAATGTACTTTCTGTTCTATTGACAAATATTACTTTTTATGTACTATTGAATCTTCGTTTGTAGTTCAGTGCTGAGTAATCTAAAAGATTTTAAAATTTTATTTTTTAAACTAAAACAACGATGCGGGAACAAAATAATCCCCCGTTATTGGAAAAGTATTATTTGCGACTCAGATTTTCTCGGATGTAAAAGTAATTCAATTTTCCTGCAACAAATATACATTGTTATCTTCAACAAATCACCAAAAAACTATAAGGAATCTCTGACTGATGAAATGAATAAACCGTCAAGTCAGTAATTACTTGCACAGTATACACAGATGTCTGATGCTTTGTATACGCAATTGTTGCGATGCCACGAACTACGCACGTTGAATGCAAAATATTTATCCGCCAGAGTAAGTCCGTGAGTCTATACAATCGTCCGACCGCATTTAATCGCAGCAGCGCCGTTAAAATTCGTCATTCGCGCCGCATAATTCGCCACCGATGATGCAAACGAGGGGGGGGGGGTGAATAAAAATAACGGAAGGGACAAAGCGCGCGATCGGCGTTGGGCATTGGATTCCATTAATGCGCCGATGCCCCAGGGCGTAAAACCCGCCGCGGCCGTAAATTGTTTTCGGCCCGGCATGTCGGCGGTTTCGCGGAGCCGAGGTGCGACCGTATCAGGCCGCTTGAGCCTGCAGAGGTTATTTTCGTCGTTAAACCCATTAGGGTTCGCGCGTTATCTCGTCAACGGCCCAGCAATATGCCAGGCGAGACTTCCGGAGCTTCCTGTGAACGACGCGATTTAATTTTATTCTCCGATAAGGGGGGGGGGGGGATAGCTAAGGGGCGCGAACGAGGGTCGCAGGCTAAGGATCTCTCCGATGGCATAAGTTAATTGTGGCATTGTGTATCGGCTTTAAAGTTCAATCATTGACGCTCATCGAATTTTAATTTAATTGAATGCGGTTCAAGCCCCTATTTGCTTTGCATTTTAGCACTCGGTCACGATAAACAATGGCGCTTTGTCTTTCACCAGTTTATAAATAAATTGTAGCGTTATTTATGCATGCACAATTGGGTACTGCAAAGAAGCTTTCAAAAATATTGCAGTTTAATTAAGCGATTGTAAAATTGATTAAAAGTGATTACGAGAAATTTTAATGTATTTTTTTATCAAATTTATTTTCGCTGCTGGAGAATAGGACAAAATGGTACACGAATACGATCAGTGATACATTAGTGACAGTGGTACTTGAAGTTTAGGGGGTTGCGGATCAAATCAAATTGGCGCATTAATCTGTTGGAGTATTTAAAACTTCCAGCGGCAGTGCACAAGAATTTTTACCTTCCGAATATTTTTTTGCACATGAAATTGCCGTAGAATAATGTTAGGATTGTTTAACAATTTAAAAAAAAACTACAATCTCGGTGAGAGATTTCAAGCTAAAATCGAATCTATTTTAACTCGCATCCATTATGAAAGAAAGGATAGAATGAAGCTTTTATTTGTACATATGTTCCAAAAGCGAAATTCTTTTCAATTAAAAAAATATCCTTTTCCCAGTTAATTAATTACATTACAGTACATCCTGCGTAAAAAATTTAAGTTTATCCAAAGTTTATGTTTGGCAGTCGTTTATTTTAACCCAGGAAATGAAACTTTATCACTGAAAAAAAAAATAATAGACTAAAGTTTATAATAAATTTTGTAACAGGGACAGACTTGACAAGCCAAGGCAATTACTAAAAATTTTGGAAAAATTACCATGCCTATCGTAAAATTCGCTATAAATTTATTACTTTACTTACATTATTATTTCTAGTTTGTTCTTAAGGACTATTTAGTCCATCGAATTATTAATAAGTAAATAAATAAATTGTAGAAGCAAGTTCGGCATCGGTCTCATCGAACCTTCGGTAAACTTTATCCTGCCTTAAATTTTTTTAACGGTGTTAATTCTCGCGCCGACTTAAGAGCAGAAAAAAAGACCAAACAAAGTTCCAGCTGGGAATCACCACCGCGACTTCTCCCACCCCCACGCACGCGTAGGCAAATGTCGCCGACGACGGGCAAAGCTCCCCCGGCTTGGCAAAAACGCAGCCATTAAAAAGCCTTGAAAGGGAAGAAAAAGAAGGGGGCGGGAATTCGGGCCACTTGTTACGTCGGCGCGCGCGGAGCTCGTTAGTTTATCGTCGGTCTAAAGAGTCGGTAGGTGGAAGCCGAGGAACGAAAGGAGAACGGCCGGCGACTAATCGATGTCACGTACTCCGCGGTAATTCGCATACCGTCGGCGGCGCATCCTCTGACTCGCCGGGATTCCTCTGCCCCCTCCGGGCCCTCCTGCCGTAATGCGCATTGAATGTCCGCGCGCCCGCAAAAATACGCATTCCGCGAACGAAGCGCGCATCGCCAATGGAGAAGGGGCGATCGCGCGAGAGACTAGGACTTGAATGCACAATGCTCCAAGGGGCATTCCCCCGAAGTAAATGGGAGCCGCTCATTTCCAAGTGTCTTTAAACACTTGAATTGCGCGTCTCTCCGTTTCTCGTTCTTTCGGAACAAGCGAACCGGAGAAGACGAGAAAAAAGTGCGTCGCGCGCGCCTCCGTCGGGTACAAAGGCCCATTGTAGTTTTTCAGATGCGCGGCCGCGCCTTCAGCCTTGATATAGCAATTAATTACCGGCGCCCGGACAAATGCCCGGACGTTTTCTCGCGCGCAGACCGCACGCGACTATCGCGATTATAGTCGGCACTGTGTGCTGGAGGCGGACGCGCCGAGCTGTTGCTTACGCATTTGCCTCGGTGAGTAATGAGATTCGATTCGATTCGACGTCCCAGAGGACTTCGTTGTGCTTGGACACTGGTGGGTGGTATACCAATGATATCTGATAAGCTTCTGCAGAAATCGAAAGTTTAAGTATGTAGAATTGCGTTTTGTATATGTGCAGGTAACTGCGTTTACCTTCTGTAGAATTTACTTGTGAAAATTGTTCTGGATTAATAAATGAAATGAAATGAAAATTTCAAAAGGAATTGTTTATTACAAATGGCAATACAATTTATATACAAATTGTATAAATTTAGTATAAAAAAATGATTTTATACAGTGTGTATACAATCGTACAGATTATACATACAAAATTATATTGAAGAATATGATTAAGTTGAATAATTATGTGCAACTAGACATTTTATAGAAAAACAAAACTTTGTATAACTGTGAAGTATACAATTGTATATATACATTGTATAGAATCATTTTGTGGTACAGTGATTGTAGATACAGTGACTGTTCACAATTTGTATATAAATTGAATCAAATGAAGTAAATTCAGTACGCTAATGTTGGAGAAATAGAAGACTTTTGCGACTAGCACATATAGCGAGTGATTATTCGCTTGTTGCATACTCCTGCACATTTCAGAAAGTTCACTGTAATCATTTTAATGAGATTGTTCTAGTTTTACTGTATAAGTATGTTTAATGCAATTTTATTTTGCTGAAATGCACTGTTCAAATGTTTAATAGAAATTATAATTTTCATTTGAAACCGGTGCTGCCTTTCGGCATTTTATATAAGAGTAATTAATTATACATTTAAACTTACAGAGAATTGTATTTAAATTAATAAATTAAAAATTATTACATGTGCAGGCGAAAACTTGCGTATTTCATTCCCTCCGAGAATAATTCCGCGCTAAAAGTACACTCCGTCAATTCCCCGGACAGCGTTAAAAACGCATCTCACAAAAAGTAATGTCAAAACTCTTAAAAGTCCTTCTCTTTCAGGTACGTTCGAATTGCGTTAGTTTACACTAAATCTGAAGTGCGCTCCGCTTCGTTTGGCAAAAAAGAAAAAGTTTTTCCCCCTCGGAAACGACGGCCCCTACTCATCCGAGTTACATATCCATCTCCGCACGCGAAAGTTAGATTTCACCGCGCCTCTCGAAAGGAAAAGTCGCGGATAGACAAGATACGGTAATTCGAAAATTGAGTCTCGGTGCGCGCGGGTAACACGTGCCAAGCGCGAAATGCACCGATGCGCTCAGTCGTGGTGCTGCGCACGCGTCCGTCCGGCAATTTATGCCGCGATTCTCGCGATGCCGCACAATGTGCCTCGCCCGCGCTCGGCCGAAAATAATTTTATCGTCCAGCGAACTCGACGAGCGGTGGACCGTGTTTATTTTCCATTTCGTACTCCTTCCCTCATCCGTCTCTTTTTTTCTCCCCCACTCTCGCTTTAACTACACGGAGAGAAATTTTATAGTAAAAATTACGATATTCCGTAGGAACAATGGGACATACTCAACCTGTGATGATTTTTACTATAAAACATACTCAAAATTACTATTTTGCATACGCTGAGAGAAAAATTTGTTCATTTTAAGCAAATATGTATTTCAATAGTACTTAAAGTAATATAATTTCAAGAGTACTTAAGTAGTATTAAATATTTTATTGAGTCAAAATTATTTTTTGAAACTACTAAATTTATTTAGAAACCAACAAATTCATTTAGTTTTAATGAAATCATTAGTTGATTCAAAGAAATATTTAATAAGTACTATTGAAGTAAATCATTTTTTTTAAATGAACAAATTTTTTTTAGTCTATATAAAAATCTCACTTGATAAGACTGTCATACTTTTCCTAACCACAGTAGCAATTTTTATAAAGTTTTTTCTCTCAGTGTACTAAAAATTCCTATGTACATAGTAATTTTACAATATAATACATATAATACAATATAATAATTCCTACTATATAAATAGCAATTTTTGCTATTTGCATAGGAATTTTTAGTATTTATTATAGTATAAATTTTCATAAGCTGAGTATATCCCACTGTTCCTACGGAACATAGTAATTTTTACTAGAACATTTCTCTCCGTGATAGAACGGGCGCGCTTGTTTTCCGCTGCGATCGCGTTCGCGTGGTTTTTTTACCGCAGTCTGGAAATTACCGCGCGCTAATTAAATTTCACCTGATCCGTGTTTTAAGCTCGCTTCGATTTAACTAGCTCAGCGCGGCGAGTTAAAAAATTTCTTTTTTAATTGCGCGTCCTGAGAGCATGACGATTTGAAAGGTTGTAATGTAAGAGAAGCGAGTCTGGCTTGTTTTATGTAAAGCTACCACACGCAGGCTGGAATCGCAATCAGGTATGCGTTCTGCGGCGATGCGTAAGATTGGAATTTGAATTGAACGAGGCTTTTCGAATTCCCACGACATTGTTATGCGCTTGAAGGAAAGGCCAATGCGGCTTTTAGTTCGGGTAGCTATTCCGTACATACTAAAGATCCTGAAATGTCCTCCCCGGGTAATTTTTCACTTTGTTGAAATGCAGGAGCGAGAGAAATATAGCTCGCTTTAAAGTATATTTAAATTTGCAAATAATCTCTGTAATTCATCGAGTCTTTTTTCTTCCTCTCAGAGATAATGTCAGGAGCCGATTTCATTTAGAGTAACATCACGTTTGAATTTTACGATTTTCTCTTTCGCCGCGCGCGCTGAATTTTGATGAGAAAAAGTTTAATGCATTTATCAATCATTCATATTTTAAAAAAGAAATTAATTAATTTTACTTTTCGAAGTAGCTGTAATTAGACGATTAATTCTGTTTCAATATTAAATTGTTGCAATGATTTTCTTTTAAATACAATCACAAATTATTCGTAAATTCGTGCAGCTCTACTCTTATTAAAGCAGCGTACTTCTAATTTAATTTTAATTTTGAAAAAAAAAAAATACGTTTCTGCATAAATTATATTACATTCATTTATTATGCGTATATTATTTTCACGAGATACATCACTGCCATCTACTTTGTCGCGCAACTTTTAAAATTTTTAATTTCGTAGCAATGAAATTTCACGGCTATTTTCATCGTTCCACAATTGAAATAAAAATCTCATCATAAGCCTGCTAGAAATCCGTCTAGTTGAAATGGATACAAAACTAAGAAAGACTTCTTTCAACACATTTATTAGAATTAAAAAATACTGGATTAATTGTAGCTTTTAATCGCTACTAAAATATAGCCATTTTTGAGCGAAGAAAACGAAACTTTGAATGCGTTTTTCTTGAAACAGGATTTTTCAATTCAACACACAGCAGAATTCAAACAAATTACATTATTTTTCGTCGAAATTTTAAATTTACCTTTAGCTTTACATTATGCAGTACACTACGTACGGATTTTTGATAAGATAATTTAAAGAGTACTTATAAACAAAAATATATGCCTTTTTTTTTTACCGAAAATTGCAAGTTTTTTTTTCTATACAAAAATTAATATTTAAAAAAATATATATAAAAAAAAGTTATTTTCGCTACAAGGGCGTAAAGTAACTTTTGCACACTGTCGGTAGTACGCAAAGTATCTTTTTTCACAACTTTACGCACAAAATTGCAAAAATGCTTTTTTTTAAGGTGGTGATTATACGGTGGTGTTACCCCTTAATCGTTTTAAATTTCTATCAGCGGAGCGCTCGCCAAAAAATAGGCTGGTTTCCTCGGCGTGCCTCGGCTACAGGAGGCCGGCGCGTTCTCCATCGCGCTCACCTCAAAACTTCCGCGCACGACAACTCCCTTAATCTCGAGGCTCGGTTCTCCCATTCACGGAAGCCCCAGACGGGCGCATAACATGCCGGTGGTCGGCTCACCGCGGACCGCAAGCTCCGCGGCAATTAAAGCCGCAGGATAGTTTATGCCCCGGCGGTAATAGCGTCCGGCCAAGTATACGAGCTCACGCCTCCGATCTTTATCGATCCGGCCGAATAATCGAAAGCGCGCCCGGCCGAACTCATCTCCTCGCTGGCGCGCGCCGCCCAAAATCAATCTCGCCGAAGACGAGAAGAGGATTTTTTTTTATCGGAGCTTTTTCGACCCTCCGCGTTCCTTTGGCCGGCTGACCGCCTGGGTAAACAAGCGCCGGCCAGCACCTCGGGTATCCGTGCGCGCTTGCTCGGTTCGAATGTCTCGCGGGCTTGATTTTCAGCCCGAGTAAATAAGGCGCCCGGAAAAACACTGGCCTCCGCCGGCACGGACAAATTATTCTTACTTACATTCGCTACCGTTTCAAGTCTCATTTAAACGCGGCCGCTGCGCACACATTGTTTTGCTCTCACTGCGATTATGTGTTATTTATGCAAGGCAATCGGGCTTGCGTTTCCCATGCGATGTTATTGAAAATATCGTTGCGATAACATTTTCTTTTTTTTGGAGATAAGACGGAGTTTCATATACTTTTTTTACAGGTATTGGTCTGTATACTTTTGTTTTATAGAGCTACAATTACATTTTATTCTATTGCACTCGAGAATTGTAATAATTGTACGTTTTTAATTTTAGTAAAATATTGTGGGAGGATGGCTAAATAAAATAATCCTACTGAGTTCAATTCTTTTATAAAAGCTAAGTATAAGTTAAACGATAATTAAAGATAAACTGTTAATGACAAGTTCGTAAATTGTATACTATATAAAGTTAGCAATTTTATACTGCAAGAAAGGTCTAGTAGAAATTACTTTACTATTTTGTAATGCAGGGACAGTACTTAAGAAATAAAAAATTATACAAGAAAACGTAGTAAAATTTACTGCAAGTCTAGCACATTTTACTAATACTCTCTAGTAAAATTTTTATTTTTTATTTGTGGAATATTCTATTCCTACTTTATAATTCTGTACAGTAATTTTTACTATAGAACTTTTCTCTCTGTGCTGCTTTACAAAAATAAAATTCTAATTACTTCATCGAATAATATAAAACTTTAATACACGGAGAGAAAAGTTCTTGTAAAAATGATTACACTGTTGTGTAACGCAGGGACAGACTCAACAAATAAAAAATTTTACTAAAAAGTATAATAAAGTTTATCATAAGCTGAGCAAAATTTACTGTAAATCTAGCAAACTTTACTACACTTTCTAATAAAATTTTTAATTCGTCGAGTCTGAGCCTGCCTTACAAAACAGTATAATAATTTTTACTCCAACTTTTCTCTCCGCGTAATTAAAAAGCTTTCTTTCCCAACTTTTAATAACGCCAAGGCAGCTGGCAGTCTCTCCTGATACACCAAAACAGATCGAATTACAGTAGAAAGTATTCCCATCGTTTTCAAAAATCTCGGCAGCATCATTCCCCTCTTCACCGCTAACTAATTGTTTCCCCAGGTAGAAAAATATGGAAAACGGAAGGAAAAAGCAAGAATCACGCAGGCATATTTGCCAAGCCCACTCGACGGTTGCCCTTCCCATCCGAAGCGAGCAAACACCCTTTCCACCGGTCGCTTCTGCATCGCTCGCCCAAGTGCGTCGGTAGCAGGGCGTCCGTAATCCAGGGCGATCGGGGCCCCGTATAGCCAATCGGCCGGCGATTCCGCAGCAACACCTGCGCCGGGCTCGGATTTCGGCGGCGCGCTATTGCCCGCGACAGGTTCGCCGCCGACTTTATTATCCGCAAGGCCGAATCGGATTACCCATTGCGCCGCCCCACCCCTTCGCTCCGCTCGGGCCCCGGAGATAGCCGACCTTATCGGCGCGCTCAGATAGCCATCGCTGCCCCCCTCCCCCTCCCCCTTTTCTTTTGTTTCGCCCTGCGGGTTGCATTATATTCGAGGAGGTGCGCTTATACGGCCGGGAGGCTCATTGTTGCAGGCGCCGTTGCGCAATGACCAGGCTGCTTCGGAGACTTTCGCACGGGAAGCAAGCAGCTGCACATCCGAGACGCACTCGCTCGTCCCCCCGGCCGCCTGGCGTACAGCGCGGCTACTCGACAATTCACTTTTTGCCTGCGTGCTCTTTCCGGTGCCATATAAGTGTCCCGGAGATCGCGCGGCCGCTGGATTTAGGACAGTTCTGCTTTAGGATCTCGAGGGGGATTAGTCGCTCTCGAACGTTGACGAGTTTTCCTTTATTTAGGCTGGCCATTCACGGCTAAGTGCAGGAAATAGATATTGTTGAATGGTGACGTAAAAATATATATGACGATCTTTTATGAGAAACTTATTGCAGCCTCTGTGTTTTCTTTTATAGACGGAGAGAAATGTTATAGTAAAAATTACTATATTCCGTAGGAACAGTGGGACATACTTGACCTATGACGATTTTTACTATAAAACATACTAAAAATTTCTACGTACATAGCAAAAATTGCGATTTATGTAGTAGAAATTGCCATGTTCATAGGAATTTTTAGTATTTTACGTACTTTTAGTACGGAACGTAGTCAATTTTACTATATCATTTCTCTCCGTGCAGTTCGTTATACTCACGAGGATTTTAAAAGTCCACTTGTGATGTTAAATTTGATCTGCAGATTTTTAAAAATTTTAAAATGGCAAATCCATTTTGCTTTGAGTTTATACTTTAAACGTGCACAAACTTGGAATTATTAAGATAAAGTAAAGATAGAATATACAAATAGGAATATGTCCTCCTTGAAATTTTAAAACTGTTTTAAAAATGTTTGTTACAGATAAGTGCGCAAAGTGGTGTTTAATAATAAAACAGACATACCAGCTTGCGACGAGTAATACTTTTTATAGTATTTCAAATACAAAAGAATAAGCAATTTTGTAGCAATATAATCATATAATCAATGAGTAAAAAATCCATGAAGGTTTTATGGTAGTCCATATTTCTCGTGATGTAATTGGTCGAGCTGTGGTCCTAAAAAATATTTGTTTTTTCATCTTACACAATTACGAAAAGAAAATATTACGAAAAATTGCAGAATCGTTAGCCGGTTTAGCCCATATAAATTAATAAGCCAGCTGCCTTAGTTTTTTACAAGAAAATAAAATGTGTTTTCGCGTCCTAAAAAAATAAAAATTTTAAAATTATTTTTATTTTGCACAATTGTGAAAAGAAACTATTACGAAAAGTTGAAGCAAATTATGAATCAATAAGTAAAAAATCCATGGCGGTTTCAGTAAAATTAAATTCAGTTTTATGTTTTATCGGATTTATCTTAGCAGCTAAAATATTCAATCGTTTATTAACGCTACAAGTCTCTTAATAAATTACAAAGTAAAATCTACCGGATTTGCCGTTGGCTATTAATGCACTAACCAATTACAATAATTAAGCATAATACTTCATCGCATAAAAATGCAAGTGAAAATAAAGCCCGTCGTTCTCGCGGCCACACGCTCGGAATGTTTTTCCGACCACATTTGCAAAGGCTTCTCCTATCCCGGCGTAATCGCAGTCGGCGGCGCCGTTCTAACGAAATTTTATTATCCGCAACTCGCGGCAAACTCGAGGCGTCACGCGCAAGGGAGCGCCGAGGGTGGAAAAAAAACTTTTTTCTGTAAACACCTTGGCCCCGTCGACGACGGCCGGAAGTTTCGCCTCTCCGCTCTCCATTCCTCGCGGCGCGAGCCCGGCCAACTCGATACATTATACATCGGCGGGAAATTCGCTTCGTTGCGATGATTAAAGGCGCATTGCGGATCCCTTCCATTGAGCCGATAGCGTCCGCGGCTGATTATGCGCGGCGAAGTTCGGCATTCTTTCTTGCGAAACTTCTCCGAGTGATACGCCAATTAGTACAGTGTCCGGAATACTTCGGCGTGAATTTTGTGGAGCGGAAAGAATTTGAATGGTCGAAAACAAAAGGATTCCGCGCTATTCGTTTAATGGACGCGGCGAACGAGTGACCGATATTCATGGAGCGCTCGGCGCAAATCGAACTTTGTAGCGACTTGGTATGGAAAAATTATTTACAGCGGAAAGTAAAGAAATGGTTTTTTCTTTTAGAACATCTGTTTACTGCTGTTCCAGCGTTTTAGTCTAAGCGCTATTTAGAGTTACTGTGTGCATGTTATTTTGTAGGATTTTCGAGATAATGTTCGAGCTACTTTGCGCTTTCTGATCTCACCAGAAGAGATTCGAGACTCGGAATCTCGGATTTGGTTGAATGTACGGGAATTTTTTGTTTTTTTTTACCTAGAATATGGAAATGATGGCACAGAAGTAGTTTTTGAAATGCAAGGTGTGGTTATTGCAAGATTCGCTAAAGAACTTGGCTTCCTATAAGGCTACGTGTTAAACACGTCAAAATTAAACTACTAATACCTATTAATTTTTTTTATTAATTTATTACTTCTTTATATAGCATACTTAAGTTGAGACTTCAATTTACTATTTTATATTATCTTATCGTAGTTTAAGTTTTTCATATTTTTGTATTGATGATTGTACATTACGGACTTTAGTCCGTTGAAGTTTGAATAAATTAATAAATAAATAAATAAATAATAATAAAAATTTAACTAAGCCTTCTGTAGCTTAATACCGACCAATATTTTGAATGTTATCAGTATCTGAACGCTATTTCCATTGCCGACAGTGCTACCTTAAATAATATGTCTATTGTTTAAAAAGTCGTAAATATTAAATAGTCGATTCTGATATTTGCATGCGAGATAAAACGTATTCTTTACTTTTATCTTAAATTATCGATGACTGCAGTTCGACATATACTTGAAATTTATTTGCATAAATTCTAATAATGTAAAAAACAGATTTAAAGTTGCAGCTGTTTCTTTAAACTTTTCAAGCAATATTTCAAAACGTACCTTAAAATTACCACAGCATTATGGAAAATAAATGAGTTTTATACACTTTCCAGCTTGCAATCGTATTTTTATAGCATTTATAAAAATATGCCTGTCTCAATGGAATATAAGCAGAGCCCCAAAGTTCACCGAGACGCTCTCTCAGTGGGTCAGATTTATTAACCGCGAACGAAACACACCAACGCTTCCGAAAGCCTTCTTGCGTCCATCGCCGAGCGGGAAGACATCGATCGTCCCGAGAGTAAATAAAAGCATTTGCCGCGCTAATTGCGCGTAACGAACGGGACGAGCGTGTAATAAGCGCAAGAAGGCAGCCGAAAAGAGTCCATTATTCACCGAGAGTAGCGGGCACCGGGCGTCAATTTCTCAACGAGCTTGTCACCGGCCTTATCTGCGATCGGACTTTATCCGGGCTTAATAAGCCGATAAACATCCCGTTCGGGGGTATATACGCAGTCGGGCGGCACGTCGGCGCTCGCGCGATCGCGGACACGCAATATCGATCCCTTTCCGCGATACTCATTGGGGCCGGGGGAGGAGGAGGCGGAGGCGGCGACAGGGAGCGGAGAGGGCGGGCTGCCCGATTTCTCGTGGATCGAGCCGCGCTCGCCTCGTTATGCCGGGCCACTTTTGCATCTCTCGCGGAGGCGCACGCTCGAGGGTCGCCAAGGAAAGGCGCATCACGCACGGTGGTCTCGCGCAGTGTGGTCCCCCAGGGTCGAGCCCCGCAGAAAGAGAGAGGAGATAGCGCGAACGAGGCGCACGCTATACGTGCTCCCTTCGGTCGCTCTCCTTATATAGGGTGCTCGCGAACTTTCCGAGGCGAGAGTGCGTGCCGCAAACTTTAACGAGATTCATAGGTATTAATTTATTCGCCTTCAATTTAGGCAACATAAAAATTGAATGCAAAAAAATAAATAATAGATACCATACTAGAATATGCGATAAATAATGATAATTTGTCATTGCAGGCGGTGATGTCACGATATTAGTCAAAACTAGCTCGGTAAAGTACTTAAGAGAAAAGTAAATACAAAATAAACACTTGTAAATAAAAAAAAATATAACATCTATGGCTGACTGGGTAAATTAAGCCAATAAGATCAATTAGCGAGAGAGAAAAAAAGAGATAGATAGTTAGATAGATATAATTTATTCGCCTTCTGTATAGGCTAAAATAGAATATAGAATATGAAATACGTAATAGTCACAGTAGAGTCTTATACTATAAAATTACAAGAAAATATGATAGAATTATAATAATACTCATAGTTTTTAAGAAAAAATAATTTACAAAAAATACAAAAAATAAATACTTATAAACAAGGTAGAATACATCTATGACTGACTATAGGTACTCAAGCTAGAGAGAGAGAGAGAGAGAGCGTGCTGCAAACTATAACAAGATAGATAGATACTCTCTAAATAAAAAAAAAAGTGCATAATTTCACGAATTAAATGTGAATAGTGACATTTTGAAGAGGTGAAAATACGTCCACTAATTAAATGTAAATATTCACACGTGTAATCTGTGAAATAAAATTCGACAAATTCAATATGTGAATATTTACATATGAAATGTGTGAAACAAATTTGATTAATTGAATGTGTGAAATCAAAATCCACTAATTCAATATGTTAATATTCACATATTTAGAATTTAAATTATTTTCACATAGTAAATATGTGAGAATTTTACATTTTCAGATTTAGAGAGTAGATATTAATTTATTAATGGATACAATATAGAATACTGTATAATATAAAATACAATAAATAATGATAGTTGACTTTAAGTTTATATTTAAAAATAAATATTTTCTTTAAATAATCCTAATATTAGGTAATCCTCTTATTATAATATGCCATGTTTACATATTTAACGCATAAATTCATTATACAAGAAACTAATATATATAAAATATTAAATTTTGTAATACTAGTTTCCCCTTAATATTAAAACGAAGATGATTTTATATTACAGCGTAAGTGTACTTAATATTTAAAAAGCCATTGTTACATTAACGATTTATGTTAATTATAAACAAGCTCGCGGCTGTAGTATTTCAATATACAGGGGATTATAAATTTTAATAACTCGGAAACTCGGCAATTTTATGTAAAAATTTTCCGATAAATAAAAGTAAACGGAGCAGCCTTCCTTTGCTATCTCGCGATCCAGGAATTCGCGATCACCCAGTACACGGCCGACCTGATCCTTTGGCCTCTACGGTAAGCTCTCGGGCTGTTGCTCTCTTTTGAAACTGTTGTTTCGCGTTCAGCTCTTTTTACGCTCGGACCAGCCTTCGCCAAAGTGTATTATTTATGACCGGCCGCGGATATTCGCTTCCCCCTTCGTTCCGCTCGGTAGTCGCCCAGAATCCTTTTGCATTCTCCTCCGCCCCCACCTCCCGCTTGCTTCTCTCTCGACTATTTTCGATTTCCCGCCTGCACGTCGTGGAGACGCTCCTCCGGCAATTTTTTCCTCCTTCTTTAAAGGAGCAGGCAGCATCGCGGCCCGTCATACCGCCTGCCTCTGGTGCACTCGCGTGACACGAACGGCCCCGTCGCGTGTGCTCTCGCGCGCCGCCGGAGGATGCGGAGCGCGAAATTTGCATGAGAATCGATATTACGGGCCGAGCGGTCAGACATCCCACCGAATGTATCCGGGTATGATAATCCTCACTTGAGGAGTCCGCACGGGATATCGTGATCGGGAAAATCTTTAAAACGGCTTGTCTTCGCTTTTTTTCCTTCGTTTCTCCTTCTTCTCCGTCGCGTGTGCGTCCGTAGAACGCTCAATGGCAATTATAATAAACTCGCCGCAAACAGCGTATAATGCTGCTAAAAAGAGCTTTACATTTAATAAAATGTAAAACTCTTTTCTTTTATGCACCGTCGTAAAAGTACAATGTGGTAAATATAAACTTTATATATACATGTATATTCAGATGAGGGACATTAATTGATTTTTGCTCGGCGCGCGTTGTTTAAATAAGCAATCGAACTGTATAACTGATTTAGTATTTATTGGAGCGGATAATTTACTTAGTTAATCCTACGGAAGATAAATATAGTCGCCTATGCAAAGCACTGCTGATTTACCTTAATTTAATTATTTTATACTGCAAACATCTGATTAATGAATTCAATAAATATCGCAGCGAGTCTCGCAAGCTTCCAGTTTCGCTTAATTTTCGCAGCGAAGTATCCACGGCGCGTTATCAGAAAATACGTTTTATCGCTCGGCGAAAGAATCGGATGACAAAGGAGGAGGCCTGCATAACTCCGGCGATTGTCGAAGCATCGCGCGCTCTTCATAAAAGCTTCTTTATTATTCCGCTTGAGAAGTGCATTAAGGCGCGCGTCCTTAATTTCAAATATGGGCAAAGCAAACAGGCGCGATGTACGCAGGCGTAAAAAAGAGGCAAGAAAAGAGGGATACAAATAGGAAGGAGCGAGAATGGAAGGAAAGAAGAATCCGAGGGAACGAGCCGCGATTTTTCGCCGGAGTCTCTCGCTCGCCCCTGACGTATAACGTACAATTACTCTGGGACCAGATTACACGAGCATGGGAGCCTCCTCCGCCTCCTTCTCCTCCTTCCCCCTTTTCCTTCGTATATGCGCCACGGGCCTCGGCTGTGTACTCACTCCTCGGCTCTCCCTCCCTCTCGTTATTCTCTTTTCTTCTCGTTTATGATCTTCGAAGGCCGGCTAAAGTCAAGCTCGTGACTGAGGCGCATCCTTGAATTTTCCTGGCGGCGGGTCTCCTTAAGCGCTAGTTTCAACAAAGAGTAAAGGGAGCACGAGGCCCCCCGAGAGAGAGAGAGAGAGACGGAGATCTTTCCTTGGAGGTGCGCGCAGATTTACCTCAGCGGTGCGGAGGGGGATGCCCGGTGCAATAATATCTATTATCGTCGCGCGGAAATATAGTTTGAGCCCGGGCAGAGGGGCAAAGTCCGTCGAGAGAGAAAGAAGTGCTCGTGTGCTCCTTCGCAGGCTTCTGCGGCCAGATGTGGATGCGACTGGCCACTATACGTCGCTACAGATTTTCGGAATCTCGAGTCGTTTATTCGACGCTTTAAAATTCGCGGGGAAATTTTTTAAACTCCACAGCTTTTATTGTATCCTTCGGCACTCACAACAATGGATTCTTATAGTCTTAGTAGACAAATCTACTTGAACATTATCCACGTAATTTTAAAATTATTTTATTAAATCGAATAATATGTCTGCTTCAGTATGAATCTCAATAATTTTATCATAAATATGTTAATTGTTAGTGTTTTTCTGTTTATTACAATAAATCCGATCTATAGACTTTCTCATTGATTCTATTCTTTTTACTTTTTTTTTTGTTATTAAATGGAAACGAATAGTGAATGAATCAATTTAGAATTTACAATGCAGTTTACTTATTTGAAAACAAAAATCTACTTATTCGAAAAAGAATTCAAGCTTTAGCAAATTAATCGTAAATGATGTTCCGCTTATCCACAGCATAACTACATTCGACTCAATAACAAGTAGACTTTCCAGTACTATTTAGCGGATTCTTCTACCAGTTAGATCAATTTTTTCTGAGCGGAGAGCATGAGAAAGAAGAAATTCGAAAAAAAAATGCGTAAAATTCAAGTGTGCGAGTGCATCGCGTGCGACTGAGAGTGCAAGAGCGAAAGAGAGAGAGAGGTAATTTTTTTACGTCGCCACAGAATTCCTGCACTCTCGGGAATCCCCTATTTCAATTACCGCTCGTTTCGCTTACGTATTATTACGTTCGACGAGTCTGCGCGCCGCGGAGAGAGAACGAGAGGCAATGGCCTCGCGAGCTCGTAAGTCGAGACGTCAAATTTCATGCACGCGCTCGGCGAAAATCACGGCGGTCCGGTATATAGGCGAGAGCTCGCTTTTCCTTCTTTTTTTTTCTGCGCTTGCCTGGAGCCCTTAAAAGTTCACGGGCGCGCGGGCTAATTGAATTGGCGGTACTCATCGCCACCCCTCCAGTTACGAGTTAGAAGGTATAATTTACGGCTGTCGTCGAGCGTCTGAAATAAAGAGCTTCGGTCTCTCTCCTTAATTTTTTACTCGTGGGGCTACTTTAGTCAAAGAGTTATCGCATGCTTATTTGCTCGATCGAGAGTTGCTTCATGTTTGAGTAGAAATAAGAGGAAGCGATAAGCAGTTAACATTTTTAGAATAGCGGGGATTGTGGGTTTTATTACGGAAATGACGTAAATTATACAATTTGTCAGTGGATGTTGATTGAGAATAGTTTGTGCCTGTACTCTGGAGATAAATAAATAAAAATAAAAAAAAATAGAATGGGAACCGTTCGCGGAGAAAAGAGGATGCTTGCTGCGAGTGTCAGCATCTATTTGACGTCCATCCGCATGCAGAAAACAGAATTTTATCATGCTTGTTGCAAATAGATGGGAGTTTTCGTCAAAATCACCGTAATCTTGTGGTTAATTGAAAATATACTTGCTCCTATTAGATTTTTATTTTTAATGAGTAATATCATATTACACACAATTAATTTATATGCTTAACTAATATTCTTATTATACTACTCTATTTATATTGGTATTGCAAATATTAAAAAATTAAATCGATTTTCAAATCATATTTCCTTAAATGAACGCATATCCAATGTTATATAATTTACAACGCTAACTTTATTTTTATGTTTAGTTTTATATATACAGTCTAAATTAATTAACTGGATTAAATAGATTTTCTATATAAAAGCAAGTGGAAATCCACTAAGAAAAAAAATCGTATAAAATTCCAGTATTCATGTTTACGTTTTAGATCAAACATTTTAATTAAAAAGATTAAATGCCAACATTGTTTTACTTGTTAATCAGTTTTCATATTTTGAGGGCCACAATGTGCATTCATCAATACTCACATTCAACGTTAAAGAATCAAAATAGTTTCAATTATTTTTTTTTCATACAAAAATCGACATAAAATTCCTTGTTGTAAAAAAATAGATTTCCTTTATTCGAAATAAAAAGTAACTGTTCCAATGCTGAAAGCTATACACAACTAATTTGAACTCAAAACTATGGGCTTTGGTCTAACAAATCTTATCTATTCATATTTATTCTAAAAAACTTGTTGAAAATTCCAATACTATACAATCTGCATTTGAATTTTAATTTACTAGCAATGCAACTCAATAACAGTTCAAATAACCTGAGAAGATTGTGTTCGAATAAATTCTTCATACTTCCTTTAAAAAAAAAAAAAAATGCTCCGTTCTTTAAAAAAAAAAAAAATGCTACGACCCTGAAACAATAATGCCCAACACCAACAAATGGAGAGTCACTTCTGCAGTCGCGGCGTTGGCCGCAGTTTCAAATCGCTTTAGCCGTGAGTAATTTATTTCGATACAGCCGATTATCGGGGTTTGGTATCAATTAATCATCGGTAGCCTGAAAATTCGATTAACTGCGTATCAATCAATGAGGCTTGACGCGTGATCAGACCGCGCCGACGCGCGCAGAATGCGAAAGTGCGGAATGCAAATGCGCGCGCGCAATGATTAATACACCACACACACGGGCGTGACTAGATTTTTCGTGAGAGCGAAAGATAGCTTCGACTCGCGCGCGCGGCGCTTCTAGGCTGTCGCGCGAGTTGTCCTTTTTGCATTCCTCCCCCCTTGACTCACTCGCGAATGGCTTATAAATTCAATTTCCATTCCTCGCTCGTATTATACACTTTTTTAATACTTAAGTGCGTTGCGCAGCCTGCGAGATGCAATTTTTATATCCCCGCCTTTGAAATGAAAGGCAATGTAAATTTTTGAAGAGGGTAGCTGTCGTTTGCCTGTGATTGGGATTTCAAATAATTTAAGAGGAAAAATATAAATCAAGTGGATTTTTTTCTCGCCAGGTTCGCTATTTGAATAACGAAGGGAGGTGAATTATTGAGTGAAACTGTCGATATGCCGTTGACAAGTCTAAATTATTGATGTAAGGAAGTACGTCGGGGTTTTGCGCGACCGAAAGTACAATGAATCAGCGGGAAACAATGGACCATCAGATGACCTAAACTTGATCTGCAACCCCCTGGACGTGAAACACTACATGAATATGATACTTTATGTTAAGGGCTTGTTGATCGAGTTTAGGTCATAGCGTATTATACCTTCCGGATTCAGTGTATTTTCTGTTCTATTGTATTCTCTTTTCTCTGGAAATTTTTTGAATTTTTTAATAAATAATATTCGTGAAAGCGTAACTATGGATATTTTATTTCCGGCCTCCAGAACAAATTTTTTTTTATCATTTCTACAAAAAAAGATGAGTGATTAATAAAAAAAAATAAATTTAGAACTGAGTTTTGAACATTAATCATTCGTAGCGATTTTTCAAAATGTTTTACGTGTCATAGTTAAAACAATTATCAAACGAAATTTTTGATGTCGTATTTTACATTTTTAATATCGCACAATAGAATTTGAATTACAATATAAAGCGTTTCAACTTTTCGAGTGTGCCAAATTTCGGGTACTTGTCCAATCGGAGTAGTTTACAATGACAGCCGCGGCGTTATAGCACCTCAAATTACAGTTAAACGTCAGCGTATAAGCAGAGTCGAAAGTCACACGTGATCGCACTTATCAATCACTCGGAGCTCAATAAAGTCAGTCGAAACGCCGAGCTACGCCGGCGGGCCTAATCACCAATTAATCAAATTAATCTCCCAGCCGATCTGCGAAATCAATTTACCCTGGTGCTATGTGCCGATGCCAAGGTACTCATACACACGCGATCTGGTGCGTTCCTTCTTAGGATTTTGAAAAATCGGAACGACAAAGAAAGGGGGAATTGTCATGTCGAATAATGTACACTCACAAAAATTGATTCTTAGTCTTAGTAGATAAATTCACTTAAAAATAAATTTATTAAATTGAAGAATACATCTGCTTCAGTATAATATACTCAATCAGTTTACTACAAATATAGAATCCTCTGAATTTTATCATAAATGTGTTAATTGTTAATATTTTTCTGTTTAGGAGAGACTTTTCATTTATTCAATTCCTGTTACTTTTTATCACATTAAATGGCCACTAAGAGCTAATGGATCAATTTAGAATTTATCATGCAGTATTTATAAAAAGACGATAATCTACTTATTTGAAGAAAAAATCGTTTACGTTTTAAAAAATTAATCGTATAAATGAGGATCCACTTATTCACGGCAAAAATAAATTTGACTCTATAATGAGTAGATCTTCCAGTGCTATTTAATGGATTCTTCTACCACTTACACTGAGAGAAAAAACTTGATAAAAATTGCTATTGTGGTTATGAAAGTAGTGACAGTCTGACCAGGCGAGAATTTTTCGTATGAAAAGTGGCAATTTGTGATACTCAAAGTAGCAATTTTTATTATTAAAATAGTAATTTTTAAAATTTTCGTACTAACAATTACTATTTTAATAATAAAAATTGCTATTCTGAGTATCACAAATTGCTACCTTTCATACTAAAATTTCTCGCTCATCAAGAGTGTCACTCATTTCCTAATCATCACAATCACAATTATTATTGAGTATTTTTTCTCTCCGTTTAGATTAATTTTTCTGAGTACACGTTAATTCCATAAGAGAGAAGACTTTTACTTACATTTCACATAGATAAGTGTACATTCGCTTATGTCAATTTTCCAAAACATTTCTCTCAGTGCAGACTTCTTGCCTCCGTGCATATTTACAGATCAGGCAACAAGGAACGGCAGTAAAACCGTGCGGACTCTCAGGAAATTCTCGAGTCGCGATTTTCTCGCGCGAAAAGCAAAGCACAAGATTCGGCGACCGTGGAATTGGCGCAGGCGAAGGTTCATACGTGTAGCGCGGGCACATACGTGCCGGAGCGAGGATCGCGCTCGCGGCGGACGGAAGCACCTGTCGGGAGTGCGAGCGAGAGGGAGGATGCTCCGGCCGAACGAGGCCTCGTTTATAAATCCAACATACAATCAACTTTATGGCGGCTGCCGCTGCCCGGGCGGGGGGAGGCTGAGGTGCGCGCACGTAAGGCCTCGCACGCGCGCGTGTGCAGATAAGGAGGCGTGCGTCTCGCCGGCACAGGCAAGAGAGAGACGGAGAATCGCGGGGCTCAGAACCGGGTTATTACCGGCTCGTTAGCCGAAGAGGAACGGTCCGGGCTCACTTGCTCGGTCTCTGTCTCTTTCGCAGGTGCTCCTCCTTTCATTTCGGACAATTAAATTGCCCCGCTTCTACGGTCCAATCTTCCCGAGTAAAAAATTTAAGTCAGGATAAAGTTTACCTTAAGTTCATGTTTGGGTAAACTTGCAACATGTTTGCTAATGACACTAATAAATAATTTTCCAATACTTTATACAGTGAGAGAAAAAAATTAAGAATAATTATAATTAAGGAAGGAGTGACAGTCTTGACAGACGAGAAATTTTAGTATGGAAAATGACAATTATTAGCCCTCAATAGTAATTTTTTTAATTTTTGATACTAAAAATTACTATTTTGCATATATAAAATTCTCACTTGATAAGACTGACACTCTTTTCCTAACCACAATAGTAATTTTTATAAAGTTTTTTTCTCTTAGTGTACAAACTTCAGATGAAGTGTTTCTTAAATTTAAAAGACGTTCACACGACAAAC
This sequence comes from Sycophila sp. Sp_5, assembly GCA_018906775.1. Taxonomy (NCBI): domain Eukaryota; kingdom Metazoa; phylum Arthropoda; class Insecta; order Hymenoptera; family Eurytomidae; genus Sycophila; species Sycophila sp. Sp_5. The sequence continues at coordinate 2,506,982 of JACCID010000018.1, forward strand.
GTTGAAAACAAATAAATGTCAAAAATTATTTTCTATAACTTCAGCGGTAATTTATCCGTTTATATCTACAAACTACAAACTTCTGTAAATTATATAAAAAGCAAGTTCGGTAAAGTCTCATTACCCATGTTCATATCAACGACCGCCAAACATGAACTTTGGCTAAACTTTATCCTAACTTAAATTTTTTTACGCGGGTCTTCCTTCTTTTTTCTGTCCTATACGCTTATAGGCGCGGATATTTAATTTCTTTTTTTTTATACGATGGCGACGATTTCGCACAGCTGTGTGAAAATGTAGTTGACGGTCCAAATTAAATTGGAAATGTAAACATTGGAGCTGGATACATATTTTATGTCAGCATGATAAACCTGTTAAGTGCTACTGATTGGCCGGATCGAGTGGATATTTAAATGCATTTTAAAAGTAGTTTTTTTATTCTCTGCTTAAAATATCGTGGAATTAGAATCGGCCGAGGGTATACTTGCAATCTTAGCCGTTATTGGACGTTTATAAAAAGATTTCAAAAAGTTGAAAATGATATTAGAATGAATATTTTAATGGGAAATTTAATCATGTATTCGACATATCAACTTTATTGATAGTATTTGCAATACTATTCAAATTTATGCATGAACTAATTAAGTTGCAAGAACCTTGCTGAATTTTACGTAAAGTTTGGTACAATTTAGTTTCCCAAATTCTAGTTAGCAAGCGTGCAAGTTTTTTTATGCGCAAAGTTTTAATTAAATAACATTTCAAAGAAATTATTTAGGAAACAGATACGTCGTAAACTGTAATAAATTATTATTAACCTAATGCGGTGAGAAATTCTTTTACTTTATTAGATTTTAATTACCGTATTATAAGAAACAAACACACGCGCGGGTAATCCAAACCCGTCACAAGTTATAAACTCGTGTGCAGAGCATTTATTATTCGAAACTGCTCTCACCATGAAAATTAAATTTTGTAATAACGATAATCTATTTTAACTTTGTACGATATTCGTACGTGTAATTACACATTCAACTACTGAAAAATTCCACTTTTAAAAAATAATCTTTTGAAATTTAATGGGCCACGATTACCTCAATTTTTTCAAGAATGCGCTTCAACCGTCTTCTGGGAAGTCATTAAGCACGAGATATTCCGCTGCTAAAAAGTTATTGATTTTTAACCAAACGAAAAATAGAACGTAAGTAAACGAAATTTCCTCGAGAACAAAAGTTTACTGCATGCATTTCACTCACGTCCGTTCTCGGAACAGTAAATCCTCAAAAAAAAAAATCACAGCTGACCTCAAAATAAGTCATATTTTTACGTCACTCCAGAGCTCTCGTCAATCGTCAGTGCCATTTAAACATCAACGGGGATCATCCGGTACCTCCCGATCGGCAAATCTCGCGAATCACTTAGCTCGTAACGGGCGCGCTTTCGCCCATTCGGCGAGGCTCGTTCTCCTTCTCCATATACGCAGGCGTTGCGAGGAGCACCGAGGCTTATCGGAGGCATCGAGAGCATCGAATTAGTTCGACTCTATCGTTTACTTTCCATTCGCCTTTCAAAGTCTTCCCACATCCGCGCGGCATCTTTTTAGCGGAATACACGCCGCTCTGTTCCAGGCTCATTTTCCCCGCGAATCTCCTTATTCGAGCAGGCGCGATCATTTGCCTTCGGCAGCTCCTTTCCAGCTCCCCGTTAAAAGTTTCCTCCGAGGCCCGTCGTATCTGCTCGCTCCTTTCGGCAAAATTGAAAGCATTTTTTTCCTCCTCTTTTTATACGCCTCGCCAATGCTGCAGATCCAGAGGCTCGCGCGAAAGGAGACCGAACCGCTGGAAAGTCCATCGAGCGGCGAAACAATGAGCTTTTTTAAAAAAAAAAAAGAGAGAATTACCGGAGCAGTAAAGTCGTTGCGCTAAGCCCCGTTAAATTGGCGGGCTGCCGATCTGTGCGGCCGGCCGATCAATCCGACCTTCCCGAGGAGATGACGCGCAATTCGCGACGCGCGCGCGCACCCCGACAAGCAGCAATTTTGATTTCGAGGATGGGATCCGGCGCGCACCGCCTCCCGGCGCCGCAAAAGGAGAAGCCCGGCGAAAAAGGCACGGAGGGAGGGGGCGCGAGTCGCTCGAGCCGCGGGAAAAAAATTGCAGAGGAGTATTCCTCAGCCCACGGCGACCAAGATGCACTTCCCCCCTTCCCCCTCTTCTGTTTTTTTCCACGCTCGTTTATATCATAATTCTTTAATCGTCCGGCGTACGTGAGGCTCGTCGGCGAGAGTGTTTTTGCCCCTCGCGTTTCGTGCAGCCTGCGTATAGGCTCGTTTGCCGATATTAGGAATTAATTAGGTATCCCCCTGTGGGTCGCTCGGCCGATGATACCCGTGCAATGAAGTTGCGAGTTTTCGATCGGTTATAGTTCGACGGACGTCCTCCCTCCTCCGTGTCTTTTTTATCATTCCCCGCTTTTATCGAGTTAAGGTATATATACACGCGGCATGAAGCGTACGTCTACCTTTTTGTCGAGCGTCTGGATTCGCATTCGATGTATTTTACTTGTTTATTGGAAATTGGTAATTCCAGAGTTGGGAAACGTTGGCCGACGCTCATAAGTTACGAGCGCGGCCTACAAAAAACCGAAGCGTCGCTCGAGTTTGAGAATGGACCGATGTTTTCTCGAGTTTCTCCTTTGTTCGTTAAGCGAAAAAGTTGGAATAATTAAAAGTTTATCGCATATTTATTTCCCGGGGTTAATTGCGCATCCTCCAAGGCATGGTAAATTACAAGGATCGATCGGACTTCCGAAGGGGCAGAGCCAAAAATAAAAGCGTCGCGACCCGCCCTCCGACGAAATTAACTCGTCGCAAGGTAAAGAGAATAAAAAAGGGGAAAAATTGGAGCGTCGATTAAAATTTCGTCGAGGCATTGTGCGGCTTCGAAAATCACGGCGGTCGGTATGTGGAAGCGGCGTCGAGCCGATCGGTCCTGTGTCCAGCCAAATGCAATTACGTACCCGTTCGTCGGAGCGGCGCGTGAGTACAGCGCCTGCACGGAGAGTCGAGTCCACGGCTCCGATTTCAAAAGGGCCGGCCGCTCGCTTGGTGGTCGGCGCCCCGCGGAAATCTGCCGATAAGTAGCCCGGCCGATTTTCCCTCGCGTCTCCGCTTTCCCCGTCCCATCCGGTCGACTCTTCGCGCGGGCGGTGTATACGTGCATGTGTGCGTGTGCACATATACACATTCCGTGTAAAAAAAAATTAAGTTAGGTTTAAAAGTTTATCCAAAGTTCATGTTTCGCGGTCGTTGATACGACCATGGGCAATGAGACTAAATGATAAATAATTTTGCAATGCTTTATACAAAATTCAGATGAAGTATTTCGTAAATTTAAAAGACGTTGACATGACGAACGTTAAAAACAAATAAATGTAAAGAATTATTTTCTATAACTTGAGCGTTAATTTATCCGTTTATATCACGCATCTATAGAAACTTCTATAAAATATATAAGAAGCAAGTTCGGTAAAAAAAAAAAGTCTCATTGCCCATTTTCATATGAACGACCGTCAAACCTGAACTATGGGTAAACTTTGTCCAAACTTAAATTTTTTTACGCGGCCTCGGACAAATTTTCGTTAATCAGAGTTAAAGCCGAAGATGAAAGGGGGTCTTAAGTTTCTTTGTGCACGTTGAAAAGGGCTCGCGGCTAATTGGGATAATGAATTAATAAGCCGCGAGGGCGAAAGGTGCTCAGGGGTTAGAGGGAATTTTAATTTGCCCGTCATTTATTAGGCCGTTGGAAAAACTCGCGAACCCGCCACTAGACTTGAAGTCACTTTAATGAACGCGCAAATATTTCATGTGGCACAAAGACGCGTCGGCGGGGCTGGAACGTGGCGCCGCGTATTTCTGAAACAATGAGAGCGCGAGGAAGATGGACAAATTGAGGGGAAAAAGTAGGTAAATCGTAAGAACAGGGGGAGTGAGTTAGAGCGACGCCAACTATGAGAATTACTATATACGGAGAGCAGCAAAAACTAAAGTAAATGAACTGAGTAAATCTGGGCTAGGGGTTCGCAAAAAATCAGCTCAAAATAGTATTGTTTACTTTGCAAGCATCGTTAATCCCTCGGAAATAAAACGAATGTGTCCGATTCTTGGAACCTCCACAGTTGTTTTCGGTAAATAGACGATGCACCTGCTGCTCTGCTAATCACTCAAAAGATCATAGAGAATGTGCAGTTATTATATCCATTTCATTAATGTTTCAAAGGTTCACTCTAAGTCTGAAAATATGATATTCCACGTATTAAATGTGAATAGTGACATTTAGAAAGGGTGAAAATACGTCCACTAATTAAATGTGAATATTCACATGTGTAATGTAACGTGTGAAATCAAATTGGACTAATTGAATGTGTGAAATCAAATGTCAGTAATTCAATATGTAAAAACCAAAATTCACTAATTCAATATGTTAATATTTACATACTAAAAGTGAAATTTCGCATATTTATAAGTTAAATTATTTTCACGTCCCAAATATGTGAAAATTTGACATTTTCAGATTCAGAGCGCAGTCGGGTTTAAAATACAAAAATAAAATATAAAAAAAAATTTCAAACGTTCTGCGACTGAAGTATCTAATGTACTGGAGTGAACAATCGGCACTAACTTCAAGCATCCAGTATCCCCTCGCGCATCTGTAAACAATGAAGTAGACCGAGACCATATGTATATAGTGACACGGAACTAAAGGATCCCGGCGCATCCGGGGTGAAAGCGCGAAGCAGGAGGAAGAGTCACCGGCCAAGTGTACAGAGCCTCGTCGAGTTAAAAGGGACGAGAGGGCGGGGGAGGAGGGAGGGGAGGACGAGGCGACGCGAAGTAGAGACGAGGAAGTGCCCGATGAGGATCGCGCGGGTGGTCCTCGTACCTCGAGCGACCGAGGGAAAAGTCCCCGGGAACATATAGAGCCCAAGGCCCGAGGGCAAAAAGTGACGCGCGACACATTCGGCGCAATTAACGCCGGCAGTCGTTTGCGAATTCGACCTGTCGAAATTTTTCGTGCGCCGCGCCGGTATCGGCGGGGATCCCCGCGTGAGAATTACAGAAGCGCGGAAAGGGGAGGGGGACAGCGTGCATTTTTTATCTTTACGAGCCACTTACCTCGGCTCGTTTAACGGGTCCGCCTCGTTTCGGACCGCTTCTTCTCCTCGGGTTTCGCGGCGATTTACTAAATTTTTGCGAACATTACCGGAGATATTATCATTTCGTCGACGGGTAACTAACGAGCTTGAGTTATTGACTTCATTGACAAACTACTTAATCTACTGCATTTTTTCTTTTATCCCGCAATTATGTAACTTGTGCGCAGTTCAGTTTTTTTTTTATTTACGTCGCGTTTTTATACTTTAATGAAAGAACGATACTTTTTTTTATTAGCGTTGTAATTTTAAATTATTCGCCGGCGCGTTGCACATAAATTTTAATTTATATCGCGCGCGAAATTTTATTCATTCGTTTTTTTCCGGTTAGTGCCCTTATCCATTTTGCAAGATATGAAAATTCCAATTTGGCGATAAAAGTTAAATAATCCTCGCCAGGCGAACAAAAAAAAAAACAAAAATTACAATGCCTTGAGAAGAATTCACGCAGAGGACTGTATCGTTTATTTATTAACAACTCAACAATCATCGCTGGCGGCGCCCGGCGGACGATAAATTTCATTCTGAGAAATCAACGCCCCGAAAAATTAGTCAAAAATTCCTCCGCGAGAGAACAAGAATAAAAGCTAAATAAATTGTTGCGCGCCGAAATTGATGAGGTTCGAAAACATGCGGTCCCGCAAGGCCTCGCGGCGTCAATGGCAATATGGCTTCAGGTGTCATTTGTTAGAGCGGCTTTTTTCTGCGAAACCGGACGATTTCGGGCTGCGTCGTCGTCGTCGAATTTCGGCAAAATTTATTTTGCTCGGGGTTAAACAAAACAAAAAAAAAACGAAAAAAAAAGGATGCGCGGAGACGACAGGTCCGAAGAGAATAGAGAGAAGCGCGGACACGGTAGGCGATTATTTATGCATTCCACGGGGGACGCGGATCTATTCGAATCGGCCGGATGATTCACGCGACGGCGCTAAAAAAATCGTGCCGACCGACGCGAAAAAAAGGAAAGACAAAAATGAGCCCGATGCGAAACGACCTTACGCCGTTCGCGCATGCTCCGCTACATAAAGAGTTATCCGGTCAGGAAAAAAAAAATAGCGGTAGGTATGAAACGGAATGCAATAAAAAAGGTCGCGAGAGGAGCCGACCGATAGATTGGAGGGTGCGTTTCCTTTGGCAAGTGACGTGTCGGTTCGAACTACTGAATTGGCCTTTTTTATCAAATTCATCGAGCGTGTAATTACCCTTTTGTTAACCGATTTAATTATTTTTGTTCCTACCTCATGTTGAATTAAAAAAAAAAAATTAAAGGAGATTGGGGGAAAGGTTGTGTGGAATAATACTGAAAAGATAAAATGAATGCAAGTAGTCTTTTCAATAAATTTATATAAGTAACGCAATGCAGGCGAATATCGCGCAGCTGTGGGAATTAAATGAAAGTAAATTAAATTTGCAAAAAGGGTTTCTAGATTTAATAAAGGGATAGAATAATTATATAAGAATTTCAATGAAATTGGATAAGTTGCAGTGAAATTAATTAAGATAAAAGTACATTAGAATCATTAATTATAAGTTTCGTGAATGAAATATAAGCTTCATGAATAAATGCGCTATTTGCAGTCAGATAGGTCATACATTAATTTCGAAAAATTACATTCCAAATGATATTTTTAAATACGATTTGGTCTCTGCGTTTCAAGTTAATTAAAACTCTTCACAAGTAATGAAAAAGTCGAACAATAAATAGGACACAGCGGAGCAAAGCGTATACCCTTCCGTCAAACTCGTCGAAATTTGAAGAAAAGCGAGAAGAGTCTTAATTAAAAATGAACCGCCAATTGAGTATTATAAACTCGTACACGTGAAAAAGAGAAGATCAACTGCGGCGCGATGAGGAAATTAAGGAGGCAAAACGAGTGTGAGGAGAGAAAGAGCGAGGGGAACGGAGTGAGGAACGAGGCAATATGCGCGTGGAACGGACGGTCGTAAAAAAAAAAAAGAGTCGGCGACGATCGCGCGGAGGTCGCAATATTTTAGGCGAGCGGCGTTAATGAAAGCCGAAAAGCCCGAAATCATTTGCCTGCTCGGCGAGACAAATCGCTCTCTGTCAGCACACTATTTCCGGCCGCTGCTTCCTCTCCTCTCGGTTAACCCATTTTATCTCACGCGCCGATTACTGAATTTTTTTCAGCTCCCATACTTATAGATCCGTCGCAATTTACAAATCCGACTAATGGTCGTCCACACACCCTCCTAGAAAAGCCAACTAATTCTTAGCTATGACACTGTTAAAAAAAGTTTTTAATTTATTGCAAATACTGGCAGTAAATTTTATCGACGTATACGTGAACTTTACTGAATTTACATTAAATTTAATTCAATTTACATTCAATTTAATTTAATTTACTTAAAATTAATGCAAAATTGTAAAGTTATACAGCCACTTTGTTGTCTTGAAAAGTGGCTAATGAAAATAGAAATAAAATAAAAATTTATGATGAAAAAAATGTTTGTTTTTAAATTACTTTTTTGATATGTACAGTTAAAATTCCAAATTATCTTTTAGATTGAAAATTGTGTAAGAGTTTTAAAAAAAAAAGCGGATTATACTTCTACTTATATAGAATACTCTTACGTCATTAAAAGAGAAAAAGTTGCCTGTGCGAATTACCAAGACACATCCGCTTCTGATTGTTTATACCTTATTAAATTAGCTCAAATAGACGTACGACGTTAAGAAAAATCATTACACTGGATGAAATCCTGCACCAAGCTACAGCGACATTATATTGTTGATTTTGTATGAGTAAGCGATCTAATAACACATCCATGTGTACACACGCTGATGAAAAGGGTGTACTCGCAGCTTCAGCTTTTCGTTCATCTCCTCCATTACGGGACGCATTAAGTGTGCAAATAGGCCCCCATTGGTCATATTTCCATCGATCTTTCAAATTTCAGGATAATCTTTCTCGTCGCTGCTCTACTCTATGGTGGTCCTATTGTCCTTAATTGCTTTCCCAGTTAATGGAATAAACCGGCGAGCATCCGCCTCGGCCGTTCGATCAACCCGTCATACCCGGAACGAAAAACAATCTTGTTTATCGCGCGCTTCCTGAGAATCCGAAGGCACTTTAACGAGCCGCGTTCGACCCACGCAGCCAATGCGTTATCTCGCGGTTCGCGCGAGCGCGCCTTTCGTCCGGGCGCTCGGAGAGGATGTGCACTTGCCGACAGCTCGCGAAACGTTGTATGCGGAATGCGTTGGATTTTTTTTATTTCATCGCCTCGCACGAAATGCCGATGCTGCGTTCCCGGGGAGGCGTAAATAATTTATACCACCCCGCGATTCGCGCCTCGCGGCTTTTACTTTGCCGCCGCTCGCATCGTAAATTATTCCGGCAGGCTAGGCCGAACGAGCTATTTTCATCAGAGCATCGAGAGGAACATCGACGCGCATATTCCACCCTTGTTGGGCAAATCTGCCGTGATAAGCGTGAATAGTAAATGAAATGAGATTCGCTGTTGTAAAAAAAATTATTTTCTTGTTTTAAAATGGGATAGATTTATTTGCGTGTTGTTCGATTTCCTGTCAGGTACTTCTTTTTTTAAGATTTTTGTAATAACCGATAAATATTCTGAAAAAAAATGTGAATTTTAGAAAATCTTTTGCTTCAATAATACTTATTAAATATTTCTTTGAATCAAGTAATCAAGTAATATAACAAAAATCATATAATATTTAATAAGTACTATTGAAATAAATGATTGCTAAAAATTAATCAATTTTTCTCTCAGTGTAGTGTATACAAGAAGTAATGAAAATTTGTTGATTAGAACTTTTAGATTTTTTAATTTAAATAGACGAGTAATAATCGATAAATAAAAAATGTAATGAAAATCAGTTGATTAGAACTTTTCTTCATGTGCGGTAAGAGGTTTTTTAATTTAAATAGACGAGTGCATTGGAAGTACTGTTCGCCTTTTTATTAAAAAATAATTATAGCCTTCAGTTTTTCATCGAAGTATACAACAGTGGAATAAAAAACAAGCTATTTTCGTCTCTAAAAAGATTTTCCGACTTATATTTCCGCTAAAATTCCAAACAGAATTTTTCGCCATATTTCCAATGAAACCTCATTGGCAACGTGACGCGCATAAAAGCTACTTTCAATTAAGGGCAAAAAAGTAAAAGGAGCGTGCGGATCGTTAAAAAAAAAAGCATATTCAATCCCCCACCAGTAATTCAGCTTCAATTGGCCAAACAGCTCTGGACTTTTAAAATTCAAATGACGCAATCCGAAGAGACCGCCGGGAGGGCGATTAATTGGTGTCGGGCGAACTTGCAAATGAAAAAGGCGGCGCGCCGCCGAGAGTTCCGAGTGATTTATCCCGAACTTGAAATTAGCCGCGGCTCTGGAACAACGGCCGATCGAAGCGACGTTCCTGTACGCTGGTCCGGAGATTTTGGCATGTGAAAGCATCGAAGCTAAACGCGTCAGAGCCAGCGGCCCCTCGTACCCTCATTAAACTGGGGGCTCAACGCGAGAATAGTCGCGGCGACGGCAGGCCAGGGCGACAATGCATTTCAATCGCTCGGGCATTTACGAATTTCCGAGCGCACTCACTTGACCTCTTCTTAAATGCTTTTCGACCTCAATTGAGTGCGAGACGAGCATCGCGTTGTCTCGACGGCGGACTTCTTCGCCGATGAGCTGGAACGGGCGAAATTTATTTTTCGAGGCCGATTGACTTTTCGTAACAGCTGCTTTAATTCTTCATTATCCCTACTCTCAGAGAAACATTTGTTAATTTTGAGCAAACGTTTATTTCAATTGTACTGATTGAGTGAAAAAATTCTATTTTTTTGAAACTTCTGAATTTATTTAGAAACAAATAAATTCATTTAGTTTTAATGAAATCATTACTTGCTGCAGAGATATATTTAATAAGTACTATTGAAGTAAATCGTTTTCTTAAAATTAACCATTTTTTTTTCAGTGTATTGACGGGGTCTTATAAAACTTCATAAAATAATAAAATAATTTATAGGATTTTATAAAATTTGCACATTTTTATAGTATTTTACAAAATTATTCCCTCGGGGATGTGTACTTAGTGCTTTGAGCAGGATATTTTTTTGCCTGGTTGTACGAGATAAAAAAACGTGACTTCAAATATCGCAAAAAATGTTGTTTTTTTATACGCATTGATCGTTGACTGTGGAATTTCTTCTTTCTATGGATTTTTCAAAGTTACGCGGTATGGGGGAAAAAGTTCGCTTTTTGCGTGTTAGTAAAAAAGAGATAATCTCAGTTCGCTTTTTAAGCTAGGAAAAAAATTTTTTCTTTCATTAATCAATATTTTTTTTTCCTCTTCGATCATTACTTTACTTATCGCATAAAATTCAAATTGCACAAAGGAATATGTATACAATTTCAAAAAAAGATTTTTTTTATACTTTACTCTCGTGCATTTTCTTTGCCATGGATCTTTTTGATATAGCACGAACGACAAGTTAACAATATTATATTTAGTGCGACATTCAAAGTCAATAAGTAAAAAATCCATGGAGGTTTCATTGTAGTCCGTATTTCTCGTGATGTAATTGGTCGAACTGTAGATGTTATTTTGTTTTTCAATTGTTTGTTGTGACACTATTTATAAAGCTAACCCGCATTTCCGCGCGCGTAAATGATTAAAAGATTAAAAATTGCTTTATTCAACAAAATACATTTTTTAATAATTAATTTTATCTGATTTCCGAAGGCCGCTCCTTTACATTTTAGAAAACTATTACCGTAAGAAAACTTTTAAAACCAATTTACTCAGTCATTAAAGAGTATGTAATTTACTAATGAGCATTTTCAATGTTACTCTAAATACCGTAAACGCATGTTTTTGATCAGCTAAACCGCCACGTAATCAACTGCCACAGCATGGCTTGTTAATATATGCCCCCAAAATTTTCTCCTCAACCCCCAAATTAATTTGCTCCCCGAACGTTTGATCGATTCAACTAAATAGGGGAAGTCGATGTTTCACGAGCCCACCGTGACTCGTTTTTCTTGCAACGACCCGCAGACATGCGTTTTTTGTGTGTTTTTTTTTTGTAACTTTCCAACGACTGAATGATCGATCAGTCTTTTTTTTTTTTTAAAGAGAAAAAATAGACAATAATAGGAGAACAAATGCATTGTTTATCGCAGTATTGCGCAACATTCGCGATGGATGTAACGAAATTGAGACTAACTTGTAGGATACTCTAAATTTTATCTTAATAGCTTTGCATCCCTGATTTAATCTGTTTGTACCTTGTTAATTGTTTCAGATTTATGGTTAATAGGCACGAGGCACTTTTCGGTTCCGATTTTTATCTGGTGAAAATTTTAACGGAAATTATACGATGTTTCCTTGCCCACGGCTAAATTTCCTCGTTTACTCGATCGAGCAGCAATAAAATGTTGAGAAGAATGCTTTTAAAAGTTGCATTATTTCATCATTAATCGTAAAAGAGTTAATAGTTAAGCTATAAAGCGTCTGTTTTACCGAGGCTTGTTTTATTTTGGCTCGGTCGCCGTGTTTTTCCAATGCCTTGGCGTTTACACTATTCCATAAATTTTAATTAAATACTTCAAAAGTATACTGTAAAAAGTGGAGTAAGAGATGTTCGCTAAAGAAATTCTACTTCGGTAAATTTAACTTTTAATCCTCCCATTTTTAAAATATAAAATAATTCTTTTCGCGAACGTTGGCCGAGACATCTGAAACAATAAAATATTGACATAAAATCTTTAAAAAAATATTTCTTGTTTGAATCTTCAATAAAAATGTGAAAGAACACCAAAAATGAATACCAGTCTATCGTTTAAAAAAAAAAGAAAGAATTTTAAATCAAACTAAAAAACGTTATAAAAAAGTTAAAGCATGCGACGAAAACTAAAAGATAGCACAAGTCGGGAAATCACAAAGGCGACGACTGCTTTTAAAAGCCAGTTTTCCCATCCCAAACTCGTAAAAGGCGTACCTTTTTTCGAGTCCGCAAGGACTGCACTGCGTTTCCCGCGAGCATTATCAAGAGGATCGGGCGCCCTACGGGTCGAACTGCCCGTTTAAGGCTAATAAGCTCTTAACGATCGCTAGATTGAAATTTGATGAGCGAGAGCTCAAATACGGGCGTTGTCTTTACCTCGTGAGAAATTTAAATGTCGTTAAAAAAAAAAGAAGAAGAGAGACGATCGAGAGAGAGACAGAAAAACGTGAATGACTCGAACGCAATGCTGGAGCGTTGAGTCAGTTGACTGCCATTTTTACCAGCTCCTTAATTCCTGCCATTAGGAAAAATTTTTATATTCCTCTCCGAGCGAGTGAACTCGTAAGCGTGCGCCACATGACTCAGATTCTTACTAATGACTAACAGTTTTGAAACTGTAAACAACGAGGTGCTTTACGTCCCAGAGACTGTCTTTTTTTTATGGTATTTGGGAAATTATGGAGCACGTGTCATTACGCTGCGTGTGCTTCTTTCGGCGGCCCTGCGCTTTTATTACGTGCAAACGCAAAAACGACTCTGTAATCACAAGGCGTGATTCGCTTTTTATACAAAGTGAATCACAAGGCAAACTCAAGCAGAGACACCATTTATACGATTACATGTATTTTTTATACGAAGATCATTACAGACGATGTTAAACGAAGGATTGTGGATTTTTTAAACAAAAAAGAAATGATATCAATTAGTTTAACTCTTTGTAGCATGGTGGTGGTAAATGATTTATAAATAAACAAACATAGAAAGATCATGTGTTTTACAGAAAAGTTTTTAGTATGGATAGGTTTTTAGGATCACTGATTATAAATCCGATCTCTGATCCAACCAGAAACCCTTGAGTGAGGAATTCAAGCCAAAAAATTTAGTACATGAATGTGAACTGGATGAAAAAATGAAGGTTTAATTGTTTTTATTAAAAGAGCGAAATGATTATGATTTTAAGTTAAAAAATTATTTATCCTGTTAAGAGGAGAAACTTTATATGTTAAATAGGCAAAAATTCATTAAATTCATGGATTGTTAAGTTGTCTTCTCTCAGCTCATTATTAAATTATTTGTAATTTATTAAAAACATTTAAAAATCGTAGAATTCTAATTAGAAACAATAGTAAAAATATTCATTTCAAAGTTGTAATAAAAAAACTTTGACTTCTTAGTTTTTAATGTTAACATCATTTTTCGTTTAATCTTCATAAGAAATTTACATTTTATTGAAATTTGTAATTAAAGCACTCTTGTATCTTATTCTTTTGTACTGGATAGAGCCCTCTGCTCTATTGAAAAGCTTTCATATGAAAATATAGAAATAGCCCTCCATTGTAGAATAATTTAAACCCATTTTATAAAAAGATCCATTCAACTTTCAATTAATTTTTTTTTTCTGGACTTCATTAGAAATACAGAAAATTATATTCATCCAGACAGCGAACATTTTTAGAAAAATCAAGTGGGAAGTATAAATCCCGGAAGGAAGCTGCAATTAGCGCAAGCCATTACGAAATCAATGACTCCCCCTTTTTTATCGAGTCGAGAGTCGCGACTATGGAGTGTCGCAATTAATTCTCCACAGGGCGCGTTATTTCCTTTTAAAGCGCATCGCTGCTCGCGCGCAATAAATTTCTGGGCTGCCGAAGATTTTCAAGGCACTTAATTGCGCCGCCGAATAAAAGCCGCCGCGGGTCCGATCAAAGCCCCACTGGCCGCGACATTTTGTCCGGTTATGGTTATGCTGGACAAGATGGTGCCGTACTCTCTAAATTCAAATAAGTGCAATTCCATGTAGAATACGTGAACTATCTAAAATTGAATTGGTGAAAAACTACTATAATTAGCGAATTTTCACTGAAAATTAGTGGAAAGAGCTTCACGATTTAGGTATCAATGGAGCATCTTCCACTAGTTTTAGTAAAGTTTCACTAATTCAGAAAGGATATTTACATTTTGAATAAGTAAAAATTTCCACAGGTACAATAAGCGAACATAGTAATTTTATAAAATGTTATAACTCGTTAAATAAATGAAAATTGACTTATTTAAATGTAAAATTTAATTTTCACTAATTGATTATCTGAATTTTCACTTATTCACAAGTAAAAACTGGGTTCACTTATTGAAGATGTTCATACTCACCTGCTTACAAGTGAAAACAGTGTTCACTTATTAAAAATGTCCATATTTACCTATTCACGAGTGAAAACTGTATTCAATTATTGAAAATATCCTATACTCACCTGTTCAAAAGTGAAAAAAAATGTGTTCACTTATTAAAAATGTCCATATTCACTTATTTAAATTTAGAGAGAGTATAGATCAGCGTCTCAGCGCACGAGCGCGCACCAAAACACGCCGGCCGATTTTCCGCGCGATCCTCTCGGGGCCCTCGGCGGATTCCCCGAACGATGAAAGGAACGAGGGAAGAGAATCTCCTTTTTTTTCTTTCATTCTTTCTTCGGCCCCACTCGTCGGGGTATCCGGCCGCATTGGTCACGGGCGCGCGTCTACACGTGGCCCGCGCTGTATATCCCTGACGAATCGGTAGCTGGAGCTCGGCTTTTCCCAGAGCCGCCGCCGCCGCTCTCGGCCTCGTTCACGATTTCGCTCGCCCCTCGTGGGGGCAGCAGAACAAGGAGCGGACCAGTCGCGAGGGATGCGCGTTTTCTTCCTCCGTGCGCCGCGCGGCGGTGCCTCTGCGCGTGTTTGTGTACGCGCCGCGCACCGGAGATAATCGCCCGAGCATTGGAAATGGATTAACGATGCTATTCGAGTTTTGTTGGTTTGCTCACTCGCGACCTACTTTATTATCCATTCAATCGCGATGGCTGAATTGAATGAGAGGCGTTTTTATGCCTTTCATCGATTTTTCTTATGCTTGTTTTTTATTCATCCTACTCGATCGTTCTTTTTTCTCTCATGAAAATCTCGCGCTTCTTTATTTTTGATTCGTCGAAAGGTCGAGGATGCTGTCTTATAGATATAGTTATATCGGTATATATAAGTTGTCCGATTTCTGGGGTATTACTGTCTAATAATATCCTCTGATGTGAATGCATTTATGGAGTTAAAACCACCCGAAAATGCACTAACTGTTCTGCAGAAAGCGGACAACTTATATATGCCACCATGTAAATCTGAAAATGTGAAATTCACTAGGAAAATGTGAATGCTCACATTTAATAAGTGAAGAGACGTTCAGATGCTAAATAAGTGAACGATTTTTCACATAAAATATGTTACTACTCACATTTTCCAAGTGAATTTTACATTTTACATTTAGAGAGCAATATATTTTTAGTGATGACATTAGTGAATAATACCCCTGATAAACTAAAAAAAAATTATAGACTTAGTAAGAGTGATTATGCAGTATATAGCAATAAATATACCGTAAACTGCAGTAAAAAATGCAATCCTGACTGACAAAATTTACTGTATTTTTATTTGTAATAATCGTTACTGTAATACAGATTTATACAGTAAATTCTACTATACAGAATACCACGTAAAATTCAATCGAAGTGTTTCAAAAGTTTCAGAAAGTTTGAAATTCTATTAAAAAATGTGAATAGTGACATTCGACACGTTAAAAAAACGTTAAAAAATTACATATGCGAACGATTTTTGATACAAAATTTGTCGCTACTCACATTTTTTCAATACTTTTTTCAATTACATTTTTTAAAAACTTAACATTCTCAGATTTAAAGAGAGACAGTAATTTTTTCGTAACGCCTGCAGTCTGCAGTTGCTTTCTCATCGTATATTGTACAGCAATTTTCACAAGCTCATTTTTGTCAGTGTACAATTCGCGAGCTATCGGTGATTTGCTTGGTCTGAAGGGCTGCTAGCGGATGCGTTTGAGCGAGCGGTCACGAGCTCGAAATTGTAGATAAAGTTGAAACCGCGTAAAAAAAATGCGGGAATAAAAAGAGACGGTAATGGCTGTGACCGCGAACTGTCACGGCCCGTAAGACTATCAACTGATAAAAGTCCTCGGGAGGATTCCTATCGCGGCGGAGAGCAAGCGCAACTTACCGCAGAGGCGAGCTCGTAAACGCTTACCGCCGCTCTGCTGCTCGCTTGATGCTGCGTCATTCAGCCACGATAATTTTGTGCGATACCAGGTTTTTCATTATTATCGTCATTTTTTTTTTATTAAACATTTCGCGGAGAGCATACCTTTTAAATGAGAATTTATCGATTTAATGGTCGTCCCTTTAAAGGCAACTTTTCGACCAAATCAAACAGTTTCCGTCGGATTGAAAATTATATTTTCATTGCTTCAATTGAAGAGTACATTATTTAATCGATTGTTGATGCGCATTTCCGAAGCGTTAAAGTGTTAATGAAATATTAATTAATATTAAGCATTCATACTTCCCACTGATTCGATTGAAGCGTACATGTCAATGGACTTGCAAACATTCAAAATTCTCATTGTTCCCTGGTAGAAAATAAACTAAAATAAACAAAATGGCCTATTCATCAGACTTTGGTTCTTATTTTGCGTTTAACATAAATAAACAAACTTAAAAAAAAAAATTCTGTTTGCAACGGGAAAGATCCTTAACCTCATAAAACATTAGTCCTGTCGCAAAGCCTGCTGATGAAACATTATAAAATTCATTGCAATTAAAATTCTCGAGGCAGCATTATGGAGCCCACAAATTACAGTCCGAGTAACAAACAATAATGCGCAATCAGCGTGCGCTATAAAAAAAAAATTGAGCCACAGATGAACCGCAGATGAAATTCCAAATAGCAGAAATCCCAGCTCGCACCGAAACAATCGGCCGGCAGCCAAGCCTCCCCCTTAAATCCTCCCGGGTAAATCTCGGATCTCGGTAAGGAGCCTGCGGTTTCTCCGATCGTGCTCCCGTGAAATCCCATCGTGACGGGCTAAGAGGTCGATTAGCGCGACCCCCTTCCCGCGGAGCATCTCGCCGGCCGCGAGACAAACGAGGACGAGTCTCCCGCACAATTAGACCTCGCGCATAAATCGAACGAGGCAGCGGCAATTGCGGGGGCCAATTTCGGGGATCTCGGGAGTCCGCACCCTCGCCGTCGCTCAACTGTCGCTCGGACGGCGCGCTAATTGCCCGGCCCTCGTGCGCATCAATTCCGTTTCGTCCGGAGAAAGATTAATGGGGACGGCGAGGCGAGGATCTGGATTGGGGAAAATAATCGCGATTGCGAAACGCAACGGTGTATGGCCGTATTCTACTTTTCTCGCGTTCGATCGGCGCGCCGGGGAGCCGCTGGGCTCGACTCTTCCGCGGACAATGTCTCTTTGTCCGCTTTTCACGGAAGCACCTGCTTCCAGCGGTTTTGGCTTAATTAAATTAAATGCGCCTCAATGGGCCTGTTGTGTAATTTGTAGTTGAGCGACATTTCGATTGGTCTCGATCGATTTCAGTTGATCGCGTCGATTTGAATGGAAACAAAAAATGTTTAAGCGAATTACGCGAAGCAGATGAACGAATGAGTTAAGGTAGCGACATTTTCTCATTTGATTCGCGCGCACAGCAAAAAAAAATGTGATTTACTTCGATAGTTACTTATTAAATATTTCTTTGAAGCGAGTAATGATTTCATTAAAACTAAATGAATTTAGTTGTTTCTAAATAAATTTAACTGCTAATATTTTTATTTATCCCACTATTCAATTTTATTAAAATCTGAACTACAGTTATTGCAGGATTCGCAAAAGAATTGGGCTTCCTATAAGGAATCAAACTACTAAATACTTCTTTATAGTATACTCTAGACCTACGAAAATTGAACTGAGCCTTCTGTAGCTTAATATCGATCAATACTTTCAATTTTATCAGTATCACTTTAAGAGAGGATCTGAACGCTCATTCCATTACCGACAGTACTACCGTTAATTATCGTTGCATTGAATTTTTATGAAAGTTCAAGAAAAGTTAATTTAGTTCGGCGAGATTATACAACACTCGACAGTCTCGATGATTTATTTATGAGATGAAAACGTGAATATTTATTGCTGTAACATTAAATTATAATTTTTTTTAAGTATTTTAAAACCCATCCATTGAATTTTATTAAGTGAGCGAGTCTTCGTTTTATATAATTACAATGCTTCTGTGTATTCAACGGAACTCGACTGCCCGTTCATTCTCTTCAGCTCAACTGCTTCTGTGTGTGTTTTGAGGCATCTCTAATCGTTCAGAGCGAATGAATTATGCTAGAGTAAGCACAAGGAGTGTCAAACAATTACATTTTACATCAAAAGTGTACTTATGTAACTTTATCAATTGGCTATAAAATTAAAGTCACAGCAATTACTATGTTAAAATAGTAGAATGACTTCTTCTTAAGTTTAGAGGATATTCGTTTTGGTGTAATAAATTTATTTAAAATTTGTTTTGTACATATTTTCAATATATTTCCATTATAATTTATTTATAAAATATTACATAATATTCGCCGCTCTCGATAACAATAAGGATTACCATTAAAAATTTAGGTTTTTTAAAATTAACAGACGTCTTTTATGTCTTAATAGATTTATTTCTAATATAAGTAGAACGCATACAAAAGGTTTTTCTTCAAACCTACAGATTCGACGTTTGCGAGTGCGTTTCTCTTCCATTTAAACTGATATCATTTTGTTCTTATCACACACACACACACAAGTTAAAATTGTTCTACTTAATCCGCAAAAAGGAGGTAATTTTTTTTTCCTAAAAATTGAACAGTCATTTAAAAAGAGTAAATGACGTCACGGGAATCAGCGCCCGGCGATCAGCTTCTCAGCACACTTCAGTTAACTCGGTGGCTGATAATTCAATTTTCGATCGGATTTCTTTAGGCGATCTCATTCCTCCCTTTCGCTTCGGTTAGTCCTGGGGCAGGCATCGGAGGAAAGAAAAAGGGTATACAGCGGACTGCGCCTAGTCGCTGATAGAAGACACCGCCACCGCATCCCAAGAGAACCTCCGGCAAAAACGGCTACTCCGGTAGCAGCGGCAGCCTCGTGTATTTTTTTTTTTTCTCGCGAATCGAAGACGCTCCGATCTCCGCCGATGCTCAGAACAAAAAGTTGATCGGCTCGAGTCGAATCGCGCGGGCCTGCGGACTTTTCAATCGGCGGTAACCTTTTCAGCACAATGGGGTCTCAATTAAAAAGTCACAGCGATTCGAGAATTCAATAGTGCGCTGCAAGCGACTCGTTTTCGACGTGCTATTTTTTTTTTATTTCTCCTCCTTTGTCATTTCGGCTCTCATCGGTTGCGCTGGCGGGTCGCGGATCAGCTAAAAGCTTTTTTTTCGATGAATATGTTGAATTTCTGACTGTAATCTCAGCCATTGCATTGTACTCTACTATTACTTTGATCAGCGACTTTTGTTCGATGAAACTGAATATTGCTACGGAGAGAAAATGCAGCTTTTTTCGCAGTTGAAACAGAAGCAACGATTTTGCGATTCTCCGCTCAGTGCGTGGCTGCATGAAGTATTTTTTCGTTAAAATTTCGCATTTTCTCTAGATTAATATTTGAATTAGCATTTGCAACTCTTTTTAAAAATCGTTATTAAAAAACATTTTTTGTCGATTGCTTACATAAATTTAACGATGCTACTAGGAATTAAGACTGCAATGATCCTCTGCTGGGTTACTTTTATTTAACTTAATATGATCTCTTGTATCTACTGGTTAAATAAATAGAATTTTGGTCATAAAAAAAAATTCTCATTGAATCTGTAGTAAATCGTTTGCAGTACACGCAGGAGGCAGAAAACGCCGCCGGCATAAAAAGCAACGTTAATAATTTTCAGTTTCACACAGTCATGATTTTCTCGAGGATCTAAAGTATTCGCGATTAATAGCTTACATTAGACGCAACATCCATCACGTTATTTAAGCAGAAAAATTTGCAAAACATTTTTCGCAAACACGGCCAGGCGCCAAAGTTGTCAACTGCCATCGGCAGCGCGAAGCGACAGCAGCACCGGCGAAAGACGAGGCTGTATTCGCGGATCAGAATTCAGGCGAGTGGGATTTTGACGAAGCGTCAGTGTCAGGGGACTTATCTTGTCCGGCGATCAACAGTTGGCGTTCGCTTTCACGTGCGACGACAAAGCCCGGCTGAAAAATTAATCCTCCTGCGTCGCCTCTCACGATCGCGGAGGCTCTCCTCTTCCCATCTATGAAAAATTTTCACTCGGCCGATGGTGTCGTGCGCGATGTCCGTACAATGTGATCCCCTCCTCTCGTCTTCCTCCTTCGGAGAAAAAGGATGGGATGCGCGGGATCGTCGCTTCTTTCTGGAAGTCACAACTGGGTGGAGGTCGTGAATAATTTAGGGCCACTGAGTCGCTGTAATGAAAGGCGCGCGCCTTTTTAATTTCGTTATCTGGCGAGATTTTCATTTTGTTGATGGAAGATAATTTATGTGCGCCGTCATTTTCCATTGGATATTGCAGTTCGACGGTTCTTTTACGACTGGAGGAGGGAGGAGTTCGAATTCCCGCGCGGTGTATGGATATTCCAGAAAGGATGTTTTTATTATCAGATGTGGCCTGCATAGGAAGCCTCCCGTAAGGTCCAGAGCAGGGGGGGTCCGTTCGTCCTAAAAATAATTTATCGCTAATGAATGAAGCAAAGACTGAGAGGCGGTGCGACCGCACATGCGCCTCAGATCTTTTTCGGAAAAGGGAGGCGGGGAACAATGACGGCGACTCGAGCAAAGTATCCTCCAGCTCCCACGTTTCGTCCATCTGAACCACTTTTTTTAGCCTTCTTCGGGGTTTATGCAAAAAGTTGAAGAGGATTTTTGGAGTTTCTCAAGTGGAAATCGAATTTTTATTGCTTGAAATACGCTCGGTTTGTTTTTCCACGGTAAATACAAAATCTAGAGTGTACCCCAAGAAAATCACGTAGAAGCCATTAAAACTTATGTATTTATTTAGTAATACTTCGCTGAGAATATTATAAATTATTAGTTTCGAATGTTAGTAACTTTAAATGAGAAACTCCGGGAGTACATTAAAGCATCCGGCTTTCGCTTAATTTTTAATTTCGTCCTTTTTACGATTACGACGATGCGTCTGAACTTGTAACACTCACAAAAATGTATTCTTAATTTTAGTAGACAACTCCAACTTAAACATTATCTACTTAATTTTAAAATGAATTTATTAAATTGAAGAATATGTCTGCTTCAGTATAATAATTCTCAATAAATTGACTAGAAGTATATAGAAGCGGCTAAATTTTATCATAAATATGCTAATTTATTGTTAGAATGTTTCTACTTATAAGAAACTTTTTCACTTATTTAATTCTTTTTTCTTTGTGATATTAAATGGAACCTAATAGTTAATGAATCAATTTAGAATTTATCATACAGTCTATTTATTGGAAGACGACAATCTTCTTATTTAAAGAAGAGATTGTTTACGTTTTAGCAAATTTATCAGAAATGATGGTCCGCTTATTCACGGCATAAATCAACTCTATAACAAGTAGATTTCATTTCATGTGCTATTTAGTAGAGTCTTCTATCAGTTAGAGTAATATTTTGTGAATGTAACATTAAACTGTTTTAAATGAGGATCTTACCATACTCTGAAAAAAAATTGTCAATTTTAAGGAAATGATTTACTTCAATAGTACTTATTAAATATTTCTTTGAATCAAGTAATGATTCTCAAAAAGAAAATCTCTTTAATTCCTTCTGGAACTTCCGAACTCGCAGCAGCTGAACAGTAGCAAAGTGCAAGTGTGCCGAAATTCGGAAGTCACGTCAAAGTTCAGCGCGACGTGAGCACAACGAAGTCCAAGGAGCAGGCGACCTCCCGAAAAGCGAGAGGAGGTCCTTCTGGGGGTCGCCGGCCCCCCGGAAAATAATTTATCGCTAATGAACGCGTCGCATGTAGACGCGTCCCCGGAGTGGACATCCAGGGGGGGCCCGAGGAGGGAGGAGACGCGGAAAGCCGAGCGCGGGGCGGACAGATCAGAGGCGGAGTACTGCCGGGTGGCGGTCGGCCGGGCGAAAGAGAGACTCCCGCGGCCCTTGACTAATCCGCATTTGTCTCGGCGGCTCACGGCCCACCGGTCCCCGGTCCCTTTTGCCTTGAGGACGCCGCCGCGGTGATGCAAGCTCCGCAGCGCTGGCGAGGCTACTCTTTCCTTTCTTCCCATTTTTTCCCTCCGATGGATCCCGGAGATTTGGGGAGGCGGCCCGCGGGAGGATTTGCAACGGCTCCGCACGAGGGGCTTGTTTTCCTTCGCGGAACGATGGGGCGGCAGCGATGCCAGCGTGACATCGACACGGATTGACGATTTCTGCGATAACGCGCGATCTTCGTCGCAGGATTTAGACAAGGACGCTGGACAGAAGCTCATCTGAGTAATGGATATGCGATTTTCTTGGTGTTTAGCGGCTTTAGATTTCAAATGAATAGGTATACTTGTGTTTACGGAATGTTTTGTGTACTTTCTAAATCTGAAAATCTGAATAGTGAGATTTTGAAGAGGTGAAAACACGTCCACTAGTCAAATGTGCATTGCAATGCGTGAAATAAAATTCGACAAATTCAATACGTGAATATTTTTACACATGAAGTGTGTGAAACGAATTTGATTAATTTTATGTGTGAAATCAAATTTCACTAATTCAATGTGTAAAAAACAAAATTCACTAATTCAATATGTTAATATTTACATATTTATAAGTTAAATTATCTTCACATACCAAATACAAAAATAGAAAACGTATAAGTTTCGTAGTTTTGCTTATAATTAGGGAAGCGTTAAGAGAAATTTTCTTCTAAATTCCAGTTTAATAATACAACTTCCGCTGGAGAATATTTAGGAAAATTAATTCATTCTGTAACGGTAATATCAATTGATTCTTTTCAATGGGTACACACTTGTATACAACTGTAAACAATTGTACAGATTTTGTATATGAAATTATAAAATAAAAAAACTAGAATAAAAATGTATATGCCTTACACAAAACCGTTTATTTAAATTTAGTAACATTCTCAAGTAGATACATTTTTAACTAATGAAACTATACTTATATACTTATACATAAAATAAAGCTTTAGTTGAATCAATAAAATAATTTTATTCTGAAGATTTAACAACATTTTTAATTCGAATTGCCATTTTTTTTTTCACTGCACGCAATTATCATTCTGTTATTCTGCTTTTATTTCTTTATACGTTTTTGTTCGAAATATATAAAATGATTTTTTTCAATCAAGCTCGTACAACAAAAGAACACACTTCGATTTAGTTCTCGACTGTTTTTAACCACTCGTAAATAAAATACGAAAATACCGTTAATTAAAATTTTGTGCAAACGCCTTTTAAATATCCATCCTGGGCTGGGCGTATTAAAAAGCGATTGGATACCGATGACCGATCGGCGTAAAAAATCGCGCCGCCGGGGGAATCGCGTAAGTCCAGCGTCGCCGTTGAGACGCCCGTGCGATCGATCATCGCCAATACAAAGGCGATCGGTGCACTCCCATATTCCCGCGGTCCCCACGGATCAGGCGGCCGTTTTTGCACGACCCCTTGGAAAACCGAACGGCCGAGCGGAGAGAAATAAAGCGCAGCCTCGTCGCGACTGCGGCGGTCCCCATGCCCCGTTCGCGTGTTTTGGCTCGGAGTTTATTTTCGGCAGTGTGCCCGCGCGATCGGCCGTCGGGCGCCCCGCGCTAAGCGTGTATTTTGCTTCGGGGGCACGATTCCGTGATTTATACCCCGCTCGGGCGTGCGACTTGTGACAAACGTTGCGCGTTATTAATTAAAAGCCCCTGGCTCGTGCGCCGTGTAAAAGGATGATTTGTCAGAGACTTATGTGTTTCGGGCAGGATGCTATAGTCGCGATTAAAAATAGTGTTTTGATTGCCGGCGAATTGGATTTGAAGGGGGCTGATGGATTTTGGCTTGTGGAACCGTGCCTACATATAGTTTTCTTATTCGGTCTGATGCACTGATATTTATGTGACTTGTTTTTAAAAAGTTAAATTTATATATTTTCGTGTCTCATTGTTTACTTTCTCCTCTGAATGATTAACTCGTATGATGATCTGCTTCAGGGTAAATTATATTAGAAAGAGAAATTATTAGCTTTCTCGTTGAATTTTAATACTTTGAAAGAAAAATTGTTAATTTTTAGAATTTTTTTTTTAATCAAGTAATTATTTCATTAAAACTAAATGAATTTATCTACTTCTTCTATAAATAAATTTAGTAGTTTCAAAGAAATAATTTTTTTACTCAATAAGTACTATTGAAGTAAATGTTTGCTTAAAATTAATAAATTTTTCTTTCATTGTGTAGAAAACGATTTACATTTTCTTTTTTATAGATAATAATATTTTAATAAAAGTCATCGTTGTATTTTTTTTTAACGTAAAGAGCAAAACTATTTGATTCGTCTTACGTGAATTTTTATTACAGAAAATATTTCATAAGAAGTAAAATGCATTGAAGTTTACGACGGACATACATTCTTTGTAAATTATAAATAAATAATTCAAGACGCGTGCATTTACTTTTCTTGCGCACTCCAATCAGTTGCATCGCTTGACGTTTTAGAACCGCAAAATAAATCAGAGACGAAGAGCTTGAATTCGGGCTGAATTGTTACAGCTGAAGTTTTTTGTCATCTTAGCCCCATTGTGTTACTTTAAACTCCCATGCGGGAGCACTAAGGTGGTTAGTAGCATTCCGGAATATACTCTCTTCTTTGTATTCAAAACAATAATCTCATAAATTATCATGAAACTTGCTGCAAGTGGTAGTTTAAAAAACTAATAAACTTTTTGAGAAGCTGTTTCACAATAACAATGAGAATTCATATTTCATGCTGCACATTTATCATTGTAAACCAAGATAAATATTTTGAAAATTCATTTAATCAGAACATTGAAAGTAAGCTGTATGTCGTCGTTAGTCTTTTAATCAACAGCTTACTCTTAATTAAGATAAGCGAGTATCACCTAAAAATATTTATTTCTTCATTAACTAATCTACTCTAATTTAATTCGTCATATACATAATATAACTCACTAAAAGGTGCCTTTCCTTGTATATACCCACTGCACTGTAAAAAAAAAGAAGCAGCGTAAAAAATTTAAGTTATAGGATAAAGTTTATCCAAAGTTCACACGACGAACGTTAAAGACAAGTAAATGTTAAGAATTAAAAACTTCTATAAAATATAAGAAGCAAGTTCGGTATAGTCTCATTGCCATTGTTCATATCAACGACCGCCAAACATCAACTTTATCCTAACTAAATTTTTTTAGGCGGGAGATCGCTCCAAATGCATAGGTACACAGGAAGCCGCGTTTTTCCGCGCAAAAAGCCCACCGAGAGGATACTATAAGGACATTTTCGCTCGAGGCTTACAACCGTTAAAAGTAAGCCAGGCAAGCATCTTGATCCCGCGTCATCCGGCGATTGCAAAAGCAAGCGGGCTCCAAGATATTAAACGTAGGTGGTGGTCGCTCCGGCGAGCCCGTGCTTCCATTTCAGCGCTCTCGGGCCGAAAAATGTGCACCTCTCCCCGGGCGCACAATGGCGCTCGCTGCACACAGAGACACTCGGCGCATCCGCGTGCACCCCGGCGGCGGAGGGAGGAAGAAAAAAAAAAGCGAGACGGAGAGAAGCTCGAGCGTGGAGAAAAGGGAGAGACCGCGGTGGCATTGTGCGCCGGGTCACGCGCGAACGACGTCTTTTCCGACGATAAATCAAAGGGATCTCTCTCGCTCTCCTCCGCAGCGAGGCTCTCACGGCGACGGATCGTCGCGCGTTTTCCCGAAACTTGGGGGATGACTCGGGGGTTCGTCGATATTTTTCCATATTCGCAGCCTGTGGGCCGGCTGCGGTGGAAAATAAAAAAAAGAGAGAGAGAGAGAGCGACATTATCGCCGAGAGAAGGTGCGGAGATGTACGCTGGAGTGCGGAGCTTGGAGAGGAATTTTTATCTGTGAATTTTTCCTTTCTTTTTTATTTTTTTTTTTTTACAAATGATGACTGTTGTACGAGCGGCTTGGGTAATCCCTTTTCACTCGACGACTTTATGAATTAACCATTAGCGGGGTAAAATTATCTCCGGTGGGACGAGTGCCGACATTTGTTTAATGAGCAAATTTAAAGTATAATAAACGAGCTTTGCTGTCTGCGTGTAATATTTAAGGAACTTTATGAAGACACATGTTTGCTCCCTTATCTGGGAGTGTGTGGCCTCTTATCTCTTTTTACGAGCTCGAAATTTTTCGAAAAGGGATCTATTACAAGATAAAACGCATCATATTATACAAATAATTCTCCGTGTGATATTCAACTTTGAGATAGTGTGACCCCAAATTTGTGTATCCTCTGTGTACACTTACAAAATTGGTATCTATAGATTTGAAGAAAAATCCTTTTGCATGCATTCTATACTTATATTAAATATAAATCTATCTGTTTAATTAAAAAAAAAAAAAAAAAAAACGTAATCTTAACATGAGAATAAAATCCTCTAATTTTAATTGGAAATCCTTTTTGTTATATGGAGAACGGTGAATATTATGTAATATTTTATTTATAAATCATAATGATAATATATTGAAAACATACAAAACAAATTTTAAATACATTTATTACACGAGAACGAAAATCCTCTAAATTTAAAAAGAAATCATTCATAATTCAGTAGATTTTATCTTTGAGGATTTTAATGTTATTTCCAGACGACGATCTCTTAGAAATAAAATGTGTAAATGTATTTTCCTCTATTTTTCAGAAGATTCTCCTAAATTTAATATTCCACTTTTGTGAGTGATACGAACAATTCGATCTTTGTTGCAAAACAAAAATACGAAATAGAATCATACTTCCACAGCCGTCAGCGCTGCACGACGCATAAAATTGTTTAAAAAATTCAGGAGATTACCACCAGTTGAAGGAATAAAAAAAAAAGAAGCAAAGTCGGCCAAGATAAGCTACGCGGAGCTCTCGTACGCCGGTGCAGATTACCCGCCTGCCTTATACCTGTGCAGCTCGCTCGCTTTTCTCTATACCGCAAGGGGGGATCCCGAGTGCGGCGAACATCCTCCGCCAGGCCCGAATCCGCGGTCATGATTCAATATTTGCCGAGAGCTCCGAAGGCAGGCGGCAGAAGGAAAAAAATCGCCGAGAGCGGATGAAAGAGATACACTCGGCCGGCCCGGGTCGAGTTTGAACAGCCATTAGCGGGCGTTTAGTCGCATGTACCTACTAATTGCTCGAGAGCGCGCGCCTGTGTGCGCAGACGCGACCGCGTTTATACAGATGTATGTACACGGGGTCGCGGAGGAGGCACCTGGAGCAGATAATCCCTCCGGAGGCGCGGGACCCTTCGTCGAGCTTCTTTCGACTTCTATGCGATAGCGCAATGCCACGCTCGTGGACGACGTTTTTACGAAAAACGCGATCAATGCGCTATAGGCCTTGCGGAAAATTAGCGTAGCGGATCGCAGGGAGCACAGGAACGAATTAGTTTTGTGTATATACAAAATAAAATTAGAATTAGAATTTTGTACGTATATTTAGAAGAATTAATTAAGTGATTTATTTCTGTTTCTTAAATATTTAAGTAATTTTCAAGAGCTTAATGGTGTATTTGATTATTTAATTCCAATGGAAGAGTGCAAGAGTGCACAAGACTAATTAATTTTGTAGATATACAAAGCAAAATTAGAATTACAATTTTGTACATGTAGTACAATTTAGAAGAATTAATCAAACGATTCATTCTGTTTTTTAAATATTTCAGAAGTTTTCAAGAGCTTAATGGTTTATTTGATTATTTAATTCTAATGGCTATATAGGCATTATGGAAAATTACCGTGGCGGATCGCAGATTGCACAGTAACGAATTAGTTTTGTATATATACAAAATAAAATTACAATTATAATTTTATACATATATGTATACTACAATTAAATGATTTATTTTTGTTTCATAAACATTTAATTAGTATTCAAGAGCTCAATGGCGTATTTGATTATTTAATTGCAATGGCTAGACATTTTGAAAAATTATCGTGGCTGATCGCAGAGTGCACAGAAACAAATTAGTTTTGCATATACATAAAAATAAAATTATAATTTTATATATGCAGTATAATTAAGAAGAACTAATTAAATGTTTTATTTCTGTTTCTCAAATATTTAAGTACTTTTCACGAGCTTAATGACGTATTTGATTAGTTAATTTAGACTTTAAAATTTTAATTAACTGCTTTTCGTATAATATCGCAAGCCGATTAAAAAAATTCATTTTAGATTCACGAGATTAAATGTAACATCAGATAATTTTTCCATTACGCGGATGGGATATAATTATATTTCTATTATCTGCAGACATTTATTTTTGCCCGCCAAATGAAGGCATTAAGACACTGCAAATCCTCGGCCTAACAAGCGCAATGTAACAAAAGTCAAGTAATTATGAACTCCGGAACGCATTAAGGAGGCGAAACCGAGGACGTGGAGGAGACGGCGATGGAAAAAAAAGCCTCGTCTCTTGTCGGCCAAAGTCGCTTCAATTTACGCAGCAGTTTTACCCGCTTAATTCGTAGGAATGCGGTGGGGAAAAAAAACGATGGACGGAGGCACGTGGACCGCTCGCGCACAAACGACTCAATATATAAGTCGCAAATTTCAGGAGAGACACTCGCGATTACACGAAGCCGATTATTAAACGATATCCATGCAAATGTGGCTTATGCAAGGCTCGGGATATATCGAGCACACCAACGACGCGAATACGACGGAGGTCTAGTATGGTATCACCTAATAAGTTGTATTTATCCTTTTTTTAAGTGGCTTTTATCGATGATTTGGCTTTAAATAAAGTATTCCGCATAATTTGATAAGTCGATTAATTTTAAATGACACCGACAGTAAATTTTAAAAGTCCCGGTAAATATTAGGTTTAAAGAAATTTACTAACGCGTTTTACTAACAGATTTACCTCCCGCCGTAAGTTCTATTTAAAAGTCATGAGAAATTCGTTGATCCTCCTAATCCTCATGGGAGCTACCGTGTGGTCCATTCACTGTCTTTTTTCTATTTTAAACCTCTACAGGGAAAAATCTAGACTCCAGCGCTAGCATAGATTAAGATTTTTTTTTATTCAAAAAAACGTACAAATCGCCTTTGTTATAAATTCGATTAAGTTTACAACTTGAAATAAAACTCTTTTTTGTCAAACGATTTGGTTGTCTCATTATTTGCCATTTAACGATATAAAGCACATTTTTACTCAAATAAAAATTGTCGCATTAGCCTCGTTTATGCACTACAGAATTTTCTGTTTTGAGGATTACCTTTATATGCACACGTGGATTATTTACACAAGGAATCGCAAACATCCGTAATATCCGCGCGTTACGTTCCGCTTCCATCGACATGTTGCTAAATACAAGATTTATTCGCAAATGGATCGTAAAGTTTTGACTTTTAGTAAAAGGCTGGAACTTGGATAAAAATAATCTCAAAGTGCAAGGCGCGTAACATAAAACATCATCGAAGTGCACTCAGGTGTATATTTTTGCTCGCATAAAATTTTATAATAAACATTATCCGATCGATAATGAAAAAAAAAATGCCTCCACCGAAGCAAGAGGAGAATAAAACCTCTAAAAATCGGCCGATTCTTTTTATCATAATGCGCACAGCGTTAAAAATATCGTCGCCAACGGAAACTCGAGCGGACGCCCTGTTTGGACGCCGCCCGCGCGAGAAAAGGCCACTGCCTCGGTATTCTCGAACACGCCGACGAAAAAACGGACACCCTGGACGCGGCAGTCGCCAAAATCGAAACTGCAAAAACAAAGCAAAGCCGCGAGGGCTTCGCGCAACGTCAGTCTCTCTCAATCGACGTCCATCCACCGGCGAGTAAAAAAAACGCGAGAAAAGGGTAACAAAGTCAGCTTTCACGGGGGCAGCGGCGCATAAAGACCCGCACTCGCGCGGCAAGCCTCTCAAGGCTGCTGCGGCGCGCGCGCCCGGCGATTAAGGGCAGCGGCGTTTTTTCTGCTGCCCCCCTCTTTCAAAGGGACAGCCCGCGACTGCATAAAGCTATCGGGCCTCGATTTACCGGCCCTTAAACGCTCGGCCGCGCGATAAGTGGAGGCGCACGCGCTTGTAATTCCGCGTTGCTGCGCGAAGCCCCGTCAGCGACAAAGCCGCAGGCCGCAATAGCCTTGAACGAGCGGCGATACGTAAATTCCGCGCCGGCGACGGCCCGCTCTCTTCTCTCTCTCCCGTTCGCCCCCGTGAGAGCCTCCCCGGCGTCTCTTTCTCTCAGCGGCGAAGCTTCGCCCGGTGGATCCTGCGCCCGCTCTTTTCGCGGGTTTCTCGCGCGCACGCCTCGGTGCTCTTCGAAGGGACTCTGCGAGGAGTACTCTGGCGAATATGACGCCGAGGCGGCGATCGGTTAATGCACGGCGCTTCGTCGATGTATTTAGCGGGTTGCTCCACTTCTTTTTCTTGCACTTAGAAAAAGTTACTCTAACTGGTAGAAGAATCCACTAAATGTCACTGGAAAGTCTACTTATTATAAAATCAAGCTTATTTATGTCGGACAATACTTCTAATAAACTTATTGCAAATTACACTGAAGCAAACAAATTCTTCAGTTTAATAAATTTATTTTAAAATTAAGTAGATAATGTTTCAGGAGATTTGTCTATTAAGACTAAGAATCAATTTTTGTGAGTGAGTTTGATGAGCTCGGTCAATTATTGTCTTAGCTTCAAACGTGCGTTGCATTATTCACTAATTTTATCACCGCGGATATATATAATTATATCGGCATATATAAGTTGACCGATTTCTGTGAAAGACAGTTAGTTCGCTCGGAAAAATTGAATCTAACTGGTAGAAGAATCCACTAAATAGCATTCACTGCAAAATCTTGTTATAGAGGCAAACTTATTTATGCCGTGGATAACCGGAGCATCATTTAGGATTGATTTGCTAAAACGTAAACGAATTTTTCTTCGAAAACGTAGATTATTGTCTTCTTATAAATGGATTGCATTATAAATTCTAAATTGATTTATTAATTATTAGTTTCCATTTAATAAGACAAAGAGTACAAAGAATTGAATCAATGAATAAGTCTATAGATCGGATTTATTCTAATAAGCAGAAAGACACTAACAATTGACATATTTATGTTAATAAAATTAATTTTAAAATTAAGTAGATTATGTTTAAGTGGGTTTGTCTACTAAGACTGAGAATCCATTTTTGTGAGTGTATTTTTGGGTGCTTTTAATTCCATAAACGCATTCATATCAGAGGATATAATTAGTCAATAATACCTCTGGTGTTTTTTTTTTTTTGTTTTTTGTCAAAATATTGTTCTTGTTTTTTAATTTAACGCTTTAGAGTTTCACGTTTCGCCAATTCAAACGATATGCTTTAGTTTGCCTTTCAATAACGGTAAGTGCGTTTTATTAAAAAAAATATCTCGTTCTAACGCTGTGAACTGTTATGGAAAGTGAGCAAGATAATGAAATAGAGAAATGGTCGGGTAACGTTCGAAAACTTGGTGCTCGAGCTTTTTAGAATACGTTATATCGTGCAATACATATTCATGTTCATTTCCGTATTTTTCTCTGCGTTTTTCAAGGAAATCAAACG
This sequence comes from Sycophila sp. Sp_5, assembly GCA_018906775.1. NCBI lineage: Eukaryota > Metazoa > Arthropoda > Insecta > Hymenoptera > Eurytomidae > Sycophila > Sycophila sp. Sp_5. Next base: position 2,538,874 of record JACCID010000018.1, read on the forward strand.
TTCTGTAGATTAAATTTATAAGCGCATCAACTACATTGAAAACTGCTTAGATAATTTTTTCATCAACAATTACGACGTGTCAATAGATTGGCACTTTATATATGAAGTTTATTTTAATATTCCCCACAAAAATCCACTTAATTAATTTATCGATAGTACGTACGTAATTAAATATATTAAAATGCGCCGAACTCATTACCGCGCCTGCTTAATTAAACATGAATTAATAAAAGCAGCTGATAAATCGAAAAATCCGCGACACTTTCTAAATTAAATCCCAATAATTCACCGACTCGCTACGCGAAGTCGCGGCATTAAAATTCACGAAGCAAATCAAAATCGAAAGTGCATTACTCCCTCCACACCGCATTCGGTCAACCAGTAGCAAAGCGCACCCGCAGCCTCCCATTCGGCTTCTCGGAAATTTTCGCAATCGCAGTCAATCGCAGAAATTTCGCGATATTAACAACGACGAATGGAGAAGCCTCGGCTGGCAAATAACAATGAGAGCGAAGGCGTCGCATCTTATCGCAGCTTTGTTCGCCGATGAGCCTTCACCGCTCGCTTCGGCTCTTTCTCCCGGTCACTTGGCGAGCCTCCCCCTCCCCCCTCCCCCGTCGCCTTTTCCATCGACTCTCACTCTGCGCACGCACTTGATTAAACGATGAATAATGCACCACTTGACGGGTCAATAAACAGGCGGTAGTCACTGCGCGGCCGCTCGAGCGATGGAAAATTCAAGATGCGTGCAAAGCGAGTCGCGCACCGGAGAAATGCCCCTGTTATACGGCCATTATCGGTGCGGGAGTACCGAATTCTTCGCTGGAAATGGTATAACCGCGCTGCTGCTAAGCAACGAGCTTCAACTTTGCGCTCGTGCGGGTCTATTTGCGCTTGTCGTGTCAGGTCACGTGGCACTCCTCGTAAGAGTTGCTAACACGTTTACGGGAGAGGCGCGCGGCTCTTGTACTTTGTTATACAATGAAATTCGATACATAAGTGACTGTTTTTTTTCTTTTTTTATAAATATGAATGCTGGTGGTTTCGATTTTTGCTCTGCGTTCATTTCTCAGTGCAGTGATAGAAACGTTACTATTATTCTAGTAAAAATTGGTGCAGCAGATTGCATTTAGGGAAAAAAGTACATTCGGTATTAGACATTTTACTAAAATTGTAATAATTTGTACTAAAAATTTTAGTAAATGTTACTACAATTTTTTTTAGTTATGATTGAAGAATAATTTAAGCCTGTGCTGGTGACATAAATTATCGTACTGAAAAGAAAGCTGCGGCAAGTGGACAAATAAATAAAAATTTAAGATATTTTTGATGGAACAATAGTAGTGTATAAATAGCTTAAATTATGTGAGTACTTAAAGTGTAAAAAGTTTCAGTAATCAAAAGTGATGTATAACATTTTTACATAGAATTATTTTACATTAGAATTAAAATTTATGAGTAGAATTTTTACACATTTTTAAAAAGAATATGTTATACGAATTTATTCATTCGACAAAGATTAATTCTGCACTGCATTCCATTCAAAGCCCCCTTTATTAAACAATAGTTATTACGATTTAAAATATTTTATTTGCCTTTGCTAATTTATATTGTTTTTGTAATATTTTCTTGAACTTATAACGGTATAACTTATTAACTTTTAACTGCATTCAAAATCTCGTTTTTAATGTTTTTATCGGACATTTATTAATTACTCTCGAAAATATTATTTATGAGCTGCAATTAAATTACAATCGATCGTTCATTCCACAATTACCAAACAATACAAAAAAAATGCACGTATCACAGTCAATGGAGAAAATACAAGTCTCAAACGCCAAGTAAAAAATCCTTATGAAGTCAATAATAATTTAAGTCAATAATAAATCGAGTCAATAATAATTTAAGTCAATAATAAATTAAGTTAATAATAATTTAAGAATTCCTTTGCGAAGTTACGCCTATACAAAATTAATTAAATGCTGCCAAGTACACGTGGTAAAATCTAAAAAGAAAAAGAGAGAGAAAAGCAAGGCAATCACCCGCGACGTTGTCGTTGATTTTTAAATGCATCTAAGTGCCGCCTGTAACCTCCTCCGCTGCGCGTATTCCCGCGTGTGTTCGCCTTATCTGCGTCTATTTTTTCACGTCGGCGCGCCGCTAAATTGAGACAGCGCCCGAGCGCTCGTCCCCTCCTCTCTCTCTATCTCCCTTATAAATGCCGTCTGTATCTTTCCTGCTCTCCGGGCGTGCGTGTATTTGTCTCCCGAGGCTCGAGCGCCGCTCGATAGTGGCCACTTTTCTCCGCCGTGTAGCAGGATATGCCGCGGCCGTTTTCTCCTCCCCCGACCGCTTTGCTCGGTTCCGCTTTAAAAAAAATAAAAAAAAAATGTCCGGCGCTTCCCTGTACGATTATGCACACTCGAGACGTGCCGCGAAGCACACTCGCAGGAGGGGCCGGAGCGTCACCTCGGCGGCGCGCGTTTGTCAAAGCACGCGGCGCGGAATCGGCCGAACGTTTCAGCACGCCCATTGTTTAGCGCGCGATTAGCCTGGAATTGGAGCATGAACACTTTTTGCGCTGCTACTCCTGTCCTTTTATTTATGGCCCTGCGGGCCGGCTCCGCCCACGCCGCGATAGTGTTACTGTCAATCGCCGTTTGCGGGTAATGCGTAATGCGTAATTTTCGCGAGTAAAGTGATTCGCTGTTCGCTCGGCGGATATTGCGAGGAACGAGCTGGAAGTGGCTAGAACGAGTCGAGCGGATAAATAAAATAAACGCTACCGGATATTGACATTTTATGCACCGAGAGAAATGTTAGTGTAGAAATAGTAAAAATTGCCGTTATGAACAATGACTCGACTTATGACGTTTTTTGCTATGTAAAAATTACTATGCTACTATGTTTTATAGTAAAAGTCGTTATAAGTCGAGTATATCCCATATAGGTGAGGTCATGTTATGGGGGAGGTCACATTATGCGGGCGAAGTTATGTGTGAGGAAGTTTAGTTCGCATTTTTTAAATAATTTAAAATTAAACAATATATACAGTATGAAAATAAAAGTTTTTAAATATTATTACACTGTTTTGTAACGCAGAGGGAGATTCGATTAATAAAAAGTTCTACTGCACTTTCTGTTAATTTTTTTTATTTGTCATGTCTTTCTCTGAGTTACAAAACGCGGTACAGTAATTTTAACTGGGAACTTTTATCTTCGTGTATTCCGATTGCCTAAAAAGATAGAATTCTCGACAATTGATGAGTCGATGGTTAAAAGAATACCGAGTTTCTTGGTACACTAAAATCTAGATTCCGCGGCGACCGGTCTAATTGCAGTAGATTAATCAAAAACTCGCAAAGATGCTAAATTACATCTTTCCGTGAATCTCCCGCGATCATCGCTGACGACGGGCTCGAGGCATTTCCTGATTTTAATACACCGACTCGTTGAAAAAAAAAAAGAAAAAAAAAGAGGAGCTTTGATTAATCGGTCAATTAACGTCAGAAAAAGGAGATTCGCCGTGGGCCATTTCGGCGCGCCGCCGAGTGTGCGAATCGCGCGACTCAGGGTCATCGCAGCGCGCGATCGAGGGACGTTTTCGCCGCCGCGCCTAATCAATAATACTCCTTGCCTATTCCGTGCATGCCCGATGGTCCGTTTAATCCCGCTGGCCGCCGAAATCGGCATCTTTTATTCATGGCTGAGCGGCGGCCGCGCGGACGGCGTCATTTTTTTCGACAGCTCTTTCCGCGGTTCTTCGCGGAAGCGGCCCGATCGCGGTGATTTATTTGGCAAATAGAGGCCATTTTTCTCGGGCGCTCGGCGTGTACGCAAATGCGTTGGATAATTTTGCCGAGGCGATCGCGAAGGCGCGCTTAAAAGCGAATTTCTGGAATCGCTCCCACCGGGAGAGATTCGCTTCTGCGGGAGGAGATAATAATAAAAGTGAGTGCGGAATCGGCGGATTAATTTTCGCTTCGGGGAAAATGATTCCCTAGGCTGACTCACGCGCGCGCTTTAACGAGTCGACGTTTAATTTCTCGTCGTTCCAGCCGCTGGTAATGTATTTGCGGCGAAAATATACGGTCCCAGCTTCTTAGCATCTGATGACACTCTATACGAGTACCTGGGTTCAGCATTAAGGAATACATTAAAGCTGATGACCCTAAAGCTTTATAAATGTGATCAGAAAATAGAAGAAAATACACTTTAAGTAGATTGAGAGAATTTTCACGTAATTATTATGCTGATTTTCTCGTAAAAGTTACGTAATTCTTATCCGAATCTTATATGTCTGACCAAGCTCTGTAAATTTGGAAGGAAGCTCCTGTAAAAGTTACGAGGATAGTTTTACATATAATTGTTTTTAGAAAATTTATAAAGCTTGACCAACCGTCCAAGATTCAAATAACAATTACGGTGATTTTTTCGTAAAAATTGTTAATATTCACCATCGTCGCAACATTACGTTTTTTCGCGTAATTTTTACGGGAAAAAACACTGAAATCTTTGACGAGAAACTTTTCTCATTCATTGAAGATACTATTCGATATCAAATATCAAAAATATCTATTCAACTCTACAAAAAGTAGTTCCGCCACTCAATCCTGATTCACCAAAACTGAAAATCAATGTTTAAGCCACTTAAACAATAAAAAGGTCAACCGAAATAAATAAATAAAAGCCTCTAAGAGGCACTGTGAGAAAAAACTTTATAAAAATTGTTATTGTGATTAGGTAAAGAGTGACAGTATTATCAAGTGAGAATTTTATATATGCAAAATAGTAATTTTTAGTATCAGAAATTTTAAAAATTACTATTTTAATTCTAAAAATTACTATTTTGAGTCCTAATAATCGTTATTTTCCATACTAAAATGTCTCGCTTGTCTAGGCTATCCTCCATTCCTAATCGTAACAATAATTTTGATTAAGTTTTTTCTCTCAGTGTAACTGTGCACAACATTGCAGCGATAAGTTCGTCCTATCGTACCGAAGAACTTGGGCGGCTTCAGACCTCACCAGGGCCGATCAGTCGTAAGTCCGGCGCACAATTTCTAGCCAAGAGAGAGAGATAGAGCCGGCAGCTTGTAAACCCCCGACTTGGACGCGGCATCGTTGGAAATACCCCGCGGCGCGTTTATACACACTCCGTACCGATATTGCCGCATTCGCCGGCTGACTCATATCGGTTTTCCTCGCACTTCCGCGAAAGGGGATGCTGCTCGGGTAAAAAATTAGGGTCACTCCCGACGCCGCTCGCATTCTATCCGCCGCCTCCGCGCCAACTCACCGGCGCTTATTGCGAAACGAGAGTCGCGCGCAGCGATCGGCGCGCATAACAATAAAGTATGCCCGTGTGCAAGCACGCGCTCGCGCCCGAGATCGTCCCGTCGCGATAGGCCCCGGCGCTCTTGCGCAACGCGACGCGCTCAGCCGATGAAATTTCGAGCCGCTCGGCCTCTTGTGTCTGTTACACTTACTTAGTATGACGACTGCCCGCGGCTCCTTCGTTGTGTACAATTTTTATTGTAAATGAAATTTGAGGCTATATTAAGTTCGGGTTTAATTGAAATGTCATTTATCGTAGTCGTAAAAAGAATTAAGTTAGGATTAAAGTTCATGTTTGGCGGTCGTTCATGTGAGACTAAATAATAAATAATTTTGCAATACTTTGTACAAACTTTAGACTAAGTTATTCTTAATTTTAAAAAACGTTCACAAGACGAGCGTTAAAAACAAATAAAGATAAAAAATTAGAGACTTTACTGAACTTGCTTCTTATATATTTTATAGAAGTTTGTGTTTTTTACGCGGCGAGTATATAGTAATTGATGAATACAAAAGTAATGAATTAATCGTTGCTAATCAAATGAAAATTAAAAATGACTAACTAGAAGTTTTAAATATTGATCATCAATTTCTATAAAATAGATTGAAATGGATTCTCGAGCCGCTCGGTCTCTTGTGTCTGTTACACTTACTCCGAATGACGACTGCCCGCGGCTCGTTCATGGACCACACGATGGCCTCGATTTTTCTCACGCCTGCCTTTTATGCTTGTGTGAATTACTGAAATGAATTTTTTTTTTACCGCAATGACTACATCGCCTCCGAGTGTCTTTGAGCTGCTCATTTTTAGCAAAGTGCAATGACCTTAATCGACTGCGTTCGTTGCAATCATTAGTAGTCGATACTTGTACACTCAATAGACATTATGTGAAAAGTCATTCACATCTTAAATATGTGAACGATTTTTCACATAAAATTCGTCACATTTTTCAAGTGAATTTCACATTTTCCGATTTACAAAGTAAGAGTAAAAAAAATCACTACATTTCACTGATATTGTAATTTTTGCACTGTTCCTACAACGAAAATTTAATTATTCGTAGTAACTTTTTTAGTTTATTCAATATGTAATCCTACTCTCTGCACAGTACAGTAATTTTTATTTTTATTATAACACTTTTTTCTCTGCTGAAAAATACTTTTTTTCTTATTTTATGATTGACATTTACGAGACTTGTACGACGCGAATAAGTTTCTGGCAGGTACTATACATTGCGTCGTTGATATCAGAAACTACTTTTTCCCTCTTTTGGTTATCTTAACTGTTTATACATTTGAAGATGAATTTGAAATCGTTACGAGGTAAAATAGAATTAAAAAACTTTCGAATAAACTTATAAAGTTTAGTGAAGTGTGCAAGAGGCTGTCATTGAAAAGGTGCCCGTTTTCGTTTACCGTCGCAACTTAGCGCGGAAGAAAACTTTATTTAAATGAAGTATCCGCAACTTATAATATCTTTTATTCGCGGGCCGCTTAATGCAAACAGCGAAGAGAAAATTTTCTTGGCGCATAAATTTTCGGACGGCTAAAAAAAAAAAAAGAAAAGAAAAGTTGCAAACGAAGCGCGCGCCCAGAATGGACAAGGAACAGATGCATAATAGAAAGCGATTCCCGAAGGTTCGAGCTCGTGGCATTCCGCGCAGCGTGAGGAAACAGTTGTATTATTTATACAACGGGCGAGATTTCGTTACTACCTCGGGGCTGGTGTAACGCGAAAGTCGATGGGCCCGGTCATCCTCGATCACTCGTCGCGGATGGATTCTGTCATCGCGTTCTGCTTTGTTGCGTTGCGACACATACATTTCTGCGGCATCCTCGTCGTAAAACAGCCTGGTCGATGAAGATCTTTATTGTTTTAACCACTGGTGAGAATCTTATTTTCACGTCCGCTTACGTAAAACGAGCGCCGAATAATGGACCGCTGTCCCTGTCGCCGCCGCGTTTCGTCAGCACAGAGCTCCGTGCACCCAGACCGACGTTTTGTAACGATTATTATTTTTTTTTTAACTTTAATCAATCAATAGTTAATGTACTTGGTTTATGTCCGTGGGAATTAATGAGTGATGTGGCCTACATTTAATTGATTATCATCGAGGCTCCTTGAGGTCTAAATCATTAGTTAACTTTTTCAATTCAGTCTGTATATAAAAAGTGATAAATTATGAACTCACAATTATACGATACTTTGCGCGTGAATAATTTACACCTGCATTAAACGAAATTTATTTTGATAATGCAATTCTGCATTATTGAATAAGTATACTTACTCGCCTACTTAATTTAAAAGAATAGTCGTGTATGCTTATTTTTTTTTTTTTGTTATGATAAAGTTTTGACTTAAGGTCTATTGAATATCTCTGTATCTCCCTTTAACTTCTCAGTATTTCCGCGGTTATGCCGAATTACAACTAAATAATGAATATCGCTCTATAACATAGAGTTAATCGAAGCATCAAGAATCTATATTCTACAAAGTAAATCCAAAAATGTGAAATTCACTTGGAAAATGTGTTTGTTGAACAACTGATCTCGGTATTGAATAAAATATTGGAAAAGCTATTGAATGGAAATCAAATAACTGAAGAAATGTAAAAGGATATTCAATTAGGTGTAAGGAGTCTGCAATTGAGTGAATATCGGAGACGAGGAAAACAACGGATGGGCCGTAAAAATCCAATGAATATAAACGATTCACGAGAGCGGCTAATCGCTTTCAGAATCAAGCAAAGAGACAATTCGATCTCATCTACGAGCGCGTCATCATTTACGCGTAAACAATATACTAAACGGCGATCGTCGGCTCGTCTAATAAACGAAGACGACCGCACATGGATAGCAATTTTATAACAAAAATTATTATGTTCCGTAGGAACAGTGGGATATACTCAACTTGTAAAAATGTTTACTATAAAAAATACTAAAAGTTCCTATGAATATAACAATTTCTACTATATAAATAGCAATTTTTGCTGTGTACACAGAAATTTTTAGTATTCTCTAAATCTGAAAATGTGAATAGTGGCATTTAATAAGTGAAAAGTCGTTCGCATGATAATTAGGTGAACGATTTTTCACATATTCAGATTTACAGAGTATGTTTTATAGTAAAAATCGTCATAGGTCGAGTATGTCTCATTATGCCTACAGAATATAGTAATTTTTACTATAAAATTTCTCTCCTATAGCACACGCATCTATAGACAATTTGCGAGCGAAGCGAATGCGATTCGAAGGAGGAAGAAATAAGTAAGAAGAAAGAGAGGCGGAGAGAAGCGACGGGGCAATTGATAGAGACAGATTGACAAGGACCGTTAATGCTTATTGAGACGAGTAGTCTCGGGGATCGACGGACGGCGTTACCCTTAATTGCTGCGTGGACGTCTTCCCTCGGCTCGGGAGCGCGGGAACGCGCCGGCGAGGCCGTTCCCCGTTTAAACTATTTCTGATTTGGAAATCTACTTACGTCAGGCGCTTGGATCTTCTTCTTTTTTTTAGCGCAAGTGCGAATGATGTATTTTCCGCAGCCTCGTGGTGTTATTGGCGGTCACGTCGCCGCGATAATGCGGCGACCGGCGGTACTGCTTGGATATTCTTCGAGGCTGCAATTCTGCAAAGAGGCTGGAATATTGACTCAGCCGAGGAGAATGAAGAGTTCACTCGGTAATGAATTTATGGCTGTAATAATTTATGGTTTTATTAAAGGTATGGTTACTGAGAAGTCCTAAAAATATCATGATATATAGGCTGTAATGTGTACAATTTTTATTATGAATGAAACTTAAGGGTGTATTAAGTTTGTGTTTATAATTGAAATGCCATTTGTCGTACTTGTCGGAATTTTCAGAAGAGTAGCTTACAGCAACTGACGAGTACAAAAGTAATGAATTAATTGTTGCTAATTGAATGAAAATTAAAAATGACTAACTAGAAGTTTTAAATATAGAAAAATAGATTGAAATGAATTTTAAGATTCAAATGGCCGCTTGATATTGTTTTAACATTAAAAAGGAAGGAATTATGCTCGATACGTCCGATGTGAACTGGAGGAATAGTCGGTCTTCTGTTTTATAATATTTCAATACTAAGAATGACGGGCTTATCGGCAGCCACAATACTGCGATTCTAGACTTCAATTTATCAATGCATTATATTCTGATCCATTTGCGTTTCTGTCATATCCTTCATTTCCAGCCATACAAGCTTATCAACGCGTTAATAATTAAAAACGAGATTTTTAGCGGTAATAATGAAATAAACAATATAATTAATGTTGCTGCGATATCCGACAATAATACATATACTTAAAAGATTATTGCGCATCTTCTTGCGCTGTATTTTTGCGCCCTTCATTATTTTACTCTCTTTTCAACCAAAGAAAAAAAACTGAAGCAAAAACATACTCATTTCACTGTTAAACTCTTTAAATATCTAAATTTCCAACTGCAACGAGTAAGAAATTGCAATAGAATTTTTTTTTTTGAAACTAATTATTTTCAAATTAAGTAATAACACTAAAGCGAGAAGAGCTTCATCCTTGAAAACAAACCGCGAACGCATTGGCACGAGAAAACAGCGCAATTTTTGCCGAGAAACATTCCTCCCGCAGAAAGTAACCGACGCAAAGTACAATTCCTATCGCTCAAACATATTCCTAAGCGGCTTTGTAATTCATGTATAGGAACCCGCATAGAAACTTTGCATCCGCCTGTCTGTTACGCATCGGAGCCTTTTTCCGCCGAGCCAAGCGAAAAGCGCAGCTGAGCCGCGTCCGCGCGAATACCAATGAAAATTCAAAGCTCGCGCCGCGATAAAGGTAATCGGCAAGCGGCTCGCGGCCAGCGTGTGCGCGCGCGCAAAAAAAAAAGAAAAGAAAAATAACACGAAGAAAAGAAAAGAGAAGACTGCGAGCTGGTCGACGATCGAGCCGACTCCGCGCTTCGTGCGCAGTTCCTATGTATACGGGCGAGCGCGCGGTGCATTTGCCTGCAGCGTCGACGCATTCTCTTCCCAGGCAGCGATCGGCATAACTCATCCGCGACTCGAAAATCAACTCGGCGCTCTCGGGAGGAATAATGCAAGAAAAAAAAAAGGGAAAAAAAAGCGCGGGGGATGCAAGCACAAAGGCGCTTGTTTGAAAGTGGCGCGTCCGCGGGAGTCGGCCCAGTGGCCGTGGCCCCGAAAAGCAATTAAAGTTGCGAAATTCAATCAGCATCGGTCGCCGACGCTCGCCAATAAAGCCCTTTATGAGCGTAATGAGGCGCTCCTTTTGGCCTTCTGCCTCGGTGACGCGGACTCGGACCTCGGGCCCCTCCACCTCTCCTAATTGCTGATAAATAAATGCCGGCGTAATTGTCGGCCGAGCGAATGTGGGCGCAGCGAGCCGCGCGGAGTCTCGGCGAGCCTCGAGTGCCTCGAATATAACGAGCCGCGCGCGCTGCGCATTGTGCGTGAGCGTTGCACTGGCGAAGGGAGAGGGAGGGAGGGAGAAACTATTAGCGCGAGCTAAACAGTCAATGCCATTAACCGGACGGGGTCAGCGTATTCTGCAGGCAGGGCCTTTTTTTTTAGCCGGTCGCACTACTGCTAGATAGATAGGCTTAGATAAAGACTCCGCCAGAGGAAGAATGAGCGCGGGAGGGAGCTGGCCAATGAATGGAAATTGATTGATCGATTGATTTTATTGCTTGTGTCGCGACTTGTTCCTTTTTTTACTCTTGACTTAAGAAAGAGAGAGTGCATGCGTGTGTGTGCATGTTCGTGTATACGTGTGCACGTGCGCACGTGCTTGAGTGCGTGTGCGTGTGAGTGCGTGCGTGTACATGTTCATGTGTTCGTGTGTGCGTGCTCGTGTGTACGTGTGCATGTTCATGTGTTCGTGTTTGCGTGTGGACGTGCGTGAGTACGTGAGTGCGTGCGTGTTAGTGCCGTGCATGTGCGCCGGCGTGCGTGTTAGTGTGTATTTTTTATTAGCCGCAGGGCGCGATTCTATGAAAACCTTTAAAGTGGTCTGTTTAGTCGAGTGCGGTGGTAAGTCTGCACCTTTCGAAATAAATTCATTGTTATATTTAAACTTTGGTTCAACAAGTGGCTCTGGTCCAGTTATAATATTCAATTTATCTCTCGTTCAAGCCATTACGGTTTTCCCGTAAAATCTGTGAATCATGAACGAGATAATTTGATATTGAAAGAAATTTTATTGTTGCATCATTTTTGTAATTACTTAAAATTTTATAATTTAATTTAGTTTAGATATCTTGTATTAGAATTATTAAGTCCCGTTAAAAATTAATTTTACATTACAATGTTTAATAATATAAAATAATATAATCTGATACAGTATAATCATTTAATTAATTTTTCATTGGAAACCGATAACGGAATTAATATCTTACACGTGTAATTAAATTTTATTAATTACTATTAATATGAACTAGAGGCATATCTACAAGTTACAAAAAAAGGTGTATCTCTGCCTCAATAATCGCGCATATAAAAATTCTGGCAGTAAAACGAACAAGTTATAAAAGTACTGTTTGTCCGTACCATCATGCAGAATAAACTATATATTTCCACTTGTGAATAAACGTCGAAAGCAATTTCCTTCCTCATCGCTCGTATAAAAAAGTTTTTAAGCGCTCAATACTCCCAGTAAAAAGTCCAACCCTTCAACGTGCTGTAAATACATTTTTTATTAGATCGCCGACATTAATTGTGTAACTACATTTGCCGTTAACGTCTTCAACGTCGATTACATCTCAAAATATTTTCGAAGCCTTTTTTCAAACAGCGACCATCCCAAGGTCTCAGCCGGCACCTTGTCAACGCTAATAGACGGATTAGATTTTCAACGAGGCACCGAGTATTCCTTTTTTCGAATTACCAAGAACATTTCCTCACCTCCGGCGTGTCGATCGCATCTCCCATTTACTACGCCGCCGAATGAGACTGCGTTTTTCGTTAAAAGAAAAAAATTCCCAGAAACTCTAGTACAAATCTCATTAGCGCACCGCACGGCGGCCCCGTTACTCCGCCAATCCGTCACTATACGGCTCCGGACGAAAATCCACCGAGGCTGCGCGAGCACCTCCAATCGGCGCTAAAAAAAATTCGAGAGACGGGCCGGGCCGACTCTAGCGAAAGGAAAAGCCATTCGCGCTGAAAAAGAAGGGGAGAGGGGCAGCGCACGAGAGGTTCATTTATCTTGGGCTCTCTTTGTGCAGGCGATCGACCGGATTTCGACGCGTGCATGTAAAACGCGAGACTCATCAATCGGTAACTGCGATCGACGCGTTCCCGTTCGCGCCAGTCGGATAACAGAATGAAATAAGAGAAGGAGGCGTAGATTCAATCCCGTCTGTTTATCGAACAAACTATTGAGCGCCTCATGGGCGCGAATCGAAAATCCTCGCCGAGGATTACGCTGCGGGAAAAGCTCCGCAATCGTTTATGTTCGCTCTTTACGTCGCCTCCTTTCGCTCTCCGACTGTATGCTCGCGGACATCCGATGAGATCGATGCTCCTCGATTTTTTGCGGAGCTGACGCGAGGCTTGCTTGTAGGCGAAAATTCCGGCTAAAGTCTGCTCTTTGCTTTGGATAGTAAAAGGAACGATATTATTTTTTTTTTTTATCTTGCAGAAATATTTTTCGCGAACTAAAAATTTGAAAGTTTTGAGATGATTACACTGATAAAAAAGAAGGGGATGCTCCTAAAAACTTATAGGCAATTCTCCTTTTTACGAAAAAGGAGAAACGCCTAAACGAAAAAGAAGAAACTCCTTAACGAAAAAGGAGAATTTCCTATAAGTTTTTAGGAGCATCTCCTTTTTTTTATCAGTGAACTACTGAGTTTGTCGAAATACTGTTAGTGCTGAATTTTTTTGGAAGTACTATCAGCACTAAATTTGTGAGGAAGTATTACCATGACTGAATTTTTCGAGGTATACTATAATTTTATGAAAAAAAAAATATGAAAGCCATTCTTTAGATTTTTCAGATTTTTTAAAGTAATTATAAAAAGCATTAAAAAAAATAAAACTACATGTTAATACGTTTTACAATCTTAAGCTTCTCGAATAATATGCTTCGTTTATTTCCATCGACACGGACACTCTGTTGAATTTAAAAAAGAAATCAATGAACCCTCATTTTTATTGAAGCGTCGACAATTTATAAACCCGCACAGTAATTACATAAATTACTGGACATCGTTTCCCCATAATCGAATAATGAATAATCAATAGTACCCTTTAAATTCCCCGAAGAGCATCCTCGTATAGTTTTTCCGCATTTACGGTGCCCGCTGCGCGTCAAACCTCATAAACGTTCAACGCGTTTCTCCATCTGGGCACGCGCGCGCCCAGATGCCAGATTCCGCGGTCGGATAAAATTAATGAGTTCCTAGAGCAGCGGGAAGAGGAAGACGCAGGGCCGTGAGGGGGGAAGCGACGAGGATCGGAGAGCGGAGGCCAGAAGAACGAAATAAGCTCGCCTAGTCGCGTGATCGATCGAACTGCCGATGTTCTCTTGCCGGTCTACTTTTCTCGCGGTGCTGTCGTCACTCCTCCGCCCAATTATTCCCCGGAAAAGAAGTCCCCCTGTGCCCGGCGCTTAATTGCCGCGCCTATTCCGATTTGGACTCGTCGCGATGAAGGATCGCTAGGGATTTTTTGATCAACGATTTTCCAGTTTATTCATTCTCCTTGGAACTTGGTTTGCGGCTTGTTTCATTTATTAACTTACAAGAACATCCAGAATTCGTGTTCGTTCGGGTAGTGCGCTTATTAGACGCTTGAACGGTCCATGCGTTTTATTTAATCGTTTGAAAAAAACAACTATAAGAGGCACTTTATCGTATTAATTAGGAAGATTCTCAGCTATGGATAACGAATAAATTTCGTATTTCCAGATGGAATGAGATTGGGACAGGAGACTCGAAAAACTTGTTGACTAATAAAAAATGTTGAACTATTTTAAAAAATTCTGGGTTTTTAAATAATTTCAGTAATGTTGTGTTTTAAATGACTGGGAATCACTCTAAAAGACTAGTCTTTTCTTTTATTTTAATTATTCGTGTTCGTATGACTTTATGTTTTTATGGATTCTCTTTATGATTCTTTTTTAAAGATTTGTTTCTTTCTCCTAGGACAGTTCATTGTGTGCAGCATATTTCAGAAAAAAATTATTATTCTGGTAGTAAATTATAGTTTAAAACAGCCAGTGTATTATACACTGAGAGAAAAATTTGTTAATTTTAAGCAAACGTGTATTTCAATAGTACTTATTGAGTCAAAAAATTATTTATTTAAAACTACTAAATTTATTTAGAAACAAATAAATTCATTTAGTTATAATGAAATTATTACATGATGCGAAAGAAATATTTAGTAAGTACTATTACTATAAATTAACAACTTTTTTTGCAGTGCAGACCTATTGAATTTTCAGAAGCTTTATCTTCCTACATTTTTTCCGGAAATGCTTCACGTGCTTTAACAAGCTTTAACATAAAACACATAGAATTTTTTAACGGGATTCGACATTTTATTTACTTTAAAGAGAAAACTCGAAATTGATATTTAGGTGAATTCAATTAAAGATTTTTTTGCAGTTACTAAAAAGACGCAATACACACATGTAATGCAGGAATTTCGAAGAAACCATGGCACTCTTGGTAATAACGCGCGAAACTTGTAAGCTCGCGGAGCAAGCGCGTAATAAATCAAACGATAAAATCCAAGTTTGACGATTGTCGTCAAATGAACTTATAGCAGCGGAGCTCAGCGTATTCCAATAACTCGACCGGCAGCCCGGAGTAACCGCGCACTGAGAGCGCGTGCCGGAGTTGTACAATCTCAATAAGACCCGGAGCGAATTTATCAAACGCGCCGCGAGGAAAAACTTTAGCGGAAGGAAATATTCACGACGAGGCCAGCGGCGAGCGTCGCTAGACGCTAACCCGATGAATCTGCATACCTGTGTACACCATCTCCCGCCTCTCCGAAGAAGTTGCACAGTCGCGGGAGCAAACTTCGCCAGCGAAAGCTGGAAAGTTCCTCCGCGCCGACGGAAACAATTCTCGGCCGCGGAAAGTTTCCCGGAGGAGGCGAGCCTCCTCCTCCGAACAATTGTAAGTGTGCGCGCGCATGCGCCAGTCGCCCGCGGAAATAAGCCCTGGACAGCGGACTTTAAAACTAGTGACTGTGGGACACGGGGAAATTTCACCGCTCGAAAACTGTCGCCGCAGTCCGGTGGCTTTCGATTAATTCGACAGCGGGCGAGGCACAAAGGGGCAGTCGGATTCGAGCTGCGCCAGCCGAGGAGGAGCAGAAACTTTTCCCTCGTACTCTTTGGATCCAGCGTGAGGGAATAATTGACTCCCTGGACGACGATGCCGGAACTCCAACTGCACTTTCTATCCTCCGACTGCTTCCGACGAAATTAATTTTTTTTTTTTTTTTAAGCAATCGTCCGTTTAAATAGTCTGCGCTGTATTTCGTGCATGAAAATGTCTTTTTATTGATTTGATGTGGAGCAAAATTTATTTTTCTTGTGTCAATTGTAGTAATATATATATATATATATAATAAGCTAGTTTTTTGTTACTCGATACACTGATAGAAAAGATCCTTTGATCCAAAGCCAGTGTCTTTAATATAAAGCCGTGCGCATTTAATATAGTCCAAAGGCGTAGGTATTAGATGTAAAGAAACGGTGCATTAACTATTAAACCATCCACAGGATTTTTATCAGTAAAGATGATCGCGCATTAACTATTAAGAAATATTTCTTGAATGCTAATGTATACTTCTTTATTTCAAATAGCATGACAAAATTATTTTTTAAAGCCGCGAAGACTTTGGCTTAAAGAATCTTTTCTATCAGTGTACTTTCTAGTAATATTAATGTTTGTGCACTTCATGCTCTTTAATAAAATGAAGAAAAAAGTGTTTATTCAGAATTAGATGTAACTATACGAGGAAAAAATGAAACATTTGGCCAAAGAAGTTTGTTAATTTCAAATATTTCAAGTTTTCCTGAAGAACTTTGGATTTTAGATGAGTTTGAAATTTGGATTTTTTTAAATACGAATTTATTCATTTATGTGTTTCTTTTTTGACTCGTCTCAATGTTAATTTAATCTCGGCAACAAAGCATCTCACTCAAATAAAAGAATTACTCTGAAATTTCATTTGAAAACGTTTCCTCTTCACTTATTAAAATTATTTTTAACTTTGAAATAAAGAACGCCTTTCGCAAAGAAAATAAAATGACTCTATAAAGGGTTTATTTAATTTGATGCTTGAGCATAAAGCAGCTTTCTTTAGCGTTTCTTCTTTGTTCGCGCACGGTGGCAGAAAAAAAAAATGTCACTTTTGCGTTAATATTTCGGTTATGCATGCATGCGGGCGAAAAAGGTCGCACTGAATACGTGATGCGATGCACGTGCTATGAGGCAGGACGGAGGGATGAAATGGGGCTAATTAAGTGTTCTCCAAGTTTTATGTTTTTTAAATATAACAAACGTTTTTATTCTTTCAGTGACTTGTAACATCGACTGGATATCGTCGTGAGCCGCTATAGCCAGATTCATAATCCTTAATAATTAAGCACAATTAATGTACAAAACGGTTCGTATTTACAAAATTTTCCTTTTCGAAGAACGCATTCGTTTAACTCACGTATGTATAGCGAATAAATTTAAAGTACAATTGTTTAATTTACAAAATCGAATCTATCGCATTTTTTCTCTTCTTTTTTTCCTCCCCACCCATCCGAACTAAAAAGACGCATACAAAGGCATAGAAAAAAATGATTCGGCTCTTCGCTCGTCGACTGGCAACCAACAATTTCGCAGGCCAACAAGATTAGAGCCTCGTTGCGCGCTGCGAGCGTTCTCTTCACACACATATGTACAAGTGCATAATTTCTATCTCTCGTCCGTAACATTTAATTATAATATAGGTACAATATTTACAATAACGGAATGTCTCTTACTGCTAGTAAGCGTGAAGCGAGCGCCTCTATGCACGCGATAAAGGACTCGATAAATTCTGTGTACATATACATATATATATGCATGTATATATATATATATAGTCTTAGGAACGGATCTCGTGCGATTCGCTGGTTCAGTGGTTGCTCGATCTTGATTTGGCGCGACATCAAAAGTGAGAGAATAAAAAAGGAGAAGGAAGAAGCGAGTGAGAGAAGAACAAGCGGGAGGCCGTGTACCGGGGTCCCGACAGCCTGCCTGCTCCTCTCCCTTTCTCCCACCCCCTCTTTCGTCCTCTCGCTCTTTCTCTCTCTCTCTCTCCGAGTCGAGGAGTCGGACGAGAGTGAAAAAAAAGGGCAACGCGCAGAGGAGAGAAAAGACGAAAGAAAAATAGTGTTACACGTTAGCCGCGAGGCGCTGCCCTCCCCCTTTGCCCCGTTGCGCGCCCCAAGGGCTTCAGCGAATTAGAGAGTAACAGTCTTGTTTCTACAATGATATGCGAGAAGCTCTTACTCGGCACTGCCGAAGGGGGCCCCGCGAGGAATGCATTCTGGGCGTCGCGTTTAATAGTCGTACATATTGAAGGAGGCCCCGCGCGCCGGATGAGTCGACGGATCGCCGACGACCACGTGAAAGTTCGTATAACGAGGAGGATTCAATGCCTACGCGCGCCCGACTTTGATTTGGACGAGGCCTCGTAAAAATGGCACAACAATGAAACTTTCAATAATCCCCCGACGACTCTCTTTCGGCGGCTTCGCCTCGCCCCTTCATTTTCTATTTTCTCCGGCGCCTAATGGCGCGATTGAGCGCGAGCCGAAGGCAAAAGCACGAGGAGGAACGCCGCGATTCCTCGCGGGGCAATAAATATACGCGTACTCGAACATTTAACGTCTACCTATCTTCACAGCTTTCCCTTTAATCGTTCGTTCTGCAGAAAGTCTCTTGGATCAGCTAAGTGTATATTTACATCTCGGGGCAGTCTTTTAGCGCGAGTCCGCGTCCCGACGAAACTTTGAGCAGCACGTGGCTCGAGTTGTCCTCTGAAGGCGAAAGGACGAGCGAGTAACGGGGGACGCTCCCCTCAGACGAAGTAAGTACGCGGGTTCATGGGCATCTGCGAGTTGCCGTAGACGTTGGCCTGCACGGCGAGCTCCGGGATGGTGCTGTAGAGGTGGCTGCTCCTGGAGGAGACGCTCGGCGGCCTCTGGCTGCCCACCGAGCCCAGCGCGCTGTAGCCGCTCTGGTGCAGGTGGTGCAGGTGCTCCAGCTGCTGCTGCTGCTGGTGATGCTGCTGCTGGTGCTGCTGGTGGTGGAGGTGGCGGTGCTGCTGCTCGTGGCCGCTGTCCTCGTCCTCCGTGCGGCTGGAGGCCGAGCTCACGTAGGTGGACTGCGTGGGCGTGGGCGTGGGCGCGTGGAGCGGCGCCACGAGGACGCTGGCCGCGGTGCCCGTGCTGCTGGGCGCCGGGGCCGACGGCGCCGCCGGCTTCGTCACCCAGGCGTCCACGACGACGGAGGGCGCCGCCGTGTAGCGCGCCGGGATGCCGTTGGCCGCGGCCACGTGGCCGGCCGCCTTGCGCTTGGCCTGGTCGGCCGAGTCGGGCATGGCGAAGCGCAGCTTCTCCCAGAACCTCTTCTCGCCCCAGACGATGACCGTGCAGGTCTGCAGGAGGAGCTGGAGCTCGGGGTCGCGGGTGGGCGCCTCGGTGGCCAGGAGGATGACGACGCGGCGCCTCCTGGAGGCCGGGCGGATGCTCTCGAGGGCGACGCGCAGGGCGGTGCGGAACTCGGGCTGCTGCCACTCGTTGGCGAGGAAGACCGGCGAGAAGGCGATGACGATGCGCCGGGCGGCGGCGGCGGCGGGGGGCACGGACTCCTGGGGCCGGGTGGGCGGCAGGTCGCGCCAGTGGAGGCAGAGGGCGAGGCCGGCCTGCTCGAGCTCGGGCGCGAGGTAGCGCGAGACGAAGTCGTCGTCGCGCTCGCTGTAGACGAAGTAGCCGTCGTAGAGGCGGTCGCGCTCCTCCTCGGGCGGGCTGGCCATCTTGCCGAGGCGGAGGCCGTAGCGGGCGTGGGCCCAGAGGCGGACGTCCTGGCGGAAGGCGAAGCCGAGGGCGAGGACGAGGCAGACGGCGATGACGACGACGAGGGCGCCGGCGAGCAGGGGCACGAAGTTGCCGCCCATGACGGGGGGGGTTGTGGATGCCGACGCTGACGGGCTCGGTGGCGACGTCGCCGCAGCGCTGGATGGCCTGGGCGATGGTTTCCACGCCGTCGCGGCAGTACATGCGCTCGGCGAGGTCGTTGCGGTGCTCGGCGAGCCAGGCGCGGAGTTTGGCGGCGTTGGCGCAGTCGCAGCTCCAGGCGTTGCCCTCGAGGGAGACGCTGGTGTCGCGGTTGTTGACGGCCTCCCAGGGTTTGAAGTCGACGATGCGGTTGTTGTTGAGCTTGAGGACCTCGAGGTTGCTCATCTTGCGGAAGGTCGTGTTGGCGACCGCGGCGATGGCGTTGTGGTCGAGGTAGAGCTCGTTCACGTGCTCGAGCTGGTCGAACTCGAAGCCCTTGAGCTCGCGGAGCGCATTGGACTCCAGGTGGAGGACCTTGAGGGACTCGGCGCCGTTGAAGGTGCGGTTGTGGAGGCCGAGGATGCCGCTGTTGTTGAGGAAGAGGACCTCGAGCTTGCGCTTGCCGATGAAGACGTGGCTGCCGAGGTCGCCGAGGTCGTTGCCGTCGAGGTAGATCTCGGTGGCGTCCATGGGGATGCGCTCGGGCACGAACCTGTAGCCGGCGTTGGAGCAGTCGACGACGTTGCTGGACCAGCTGTGGTCGTGGTAGCAGGAGCAGTTGTCGGGGCAGGTCATCTCGCAGTCGCAAGCGTCGAAGTCGCAGCAGTGGCAGATGGCGAAGCAGTGGCTCTGGTAGCGGCAGACGAAGTCCTTAGGCTTGAGGGAGAGCAGCGGGCGCTTGGGGGCGGCCCTGGCGTGGACCATGTCGCAGGTGACGGCATCGAGGTCGGCGATGCGAGGGTGCTGGCGCATGCGCGAAAGCTCGTTGATGCGCGGCAGCCACTCCATGGTGCAGTCGCAGAGGATGGGGTTGCCGCCGATGTAGAACATGGGGAGCTCGGCATCGCCGGAGACCGGCTGCAGCTCCAGCGCGGCCACTTCCAGGTGCTGGATGTCGTTGTCGGAGAGCATCACCTTCTTCAAGCTGGTCTTGTGCAAGAAGGTGCCGGCGGCGACGGTGCGAATGCGGTTGTTGTTCAAGTAGAGCTTCTCCACGCTGTTGGGGATGGAGTTATCGCCGATCTCCTCGATGCGGTTGAAGCTCACGTCGAGCTTCTTAATGCGCAGTTGGTCGCGCGAGCCGGAGAAGTCACCGCCCAGCTCGCTGATCTGATTGGTGTGCATGTCGAGCCACTCGAGGCTCTGGGGAAGGTCGCCGTAGTTGAACCACAGCAGCTTGTTGTCGGAGATGTTGAGCATCAGGAGGGAGGGCAAATTGCGGAACACCCCGTGGATCTCCGTCAGCTGGTTGCCGTCGAGCCTGATGGCGATGAGCAGGCCGTTCTTGGCGAAGGCACCTTGCTCCACGTGGCGAATAGCGTTGCTGGCGAGGTTCAGGATCTGCAGCGAGGGCAGGTTAGAGAAGGCCTTGCGGGAGATATTCTCCAGCTTGTTGTCGACCAGCCTCAAGCCGGACAGCTTCTCCAGGCCGACGAAGCTCTCGTGGTTGATCTCGGAAATGCGGTTGTTCCCGAGGTCGAGAGTCTTCAGGTCGCGCAGTTCGCGCACGGCCTCGGGCACGGCCGCCAGGCCATTGCCGCTCAGCCGCAGGTCCTGCAGCCTCGTCAGGTTGCCGAAGGCGTCGCGGTGCACGAACTGCAGCCGGTTCTCGTCGAGGAACAGTTGCTCCAGGTGGGCGAGTCCGAAGCTGTGCCTCGCCTCGAAGCGCACGATCTTGTTGTGCGACAGCGACAACGAGTGCAGCTTGGCGAGCGACGCGAAGCAGTCGTCGGCCAGCGACTCGATCTCGTTGTGCTCCAGGTTCAACAGCCGCAGCTGCACCAGGCCGCGGAACACGTGACCGTCGATCTTCGTCAGCGCGTTGTACGACAGGTCCAACAGCACGAGTTTGCCGAGGCGAGCGAAGGTGTCGCGGTTGACCCAGTGGCTGGTTAACTCGTTGTGGCCCAGGTCGAGCGACTGCAGCTGCACCAGGCCGTCGAGCAGGCCGGGCGCCAGCACCGCCAGCGAATTGTTGCTCAGCACGATCTCGCGGATCTCGCGCGTCTTGCCGAACAGCTCGGGCGGCAGCGCGACGAGCCTGTTGCTCGACATGTTGAGTTTGCGCAGGTTGGCCAGGCCGGCGAGCGCGTGGTCGCCCACGGCGGCGATGGCATTGTCCTGCAGCTGGAGCTCGGTGAGGCTCCGGAGGCCGCTGAGGCCGTTGTCGGGCAGCGCGCTCAAGTCGTTGCCGCTGAGGTCGAGGCGCTCGAGCTTCTGCGCGCAGGCCCGGGACCAGTCGCCGAAGCCGAGCGACGCCACGTCCTGGAGCCGGTTGCTCGTGAGGTTGAGGGCGGCGAGGACGGGCGTGGGGCAGAGGAACTCGCCGGGCAGGGTCCAGACGTTGTTGTCGCCGAGGTCGAGCTCGCGCAGCTCGGGGAGGCCGCGGAGCGCGTCGCGGCTGACCTCCATGGCGGCGGCGGACCAGTCGGCGTTGTGGGAGCGCACCGAGAGCTCGCGCAGCTCGGAGGCGGCGGCGAACGCGCCGCCGGGCAGGTTGCGGATCTTGCAGTGTTCGATGCGGAGACGCTCGAGCCTGGGCAGGGCGCCGAGGAAACCGACGGTGCCGGGGCTGGCGGGCTCCAGTTGGCTCTCGAAGAAGAGGGCCTCGCTGCACTCGAGGCCGAGGGCGCGCACGCTGTCGGCCTGCGGGCTGGAGAGGTTGCCGACGATGGCGGCGGCCCCGGCGATGGTGCGCAGTCGGCAGACGAGGGCCTGGCGGGCCGGGTCGGCGTCGTCGCGGCGCCAGCCGCAGCCGCGGGGCGCCTCGAGGCTGCTGATGCTGCGGGCCCGGGCGCTGGGGGCCAGGAGCAGCGCCAGCAGCGCGAGCAGCGCGAGTGGGACAGGCTCCATCGCGGGTCTGACGGGGGCACTCGGGCGCCGATTCCGAGCGAGGGGCCTTTGGAGCTCAGCGCGCGAGCGTCACGATCTCATCGTCACACTCTCGGCAGTGCCTCGGAGGGTACACTCTACAGTTCACTGGGGGGACACTCGCTCCGAAACATGGAGGCACTCGCGGGGGCCGATTGCCAACAGGTCGTCGGCGGTTCGGAGCACGCGCGTGGCCGGTAAGAGGGTCGGAGCACGGAGGTGGATGCAGGACGGCTTGTCTCGCTGTGCGGACAAGTGTAACACTCGCGTGCGCACTCTGGGTGGCTGGTGCGCGCGGCGCGGCGCGCGTGCGACTGTCTCGGTGGAGCGGCGAGGAGCGACTGAGCGTCCCAGTGAACCGAGGCCAGCTCCGAATTCACACTGGAGCGCGCAGCCCGCTCCGGCTGCGTGACTAGCGGCGGCGTGGACTCGCTCCCCACCACTGCTTTCCCTTGCCGTCGTTCCTCTTGCCTCGACGCTCGTCGCGTCTCTCCTTCTCGGCTCTCTCCCCCGCGCCCTTTCTCTCTCTCTCTCGCACGAGCGCGCGCTTCTTAAACGTTGGCTTCGGAGCGGCGCGCGTGTGAGTGTGGACGGCGTGTGTGAGGGTGTCCGTATTATCCGTGCTGGTAAGGTCTGGACCACCGCAAATTATCCTCCGCCACTGACCGGGCCGCAGCGACGCGCAGACGAGGCTTTTTTCCCACTAGGCTCCGGATTCCCCGGCTTATGCCTGTCTATACGCCCACGAGCGCTCGCGCGAAAGATGCACGGAGAAAAGAAGGGGAGAGATGACGAAAAGTTGCATGAACCGTTCGCCGCCGTGGCTGCTGTTCTATGGGGATACAATAAAGCGTATGAGAGAGGGGCCGAGGAGATAGAGAAAGAGAGGGAGAAGAATCTCCTTTGCGCGAGAGACACACAGACGCTTATAAGCCAGGCTCTCGTCTCTTTCTCTCCCAGGCTACTTGGGGCCCCGCTTTAAAGTAAACTCCGCGAGATGCGCGCGCCTAACTTCCGCTTCATTTGAATACGCTTAACGTGCATCTTTCTCTCTTTCTCTCTCTCCTCGGATGTCAGTGCGCATCGGAGCTCCCATAGACGCGCGCCTTTTCTTTGTGCCCCGTGGGGACTTTTTTTTCTCTCTCTCTCTCCCTCCTCTATTCGTGTGCTTCTTTTAAACGTCCCCATTGAAGCGAGAGATACTGCCGTTTTTCCGCGGCTGTTTCACGGTCGGCGCGCGGCTTTTGCCCCGAGTTAAGTGGAGTCGCATTGAGGTATTAATGAGGATCGACGGGAGGATTTGATTTTTCAACGTTTCCGCGCTCGATTGTGCGCAGCCCGGCGAACGGTACCCACGTACACGCTGGCCGCTCGTGGCTTTTGTGCGGAAAATCAAATTACGCGCCGGCTGCCTGGGATTTAGCGCCACGTCGGGCGGATGCGCGCGGCGCGGTCAATCGTATAGGGCCGACTTTTCAAATTCGAGCCGGCGAAATGTATAAAAATACCGCGGGGCATTGTTCGCCGCGGAAAACTTGTTGCTGCGGGACTTTTTACGAGTTCGCTAAAGAAACGTATACGTACACATTGGCGCGCGTACGATCGATTCCCCTTCCCGCTGCTCTTTTCCTTGTACGGCGGAACTGTGCCTTTTTAATGGCATTTCCCTTACAACGCTGCTCGCTTATCGCGCAAAATTGGATAATAATTCAGAGGGCTGAAATTTAAGCGTGCGCAAGTTCGCAATACAAAGTTCATTAAAGTTTGGCCAAGTTACAACGTTAAACAAAACGGATTGAATCTTGCCGCGGCGAGCGAGCAGCGCATCAAAGTTGCATAAATTCGAGTAAATTTGCTTTTAATTTTTCGCCAAAATAAAGCAGCGGGAAAAGTCTTGCGCGCGCGCGCGCTTACACTGTCGAAGGCGATGTAATCGTTGTTATTGCTCCGGTTTTTCTCACCGCGGAAGAGAAAGTCCGAGGAGGAAATCGCTGTTTGGCGCCATGTAAGCACCTAGTCCATCCTCCTGCACTCGCTTATTAGACGGACTATGATTAATCGTTTTTTGAATCATCCTTCAAATTCAAGCCGAGCCATTAAACACGAAACATTCGAAGGAGCCCGAGCGTAATGATTCTGTCGTAATCAATTGTAGATTTACTATCGGTATACACGCTGAGTTCTTTTTCGCTGGAGCGTGTAACTCCCCCTTCCTTTTTTTCCTTTTCTGTTAGTCAGCCTCCATAAAATAATCGATTTGACGATTGCGCAAAAAGTTAAAGCGCTGGAAGTCACTCGCTAAGTGGCCGTTTGACAATCGCTCTCGTTGCCGCTTCGTTTAGCCTCGCAGCCGAATGGCAAAAAAGTCCACGGGCGCAAAATAAAAAAAGAGAATCTTTCGCAGTTTCTCGCGGAACCCCGCGAAATTCGTTGGGCAATCGGGCGCGGGCGATCGTTAAACAAGGCAATTAATCGAAGAACAATCGAAGGGGCGCTGATCGCTCCTTTTTCCTTTGTGCGCACTTCTCTCAATTTGACGCGCCGATAGGCCGATTTTTCTTGCCGCTTCCCCCGCCGGCAGCAGCGCGCGACGCTCGCGCAAAACACAATGCTTAATTTCACTACAATGCAGTGACACAATCGGCGCAGCCTATGAAACTGCACTCGCTATAGGCGAAGTTCGTTTACGCAACCTCGCCGCAACAATCGCGCGTCTCGAAATTATAAAACGCGAACCTCCACCCCGACGAGCCGAAGCGCCGTGTCATTCCTCGCCTCTTCTTTTCCTCGCCTCGTGTGCCTTCCACACGCCAAATTCCCGGAAGGCGCATAACTCACTTCGCCTCGCAACCGATCCCTTCTTATTTATGTCCGCGTAAAAAGAAAGTCGAGCGTCCGTCAGCGCAGCCGCGCATTCGCAGCCGCAGCGTAATTACATCCATAACCGTTTGACCGAAAATCTCGCTCCCCAGCGATCCCGCCTTCCGCGAACTCATGTTTATTTACGGCCCTGGCGAGCGCGCCCTCGGCCTGTTTGCCGAAGAGGAGCGAAGCTCAAACAAAAGGAGTGGCGTGCTGCACTCGCCCGTGCACGTATGCGCGCGCCAGGTAAGCCTTCGCCGCGCTCCCGTGATCCGCGCTCCTGAATTTTTCGGTCTTAGGGGCAGGGGGAGGGGAATCGCGCTCGGGGGAGAGGAGAGAGAGAGAGAGGAAAAAAAATAAAAAGGTGGGTTGACGCGCAGGCGGAGCTTTGGTGGCGCGCGGGGCCCGCCCGTGAGCGAGACCGCCCCGCCGCGCGAGGGGCCCGCAGTACACGCGAACTTTTTTTTCGGCTCGAAAGGGATCGGAGCGGGCCCTGATTCGCGTGACTCCGTCCGGAGGGGGAGGGTACTCGGGGTGCGCGCCGGACGAGGCGAACTTCCTGGGCTGCGGAAACGACGTGACTGGTGTGGCTGTTAGCACGCTCGTTGGCTTCGTTTTCGATTTAGCTGGAGGAGCTCGGTTAAACGATGAAAAAACTTTCCTGTGGTTATTTGATATCTTTTTTTTTCTTCATTTTTAGTTCGGACGCTTTTAAAATTATTTTCGGGGAGTCTGTCCGCTTTGCGCAATTCTGCGGCTTCGCCGTTCTTTTAGAATTAGGCCTTTAGTTTGTGTTTAATATGTAAGTTAAATTATAACAAAATTTAATTGCGATATTGATGTCACCGCTGTATGAATAATTGACCATTAATTACGAGGGTCATTCGAATACTTCGAAGAATTAATTAACTTGCAAATAATTCAAATTATTCCTCAATTATCAACTAAATTAGTTTAAACATTTATTATTCGACTGCGGTTCAAAAATCCACAATAACCCTGGTAAATTGATATTCAACCACTGCAAACTGAACTTGTCTCGTGCAAAAATAACATTTTTTTTTATCGAGAAGACAACAACGACAAAAAACTTTTAAATAATAGAAACTACTGTAAAAAAATTTAAAACTGCAGTCGGTATGTCTATTTAAAGAATAGAACAGAATAAAATAGATGTTTATTGCAGTATGTAGTAATTATATAAATAATAAAATATCGTAAGCGAGTAAATTCTTGTAGGTTACAAATGAAATATACAATCGTTACAATTACAAAAACATCACAGCTACTGGATATTTCCAAAAAAGGAAAAAACGCTATCGGAAACTTGTTCTTTCGTCCTCTAAAAGCTCATTTGTAAATACGTGAAATGCTGTGACGAACGAGTCCGTCAAAGTATCGGGAAACTGTATACCGTTCCTCATTTCACGAAAAAAAAACTCCTGCAATCGCGAAGCATTTATTTACATTTTCCGAACTAATAGCAGCCTCGAAAGCCCCACGTGAGCTCCGCTATTTTGCCAGACATCGCGCCATTAAATATAAAAGGGAAGAAGCCGGGGCGAAAGGATGCTCCGAGGGAAGCCCGCACGCGAGCGAAGACTTTGTCGTTTCTTACCTGAAAAGGTGTTCGCGCGCTTCTCCGCGCTCCTTGTCTTCTCCTGCGGTTAAGAGAAAAATTCGGCGGTAATTTTGAGCCTCGTTGTGTGCGGAGCCCTCTATAAATTCGAGCTGATTTAGCCGCAGTCACGAGAGATGTTATTATACATCATGCGCGAAACCTCGTTTTCGCTCGAGCGTGATGTGCCACTGCGCGCTTCCTCACTAATTAGCCTTCCGCATATTCCTTCTTTCGACCGACCTTTTTTCCCCTCTCTCACTTGAACGGCCTTAACGATTTCGTGGGAAGCTAACAGCCCTCTGCGAGAGTTCATTCAACATATTTTCAATTACCCGCGTAAAAAAATTTAGAGTTCATGTTTGGCGGTCGTTCATATGAACGTGGGCAATGAGACTAAATAATAAATAATTTTGCAATACTTTTTACAAACTTCAGATGAAGTTTTTCTTAAATTTAAAAGACGTTCACATGACGAACGTTAAAAACAAAAAAATTTTAAAATTGTTTTCTATAATTTCAGCGGTAATTTATCCATTTATATCACCATCTACAAACTTCTACACGGAGAAAAATGTTATACTAAAAATTACTATATTTTTCAGCAATTGGAGGACGTACTTGTAATGTGAGAGAATTACTGTATATTATTCTAAAATTTAGTATATAATACTAAATTAATAAAATATACTAATTTTTTTCACATTGCAAGTATATCCTTCCATCGCTAAAAATATAGTAATTTTTAGTATAAAATTTTTCTCCGTGTATAAAATATATAAGAAACAAATCTCATTATCCATGTTCATCCTAACTTAAATTTACGTGGGTATGCCCCTTTAAAAAAAAAAAATCATCCGCTCTTTATGTAATATGAAAAATTTTCAGATGATTTTAATCTACTCGTTCGAGAGTAAAGCTCCGCTGCAATGTTAACCACTGTATAATATATTGGTGAACGTAGTACGAGTTTACGTAAATAGCAGGAAATGAAAATAAATAAATGATTGCGCTAAATCAGGAACGTTAACCAGGAGTTCGCATCAATATTGAGGCTTTAACTTTCATCAAACTCCGCGTGTTTTCATAGCTAATTGATATTTTTCAGTTTCTGTTGAGGCCAATAGCGCAGGTGTAGCGCGAGCAGTGGATCGTTATAAAAATGCCCGTAAATTCTTGCTCGTTAGCACAGTGGAGGAATTAATTAACGCTTTACAAAGTAGACGAACGGAACCTTGTGCACGGCGATTCGAAAAAGCTTAATGCATTTCCGACGCGTCCGCGTGTGGAACGTGTAATTCCGCCCCTCTCGTCGCGTCCAGCGCGCACCGCACACACTCGGTCCCCGTGTAATTTTCCACATGATAAATGAATAAATTCAAATTTGAAATTCTAATTGCGCGTAGGTGTCGGGCTCGCGTGAAAATGCGCCTGTTCACGCGGCCGGGAAAATTCTCCCGAGCCGACGAATCACCATCATCATCATCATCATCATCATCGAGATGGAAAGAGGCACAACCGCCGCCCCGTGGGCATCCCTCACGCATTTCATATATATCGCGCGCGCACAAAACGAGTCCTTCACCAGATGGTGAGATTGTAACGCCGTAGGAATAACACGGGGCCGCTCCTCCCGCCGCCATTGAATAATTTATTTATTTTGGGAATACCGATGACTCTCGCTTTAATGAGCGCGCGAGCGCGCGCCGATCCCCGCTTGGAAAAACAATGCCACATAAATCAAACTTAACGAGCGGCCCGCTTTTCGTCAGGTGTTTAGTGCGCCGATCGCGATTATTACGAGCGGGCGAAATTTTGAATATTCATGCGCGCCGGCCGTTCGGGAAAGCATAACGAGAGATGAAGGAGCGAGCGGGGAGGCGATGATGTGGCGAGTGCGCGAGATGTCCTGTCAGCGCGGGAGAGAAGCGGAGAGAGAGAGAAAGATCGCTCGGGGTCAACGTTACCGGGCTAACTGTATATACTGTAACTGCCGCCGCGGCGATGCTCTCTTCCTACTGCGTCTTCTTTTTCTCTCTCTTTCTCACTCGATACTCGCCGAGGCGGCCGCTTCCTCCTCTCCGGCGGCTTGTGTACCCGTTGTCTCGACGCTCACGGGTACCGAGCGCACAGCCGCGGAGGAGATTGCATGCTGCTCGCCGAAGGGTTACGTGCTCTCGCGACTTTTCTCTCCTCAACCCGGGGATGTATTAAAAGCGCGATCCTCTCGCGGCCGCCGTTTTAGGAGGCTGCGCAGCACCCGCGGCGATCGCCGAGTACCGATTACACTCTCCGCATTCTTCGCTGCCCGTGTAAAAAAATTCAAGTTAGGATAAAGTTTAGCCAAAGTTCATCTTTGGCGGTCGATCACTGAGAGAACAAACTTAAGAAAAATTACTATTGTAGTTAAGAAAGGAGGGACAGTCTTAACAAGCGAGAATTTTTCGTAAGAAGAAGAGTAATTTTTAGTACGGACATTGTAAAAATTACTATTTTTCGTATTAAAATTTCTCGCTTGTCGAGACTGTCAGTCCTTTCCTAATCACAATATCAATTTTTATTAAGTTTTTTCTTTTAGCGTTGATATGAACATGGATAATGAGACTTTACCGGACTTGTTTATTATATATTAAGGAATAACTTTATCCTAACTTAAATTTTTTTACGCAGGTGCGTTTTTTCGCTTTGACACGTTTCGCCTGCCCTTTTTATTCATCGCGGATATAAAATTGTTGGAGCGCGAAAGACGACACCGAGGTGCCAGTGAAAAAGCGCGCGGGAAATTTGATCGGATTCGGATTGGATTGATGAGGCGCTATTAAGTCGGAACTGGAGATTTGATTTTGAATTTCCCGGGCGACGATTATTAGGCCGAGGATGGGTTGCGCGTAGAAAAATGGCGGTCATTTATTTACTTTTATCATCGTTAATGCGCTACTTTTAGAAAGTTATTGCTCGTTAAAGTTTCATTGTGATGTCGTGACGTAAGTTTTAGGTCACGTTACTGTATTACAGCGTTTATGCGCTCTCACGGCTCACTTAATTTCTCCGATACCTCGGGTGATTTTAATTTAAAATATCGCTCGCCCGGCATAAATGAAAGCGTGAAATTTTTCCGTCCCAGCCCTTAGCGAGCGCCCGAAAGGCTCGCGCAAATACTGAAAGTGTATAAAAATTTTAAAGTGGCGCGAGGTAATATTTTCCGCTGCTCGTTCCGTCCGTGTACTTTGTTAAAGGGTATGTAATTCTATTTAAATGCCGGTGTCCATTCGCTAGGTACACTTTACAATTTTATTAAAACGGAATGCTGCGAGGCATCCCGGGAAGATTATTTCCGTAAAGAAAAAAAAAGAAGAAAATTTTCTGTTCTCTGAAAAATCGATGTGAAAACTCTTTATCGACTGTCATTAAAGCGCCATCCTCTTAGGCCCCAAGAGACGCGTACTTTCGTTGCACCGTTAAATCTTAATCTGCAGTCGTAAATAATGATTATTAATTTAATCGACATGAAATTATTTGCCTTGAAATAAATAATCTCCTCGAAATAAGCACGCGCGCGCCACGACGAAAGTCCGCTATCGGCAAAAGAGCCGCTTTCAAGAAAATACCCGCAGCGCGCTTCATGCGGAGAGCCGAAAAACGGCGCGCAATCCATCAGCCGAGTGAAATATAGCCGAAGCGTCGCGATTGATTTTGGCCGATCCGTCATTAGCGAGGATGAAAACGAAATTTTCCAGCGCTGTGCCCAGCGTAATTCGCATCCGCGAGTCGTCGAGCGGCTCCGTCGGTTCTCGCGCCGGCCGCCGCAAAATATTTCACGGCGCATACCGAAGCGCGAGCGGCTACTCTCGCGCGTCCGTTACGCGTGATTGATTGAGCCGTAAAAGGTGCGCTAAATGATCTGTAAAATCAACAGCGGCCGCGGGAAAAAAGGAGACGTACGAGTCTGGAGAAGGAGCAGAGAGAGAGAGAGAGAGAGAGAGAAAAGACCTCGTCGTCTCCACACTTAACCGGCGCCTCCGGGCGCCCAAGTATCCACGTGTTTCACGACCTAGTCAAGATTCGCCAACACGTCCATTCCGCAAGATTCGCCAACACGTCCATTCTAACGTTGTTCGGCAAGATTCGCCAACACGCCGATCCTACAAAACGTTATTCTGAGAGATTCGCCTTAAGATAGTTCACGCAAAAATCACTTTTTCATAGAAATCTTCGAAATTATCAGAAAATGTTCATAAGATAATTGTCCTTTATATGTGTGCAAAATTTCGATATAGCAAGCGGGATTGGAAAACTCACAATTGGACTCGAAAGAGACATTTATCATAGGAAGCACAGGACGAACCTTCTTTTAAAGAATACTTTCTTCAAATACAAATGTAATTTTTCATTTGATCTTCTAAAAAACTAAAGTAAAATTTTTGCCACTGTAATGAGCAAGATACATTAAAAAAATGTGGGCAAGCGGCATTCGTTTCTCAATGCCCAACGTTCAAAGTAGAGCGCTCATGCTATTAGTATATCTACATTGTGCTACCAGCAAACGTAAAATTTATATTAAAGTTTGTGTTTTACATTATTTCACATGATTTATATTACTTATTCTTGTTTCAATGTTTAACATTATTTACTTAACTTTTTTCGAAAAAATCGTGTCTTAATATTGATACGTACTCGAATTAATCAAGCTGAGCACCACTGCACCGAACGAACTACCTGAAATAGAGTAAAGAGTGCAGTATCACTTTTTATAACTTATATATAAGACACAAATAACGCTAGATTCAGAGAATCAAAGTCCAAGCCTTTCCCTTTGTAGATGAGGAGTGCGCTAAAACTAAATGCCGTCCGCGGTAGAGGTCCTGTTATTGCGCTTCCCCGACGCGAGGCTATCGTAGAGTGCCTCTCCGAGAAAAGTCCACCGTTATAGCCCTTTCCCCTTTCGGACATCCTTCTTTTTTTGCGCCGAACACGGTTGGTGGGTTTGTCTTGTCTGCCGCCTTTCCCTTTGTTCGTTACGTTACTCCTCGTCTCTGCTTTTTCGACTGCGACAAAAAGCTGGGGATCCGGACTCGCTCGTCGGAGAAAGACGCGGGGAACCAAGCAGCGTCTTAATCTCGCAACGATGAGCGTAAATTGCATGCCCACGTGAATTACGTCCAATCGATTTTATGCAAAATTTTTTCGGCGTCGAAGGGGAAATATTTTAGCGAGCATTACGTAAAATGCACTAGTCATTGCGTCACAGTTCAATGCAAAAGAAGATTAAAACATCTTTTTCCGTTACGTAAATTAACATTCTTTACTGATTAATTGAAATAAATTATGCTCCGTGAGTTCAGACGGAATTCGTACTGCGATAAAATTTACTCCTCGAGCTTAATATGCAATTTCGTGCGGATTTATTTTTAATAAAACTTTCACTCTCAATTTCGCTTCTTTCGCAGCGCCCGGCGAGTTGATTTTCGGATTGGAATTTAAATGTAAAGCAGCGGCAATAGTCGGCGAAACGAATTTTTTCACTCGGCGGTGGCGGCGTGCAGGAAAAAAAACCGACAACCGTTTAGAGCTCAAAGAAAGGTCCCCGGTGACGGTGGCAATCTCCTGCAACGGCTCTCCTCTCGTTCTCTCATTGCGCGTCCCAACAAAATTTTTTGCCGCATTCCCCAGCGGAGCCTTTTCCCGGAAAATGCCGTACTTCCCGGCGACCTGGCGGTCGCTGTGTTCCGCTCTTCCGGCCGCCCGCCGCGCCCAGCGCCGCGCCGTCCAAAGTCTTTCTCCGCGCCCCTCATTTTCGACCGCGAACGATGGAAGGCTAACGCCAAAACAAACGGAAAAATGAACCGAACGATTTTAAGCGCCAATTTTGCTGTAATCCCGTCACTCCCCTGGTACGAGCTGCTCGCACGAGAAAAGGGTTCGTTTGAGCCGCGCGGAAAGTCGCCTCGGCCAAAGGGCGCTGCACGCTTCGAAATCTTGAGAAACCTTTCTCGATTTTTTTTCCAAAGAGAGGAAAAAGTGAAGTAGAAAATACGGTTAAAGTATAAGTGAGGGCGATCACTTTTGCTGCGCGATTAAAAGCTTTTCCGACGTTTGCGAATAAAAGTATGGACGGATTTTTCTGGAACTTAATGGAATCCGCTGAATATTGCTCTGGGATTTATTAAATAAACAGGGACTTTAATGGAAATCGAGCGTTCATATTTGGCGAACTTATTAAGAAGGGTATTATATATATTTAACAATTTTAATCTCAATTTTTTGCCATTAATCCAAGTTGTTTTTACTGTCATATATACATAAGCTTAACAAATTGAACAATTAGCTTTTCTCAGCTTCTTCAAGCGCAATTTTTGCTCCTCTATAAAGTTTTTTCGCTCAATTACCGCCGATCACTCGCGCAATTGATCGAGCTTTATTTGTCGAACGATTATCAATTATCTTTATTATCGCAATTAGCCATTGTGTCTGCGGGGTGAGCTGCGGTTCGCCGCATAAAATTTTTCCTCGAATGATAATTATTGCTTTTTGCGCGAAAGCACCGTGGCCAACCCGCAGGATAAGGAAAAAAATCATCGAGGAAGTCTTAAAATTGCGGCCACAAAAAATTCTACTAAGTCGCATCGAACTCCGACAACAATAAAAGTTGCTCATCTCCAAATGATAAACTCTTTACGAGTGTACGTTTACGACTCCCCGCAAGATCCTCCCATTTCGAGGCGTGCACATGGCACACCCGTGCATCGTGCTTATAACTCCCCCCACCCCCTGGAAAAATCGCGTAAGTCCCGTCGCCACGGCGGACCACCTCAGAGCGGCGCATAAAAGGCTCCCGGAGTCAAAGTCCAAATACGCAGTCCATTATACCGCACTCTGACTGCCTTTAGCCACCATAGCCGCTCTCCGAAAATCCATCGAGTTTATAACGCGCGACGACGACATAATGGCGGCCCGAACGTACTTAACGTTGTTGTACCGCGGACCCAGGTGACAACAGCGCGGGGGCCTGGCTCCTCTCCCTCGGGATTCGGTCCACGGGCGGCGAAACTATCCGGAAAAGCGGCGCGCCTTACCGGGAAAAAATGGGATGGCGATGCAGACTCCGTAGGTGGAGACGGCCCGGGAGAGAAAAGCATTGTTTTCGTGACTCCCCGCTGCTGCCGAGGCAAAACTCCCCGCGGACACAACGGCCAACGTGTCAAAATAGCCAGCAGCTCCAATGGGCTTTCGTTCGCCGTCCTTCTCTTTTTCTCTTACCGCTGCCCATTTTTTTTTCTTCTAGCTCGACCCTGACGCGCTCTCCGACCCTTTTCACCGGGGCGTCGACTTGTATACCTGCGCGCGGAGCCGACGGATCGACTTCTGCCGGGATTAGCCCGCTCCTTCTCGCTCGTCCACTTTTTCACGGCGATCGGTGCACGCGAGCGGAGCGGCCGCTGCGTCTGCGGAACTTTTATGCGTTGCGGGGTGGCGAGATCTCGAGGTGCCGATCGCGAGGATTTGAAAAAGACCGGAGTTAAGGGGTGATGCGGCAAATAAACCGCGATGGAAGATTACGCGCTCGGATTCCCATTTAATGGTCCCGCGCGTTTCGACAAACATCAAATTTAGGGCTCGTATAGCTGTCTTCAAATTTAGAAAGAGAATAGTACTGCTTGATGATATGCAACTTTTTTTTTTTAATTTTAATTTTTACTTCTTTTTATATTTCTTCAAATATGAATTTTTGGGGCTCGTATAGGTGTCTTCAAATTTAGAAAGAGAATAGTACTGCTTGATGATATGCAACTTTTTTTTTTGAATTTTAATTTTTACTTCTTTTTATATTTCTTCAAATATGAATTTTTGGGGCTCGTATAGCTGTCTTCAAATTTAGAAAGAGAATAGTACTGCTTGATGATATGCGACTTTTTTTTTTGAATTTTAATTTTTACTTCTTTTTATACTTGAACTTTTAGCGAGGCAAGGAAATTTGAATAAATAGTAGAAAGTAATGTAAGAATTAAAATTAAAATCAAACACTTTTTATATAACGATTGACCCGTTAATTCATATTTTTTTAATTACTTCAAAGTAAATATGTACGAATATTATAAATGTGCAGCATATAAGTGTATAAGTGCAGATTAAAACAGTAATTGAACGTGATGGTCATTTTGACGTTTTAAAAATTCTTATTTTATTTATGTGCCTGCCAATGACAGGAAGCTTCCTTCTTTAAGAAAGTAATTTTTTTTTCTTTTTATCTTGATCTTTTTTCTTTCTTTAATTATTAAGTACTTATAGTTTATATAGAGCCAGGCCTTCTTTCCTCTGCAGGGTTACTTTTGTAACAGTTTCTGCAGTAAATTATTGTAATTTTTTATTGTATTGAACAAGTTAATAAATAAATGAATATATAAATACATAAATAAGTAAATACAATTTTCATTATTTTCTGAGATCCATTGTAAAGTCTGATATTTTTTATGAAGGCCATACAGGTGCAGGTGGCAGACGGACTTGCACTACGAGTAAACTACACGTGGAAAATCTGTGTCACATTTACGGTCGAAGAAGAAAAATATACAACCCGGCGACCTCCTCCCTTTGTGCGAGGCCAACAGGCCAAAACATACCAACGGCGCACACAAGATCCTCATTAACTAGTTTCTCTCACGATCCAAAAGCAATTTTTCATCCTGCGCGGCCCGAGGCGTTGCGACGCGGCCCAACTGTCGGGCGCATCCTCCTCTGAAGTTTTCCGTATTTTCGGTCCCTTTGGTCCCTCGGCCGTGTAGTCGTCGCCGGGAGACACATGGCCCGAAAAGAGAAAATCAGCCGCGCCGCAAAAGCCCGTAAAACAGCGTTTTTCTCTCTCTATCTTCTCTTTCTCTGTCCCTCTTCGGGACTCCAGGAGCGCCGGAGGCTCGCGCACGCAACGCTGCAGCCTCGCCTAATTTGCGGCACGGATCTCCCGAGGCATTTCTAATCACCTCCCTCGTGCGCTTCCTTCGCATAATTTTTACTCCGGGAAAAGCTTTCCGCCTTACTTCAACCCCTTATCTGGCCCCCCGCGCAACTTCTCCCGGCAATTTTCGAGAGATCGAGAAAAAGCTGCGAGTTCCGAGCAAGTTTGGAGGAACGAATTCACCTCTTATCGCGCTGGCTCGGCTTAATAATCTTCCGGGAGATTTAACGAGACTGGGAGCGTAACTTTTGGATTCGATCAAATCATTCGGGTGGATTTTGTTTGAATAAGGCTGCCCGCGCGATGACGCAATTGTTAGGATACACGTCGCTATTTTTTTTTTTTTTTTTTATGTTCGAAGCTGTGAGGTTGCAACTTTTGGAAGTGTGAATATATACACACGCATGCCTTGGAATTCTTGGGTTTTATTGTGTTAATCCGCAGCCGCGCGTTATGATTTATGATTTATAGAAAAGTAATACGACAAGCTCTTGACAGTCGAGCTTTTCACGAGGATACTTTTAAATTCTTCATTCAATGGCAAGTGACTGCTGACTTCGAGAGAAGCGAAACACAATGACGCTTCGGAATGGCAGCTCAGTGTTTTGACTGTATAATAAGTTGATAGTCA
The DNA here is from genome assembly GCA_018906775.1 of Sycophila sp. Sp_5. Lineage (NCBI taxonomy): Eukaryota > Metazoa > Arthropoda > Insecta > Hymenoptera > Eurytomidae > Sycophila > Sycophila sp. Sp_5. Next base: position 2,575,439 of record JACCID010000018.1, read on the forward strand.
TTCTATTAAAATTAATTTTCACCTCGATGTATGTTTAAAGGAAGAATTTCCAAATTCATTGTGTGTCTACTTTTCATTATAAACGTGTGCTTTTCTTGCCTCGCGGTATGCGGCCGTTTGCATAGCGTATTTTTTATAAAATATACACGAGCCAGGTAAACCAGTGGATTGTTGTAACAAGGGAATCGCCGTGCAAAAATTTTAATTTACATCAGTAACGTTTACTGATAGGATAACGCAGGAGCTTCTATTATTCAAAATCATCCACGCTAAAGTAGGGAATTTATGCGAGAGAAAGTGCAACCGAGTTACTCATTTTTTTTTTGAAAAGAAGAAAAAAAATACAGAAAGTAGAATGAACGCACAACCAAAATCCTAGCCGTAATTAACGTTTCTGAAATATTCAACGTACTTAAGGGCGTAGGTTAAGCGGTGAAAAATTAAGCTAATGACAAATTAATGAAGATCCGAGTGGAATGCAGGAAGTAACTCCAGTGACCTCGGGAAAATAAATGCTTCAAATTTAAATAAACTAGTGTTTTTAAACGAGAGGAAAAAAATGCCGAAGAAAGGTCCTTTTATACGCCCACGCGTTTCCCGCGAGGCTCGTTTTCTTCCACGAGACTTTCGGAAAGTCTATAAACCGGCGCGCGCCTAAGCTGCAACATCGGAATTCCAGCGGGCATCAAATAAATCAGTATAAACGAGAGTAAACAACGATTACGAGAATACGACATCGTAAAGCGTCGATGCTTAAAGACAGAGAATGAACAAAAAAAAAAAGAAAGTAAAGAGGCGTAACGTCGACAAAGCGACCATTTTCGGTATAATGCGCATCTTTCGTAAATCACTCGACCCGCGGCTAACGGACGCAGTCATCGTTGCGTCAAAGGCCGAATATGATGACTCCGGTCGCACCGTAAGACCCCCGCGGAAAAGTCCGCAGGTAAAGGCCGCGACTGCGCGGGGACACCCAAGGCTGCGCCCGCGAAATTTTACCGATGACCCCCTCGTAAATTACCCCCAGCCCGGGCCTAATGATGAACCTTAACGGGCTCCGCGCAGCCTTGTAAATATTGACGCGCAATTTTCGCGTAACGGTGCAACGGCCGAAAAGCCGGCGGGCAAGGACGCCTACCTTCTCTCTCTCTCTCTCTCTTTCTGCTTCCTCCTGGCGAGCTGTAAATTACGGGCGAAAAAGCCTGGCACGCGCAAGGTTGCGTCTTTCGTCGCCTCCGCGCGTCTCGGTGCCTCGTAAATTACGTCCCGTTGGGCCTGCTCGCGCTCCGGCGGATTCGGCGCCGATCGCTGACGAGGCGCGCGGCAAAATCGTAAACGATTTATTATCCGCCCGAGGGGGGCAGGTGAGGCCCCGCGCGCGATCGGGAAAACGCGCGCGCATTGTCGACGCGCCCTCGGCCGCTTCCTGGGATGTTGAAATGGCCCGGGCCATTGTGTCACCGCGACACCTTTTTTCGGGCGAGAAGTGCGCGCGCGCGCCCCCCGGTTGCACAATGAAAATTTGAGTCACTTATCTGGGGCCGATCGAGCCGCCCTTGTGAAAAGCTTCAGGTGGTTCGCGCGCCAGCCCTGCTTATTCAATGTGGCGTGAAATATTATGCGGCGGTGGGAATTTGTTTACACGGCGTGGGCCATTGTTGCCTCGTTATTTTCTTGGAACGCGTTTAATTGGGATTATTTGTTCAGCAGCTTCGTGCGCTGATAAATTGATTTGGACTTTGCTTGTTTTTGGTTCGATGATGGCTGGCTTATTTTTTTTTTTTTTTTGCCGTTGCGATTCTCTCGAGGTTGATTAAACGCGTTTGTTGGATTGTGTGCGACTAAACGAGATTGACGATTTATTGATATGCAAGCTTGCGAATTATTATCGTCGACTACAATATTTAGTAGAATGGTTCTATTTTTTCGCTGATATGCGGCTTTTTTTTTGTTGTTTTTCTCCTTCTGGCGTGTCAGGAATAATTGAAAATAAACGATTACGTGCAAACAAGTGTTTTTTGAAATACTGACTTACTGAATATTACATACTCGAGTGAATGTTACTAGCCTACATTTTTCTTCGACCTTTACTGCAACTGAAAGAGCAGCGGTTTAAAAGAGTAGCCGGCAGCAGAGCGAGATTCTCGTAAATTCAAAATTGAATAAAAAGCAATAATGTTATCGCGATCGTAAACAATTTTTATTCACTTTTAAAGCGCCATCGTTTTCAAAAGTGGCCGTTCGGTCACCCGCGGCTGTGGTACATAAATTTCTCGAGTAAAAAAAAAATCGTAGAACGCATTCGGTTGCCCATTGTTACCTTGTAAATAGATTTTCCAAACACTCAAATGGTCTCCATTCAGGGGTTCTTTCGTTCCCAAAAACCCACAGTTTTGTGTAGGCTCGGCCGCGCGGTGTCCCCCACTGGGCCGAGAAAAAATAACCCACCAGTGGAGCCACCAAAATAGTTCACTGAATTCGATCCATCAAGTAGCGGTTGGCTTTCAATAAAAATATTGAGATTTTTCTTTTTGTCGCCTGAACCAGCCGCAAACCGAGAATGGCCAAACGAGCACAGCTTGGCAAAGTATACGCGAGAAAACGACAATAAATTTCTTGAATGCGGTAATTATCAATGGCTAGACCTCGAAGCGCATCTTAAACGCGATTTGCGTATATATAAATAATGTTTTAATTTATTTCATCGAGGTAATGGTAGATAATAAGTAAACAAAGTTTTTTTAATTTTATAGAAAAAAAATTATTAATCTTATACCTGTAATAACTAAAGAAACAACATTCAATAGTATAATTCGCGCTCATGTTTCTCGATTCATTTTATAAATTAGTTTTATAATTCTTAATTAATTTAACGAGTGAACTTCTTGGCTTCCCGTGTAAAAAAAATTTAGTCTGGCAATAGTCTGGCCCTTAGTGCCAGATATAAAGTAAAAAGATTAAGTCTTACTTAAATAATGCGAGACTTTTTGCGGGACACTTTTCCAGGCAGATTAAATATAATTTATATTACATATGGCATAAAGTCTGGGATCATCTCTTTAGCCAGACTTTGGCCAGACTATTGCCAGACTAAATTTTTTTACACGGGTTACATCGTCATTCTGTCCAAGTGCGAGTTAATTCGATTCTCTTGATACAAAGGGAGCTCCATTTCCGCGCTAAATTCGATATCACTAAGGATACTTCCTTACACACATGCACATAAGAGAAGCGCGTCAACGAATTAACCGGTAAACGACTCGGACAGCGGTTACTTGAAATTCAACAACGACGAATTCCCATGATTACGCAACTCTAATTCCCGGAACCCGTCTTTGACGTCGCCGGACAATTACCTCGCCGTAAACTAGCAATTTCCATTCCGGTCGAAGGGGGAGTAGCTCGAAAAAAGGAGAGAGAGAAGGCGAAAGAGGGAGCGCGGACCCCGTTAAATATTGGTTTTTATAATAACCGCCTAATATCGCTGCGGCGGCGCGCGCGCGCGCGACTCCCGGGGCCCGGGGACAGGCGGAAAGGAGGCGGAGGAAACAATTTCGGGATCGGCGGTCGGCATTCCGGGGCCGAGGTTCCCTCCGGACGCACACTGGATGCTCCCCTAATTAACATCGGACAGCCGGTGTATGCGCGGCGCATAAACAAGACGCGCGCGTCCGCTCCCCGGAGGAGCGAGATCCTCCGGGGCAGATAGGCGACAGGCGCCGAAATTCGTGCCCCGAGCCGTGGAAAATATTAAAGCTCGCCGGGGCCTGAAAAGAGGCGCTTATCTCCGCCGTTCGATCCGCGCGCGCGCGCACCTTCCTCCGCTTTCACTGTTCCGAGGTCGCGGCCCTCCGTAATGACCGTCCCCCGGCGCGGCGTGTGTCGCGCGCTGACGGAGGCGTACACTCGCCCGGGACGATATCATTAATCACGCTCGTGTCCGGCGAGCTCGCGCGATCTCTGCGAGCGTGCATTATGCAAGTCATTGCAGCGAGAGCGAAGCGCGCCGGGTTAAATGTCCAATTAAGGCGTCTGCCCTTCGCCCGTCGCCGACTCCTCTCTCTCTCTTTTTCTCTCCCGTGTATGTATCGTTTGAGGCCGGAGCGACGTGCGAGCCGCGCAGCTTCGCGCTCTTTATTGTTGTGCGGGGGAGGCGCGAGGATCTTTTTTTAGCACCGCCGCCGAGGGTGGCGATGTATTTCTGAGCGTTTATTGCACTCGACGTTGATGCGCCCGTAGAAACTAAAATGTGCCGGACGTTTTTCTGGCGTGTGTACGGGTGTGGGTGTGTGTTTATTTTTGCGTTCCCTCGTCGAGAAAAACAAATTAGAAAAAAACTTGTATCTATGGGAATCGAATGATCACAGCGTATCTTTTGTGTAGGCACTTTTAATGCAAAATGAATAAATTTAATAGTTTAAAGTATATTTACAGTTTAATGATCATCCAGTTTTCTTTTTTATAAATAAAAATTTTATTGGATGTTCACTGTATGAGACTTTTAGCATTAAGCTAGTTTTAAGATTATATATTAAGGGGTAAGTGTACATACATTGGAAATGCATGGTGTCATACTAAGACAAGCTTGATATCATTCTTTTGTATAATCAGATTAATGCGTACAGGTAACTGCGTTTACCTTTATAGAAATTACCGAATGTAATTTTTTCTGATTAATAAATTAAAAAAATGTATATATAAATGTGAAATAATGAGAGATTTATTTTAATTGCAATAATGAACCCTGGTCCTTATTTGAAGGATACTTAAATAGCCTTGCTTATCACGATTTTACGAATAATTGTATAAAACAATTTTCTGAAGTCGGATCGCTAATACAATTCAAGCAATCACAAAGACTGTCCTCTAATCAATGAATCAGTTCATATAGAGCAATATACTTCTTTGTCAATGCAGTGACTCTCGTTCGATGAGTTTGATTATTTTATTATAAAGATAAATATTATCTATTGTTTATATTAACTTTGCATTCGGCGACGAGCGCGTTAGGTCTTACAAAGCTTTGACGCGAAATTGCATCAAAATTAAAAACAAGTCATGTTTTATCCCTTTTATTCCTGCATTTATTTTGAGGCACTGAATTCCATTAAAATTTCTTTAGATCCAGATTTTCAAAGCCTTTTTATTTTCTAATAACTTTTTCGCCTTTTTTACGTTCTACGAGGGAGGTTCGACAAGCTTGATATTGCTTTGCGGTATATTGAAAAAAGAAGAAAAACTAAGGGGAATTATAAGAGGAAAATAATTAATTTTCACCCGGCAAGCTTTAGCACAAAGTAGATTTTAGAGAGCCGCCGCTAGCATTAAATTAAGCTCAATTAGCAAAGCAACACATAAGCATATTTAGTCCCTGCTTATCCTCCTTTGCTCAGTCTTAAATCGCTCAACTACACATGCAAACGGAGCCTCGACCAGGTAAGGCACTCGCTCACACAGGCATTACTTGCGACGTCCAATCAATTCCCCCTCTCCTTCTCCCTTCGGTCAAAGCTCGTGACTCGCATAGCGACTGGATGAATTATGACGTTCGATTAATCCGAGTCGCGCAAAAAACGCGAGCGCGAATCTCGATTCGTCCGCGCGCCAATAAAAAATTCAATCACCGTCAATAATTCGCCACTCTGACTCTCCCAGGCGCGCAACTTTTTTCTTAAGCAGATCGCCTCGCTCGGGCGAATTGCGCACGAAAAGCGCCAACGGAGCCTCGGCTACTTCGATTAAACGTTCGTTTCTAGTGGCGAATTTTTTTTTTTTTTTTTCGTAGATGGTCCACTCGCGAGTTTACTTTACCACAGACTGTCGGCACCATCGGTCTCGTAAAATTTAAAAGTCGCGATTGAATACTGCGTCGGCTATTCGGGGATCGCTCCGCGTGGGAATCGGAGAGCGTTATGTCGTTAACGGCTCGCCGCTAAAATAAACCCGCTTAAATGTCGCAGCTCTGCAGTGCGATTTTAACGAGGACGCAGACTGCGATTTCTACGATAAAAAAAAAACAAAAATAAGACAAGCAACTCTCTAAATCTAAAAACGGGAAATTCACATAGAAAATGTGAATGGTGACATTTTTTATGTGCAAAATCGTTCACATATTTAGCATGTGAACGACTTTTCACTTATTAACTGTCACTATTCACCTTTTCAGATTTAGAGAGAAAGCGAATAAGTAAAGAGGCGGACGAAATGGATTCCGCCCGTTGAATAATCAAGTGGGCCGAAGCCTCCGATAAATAAAGGAAGAGAAAAAAGGCACAACTTTGGGAAGATACTAGGGCACTGGGTTTCCGAACGCGATATAATTTAAACGAAAGGTCGACTCGCTCGCGTTAATAAAAGAGTTTGCGGCTGCACATACGACGCGTTACATTGATTAGCCGTGTGCCGCGCACCCGAATGCAACGGCCTGCTCGTTATCCAATCGCCGCATTTAATTAGCGTGTTTACGCGGTTTCGCCGACGCAGCGACCGCCTGATTTTTCCCTACTTTCGTCGGGGCTAAATGATTACGAGCAGCGCCGCATTAAGCGCGTAATAGGGAGGACGAACGCACCGCCTGGTGGCATAATAGCCACCCCTCGTCCCCCCCCCCCCCCGCCGCGTCGGATTCGCCTCGCCTCTCGGCGTGCGCGTCTGTAAACGGCGCAACATTTGCGGGCGAAACAGCCATATGCGCGGCGCGAACACGGGCCGCGACATTGCCATTTGTCTCCTTCTGGTGGCCAAAGCGGCCCGGCTGCACAATGAGCGCTAAAGCTGCCCGCCGCTGGATACTTTCGACGCGTTCGAGCTTCCGCCCATTTAACCACCGGCCGTATGAATTTTAATTTATATTCGCCGGCCAGAGAGAACGTCAGGGGTGGGCCGCGCGTACGCGCTTACGCGCGTTACAGCTAGAAGCGCTCCGAGAGCAGTGAGCCTATAAAAATTAATTAAAGCCCGCTTATTTATCGGCTGCGCTTTTCGTTTATCCGCTCGGTGCTTCGTTCTCGTTCTCTCTCTTTTTTTTATTTCGCCTCGCTTGAACGATCGCAAGCTCGTACTCATTGTGTATACTTGACTTTTTTTCGCGTCTTTAGTTTAATTACGTTGGCTGTAAATAAAAACGGGATAATGCAGTGTAAATAATTTGCGATGGTATTTAATCAAGCCGATTTATTATGAGAAGGCAATCTAAGTCGTATTTTTTTATAGTATGTTTGTTTCGTTTAATTAGTTCGAGCCAAAATTAGAATTAGAATTGATTTCTGACATTCATGCACTCGGAAAAATTTAATCTAACTGGTAAAAGAATCTACTAAATATAGTCCTGGAAACCTCTACTTATTATAGAATCAAATTTACGATTACTTTCGAATAAATGGGCTGCATTATAAATTCTGAATTCACTATAAATTGATTTATTAACTATTAGTTTCCATTTAATGACTAAAAAAGTAAAATTGAATCAATGAAAAAGTCTATAGATCGGATTTATTCTAATAAACAGAAAAACACTAATAATAAACACGTTTATATTAAAATTCAGAACCAGACAAATTCTTTAATTAATTTAATAAATTAATTTTAAAATTAAGTAGATAATGTTCAAATGCATTTATCTACTGAGACTAAGACTCCATGTTTGTGAGTGCATATACTAGAAGTACAGAGATGAATGAACTGTTAAAGGAAATGAATATCAAGTAAAATTGTTGAATGCGGTGAAAATTACTTGCACACTCCACCATCTTTGAGTAAACATCTATTATTAACTCAAATTAACAAGCTGTGGAAAAAAAAAATTTGCATTTTTTGTTTGTACTTTACCGGTGTCTACTTTATGCTCAGCAGAGCATAACAATTTTTTCTTCTCAACAACTCAGCACAAAAATCATTTAGACCTTGAAATTTTTTAAAAATTTCTGGTCATCGTACAAAATTTCATAACTGCTTTCTTATTATACATTTACATACTAAATAGTCAATTCTTTCAGATTTTCTGTTCGATATTTATCTTCTTAGTTATTTTATAGAGGTAGAAATTGAAAAACGCCGCATTGGTCTGGATAAAATAATTTATTTAGGAAAGACATAAAAATGTTTTAAAAAATAGAACAAAGCATTTTTAAGCATTCTTTAAATTACGGTGCCTTCAAATATTACTATTATTCAAAATATATAATGAAATTTTTTTTTTGTTTTAGAGTGATTGCAGACCACACCTACGCAGTATAAGTGTAATCAGGACCAGCATCCGAATTTTAATTTCTACAGAACCAAAGGTAAACGAGTAGATTTTTAAATTGCATGCTCACATAAATCTAGAAATGTGAAAAGATTTGTCATTATTTGACTTTTTAATTAAAAGCCTCCATGCGTGTGCTTTTACGTGACCGGACATAATTAATTAAAAAAAAAAATCAAACCCCCAACAACTCCGTACAAAACCTCGGTGCACAGCGTGAACTTTACAAGCATACAATATTTCCTAGCTAATAATTCTCGCCCCGTACAAAAGTGGACGTTTAATTCACCAAAGTAACAAACACAGCCAGTTAAATAATGCAGGACGTGCTCGCGCGCATTGTACTCCAACCACACGCTGTAGGTGTCAAAAAAAAAAAAGAAAGACAGCGAGAATAAGCTTCTCCTGCCACTTTAAAAACACCTCGTCCTCTCGAGCCCGCGCGCCTCCTCTTAACGCCCGAAACGCATCCACCTTTTGTTGCTCGCATCGGACAAAAAGATCTCATTCCGCGCAGCCCTGCTCCATCCTCCATACCTGGCCGCCTCGACGCTCGATCGCATCCTCATTGTGATACGACCCAGCGCGGCACTGAATATGCATAAAGTCACCCAGAATCCACTCGACTCCGCGTGCGGCTAATCCCCACCGCGGCCGAGCCGCTCGCGCCCCTACGGGGGAGGAGTGCGAGGGCCGCCTGTACCTGCGGCGTCTGCGGTGTAAATGTTGTGACGGCCGCTTTGTGGATGCAGCGCGTGGCGCGTTGGGCTTCCGGCGAGCGACACCGGGCCGTCCGCGCGGAAGCATAACTCAGGGTCCGACGACGCAGCCGGCGCACTCCTACGCGACGGGCTTCAATTAGGATGGGGGGATGTGACTTTTCTGGAGGGGGGGGGGGGGGTGCGCGTGCGCCATTGTGGCGGTCGGCAGGTGAGAAAACAGGCCGATCGTGATTTATATCTTCTCGATGCGCCGAAATGCAATTGGCGACTGGCAGTGATCGATCGAGCCTACGCTCGTGGAAAGCCCAAAGTTCTTACACTGAGAGGAAACCTAAACTGCGGTCGTAGAAAGCCCAAAGACGCCAAGACTTGGAAAATCATTTTTTTGGGGTACTTGAAATAAAGAAATGTACAATACTTCTTACACTGAGAGAAATGTTTTAGAAAAGTTGCTATTATTCTAATGAAAATTACTATCCAGTTTGTGAGCGGAATCACAGAGTGCATTTAATTAAAAAATTATTCTATAAAAAACCATTCTGTATTATAAATTGTACTAGAATTCTAATGTGTTACTAAAATTATAGTAAATAGTATTAGAAAATTACTAGAATTCTAGTAAATATTATTAACATTACTAGAATAGTAAACAGTACTATAGAATTCTAGTATAATTTATAATGGAAAATGGTATTTTTTTACTAACGGCAGTCTGCATGAGAATTTTTCAAAAAAAAAATTTTCTCTGTGTAAGACGCGTTAATATGCGATTATTTTTAACGTTGAAATCCCATGGATGGATTAATAATTAACGCACCGTTTTTTTACACCTAACATTTATGCCTTTGGAGTATATTAAATGCGCACGGATTTAAATGTAAAGCTTAATAATGAAAACACTAACTTTGGGTCAAAGGATTGTTTCTATCCTTGTACTTGTAGTGTATGGTCAAACGGCGAAAGTGTTGTTCTAAAATTTTCGTTGGGTATACCACGACTGGTAACGACAGTTCAAAATTACTGTTGGATTGTAGGGGGAGGGGGAACAAATATACGTTACTATTGGAAACTTTGTGGTGCGTTGCTAAAGTACGGATGAATGAGCCGTATCGGGATACCCTGCAAGAGCGTCTAATTACGAGGATCTAATTACGATAATGTAGACGAAGTGGTACGTCGAGGAATAAAACCGTCCTTCGACCGACGGTAGACTTTGTTGAATAAAATCTTATCTGGAATAATATATACCTTTGATAAAAGTCTCGCGCGTTTCAATACTGCATGTTTAATTATTCAGCGAAAAAAAGGATACTTACATTATTATGCCATCGCTTCTAATGAAGATTAACGTGTTTCATAGAATTTCAGAAAATGCGCTCTATTTAATTGCCTGGGCAACGATTGTATTAAATGTATAAAAACTTTTGTGAAAAATATACGCTATTATTACAATATTGAATTCTAATATAGTGACCAAAGTATTTAAATTCACATTCGCATCATTTTTTTTTTTTATAAATTTAAGTATAAATTACGGTTCTTTTTAGAAATCTTAAATGTTCTATAGCTTTCGCTAGAGCCGATGGTGCACAACTTAGTTATTGACGACTTGCATAATAGGAATTTCTTTGTAGGTCACGTTGAAAATTTATTGCCTTACGTAAGAAGACTCAACTAAAATTTCACATATACATATAAATTTTACTATAAAAATAAGTCATCGATATACCGTACAGTGTGCATGGAGAAAAATGTTATAGTAAAAATTACTATATTATGTAGGAACAATGGGACATACTCGACCTATGACGATTTTTACTATAAAACATACTAAAAATTCTTATGTACATATACTAAAAATTCCATAGGAAAAATTATATAGGAATTTTTAGTATCTTTTATAGTAAAAATTTTTATCAATTTAGTATATATTTATAATTGAGTATATGTAATTTTTACTATGACATTTCTCTCCGAGTGTCGTTTGATTCAATTTCCCAGTGCATTCTCACACACTTTTAGTTACAACAATCAATCTCGTTATCACCAGCTTTTATGATTCAAATCGGCAACTTTTTTTCGCCGATGCAGAATATTACGTCAAACGCACGTACAAGCTTATCTCGATATCATAACATATAGACACCCAATCGCGATTACGTGCAGTATGTGTACGAGATAATTCAAAGCCGGCAAATCCCACGGCAAAAAAAAAAGGGTCGATCTCCCTTTGAGCTTGTGTCCTCACGTCGCGGATTTGGCACGCGCGGTTATATAAAGCGCCGACTGTTAGCTTCTCTCTCTCTCTCTCTTTCCTTCTCTGTGTCTCTCACTCGGCTCGTTACACACTCACGGAGCCCTTTATCTCCCTGCGGCCGCTCGCAATTACGGCGCAGCGCCTCTGCCCTTTGTCTCGCGCATTCACACACTCCTTCCCCGGCGGCGGCGGCCGCGCACGCCCACTTTCCATCTAGATGCGCTCCCTCAAATACTTTTAATCCGGTAATCCCCGGGCGGTGGCCGCTATCTCTCCTCCTGTGCCCTCGCCTTTGTGGAGCGTCGCGATTTGAATATTTTAGGGTTGCGCGGGGAGCGGGGTGGCGCACAGCCGATCGGGACGGACAGATGTATACGCGATCCCATCTTCCCCCTCCTTTTTTTCTCCTCGCCCGGCAAAGCGTGCATCGCGCTTGCATCGAGCGGTCGCGCGGGTGGACGATTTCGAGCACCAGCACGCGCCCGTCTGGTCGACTCCCCCCCTCCCCTTCTCCGCCGCGTACAAGGTTACTATCGGGCTTTATTGCATATTAGACCGAAGCCATGATGTCGGGCCATAAATAAATTATTTGTTATCTGGCGTGCAGAAAGCCACCTACAGGCTCTGCGGGGTTTCCCGCACTGGGGGTGCATCGGCGGGAATTTATATGGAAATGATACTGTGCGATTGGGTTCATGTGGGTAGGATTGGACAAATATTGATGGTCTATTGTTGCTCTTTTAATGGCGCGTCATTACTTCTGATTTCGGCTGATTTGACGAAATTAAATGGATGAATTGTGCGCCGGTCGCTTTGTGCTCTGTAATCCGGCCGAAGTAAAACGTCAATAAGCGGCGACTTTTTTATGCCACGGGCAAATTGTACAAACAGCAGCCCCAAATTAACCCGCACTCAAAGACCGACTCGCGATATTTCATTCCGTCCCGTATTGATCCTGCTATAAGTAATTTGACTAATTGGTATACTTATAAAGAATGTATATACTTTGTGCTCTGCAGTTTTTCAAGAAGATAAATTCGTTGCGGTTTAAAGGTTTCAGCAATTTTCATTAGCGTTTACCATTAACCGTTCGTCGATTTTCCGATTGAACAAAGGCAATTTTCGCTGACCCATAAAAAACAATGTGCCAGAGATCCTCGAGTCTTAAGAATAATCCCCTTTCGCAAAGCCGCGCCCGCGGCAAAAGTTAAGTAAATCCCATCCCGCCCAGGGCGGGTTACCGCCGCTTGTCCAGGTATTGCCGTCACGAAAAGGTCATTTAACAGTCGATATACTCCAGCCATCAACTGCAGAACTCGATCCCGGGGACTGCAGCCGGGCCTTCGCTCCCGCCGTCTGAGGCACGCGGAACGTCTTCACGCAACATAAAGCGTATAGCGTTTCATCGCGAGCGCAACGAGCCCCTCGGATAGTGACGGAACGGGGAAAAAACGGGAAGGATATCGGCCGATGCGCGCGAGCCGAAGAAAATTCAGCGACACAAGGCATTCGCCAGGATCGCACTTTTTCACGCCGACGAGGTGCCAAGGGTTTTATCTGAAATTTCATACCGCCGCAGGAAGGACTGGGGAAAGAAGCCGCGCAACGGCCGGTCGCATCAATCGACGTGTGCTTCACTTTTTGCGATGGGATATACAAAAAAAAAATAAATAATGGGAAGCGAGCTCGTTTCCTCTTTGATATCGCACGCCTGAGTTAGCCCCGGCTAAATTTGCGACCAATTTGTGACCTTCCGAGGGGCACTTGAGTGGAGATCCGGGGCTTACGTTGACTTTTGCATTTTAATCGGTGCAAGTTCAAGAGCCTCGTGCGACAATGGCTCGCGCGATCGTTATGCGCGTTAACGCGATGCACCTACGGCATGATTTTTAAACTTTAATGATAGTAATGAAAAAAAAAAATGTTTGTGTATAATGACACTTAAAATCGCGCCACTTACGGCTAATCATTTTGAAGTACCCACTTGTCTTTGTGAAATCGCCGCGTCACTTAATAAAAACGCAGTAATGTAATTCAAGCTTTTTTTAACGAGCTCGTGAAAATTACTTCTTCGTGTATATTGCCCTCGGTTAGCAACGTCTGATGGGTGTTTATCTGTGATATATTGAAGATTAAGGCCCGTGTGTCTCTCTCTTTTTTTTTTATATAACTGGTGTTTTAAGAATTCGCAGCATGCGTTTACAATAATAGAACTCCGAGTTAGCGAAAAACAAAAGGCTCCTTTAAAAAAATACACTTTTAAAACAACGACGAGGGAAAAGTAAACAAACGAAATGGTAAATTACACTGTGCATTACTTGCTCGCTCGCGGAGTTTCGGCTCGCTAACATTGTTATTTTAGACGTATGTAAATGGTCCTTCGACAGCGTACACTAGCCTTTTGTGTCAGCGAATTGAATTTAAATAATTCAAAGGGGCAAAAATTCAAATTATTTAAATAACAAATTCATTTCCACCGGCGGCCACCGCAATCGAATTCTTTGTCCCGTCAACCGCGAGTAAATTAATTTTTATAAATCGACTTTTAAACGAATCAAAATACAACGAAGAGAACGCGCAGTATCAAACGCTCAAGTATTCCCCCTCCGGTATATCTTCAGCTCACAAAGCCAATAAACGAATTTCACTCATTGTCCAAACGCACGGAAAACTCGACAACGACGAAAAAAAGTAGAATAAAAACTCGCGTTACAATCCCAACGCCATTATATCGAGCTCCCCGGTAAAGCAACAAACACGCGCCCGGAAAAGCGAGGTAAATCGGCAAGCCGCCCACGTCGTCAGCGCACAAAAGCCGCGGAGAAAGGAAGAAACAAAACATGAAAAGGACCCCAGAAGAAAGAGTGAAAAGGGTTAAACCGGGCCAGACAAAGTTCGTGCGCGGCGCCTGACACTCGGCCGCAGGTGTCGGCGCGTCGCTCGCGCGTGCGCGCGCGTCGCGGCTAATGCCCGGGGTCCGAAAAGAGTTGAATGGGCCTCGCGCGCGGGAATACAAACGAGCGGCACTTAGCGCGCGCCGCGGCCTTTTACGAACAATTAGTCGCGGCTCCCCCGCGCGCGTATACGCTTAACAGCCCGCGCCGGGAGTTCAATTCGGCCGGGCCGCTTGATTATGCGGCAACGTGACCGTGAACGCGCGATAAGCCGGAGGGGAAGGGGGCGGATAGCCTCCCACGACGACGCCGCTGCCGTTTCACCTTTCCCGCGCGCGCACTTTTGTACGAAGCCGAATATTCACCGCGCGCATTGTCGCGGGCTCGCATTATGCTGCTTTTCCTGCGAGGGCCTGGGATGACTCAGCGGACTTTGCTCCGCGCGTGGGGGATCGGCTGGATGTGTGGTTTACCTTCATGAAAGTCAAAGGATCCTTTTCCGGGTCCTCGGAATTATCAAGGGGGATTCCCTTTTTCATCGCTGCTTTTTTTTCGTTTTTTTTTATTGTTAGGGGGAAACGGGACTGGGTGTCGGGCTATTGTTTGTCGGCGAGAAGTTTCCAAATGGATTGTGGCACTTGTCATGATTTGTGCGATGAGCGTCTTGGAAAGTGCCTCTCGTTGTTTTTTTTTTACACGGTATAACGTCACGTCGGATGATGTTGTATGAGGCGCCCGGTCGACTTTTACGTCGACTGTATGCGGAATTTGCGAGGGTAATCGCGCGGCTTGGCCTATTTTAAGCCTGGTCGCGTATACTTCTTGTTATTCAGGGTTGCGTAAATAGTCGCGTAAAAGAGGGGAAGGAAATTTTGCATATTCTATAAAGTAGAGTGCCTTTTTACTGCGACGCTTATACAAGCGTCTTTAATAAAGGGCTGCTTTACTTTTTATTCCGCTGTAAAGATGGTATTAATTCAAAATCCACGCTCTTGAAATACACCGAGGGAATTGAATGGACACATTTTCAGTCGAGTTGTACGGAATATTGCGCCCTTTTACGATTTGAAAATTTCGTTTTTTTTTTTTAAATAATTTTTAACGCTCCGCTCCCGAGTCAAAAGCCACCGCCAGGGCGCACAATCCGTCTGTCGCGGAGCAAATGACTGTAAATATTTTGTATACAAATAGTAAATAATAGAGAACCTAAATTATGTACCACAAAATTAGAGAAAAGCGGGGACCGAAAAGGTCTGGTAGTCCTTTGTGATCCGCCGCGGTAGGACACGAACGTGCGATTTGTAGCCATTTAAAGAGCAGCTGTCCCCGGAGTTCGTCGGATTACACAAAAACACACAGTAACGCGGGGACAAAAGGACGATCCTCTAGTCGAAGCGTATCTAGCTTTAAAAAAAATGTTGAGCGCGCCATGCCGCAACGCCGATTGATTAACCCTGGGGTAAAAAAAAAAAAAGATCGTGCGGTAGGGAAACAAACTCAACTCCCTTAAAGCGACGCACAATGAGTCGGAAATGAGTATCTCCCGGGCAAAACATAAATTTGCGGATGGGGCTGCAGGAAGGAAGAAAAAAAAGGACCAGAGATCATGGCGGCTCGATTTGGTCGCGCATTACGCCGTAAAAGCTTTCCTTCCGGTCGTCGCCGTGGAGCCGCCAGTCGGGAAGTGGACAGTCACGATTCTTTTATCCGTCGGCGCAAGAGAAAAGCCCGACCAAGTCGCGTGTAATTTTCAGTGGCACCGGCATTGTTTTCTACGAGAATCCGTCGATTTTTTGGAACAGGGACGATACGCATTAACACCCGCAGGTGGCCCAGTCCGTGATTGGGAGAAAAGAAGCACTGATTGCGCTTCTGATACAATTTTATGCTCCATCAATTTTTTTTTTGTTCTCCGCTATCGCGTCTATTGTAGAAAGATTTTTCATAGATTCTAAGAAAAAACTGAGGATAATTATAAGTACTCTCTAAAAATTAATATGTGAAATTCATTTTTAGAGGGTAGGTAGTATTTTATTTATTTTATATTTGCAAGCTCGATCTATAATGCATAAATTTGTATAAAAAGGAGTTTGTAAATTCTTCAAATGATCTTTTATGCAAAGGTAGGTGAAAAAAATTGATTGTTATACTCTTCTAAAAAAAAGGAAAGTTATGTTTATTAAATGCTCTACAGATTATTTTTAAAAGAAACTATTTATACAGCAGCAATTTTTTTAATACGGACGTAAAGTTGAATTTTCAATCAGTTTGATTTTACACTAAATTAAAAAAGAAATTGAATTTGACTATTTCGAGTCTAAATACAGATGCTAAAATACAACAACGAAGCTCTTTCCAAAGCTCATAAATTTTTCATTTCATTATCCGGCGAAAAGAAAACAGCACTTTCTCCCTTTATTCGTCCATCCACTCAGAGGCACTCCGCCTATTAGCCGTATGAATATTTCCAGCATCAACCAGCGAATTTTTCCATTTTCCACTCAGATTCACGCCCCCGGAAAGTGGCCACGAACCGCCCAAGTAGGCTCCACGCCTCGTGTCAATCACGCTCTCCTTTCACCCTCTCCACGTGCTGCGCACAGCGGAGAGCCTCACCCCCGGGCGGCGGTGCAGGAAGCTCGGAAATTTCGGAAAGTGTCGCAGGAAGGCGCGCGCCATGTGTGGGCCCGTCAGAAAGAGGATCTTCGCGTGCTGCTCGCTTCCTTCCCCCCCCCCCCCTCGGCGCGTCGTAGGAAACCGCAGGAGCGAGGAGACGCGTATCGCCGGAGGCGAGAGATCTCCCGACAAAAGGGAGCCGCAATATTTTGACAATGCGCGGGCCACTGAGCGAGTTGCCACCCGCGAAACGCGCCCATTGTGCGGCGCGGGGGGATGCTCCGTTAAAAAAAGGGAAGGGAGAGGCGAGGGAGTCAGGGCGAAGGGTATTTTCATTGGCGACCGCACAGGGCACCGCCTCGGGCCTACGCTCCTTTCCGAGCACACTTATATATATACTCGAATGAGCGACGAGCCGCGAGAGCTCCCGGTGCATTGTGATCGACTCTCTGGCTCTTCCAGGGTATAATACGCCGCTGCATAGGTAGGTCACCGCGGGGACGAGCGCGCCTCTTCTTCTGCGGGAGGCTAAAAAGAGAGAAGGAAAGGGAGCCTCCCCTCGGTCTAGCCACAATGGCTTGTTGGCATTGTTTACGTAATCCTATTATTCCGCATTGTGCGGACCTCGTGGAAGGAAGGTACATACGGGCTGCTGGCTGGTTCGGCCAGTGGTGCTCATCCGCTGGCCCGTGGAGGGGGAGTGTGCGAGAGAAGGGGCCGGAGGGGGCAGGGGTCGATTGAGAGCCGCTTGCTTATGGCCGTAGGCCGGGGCATTATGCGCGAACCCACGGGTCCTCCAGTCACGGCTGAGGTTGCGCAGGTATGTTGGGAAAATAAGGTAAAAGAGCGTTGCGGAGAAAAACGGCCCGACGGCGACCGCTGCGAAGACGCCGGCGACGGGGATGCGTATAATCGGCGGATGAAAACGAACGGAGAGGGGAGGTAGTTCATTGTTGTCGATTTCCTCTTGAGAGAGATTGTCTCCTCGCTTGCGCCACCCCTGCGTGTATCTCGCTAAATCTTCTTGTGCAGCCGCGGAGCAGCCTTAAGTAAGTACCAGAGAGCCATCCTCCGGTGAACTCGCTTTGTCAACCGGAGATGTATCGCGGCTAATTCCTATTGCTGGAGACGCGCGACACATTTTCCTTCCAAAATTCTCAGCGTGAAGTAGTACAAATATTGTCCTACGATAAATTTCTTTGTCACGATTAAAATACAATAAACAGTTAATCGATTTTATTTGACACGAAAATAATTTACACAATGTGCATGTACATTCATGGAAAAGCATGATGTTTAAAATACATTTGTGTAAAAAGTTTGTGAAATGTAAATTTATTATAATGCGTAAAATTTATGTGAAAAACTAGTACATTGAGAATATCATTAGTGAAACATTCAATAAAGTTCGTACGATCGCAATTTTCTGATCCGATCATTTTTCGAGCAGCCATTTCCTCAACACCGTTTTCCTTAAAATTCACGAATTTACTATTTCGCTGTTTTAAAGATTAATTAAACGAGAACATAAGTACAGGAAACATTTGCGCCGCAGTTTCCTTTTAAAGCTCGCAGCATTATGAAAACTGGTAGCAGTGTTTTATAAAATAAAACTTGTAAGCTTAATTATTTCTAATGAATTTTATTTTACGAGCACCCCACCTACGCTTTTTCCACAGCGCGAGCAAAGAAACATAAAGTCAAAGCTCTCCGACGCGCAGCGCAGAAAAACCTTCAGTAACAAAAAGCATTTTTTCGCGATACAACGCCTCCTACTCCGTTCTAAAAAAAAAAAATGTAGGGGTGGCAGAGGTACACGAAGTTAATAAAACTCGAGCGCTGAAGTTAGAGCGCCGGCAATGTGTTTACGCAAGTAGAAACTTGCGAAAGGTTTCCAAGGTGGAAAGGATGCGCGCCGCCGAGTTGCCGGTGAATTTCCCGCGCGCAACAACTTGAAGCGCCCGGACGCGTCTAATCTCCCGCGGTGGCGCGTGTTTCTCTTGCGAGAAGGCCGAGCCGCCTATACACACACGAAAGCCCGCGCGCACAGCCTCGGGGCTGGTGACGCGCACTGCAGTTACGGGAGCCGGTCCCTCGGCTGTTTGGCCTCGCGGAGCACGAAAATTTCGCTCGCGCTCGTTAGCCCCGCGGCGTGCACATCCGCCCGGGGGGAGGGAAATGCGCTCGGCCGGAGGATCGGGAGCGGCCGGCGACACCTCCTTGTAAATGCGAGACGCGTGGATTTTTTTCGGCGAGCGCCAGCTGTCGAGCCCTCGGCTAGAAAGCTACTGCCTCGTCCTTCTTCCTGGGGCCCTTCCCTTCTCCTTTTTTTTTGTGTCCTTGCGGATCATCTCGCTCGTCGATCGCGTGCGGGGAGACGTGTGGTTTTTTTTTCTCTGCGTCTAGAAACGCCCGAGGTGGAATTCCACGTTTTTAACGGGCGCTTCGGAAACGTTCAGGTGGCTCGGGTGCGTCAGTCTTTCTCTTGCCATCGGCTCTTTCGAATAATCGAATTTCTAATTTCGGCGTTCTTTCGTCCCCGCTTTCACCGCGAGGCTCTCTTTTTGGGGAAGTGGATTAGTATTCAGCTACGCTTTTCCATTTTCGGCCGCGGCTTAAGTAGCATCTAATTTTTTTCTTCTTTCGCTCGTACTCCCGCTGCATTGGGAAGCATTTAAGTCCCGTTTGTAGCGTGACAGCTCGACTAGCGTTGAATGAGGGACTTTCGGCAAGAAAAACTCCGGGAAAGTGTATTTTTCTTACAATTGTGATCGGCGAACGGTGGGCGACTGAAGGCTCCGTGAGCAAAACCACAATTGAATTTCTCCGCATTATTTAAATTAAGTGTCGCTTGCACTTTAAGTTCCGCCGAGCGAAAATAACGCTCCACTCAACTCGGGGCGTGCGGAAAGAAAAAAAAAAATGAGTCGGTTCAATGAATACTTACTAGTCGGGTGTTTTTTTTTCTTTGTTTCGATCGACCGCGCGTTTAGCTTCAAGAGTTCAAAAGTTAAATAAATTTTCGCGTACGAACGTACCTACATCAGATGTATTATTGGCTAATTATATCCTCTGATATAGGAATGCGTTTATCAAGTTAAAACAAACCGAAAATACTAACTGTATTAAAGGAATCGGACAACTTATTGACACTTGTGAAATTTTCGACTCTAATCGAGTTAATTTTCACTTTATTTCACACAAGCTGATTTAGCGTGTATACATTTGAATGTTTTGCGCACTTTATAATTCATACAAGAAAGCATATGAAATTAACAAAATATTTGTGCACTTTCTGGCGGTGCAGTGCACAATTTACTGCAATTAAATAATCTACTTTGTGTAATTTAATGATTCAAAGAGAAAAATTATGTGACCGTTCAATTCTAAACATAAAAATTATGTTACTGTATAGGCATTAAGGCTGCGTGCTATGTTGCAAAATTCCTAATAAATAAACATTTTTATTTTCAATCCACTTGAAAAATGTGACTAGTGACATTCAATAAGTTAAAAGCCATTCACATAAAATATGTTACTATTCACATTTCTATTCACATTTATTAGAGTGTAAATAATACCAAGCAAAATACGCGGATGATAAGAAGAGCAGTATGATTGAACCTTCAGTATATACACTTGGGCAATAAAGTACCAATGAATTACAGTTCGCTCGAAAGTTCGTCGGCCGTCGTCATCGCGTACCGAACGATCTTATTGCCCGCAGATGCGCGCACGGCGAATCGCGCGGTCGCCGGCAGAATCCGAGCAAAAAGCGTAAAGCGAGTAATCCCATCCTCGCGAGCGCGCGAGTCGAAAGGGAGTACAGAAAAGCGAGCGAAAAAGTCGCTCGAGACTGCACACGCGCGCGCGAGTGAGCGAGAGTTCGATTTCGCCTTGGGAGCCGCCGGCGTTACGCCGCGGCGGCGGTGCAATGACGCCGCGGTTTCGGTATCCCCCGGGAGGCTGGATAGAAAAAGGTGCGGAGCCGCAGCGGCCCTGCGGAAAAGATCGAGCCGCGGGGAGGAGAGGCGGAGAAAATTGCTCAAAGCCACGTCCGCTCTGCCGCAAAAGCCGTGCCCGCGCGCGGAAGGGTTCCCGCGGCCGACGGGGCTTTGTCTCGCGAGCGCCAGTAACGGACCTCTAAATTCCCTCGCGCAGCGCCCGGCCGTTTTAGAAATCAATTTCACGATTTTACGCGGTTTCCATCGAGCATGAACGAGAAGGGATCGCTCGAAATGAGTCACCGCGAAAATCGTCGTCCAACCGTAGTGCGGAGGCCGAAGGGTCGATAAAAGTTCGATTTTGGAGAGTTTTTGGCTAGTCGTTTTCAGAGTCGATTTGTCTGCTTGGGGTAGAGACACGACGAAGTTACTTAGTCGCTTATTTAATGAAGATTCGCTAGCGCCGTCAATGTTTTATTCTACTAGATATTTTTAGATGTGGGTAGAACGAGTTTTCCGCGAAAATCCGTAGATTAGTGTATTTTGTTACTGCTTCGGTATCTGCAGACGGAAATCCACTGTATAATAAATAAAATCTAAAATTGAATAAATGGACATGGTTCAAACTACAGCTAAAGTAAGTTGAATTGATTTTACCAAAAATTTAAAACGATTCGATTTTAGAGCAGAAATTTTTAGTTCCACTTAAAACACTGGACGAGTAAATAATAATTAAAATTTCATTCAATAGTAACATTGTTCTTGTTTTTAACGTATATCTATATCTATTCACAAATGCTTAAGATTAATAAAGATAAAAAACAGCAAATTTTTTTTAACAAATTATTCGATGCAAATCTTGCTTTTCAACCTCACACAGTCGCACACAATTAATCCTGATCTTCGTGTCAATTCTAAAACAAAAAATCGATTCGCTACCGCGAAAAAAGTAAATACAGTGGGGAATACAGTTTGTTAAAAATACCTTCTTCATATATAAAAAAAAAGAAAAATACGTAAAAAAGCAGCACGAGAGAAAAAGTACCCTCAGTGGCACCAAAATAAAACCCACCACCACCACCGTAGGTATCAATGGGACGAATCGTCGGTCCCCGCGATTCTCCCGGTCCCAACGGAGCGCCTCTCGAAAATGCATGAACGCAGTCGGGCGGGACAATAAGCGAGCTCACGCGAGCTGGAACTGCCGCGGACCATGATGCGAAAATTAATAATGCACGCGGCGGCTCGGGGTGGGCTGGATATACTTTCAAAAGCTCGAACTCGCGATGAAATTGTAAAAGCCCGTTTAAAATTGCAGAGCCGCCGGCCAGCGGCGAAAGCTGGAAACTCGCGGCACGACAATGGCTTCGCCTCCACTTTCATCCCTCTCGTGGAAATTTTGGTCCGCGGTTCTTACCGAGGGGCGCGCGTCTTCTCCGCGCCCCTCTCAAATATGTATGCGGATCGTGAAGTTTAACGAAGATAAGTGGGAGTTTTATTAGGCGACGTGGGACAGATAAATTCTAATAAAGTCGCGCTCGGAGGAAAGCAGGCGTCGGAATGGCAGATGTCGGAATGCCGGTGTGTGCCTCCTTCTATAAGTCACGATCTAAGCTCTTTTACCCTGCCCACCCCTTGCTTTCCGATTTGCCGTTGTGCCGTATAGGAGCGCAAATGGTTTCGAGGGGGCCGCGCGATGCGATTCGATCAGGACTACCGCTGGGATAAATCGACGGGACTTGAGGATGATTTATTGCTGGTTTATAAGGCTGCAGAACTTGCGCTTGGCTGTTTAAACATTTTTCTTCTTTCTGCTTATTTTCATATAATTTCGGTTTATAAGAATACAAAAAAGAAAATCAATTTAAATGTTTCTATTTAATTGCGAAAAAAGTAATCGAATGGACAAGGAAGTAGGTACAGAAGGTGTCGGTCAGATCATTAACTAATAACGAACGTTTCAAATTTATTGAATGGAAATATTCGTCCAATGTTAAATTACTTGCATCATTTTCAATATTAATTTAAATCATTGTAGTTAAAATTATGTTAAAATTAATTGAGTGGCTGAAATACTGTCTTATTAATATTATAATTAAAATGTGATTTTGAATATTTCCATATTATTGTCGTTATGTAATGTACATTGAAATAATTAATTAAATTTTTCTTTAGGAAATGAACAAGAATAAGAATAATGAATAGTTCTATTACTAATTAAACATTTTTTTCTAGAATAACGAACACCTAATTAAAAGAATTAGTTTTTAATAAGAATCTTTGTATTTTTCAAGTATCCCGTTGGACAGTTCAAAATTACAAAAATTTAAATTGTTAATTAGATCCACTAATTAAGTCGAGTGAAATAATTTCCTTCTAAATGCATTCCGCGTATAGTGACATTGTGTAGTGCAATAAAAAGGCGAAATTTGTATATACCCGAAAAGTAATTATTTTCATCGATCACATCTGCAACGTTTTTTATCTCACAAAGAAAAAATACAAGTGCGTTAAGTCGGTTAAGAACGGAGTTATAATAATCGACCCTTAAAAAATTGATCAACGACTATTTTTATCGCCCGGCAACTACATCAGTTCAAATTAGGATAGATCGCATTATCACCGCGGCAGCAGCCCCTTAAATAAT
The DNA here is from genome assembly GCA_018906775.1 of Sycophila sp. Sp_5. Taxonomy (NCBI): domain Eukaryota; kingdom Metazoa; phylum Arthropoda; class Insecta; order Hymenoptera; family Eurytomidae; genus Sycophila; species Sycophila sp. Sp_5. The sequence continues at coordinate 2,598,764 of JACCID010000018.1, forward strand.
GCACTGCATCGAAATGGACCTGCGAGCACTGATCGCACGATAGCTCATAAATGTGTGAAGGAAGCCTACGTAAAAACGCAACCGAAATATTAATTTAGAATAAAGTTTACTCAAAGTTCATGTTTCGCGATCGTTCATATGAACAGTCTTAAATTTTTTTTATAAGAAATAGTAATTTTTATAATTTTGTTTTATAATTTCGTAAATCGTTTTATCGTTTCGTTTTATAATTTCGTAAAAATTGTTATTTTGTGCATTACAAATTACTGTTTTCTATACTAAAATTTCTCGCCTAGTCAAGACTGACACTCCTTTCCTAATCAATTTTTATTAAGTTTTTTTTCTCGGTGCATCAGAAGCAAGTTCGATAGAGTGTCATTGCCCATGTTCATATGAACGACCGCCAAACATGAACTTTATCCAAACTTAATTTTTGTTACGCGGGTAACCCCCTCTAGCGGGGGTGGACCCTCCACCCCGATTAATTATGCAAAGACAGAAGAAATTAGTAGGCGCATTACCGGCTCTTCGCTGTCCGGCGCCTGCACATTGGCCCTCTTATCTCGAGGCGCGTGCGAGGGGAGCGACCCCCTACTACCCCACCCCCTTATCTCTCGATGGGTGCGATTCCGCGTTTCGACTCTCGAGTGACTCAGTCGCGCCCCCCACTCGTCGCGCTCCAGGGGTGCGTGATGTTCTTTTTTTTTTTCTCTCCTTCTCTGGTAGTCCGGGACGCGCGTAGCTGGAAAAAAAAGTAGCGCTTGGGGTTGATTATTAAACGTCGCGCCGGGGATTTATAGCGGGCCGCAATAAAAGCGAACATGCTGTAGAAATTTGTACGCTTGGGGTAGTCCTGCTTTCAGCGCGACCCGCGTTATTAGCATTGAGGTTTGCATGCCATTTGTGAGTCGGTGTGAGTAATAGGCCGGCGCTTTATGCGTCCCGCCGAGAAGACACTTTTAGTAAGCAGTTCGACGATGGGGGGAGCTTCAAAAAAACGTGCGGCGCGTGAACGATCGAACGATTTATTTTCACTGCTTGAACTTTATTAATTTTGAGAGTGCGCCCCGCGAGCTCACTTGTATATTACTCTTCTTTCGGAAGTTAAACGCCACTGCATTCAATAAAAGAGCGCAGATGGTGTTTGATAAGAAATTTGTTTAAGCATCGCTCGCACTTGTTGTAGCAGCTTCGGGTTTAAAATGTTTTTATGTGTTTTTGGCTGAAAGGGAGGCTGTGACCTTTCTTTGGTACTCTACAGAACAGATTAAGTTGATTTAGTTCGTAATTAATTACATAAATGGAATTTACTAATTAATCCAGTAGAGTTTAATATACAATGAAAAAAAAATTGTTAATTTTAAGAAAATGATTTACTTGAATAGTACTTATTAAATATTTCTTTGAATCAAGTCAATGATTTCATTAAAACTAAATGAATTTATTAGTTTCTAAATAAATTTAGTAGTTTTAAATAAATAATTTTTTGACTCAATAAAATATTTAATAAGTACTATTGAAATAAATGTTGGCTTAAAATTAACAAATTTTTCTCTCGGTGTAGGATGCTTAAGGGGGTCTAAAAGTCAATATAATTTAAATTTCGCGCCACGATATAGCAGACGAAAAAACAATTAGTCTACTTGTAACGAAGACTATTAATGAAATATATCGAAAAATCACGAGATACTTGCCCTCCGTTAGGTAACAATTTCTCATTTTTTAAAGTTTCAAGTTCGTATAACAATACTTTGACGAGAAAAGCTTTTCTCGATGACAAATTGTTTTACGAACCTGAAACTTTATAAAATGATAGATCGTTATTTAACGGAGGGCAAGTATCTCTTGATTTTCCGATATTTAATTTAAATTCTTTGTTAAAAACAAAAAAATTGTTTTTTCGTCTGCTACATTATGGCGCGAAATTTAAATATTTAATTGAATTTCATGCCCCCTTAAAATAAATGTCATCGATGCGTCCTGCTTTCCACTTCTATATTTACACAGCAAACACTACAAGCACTGATTTTTTAAATAAAAATTTTCTCAGTTTCACGAACACTGTATCATCTTGCAATACAACCCTGCCATGCACAATTGAATACACAGAAGGAAAAAAATACGCTGCGTAAGTACAGTCATTATAAAAACAAAGCAAAAAAAGCGATGCACAGACAAAGCATTGTTTTGACTGAATGACAAAAGTTCATTGCGAGGGTTGTCAACCCCCCGAAGCACTTAAAACTGGCCGGGCGGGTGTAACCGGAGAAACGCCGAGCGTAACGCGGAGGGGAAGCACCGAGGGTTTACACACTTTCTTAATGGGGCCGATTTCGGGGCTCGGCGTCCCCTTTTGCATCGTGGATACGCGATACCACTTCCCCATCCGCTCGCGTCTGAGATTACAAAATGCCCATAAATGCGAGGAGTCCCCCCTGTCCTGGACTCGTGGCGCACTTGGCGCGCTCCGATCCGATCGTTCGCCGGGATTTGCCTGTGTTTACACGCGGACGTCCTGAAATCCGGACGAAAATTGCGGGCTGAGTAATGGCGCGAGGGCGCGAGCTCGCCCCCTCCGGAAAAATGGACTTATCGTGTAAATTCCGGGGGTGAGGCGATGATTTATCGAGTGGCTTTCGGATTGGGACGAAACCGAACGCGAGGGTGTGATTAAATTTTCAGGACCTCTCGCTCTTTTCTCTCGATGTTGTGCACTGCGATGACGCCGAACGAAACTTTTGCATTCGCGCGAATGCTCTTCAATTTTTTATATCGATACCGGAGATTCGAGTGCTTAAAGAGCGGCGTTTCTTTTTACTTTCTAAATTTGAATTATAGTGAAGCTTTAATAAAATTAGTGGAAAAAGCTCCACTAATACCTAAATCGTGAAGGTCCTTCCACTAATTTTCAGTGAATAAATTAATAAATAAATATTCACCAATTATAGTAGTTTTTGACTAATTTAAGTTTATATTCAACGGTAAATTATTCTTTATAGTTTTCAATAAATAAACGCGCCTTTGAGAGTTTATTTAGTTTGCTTTTAAAAAATTCTGTGAACGCAATCTTTCCAAATTGTTCAATGAATAGTGACTTTTTTAACGAGAGTTCGTTAAAACTTAATTATTTTAAAGATAATAAATTAGAATATAGAAGATTGAATGGCTGAATGAAATGAATACAGGAAACGATGATATCATTCTGCTTTTAAAATTAATTTCAATAAGGGTTGAAGTACACTTTACAATAATTGAAACTCATTCTTCCGTATCGCTGTTTATGATAGCTGAAGTTGCGATCGGAAAGCTTTAACAAGCATCGTATATAAGTATGCAAATTAATTACCGAACGCTCAACATATACAAGAATTTATAAATATTTACAGAAGTAAAATTTAATTTAAATTTAAAAGCATTCTACTTTGTAGTACAAGAAAATTAAATAACCTCGCGGTATTTTAAAAACTATCACCGATTAATTTTCATTCATAAAAATGTAAAGCAATCAAATCGTAAATTTCTGTATAAAAATTGTCTGAGCCACTGTAACACTACATTTAAACTTTCTTAGGCAATGGCTAGTTTCTCAAAATTTATGTCTGTAGACAAACCTTAATTTGACGAAATAAATCTTACACTTTCCGTAACAACATTTTTTTGGCCAATAGGTTACACATTCGTGAACGTAAGACGATCCTTCTGTAAGAGAACAGTTATTTAAACATCACGCGATACCTTGTTAACGCGGAAAAACGCATCTTGTACGAGATACTGATAAATTACTTTCGATTAAAACGGAATAGGCGCAAGTGAAAAAGGAAATCGAATGCATCACACGTACTTTCCAAATAACGAATTTATCACACGTTTCCTCGGAGCGATTAATATTTTACACCTCCTTACGACAATTATGCAAATGAAATTCAAATCACCCGCGAGCTCGGGAAAATTAGAAATTTTTTCCACAAAAAAAGCGTTTGATTATGTAAATTATATGTAAACTTCGTACATCTCCGCGAGTCACCGCAGTCTTTCGAACTGTCAAGTCATGAGAATAATCGAGTCCCCCCCCTAGAGAGCATCGCTCAATCGAGCCCTTTCAATTCACTCGATAGGCCATGCGAAAGGGAAAGTCTCAAGGATCACGCGCAGGATGAAATAAAAAGCATTTCTCATCTTTCCAACAATCTTTATTCGCAATCGATCGCCAAGTATAAAAATCGAAGCTTCCTAGGAAGCGCGCAACAATCGCAGCTCAACGAGTTCGTTCGCACGCGAAAAAAAAAAAGGAGCGAACGAACGAGCGCAGCGTATATACTCGAACGCATTCCAGCGGGTCGGTGCCCCACCGGCTAACGCACGCTCGTAAAGCATCGAAAGGAAAATTGCAGCCCTGAAATTTTCAATACCGTAAATCTCGGCCCCGGCGGATCGGCCCGTCGATGACGGGGGACTTATGGCCGCCGATCGATCATCCGACCGCGCGCCTCCCCTCTCCCGACTCTTATCCGCGGCGCAATCAACCTAACGGTACGCCGCGCTACTCTCGCCCGTATGGGAATGCCGCGGCTAAAGGTCGCGGCTTCTATGCCTAAGCCGCGGATTGCCGGGAATCTTTTTTTTTTCCCGCGGCTTTCTCCGCTTCTAATGTGGGTTTCGGGGACGGAGGACGATGCGCGAGCTTCGCGTGCGGCACGCCCACGCGGGGTGCACGCGACGTCGTTACGGCGCCGCTACGGCCGCCACTTTTCGCGGGCAACGGTGAGGTATGCGCTCGCGGTACATGGGATTCCGCGGAAAAAATTAGAGGCCTCGCTGATGCGATGACCGAATCGTCGGGTTCGAGGTTACGCGCGAGGCACCGTAAGGACGGGATTTTATAGGCGCCCCGCGTAAAAAAATTTGAGTTACGAGGAGAGATATGCTATACAGTGCAAATCACTATATTCCGTAGGAACAGTGAGATATACTCGACCTATGACGATTTTTGCTATAAAACATACGAAAAATTCCTATGTACATAGCAAAAATTGCTATTTATGTAGTAGATAAATTGCTCTTTATATAGTAGAAATTTTTATACATACATGGGAATTATATTAGTATTTTTTATAATAAATTTTAAAGTAATTTTTACTATAACATTTCTCTCCGTGTAGGATAAAATTTATCCAAAATTCATATAATTATCGAACCTTGCTTCTTATATATTTTATAGAAGTTTGTATAGATCCGTGATATATAAACGGATGCATTACCGCTGAAGTTATAGAAAATAATTCTTTGCATTTATTATTTATCATTTAGTCTCATTGCCCATGTTCATATCAACGACCGCCAAAGATGAACTTTGGATAAACTTTGTCCTAAATTAAATTTTTTTACGCGGAGATTATAGTGCTACTATATGCGGCAAGAAGCGGCTCGAGGTACTTCGGGTGACGCGTCAAGTTGGTTGAGATAATTTCACTTAGAAGCGCCCGCTCGGTATTAAATTAATTGGCCGATCGGGGTGAAAATTTTTCGATCGATATCGCGGCGGTGATCGATTGTGCCGACGAAATATTTTAGTCGCCGTCGGAAGTCATTATTCATCTGAGTCGCAATTACGGCGGGAGTGCCTTAACAATTGTGCGTGTGCATTCGTGGACAATAGTCCAAAATGATAAAAATTTGTACCATCAACTATGCTATGAATATTATCGTTCTTTTATTGTCGTAGAAAAACTTTTTTTTTCTAATTTAAGATATATTGAATTCGGTAAATATATGCTACGTGTACCCTTCGCTTTACATCCTTAAACAATAAGTACAAAGTTATAAAAAAATATAACAATTTAAATAACAATTCCAATAAAGGCCCTGAAGATAATTATAAAATATCTCTTGATATAAAAAATAACTGATATTTACTATCAGACTATTTACTATTTACTCGAAGTATCGTACATCTTAATCTAAAAATCAAAATAGAGCATTCGAAAAGTAATGTTCGGCGCATTTGTTCGTTATATTCGTATACTTTTGGCAATGAAACTTGAAGGTATCGCATGTCGTTACAATTAACAATGTTTACACCCTGACGAATCTTGAAATGCGATATCCTTCAAATTGTTCATAAAAAAATATCCTCCACGGTGTAAAATATGAATTTCATCAAAACTTCTTTGATAAGCTTATCATCGGGCTTATCGACTTCTTGGAAGAGAGAAGTTGAATCCGTAAAATTTTTCTCCATCAAAAAGTGAGGAAAAAAATGCAGAAATCCGTTTTCGTAATTTTCCCACGTCCGCTCTCTCCCTCGTTCGAGAATCTTCTGCATACCGTAAAAGTAAAATCCAGCGCTCGTCGTAAAAACAGAAGCGTGGAGAATCTGCGTGCCGACGTTCAAACCTGCGATTACACCAAGAAAAAATACTTTCGATAATAACTCGAAACATTTTTTTTATTTTAATAATTGATTTTCGTTCGTTATGCGTTTATCGAATTCATTTTTTTTACAAATTAAACATTTTTGAAGAGCCCTTATACTTTACTATCGCATTAACTTTTTAAATAATGAGGCTAGTTAGAGCTCAGCGAATTAAAGTGAGAAAGTGCAAATGATGTACGAAACAGATTAAAGATATTGCAATTTGAGTCGTAAATTTCCTCGGAGGTCTTAATATTGGCCATGTAGTCATTGTCGTTTTTTCATCGAGTATTTTTTAATTGTTTTTGTAGTTACTTTTTTAGTTATTTGATGTGCTTAACACTGCATTTAATTATTTTTTCATTTATCCATGTCCGGTTTGGCATGAATAAATTTTTTTTTTACCTTTGAGCATTCGAAATAATAATTTAAAGCTCACTCGGAAGATTTAAAATTATTATTTGAAATCGTAAGTAACGAAATTTAAGACTACACTGTTAAAAAAAAACACGCTTAAAATTTAACATGCTGGAAGTAAATTTTATCGCCTTCTATTAATCCATGTAATACAGATACAGCAAATTTCCACTGTTTATAGCAACATTTATAGCAGGGCATTAAATTTATTTTCCATTTGATTTGAATAAATATAATTTAAAACGCAATAATTGTCTCTTAACTTAGGTACCCTCCTTTAAATTTCCAAATTAATTAAAATTACATGCACAAATTTAATTTAAATTATATTTATTTCCGTGTATCTTTTTTTAACGTCACCTTAAATTCCAGATCCGATAAGACCTTAAAAATAAAGACTCTCATTTTTACTAATCTCCTACTACTCGATAAAACTTTAACCAAGTGCAAATCGTAGGACTCTATACTTTTTCAAGATAAACAAATTCGTGTATACAAAAAAAGTTACTTATTATTATCATCCATCTCTCAATAAAAAAAATAATAAATTCTCATTGGTTTCTTATTGTATTTCTTATTTCTATTTCTTATTCGTATTTAAAATTAATCAAAACGCATTTTGATAATCTACTATCACGAAAAAAATATAAAAAAAATCTACAACCAACCTCTCATAAAAATTGACGCCACAAGTACGGCGAGCTAAACATCCACACTTATCGGCTCCTCCTCTTTCTTCTCGTCTGCTTTCTCCTGTATATTTTCCTGAGAGGCGGGCGTAATCTGCACGAGCGGCAGTCTGTCCCTGTCGTTGGGCTGCTCGGCGTCTTTCTGCGGGGCGGCCGGCACCAGTCGCTCGTCGATGATGCACAGCCAGATCATACAGGCGACGAGGGTGAAGCCCGTGATGCCGAAGGTGTAGTAAGTGCCGAGGCGCGTGTAGATCAGGCCGACGAAAACGGGGCCCAGGACGCGGGAGGCACAGCCGGCCCCCGTCATCAGGCCCATCCAGACGCCCTGAGGCCGCGGTCCCAACATTTTACTGAAGATTGCCTGGATCAGGGTCACGCTCAGGGGGTAGCCGATCGTCGTAAATCCGTAGCCGACCACGAACTGCGTGACGGTCACGTGCGGGGTGTAGCGACACCATTCCTGCGTGCTCGGACATCCGATCTTCGTCAGGTTCGTCAGCGGGTCCACCGTCTCGTTGCCGAATGCTGTTGTTTTATTTTTTTTATTTGTATATGCAAATACAGGAATTGTGTTTCTTTTTATTTACACGGAGAGAAGTGTTATAGTAAAAATTACTATGGGACATACTCGACCTATGACGATTTTTACTATAAAACATACTAAAAATTCTTATGTACTTAGCAATTTCTACTGTATAAATAGCAATTTTTGATATGTGCATAGAAATTTTTGGTATTTTTTATAGTAAAAAACGTCATAGGTCGAATATGTCCTGTTGTTTCTACGGAATATAGTAATTTTTACTATAAAATTTCTCTCCTTGTAGTTTTGAGTAAAATAAGACGATAAAAGGATTCATCTTTATTATATCCGGATTTAAGGTTTCTTAAGATTTAAAAAGATTCTCTATTAACAAGCGCCTAAAAATCAATTTAAGATCTTTTCGAGATCATTGTTTTAATAATTAGATATTTAGATTTTTATTAAAAGAGAATCTTTTTGGATCTTAAAATATCTTTAATTCGGGCATAATAGAGACGAATCTTTTTATCGTCTCATTTTAGTCTGAATTATTTTTACGTGGGAGATCAGCAAACAGGGAATTTTCCCTCTGCTGGATTACTTTCTAATGTAATGTTTTTGTATAAATTTACTTTGAATCAATAAACAATAAACGATAAACAAATGCTTATTTTTTTAAAGGATTAACGCACGGGAGTGCGAGCGGTGGATGGTGCGCGTTTGAAATTTGCTGCGGCATGGATAAATATTTTTGAGGAAGTGCGTCGGAGGAAAGCAAGAGTCGAGCGGTATTCCCGAGAGAAGTACATTTCGCGCTTCTCCCTCGCAGAGAAACGCGGTTTGGGAATTTTTGCAAGAATTTCCGGAATGCGCTTTTCTCCGCAATGAGTTTCCGCAAGTTTTTCCTCGCGTAGGAGAACACTCGAGTGATTTTCTTCGTTAAGAAAAATTAATAAACAGTTTCCGTTAGGTTGATTATTATTTTTTCTTTTTCCCAACTTAAAACAAAAACTCGTTTGAATAATCATTTCAATTATATCTAATAATTTAAAAAGTTAAAATTTTGCAAGTATAATTTAGCAAAGTTCGCGTTTTTACGGGAGTTTTAATGAGATAAGCTCGAAAGCGCATTAAAAATTCCGGTCTATTATAAAACTCGACTCAGTGCAGTTGGAGAACGCAAATTCGAAAAATTTCTTACCTCGGAGAATTCGAGAAAAATGTTTAAAACAAGAAACCGGGGATATTTATCGGCGTTGTAACGAAATTTGATGCTTTGTCCCTTTAAACGGTTAAATTTATTTCGGAGAAAAGTTTAATGCCCGTTTTAAATTAACATAATCGACGGTCCTATGCCGGGCAAATAAATAAAGTGAGGATAAACTGATCGGATTTTGTTTAATTGACGTGCGATCGCCGGCTCTTGGCATTCTTTAACGAAATTTCGGATTCTCGGTATACAAGGGGAAGAGGGGAGGGGGAGGGATCCGGGAAAGGACAAGATTAGCCGGCCGGTATCGTGGCTTGTATTATACGTGTACACAAGTGAACGGGAACGCTCTTGATCTTATCAGCGCGTCGGCCGAAGTTTGCCGGGACCACTGGTTATCCATATTCATGCTTAAATCGGCTATCGGTTACCCTTTGAATATTGATCGCGGATAGAAACACATAAGAGCGTCATAATCGGGACTGCAATCGAGCTACCGAAAATAAACAGGATTCTAACATTTTATTTTTTCCATTATACCACGATTCACCGTAAAAATTCAGTATCCTAAATAATGTCCAATAAGGCAGGCCGTTGATGAACGAGGTAATATTGAAGATTCCTATTAAGATGTAATTAACGTAAAGTGTTTAGCCGACGTTTGGAAATCGATTAAAAAACTATTAAAATATTTTCTATCGCAGCGATGATGAATTTTCATTTCTTCGCGAATTACAATGACGATTGACCTTTAAAAAAATTAACGCAAATTTATAACTTGACCAGCTGACCTGCCGGCGGCGTGTCGAATGGAAAAATTGACGGTAGCGCACGAAAATCCGGCAATGAAATTATTAAAAAGTTTTTTTTTTTCACCCGAAGAAAAAATACAATTGAACAAGCGCGCAATCCGCCGCGAGCGCGCATTGTTCGGCCGAGTGTTGTGTTCCCGGCGAGTACGGGATTTCGCTAGATTGGCGTGCCTAGGCGCGAACCGTAAAAAAAGTCAAAGTCAGCGCGGAACCTTTTACTGCGTAACAGTCCGCGAAAATTCCCGTTGTAACCGCAGAAAGAATGGAGAGTCGCGGTCTCGAGCCCAAGAGTGGCCCCCCCTACACATTAGCCTCGTAAGTCCATCGCGAACAATTAAGCCGCGACTCGCGGATATGCGCCTTGAAAACGCACGGAATTTGCGGTCACTTACGTCCGAGCTCGGCAATGATCGGCGGATCGGTGCCCCAGGGGATGCAAATGACGCGGCCGATGACCATAAAGAAGAAGCCACCCCACATCATTACCCGTCGGTCTCCAAACCTGCGAATGAGAAAGATAAATCAAACGCATCGCGAAGTTTGCGGATGAAAGTCTGATTTTAGGGGGTACACTGAGAAAAAAGAATTCGAAAAATTATGTTATCACACTGCATTAAAACTGTACACTGAAAAATAATTTGTCAATTGTAAGGAAATGATTTACTTCAATAGTACTTATTAAATATTTCTTTGAATCAAGTAATGATTTGCCACGTAAAAATAGTTCAGACTAAAATAAGACGATAAAAAGATTCATCTCTGTTATGTCCGAATTTAAGATTTTTTAAGATTCAAAAAGATTCTCTTTTAATAAATAGTTTAAAAAAAATAATAAAATATTTAATAAGTACTATTTAAACGAATGTTTGCTTAAAATTAACAAATTTTTCTCTCAGTGTATACTTTAGTGGACAGTGTATTGGTAGTAATGTAGCAAAATTTATTTAAAGTAAGATGATTTGTACCCGAGGGTCCGTTCATATGCACATAGTAATTTTTGCAATAATTTTTTAAACTCAGTGTAGAATTTACTCTCGATGGGGAGGGTGAGGAGGGACAATCACCTGCGGCAGAGCGGGACGAGGAGGACGAACGTGACGCAGGCGATCACGGCGCCAACGCTCATTAAGAGACCCATGTAAAACATCGATTGCTCGCTGTCCCAGCCGAATTGGTCCATGGTCAGCGAAGTGCCCAATCTGCGAAATTTCGAGTTTTTTCACGGTTACTTGTTTAAATTCCTATTCGCACGGTTGCTTCCTACAAAGTCTGTCTCGTCTTCTTTTCCTTTTATACGCTATTTCTAAGACGCGCTCGATATTTTGTTTTGCCGCGGCAAAGTAAGCCAAATCCTTTGATAATGGGACAATTTACAAAATTATATCTGACAAAAACGGCGAACATTTCAGTGCCCCAGTAATTAACTTTTAAATCGCATTATCCCAGTCCCTGAATAAGTTAATGCTAAATCATCTTTATCCGTATAATTACGTCGTTATCGCGGTCATTACGCGCGGCAATAAGTACATAAGCATGAGTAATTCGCCGGCGCAGAAAAGAAGGAAAAACAGACTCGTAATAAGGAAGCTCATCCATTTACGTTTCCAGCAGCACGAAGTTGAAAACTAAGACAAAGAAGGCGCATATTACGGTCCAGGAGGCCAGGTAATCCGGTTTCATGGATTTCCACGTTTCCTTCTCTGGTGCGGTTCGGATTGGCCAGGATCAGCAGAAAATACAGCAAAAAGAAAAACAGTTTCCGTAAATAAATGTGTGCAGTGCAGCAAGCAGTGCCGCGGAACGACGCTTTTTAATTTTTTTTTTATTCGCGCTTCGTTTTCTCGGCAGGTAATTGTAAGTGATCGAGATTACCGGACGTTTTTCCCTGATCCCGCATGGCCTCCCTCGCGGCAATCTTCCGCTCTTCGAAGCTGCACGGCAAAAAGAGGGCGAAATTCAGTAGACCCAGGAGTACGTTGATCCAACCGGCCGCTGTGTACATATTCATAGGCAGTCCCATTATGGTTAAGCCCTTGTCCCCTAAAGGAGTCACGGCCATTTGCAGCGAAGGTCCTACGACGAAACCAAGGACCTGAAAAGTTTTTTTTAACGACGAATTAGCACTGCCGTGCAGAATCTCCGCGTCTCTCGATTTTCTGCCTGCGAAAGAGCGCGTCGAGTTCCCATTACCGGGTTACGGCTATTAATTGCAACTCCACTCCTTTCTTTTCTTTTTTAATTTTTTTAAATCGATATACCGCCGTGAAACTGCTTTGTCGCTTGATTATATTTCATTTTGTCTGCAGTATACTGTTTACTAAGCTATCCGAATAATTTGATACTTTTCGCGTTTAATCAAATAGGTATTTTGTGTACAATAATTTTGAAACACATGAAAATTCGGAGCATCCAATATTTCATCGATCCGGGCCGAATGCGAGATGGAACTCGATGTGTTATGGATTCTCGAACGCCTAATTTATATATGGAGGAATTTTAGATTTTGACGCACGCCCGTTCCATGAAATATTACACGCTGGAAATTTACATAAATTTGTGAGAATTCAAGGGAATAATTAGATGTGCCATAACGCTTCGCAATTCAGACACAATAATTAATTAACATAAATGCAAACCCATCAATTGGACATAATATGAATTTCTCCATCGAATCGCAATAAAACGAAGGAAGCTAAACGAACGAGCGGTGCCTCCTCCTTTTTCAATTAGCAAAAAGCTTCTAATCAACATTCAATTTGTTCTTCTCTCAAAGCCAAGCCGCGCTGCAAAATCGATCGGAAATCCACGTCTTCCCAGGGACCATCGCAATTCAAATGTTTATGCGCATTATCCTGCGAATGAAGCGCAGGCGCAAAAAACAGCGGCGAGGGGTACACAAGACGGGCAAAAGGAGCTGCATTCGAGAATCTCCGGCCTCCGTACAAAGTAGGAATTACCTGCGCCAGGGAAATCATGGACACTGCCTTCGTCCTCTCGGATAGCTTGGTAGCGGCCGACAGATAAGAGCGCGCCACCGCGATGTTGGCTGCAAAAAAAGGACAAGATAAAGAGAGAGAGAGAGAGAGACTGAAAAAAAAAATGAGAGTGAGGCAAATGAGCGAATGAGGGCCGCGGTCATATCCTCCGCCGCGGAGAGAGAGAGGGAATCGTTCCTGAGGGGCTCGCGAAGGATGTAAATTCTGAAAGACGGCGGAAAAAGCGAGCAGAACGACGCGCAACGAGATAGCCTTTGCGCGGCCGGTATTATGCGCGCTATACGGCGGTGTGTATGCCTTGGGTACTTGTGTGCGCGTGAGCATACTCCTTTTGCTTACCGGCGAATCGTAAGAAATTGTTTCTCGCTTTTCCGGCCGGACTTCTTTTTCCAATTTGAGCGAGCTTATTATTTTCAGGCGTCGCGTTAAGGACGAGTGCTTATTGCTATTTCACTTTTAAGGAGCCATTAGGGAATGCTGGGAGATTGTTTTGTTGTGGGTTTTTCTGCGATTAATTATTTTGCTTGAAGGGCGGGTGTAATGGGAGAACACTGTAACACTCTTTCAATTTAGATAATATAAGTACTTAGCTAATTTTTCATGAGGAAAAAGTAGGCTTTAACGAGAGATTTTGTTTGTTATAGAAGTTAAGCTATTGGTATAGCATATAATATAATCGAAAAAAAGGTTGATTGTTAAAAAAAATTTAATTGAGTTCATTTAAATAAGATATAAAACCTATCCACTGCTTTTTATTGCTATTTATTTCATTTTTTTTTTTCAAAAATATAATATAATCATTTATTTTGTAACAGAACCCATTGTGTTATTTAATTGATATATGCAATTGAATTGAATATTATTTACTGTCTAATTAAACTGCATTTAATTATAATTTATTCTCTGATTAAATGAGTTTAATTATAACAGTAGTAAATATATTATAAATTAACAGAAATCAGTTTTGTTATGAACAAGGCAGCCTTACCAAATAAATTATGCAAATTTGATTGTAGTTACAGATACATATGAATATCCAGTCGAGTGATTTTATAATTACTGTTCAGTTATAAACATTTAAAAAAATATCCTTTATTTAAATTTTCTTATCAATTTTCATTGAAAATGAAACACTTGTATGTCCCATTATAGGATAATCCCAAGGACTATTTTTATTCAATTCTTTAGAGATTCGTTTTATTTATTTAAATCTTCTATAATTTATCCGTTTACATGACGCATTTATACGAACTTCTATAAAATATATGAAGCAAGTTCGGTAAAGTCTCATTGCCCATGTTCATATCAACTTGGATGAACTTGAACTTTGATAAACTTAATTCTAAGTTAAATTTTTTTACGCGGGGAATGTTTCACTACAAACTAAGAGTAAAATTTACTGTAAACCCAACCGTTTGAGCGTGTACATAAAAATTAGCCTCTAACTTCAGCGTCAGAAATGCAGGTGCAAGTGTCCGAAACTAATAAAAGTCGTAACAAGCTTACCAGAACTAACTCCTACAAGGAATCTCGACGCGATCATGAGCGTCTTGTGATCAAAGGGCAGCACCTCAATGGCGCTGTAGATCGCCGAGGCGAAGGTGAAGAGGGCGAGCGTAACGAGGAGGGGCAGTCTGACCGAGCCCCTGCGGTTGCCCCACCAGCCGACCAGCGGCGAGAAGAGCATCTGACCCAGTGGATTCGCCGCCACGACGTAGCCCATGAACTCCTTGTTGGCCGTGCGATCCAGCTGCAAAAATTTTTTTCAACCCCCCGCTCAATAATTCAGCCTCGATCCTCGTAAATCCCCACCCCCTTTTGTTTACGCCGCGCCTATCCCTTTTACGCTGACCCGCGAGCCTCCCTTTCCTTCTTTTTACACCCGGTCGCCAACAAATCGGCTGACGTGTAGCGCCGGATTCCGAGGGTTCGGCCGCGAAAGACGCGCGCGCGCCAACTCCGCAGCTTCCTCTTTAACTTCTTTTTCTTCTTTTTTTGCTCCTTTCTTCTCGATGCCGACCCTTCGCTCGGGGAACACGACTCGGGGAATCTCATCAGTCCTTGTGGCGACTTCTTCCCCCCTCCCCGAGCGCGAGCATCTCTGCCTCTTTCCGGGCTTTCTTTAAAGGCGAGACACTGGCTTTTTTTGCAAGCCTCGTTTGCCAGATGGGGAATTCGGCATGCTTTTTCGGCGTACTCCGAATCGTTTCGCCGGAGAATTTTAATTCAATACATTAGAGGCGCAAAAAGGCCGGTCGATGCCGAATTGATCGTGCGCGATCAGTACTCCTTCGGCCGAGCCCGCGACGTATAATTGGGATGAGCGTTAAAAAAGAATTCCTTTTTAGCGGACGCGGATGGATTATTATTCGCTATAATGAGGATAACTCAATGGTAATGCGAGTCTTTCCAAATGGAAGGCTCGTGCATTAAATGAATCTTATTGCCGACTTTGAAAAATAAAAATATTTTTAAATGCACTAGGGCTTTGCTCGTGCCAACCCCCAGCTTTCATTTTAATTTAACCCTTCGTGGATTTTTAAGTGCGGATTAATGCTAATATAATAATAATAATAATAATAATTAAATGCAATTTTGCACAGATACTTTTAATCTTTAAAGTGACAGACTTTTCGTTGAGCTTACCTTTTGCAAATATGGCCATACTCCCGATAAGATAATACTGAACCCCAGAGACATGAGGAACATGGTGAAGTAAATGACGTAAATACTTCTGAAGCGTATTCGGCGCTCTTTGTGCGTCTCGAGATCATCGTCAACTGGAGAGGACTGTTGTTCCCTGTTTGAGTATGAAACAGACGATCAAATTTTAATTGGTCCTGTCAATTGTGTGAGGTAATCGCTTATCGCGAAATTAATTTTAAAAAAATTTTATAACACCCGTTGTAAATTTTTTTCACACGGGATACAGATTGAGAGTTTAAAAACTACGTTTACTCCACCAACAAGATTTAGAATCTTATTTTTAAGAAGTTAACCGCCTAAAAATAATTCAATCAACTAAAAAGAAAATAGAGACTAATTCAATCAACAATCAAACTAAAATAAGACGATAAAAAGATTCATCTTCATTATGTCCGGATTTAAGATTTCTTAAGATTTAAAAAGATTCTCTATTAACAAGCACCTAAAAATCAATTTAACATCTTTTCGTGATCATTGTTTTAATACAATGTTAATATTAGTTTAATACATTTAAATTTTAAAAAATATTTAAATATAAGACCTTATTAAGATTAAAACGATCTTTATAAGAATGTATAGAAACTTGAAAAAATTGAATGTATTAAACTAATATTAATATTGTATTAAAATAAAGCTCTTGAATAGACTTTAAATGAATATTTCGATATTTATTAAAAGAGAATCTTTTTGAATCTCGAAAAATCTTAAATCCGGACGTAACAGAGATGAATCTTTTTATCGTCTTATTATTATTTTTACGTTATTTAATAAACGTGAATTTATTTATCAGTTCAATTTATTTCAAAAGTTTCATGTTGTAAGCGTGTAGAGTAGTTTTCTGTTTTCTACACTTCTATATAAGTAGTCCATAAGGTCACATTACTAATACGTGTCACCTGCCACTTTTGTGTCGTGAGGAAGTGCGTTTACGTCAGTATCATGCAACCGTGATCGCTAATAGCACGCTGCCAAGAGTCAACATCATATAATTGATGCATTAGTATATTCACATGCAGGCTGCCCATCTGAGCGTTATTAACTTCACAGAAACGTTTTTAAATGGCATAAGCTCGGGACAATTTCCTTCACTCCTCCCAATCGTTTCACAATTATCCAATTTTTACGATCGAAGCATACCTTACATGTAAATGACGCTGTAGCTTAGAATTAAGGAGAAAAGCCAGTCGAAAGCGTTTAAACGCATGCACAAGGAAAAAGCTCTCAAGGCGAAGCTGAGAGTTACGCAGATTATGCCGTAAAGTCTTGTTTATGCACACACGTTTCAGAAAGAAAACTAATGGCTCATTTATTCCGTACAGTAAATTTCGATAATAAGCCGAATTATCCAACTGAATGTCGCTTGCGCGCACATTTCGTTAAACAAAAAGCAGATTCAATAATCTCGCTTAAAAAGAAGCCAAGTGTTTATCAAAGCGAAGCGCAAGGATACATTGTTCCGTGCGCATTTCGGCATTGCGGCCACTGACGCTGCATAATTCCATTATCAGCGGCGCCTTTTGTTGCACCGACGTGTTTGCATTTGAGCGGCTCGATGATTTTAGGAGAGTCGGGTAAGTAAAAGCGGTTTACTGTCGACGAAGGTTGTCCTGTCGACGAGTCATAAAACGATTCAGTAAATCGTGCGAGTTTGAATCACGTACACCCAGGCCGAGCGTTAAAATGTCAGCAGCATTAAAGAAAGTCGTAAGGGAACTGCTGCTTGGCTTTAACTGCGAAAAATATCGCGTCGTCGGTGAAATTCTTTTTATTAACGTCATCGGCGGGTATTAAAATTCTTCCCGTGTAATTAATTCATCTCGCTGGTTACTAATGGCTAATTTGAAAGATTTTATTACAAAAAAAAAAGAACGAAGGCACACAAGAAAATGAGTTACGCGCAATATTAATCTTGCATTTTACAGCCAATAAAAATGACTATGTAAATAAGTTGTAAAGCTGTAAGTGCTCAGTAGTTTTTCGTTGAAACACTGCCTCACGATTTCGTACTCGACCGCGATTAAAACCTTCGCGTTATTTAGACGTTCGTTTATCAGTTCAGAAAAAAAAAGAGCAAACGAGGAGGACTCGGAGTAGCGCTGCAGTGTATAAAATTCCTGAATAATACTGAAAAGCGTAAAGTTAAATTTATACGTACGTACTTTGGCCGCACAAAGTGAAAATGTAAACTGACCTGCTCCACCGCCAGGACGTGATCTTCCGCCAGCACCGACAGCAGGCCATTCTCGTGTTGCGTTATCTCGTGTCAAAGGTTCCCGGAATCGTTCGCCGCGCCACTCGACCGCCAGGGGTGACGACAATAAAACGAGAAACGCCGCCCTCGGGCTGCGGTAGCGTCGACTCTTGAACCTTTATCGCAAAGGACGCTCATTGCGCATTTCACCTTTTCCTCCTCTCGTCCCCGGCCCCTTCTCGTCGCGTAACTGCAACGACAATGAGTCACAATGCGTTGTTTTTCTTACATTGATATTCTTAGCTGCAGTTTCTGCATGAGGTCAATCGATTCTTCTTTATTATGGGCAGAAGAAACTTTCGCGTGGCGTAATGCTGCTGAATAAGAAATTATCGTTATGTGCGGGGGAAGTCGATAACCACTGCTACTTTTTGTATCTGTGGTGTCAGCTGATAATTATTTGTTAAAAAAATTTCTTCCAAACAGTAAGATGCACTACTAAAAAATGTAACATATATATCCTACATTTTTAGTAAAAATAATTCAGACTAAAATAAGAGGATAAAAAGATTCATCTCTATTATGTCCGAATTCAAGATTTTTTAAGATTTTAGTTGAATTATTTTTACGCGGGTAGTTTGTGCTAATTGACTTTTGCTTTTACGATATATTCATCGCGGAAAAAGGCTTTTTGAATTTTTGCAACTTTCTTTTTGTAAACAGGAAGGCATTATGCGACTTATCAATATCATGACTATTCTTCAATTAATTTCGAACAAAGAAACGACGAATGAGGAGTAGCAAGGTTGAGACATGCACAACGATAAAATTTAAATTGCCGAAGAGAAGAACATTACCCAAGTGCATTCGAAGAAATAAAGCTACTAACATTTGCGTTAGACAACGGCAGAGAAAATCCACGTTTTAACGAGATCGCAATAACAATGTTTTACACTGTAAAAAGGTTGGAATCAAACTTTACTCTTAGTTTATAGTGAAACCACTCAGCGAGTTAAATTTGACTCTGCGTGAATAGAGTGATTTAAAGTCACTCTAAAGTAGAGTAAAATTCACTCTAACGTAGAATAACGTACTACCAGTTAAACTCTACATTTCGCTTTATTTAAAAGTCAAGAAATCATTCCATCAAGGGAATTAATTTCACTGTAAAATTAGAGCGTAAAATTGACTCTGTAATAGAGTTTAATTATAATATTTATAGCGTGTACACACTGGTAAAAAAAGGAAATTCTCCTTTATTATAAAAAGTAGGAACTCCTAATTTATGAAAAAGGAGAAATTCCTATAAATTTTTACGAGAATCTCCTTTTTTAAATGCAGCGTGTATTACTCAATTTACTGTTGCCTCAAGAATTGACCGTCGAATCTTCCAAACTAAAATAAGAAAATTCCAAAACTTTATCGTCAGAGCTCTGTCAAATTGGTTGACTCGCAAGTCGCCTCATTATCATCGCGTTATGACGTTCGTCCGCATCTGGCCTTGAGCAAGCATCTCCAAAAATAGTTTCTCAACCAACGAGAGTTAATGCAAAAAGGGCAAAAAATCAAAGGAAAGTCAGTCCCTTGACCTTCATCGAATCAAGCAAATTTGACTCCCTCGCGAGCTTTAAAACGTTTCTCAAGCTTTAAAAAAATCAAAAAGAAGTCAGACCTCGACCTTCAGCGAATCGTCGACTCCGTCAAGCAAATCTGACTCCCTGGTGAACTTTAAAAACGTTTCTCAAGCGACGAAATTTTATTAAAAAAAGCTCTTAAAAATCCGAAGGCACTGATACCTCGACCTTCAGCGAATCGTCGACTCCGCCAAGCAAATCTGACTCCCTGGCGAACTTAAAAACGTTTCTCAAGCCTTAAACGTTTTCTCGATCAACGAAATTTT
Organism: Sycophila sp. Sp_5; assembly: GCA_018906775.1. Taxonomy (NCBI): domain Eukaryota; kingdom Metazoa; phylum Arthropoda; class Insecta; order Hymenoptera; family Eurytomidae; genus Sycophila; species Sycophila sp. Sp_5. Next base: position 2,618,623 of record JACCID010000018.1, read on the forward strand.
CTTAAAAAAAGCGCAAAAAAATCCGAAGGAACTCAGACCTCGACCTTCATGGAATCGTCGACTCCGCCAAGCAAATCCGACTCCCTGGCGAACTTTAAAACGCGGGGCGCCGCGTCGGCCGCGTCCGACCCTGCCGCGAGTCACTCTCTTATCGCGGCGCTTCTCGCCGTCCTCTCGCTCAGTCGCCGACACGCATACCCACTGCATTCGGCCCTGTGCACGCGCTGCACTCCGCCGAGCGTGCGGGCGAATCACGTGCGCCGCCGGGGGACAGCAGCAGCACGAAAACAGCGTCGCAGAGAGAAAGGCGCCACAGGTGTTCCGCCGCCGCGCGCCAAAGCACAGTCGGAACGACGAGATTTTCTATTAATAAATAAATCGCGCGTCGGAGATTCTTCAGCGGCCTTATCTGCTCCGGCGAAGAGTCAAGTTCAACTCGCGCGCGCGCGCGCAACTGCGCTTGACTCGGAGTGAACCACTGAAGAGAATAAAGCCACTATAGAATTCGCGTGTCGCCGACTATAAGGATGCTGGGACTTATGAAATGGGTGACCAGTCAATGCGAACGGCGATCCTTGGTGCCGGAGAGTCCGGGATGAGCCGAGGCGATAAGCGGAGATAATGCCGATCGGGGTCGGGGCCTATAGGAGAGAGGCGGAGAGAGAGAAAGGAAGAGCGACGTGAATGAACTTTAAAGTACGCACGTTTTTCCGCAGCTGCTGGTCTTCGGATGGCCAGTTTTCTGCCTGGGACCACTGGGCTGCCTGGTGACCGCGTGCGCCGCGCAAACTGGGCTTTGAACCGCTGCACTCGCGGCAAATTATGCGCGTACGCGCACACTCGATCGCGGACTCTCGATCACTATGTCGCTCTGGCGCTTTTTTGTGTGCACACCTACACGCGCACACTTGGCCGAGCGAAAGGTGACGTACGCGCCGCGGCGCTTCGGCCAGCGCTCGTTGCAGTGCGCCACTATGCACGCGGGTGCCTGCGACTCCATCGACCGAGGGCCGTTTTCTTCAATGGATCAGCTGGGGCCGGTGGAGTGGGCGTCGTAGTGGAGCTTCTGGGAATCGCGAACAGATGACTCTGAGACCTCGAATTCACGCGAGTTTCGCCACTGCAGCTTTATTGACGTGTAATAGTGCACTGAGAGAAAAGTTTGTTAATTTTTAGCAAATATTTATTTCAATAGGACTTGTTAAATGTTTTACTATTTTTTCGAAACTACTAAATTTATTTAGAAACAAATAAATTCATTTAGTTTTCATGAAATTATTACTTGATTCGAAGAAATATTTGACAAGTGCAACGAGAGAAATTTTATAGTAAAATTTACTATGTTCCGTAGGAATAGTGGGATATACTCAATATTATGAAAATTTTTACTATAAAAAATAATGTAGACAGCAATTTCTACTATTATAAGTAACAATTTTTGCTATGTACATAAGAATTTTAGATTTTAGTACAGTAAAAATCATCATAGGTCGAGTACGTCCATTCTACGATATAGTATTTTTTACTATAACAATTCTCACCGTGTACTATTGAAATAAATCATTTCCTTAAAATTAACAAATTTTTTTTCAGTGTTCGTTACTACGTCCTGCTAGGCAGGTATGAATGGGCGTAGTTTAGAATGTTAAAATGCCGATGGTTTTAAAACAGCGACAGGATGCACTAATGGACAGATGAATCGACGTAGTGTCTTGGTTCTGAGGGAAAAGCGCAGCAAAGTTCAAATGCTATTGAGAGTCGTGCTCTTTGAACTTTTTTTTAATTAGATTTAAAATTTAATTAAAACTTTGAAGTTGATTGAAAAATACCTTCGGAGCTGGTCGATTTTATAATTAGGTAATGGGTGTAATTGGCGCGGGTCACTCAGTGCAGTAACGTTTTATTTAATGAAGCTGTTAAGGAAATTTAACGATTCTATTTCCGCGCCGCAATTTGCAATTTTCTGTCAAAGTGACCAGTTCATTGTTAAGTGTCGATTATTATTCAGCGTCGAGTTCATTCATGATTGACTCACGATGTTTACCGTGACCCGACAAATTGGCATATATTATCCTCATTGTTTCTCACGCTATGCACACTTGCATGCACACGGTGTGGATACGTTACACGATCGTAGACGTGACGTGTGTTCTGTAACGTTATCAACTGCATTTTTGTAAATTGCTATTCTTTATACGTTGCTTTTTTTAAATTTGTTCGCTGCTTTCATTGCAAGACAATGTAGTTTTTTTTTTTGGATAGACAAATGTAGGAATCAGTGCCTCGTTTGAGTTTTATCTCTGATTAAAGTAATAGTTTAATAAAATGTATAGCAAATCAGTTTAAATAAAAAAAAAATTTCTAGCTTAAAAGGTGCTTTGAACCCTCTAGAATATGAAACAAAAAGTTTCGTGCCTGAAAAAACATTTTCATTTGAATTTCGAAATCTTGGACGAGAAGTTTGCACTGTTCCTTAACGACTAAACGAAACTTTTGAACACGTTTTTCTCGAAACACGATTTTTCAAGCAGAACTTCAAATAATTACATAATTTTTCGTTGAAATTTCACATTTACCTTTAAAATTACATTAACAAAACATCACGTACGGAATTTTTGATAAGATAATTTCAAACATTATTTATAAATAATGTTTTTTTGGCTAAAAATTACAAGTTTTTCTTCGACTATTCACCAATTACACAAAAATCAATATTTTTATTTATGTAGAGGTTCACTTTTTACTCAGTGAATATAATCACTATTTAAAAAGTTAAAATTTCACTATTTCAGAAATGAAAACCCGTTCACTTATTCAAACAGTGAACTTTTTTAACTGCGAACTTTTAAGAGAGTAAAGAAGTGTTTCAGGTGTCCGCTCGCAAAGTGTCAAAATAATGTGACTTGTCAACAAGTATAAACGTTTTGTTAATAACTCACGTAGCGCCATAAATCGAGTTCTCCCTTATAGTCAGAGCGTCAACGTGGATGCGACAAAGTAACCCCAATAAATGGCCATCTAAATTATAAAACATGGCCATTCGCGGTGTGCATTTGAATGTGCCTGTTCGGTCGTTCTAATGAGAACAGGGCAATGTCCTATTTTGATGCACACACAATATAATGAGAAGAGAGAGAAAGGGACAGATAGGGAGAATAATAGTCTGCCCTGTGGGGAAGATACATTAATTCTATATACATACATACGTGAATGACTACGCCGCACTGCAATCGCATGCACTTAAATTTACAAAATTCTACCCTCAATTCATTTTATTTTATCGCTATACCTTACTCTCTAAATCTGAAAATGTGAAATTTTCACACATTAGTATGTGGAAATAATATCTGACTTATATATTGTGAATATTAACATCTTAAATTAGTGAATTTTGTCTTTTACATCTTGAATTAGTGAATTTTGTCTTTTACATGTTAACTTAGTGAATTTTGTTTTTTACACATTGAATTATTGAATTCTGATTTCACACATTTAATTAAAAAATTTGTTTCACATATATTTCATACGTAAATATTCACATATTAATTTGTCGAATTTTATTTCGTACATTATATATACGTGAATTTTCACATTTAATTAGTGGACTTAATTAGTGTCTTCACCTGTTTCAAAATGTCACTATTCACATTTAATATATGAAATTTCAGTACTCTCTAAATCTGATAAGGTAAATATTACTTGGAAAATGTGAATAGTGACATTTTTATGTGAAAACTCAATACTAAATGTGACTGTTCACATTTTCCAAATGAGCCTTACATTTTCAGATCCACACGGTACATTACACGAGAAATCTGCAATTAGCTTACTTTATTAAGGTTCCCTTACATTCGCAGTACATATACACGATGTACAGCAATATCACGCCGTTTATAGTCTAAACATATTTAGTACCAAGACATTCGAACTGCCAGCATCGCGTACCATAATTTAAGAGCATTTCCGCGGAAGCCGATTAAGGAGCGCGTATACCCCACCCCCTCCTCGAGCGAAGAACACTCGGCTTATCAATTAGCGGGACTAACGAGGGACGTAAACTTCTTTCAGGGCACTTCTCCGGGGCATGCATATAATCCAGTTCAATTACGGCGGCGGCCTCGCCTCGGCAGCCCCTCCAGGGCGGCGCAAGAACATCGCGTTAGCTACCGCAAACCTCCATCGGGTCAAAGGCAAACGGACACGACCCCGTTCCACTTTTTTCCGAGTGTCGTCCCGCGGAAAAAAGGAAAAAGATAAAAGAGGCCGAGCCGCGCAACAGGTGTCGACTCTTTTTCGACCCGGACACTCCCTCCCCCTCCTCCGCCGCACTTTGGGATCCATGTGGATCGAAGGAGACTCGAAGTCCCTTCTTACTCGGTGGACTGGGTGTTTGTTAATTGTGGCGTGATTTATGCTCGCGGGCGAGCCCAGAAAGTTATTCCGCCGCTGCGATGATTTATTTTCGTGAATTATGGGAATATTATGCGGGGATGAATCACGCGGGAAACTAATTTGGTCACTAGACTGTGCGATGCGGGAAGGGTAGGCGGGCATTTTTGACGATCCCTTTGAGCCCCGATATCGATCATACGACGCTTCTTATAGCAATTCGTTCGCATTGTTTCGTTATGATCTCATGATTTGATTTGCGATAAAACAAACTATTTTTTTTTTTTTTGATATTTGGATCTATCGAAAAGTATTATTATTATTTATTATTTATTTATTAAATTTCCTGTCCTTAAATACAAATTAAATACAAAATAAATTGAAAAACTTTAAATCTAAGTCTACAGTATGAGAATATATAATTAGAAAAAACTAGATATAGTTAAATGAATTATTATTAAGTTAAATTACGTTTAACTATGTTAAAGCGCGTTTCTATTTCGAAATAAATGACTTCTATTGTGCTCGTGATAGAAAAATTTTAGGCGATTAGTTTCACTACCCCCTGCAAGGGAGGTATTCAAATTTTTGGGATAGATTTTTCGGAGAAAAATAAAAGTGAAATATGTAAAAAGAATAAATGCGTTAAGTTATCTGTATTTGTCAGTATAAATAGGCTGATGTAAATAGATTTTTATAATACATGATAGATAGACAGATTATAAAATTTCTTTGAAAACTTTTTTTTTTAAATAATTAGAAAAGTAAGTTTGAATAATATCATAAAAATAATATTTTACAAAACCTCGCCAACATTTAATAATTCGTAATTTCATCTAATTGTGCATTTGTAGTGGCCAAGGATTTAAATTTCCCGCCCATTGTGCATGTACTAATTATTTTATCAGATTAATTAATTAATAATCATGAGAGCGCATATAATATTAATTAATTATAATAACGCTGTCGCAAAGGCAATTTTTTCTACCCTACATTTAAATTTTTTAGATGGAACGATGCAGTCGGTAAAATAAAAACCTACATTGACGATGAAATCGGCCATATCTATGTAAGCTTGTACTTCTCGGAAAAACAGTGAGGACCAGAACAACCGCCGTGAGTTTGATAGACAAATGTTGCTGTGTTTACCCGGCTTGAATGTTGAAAATTATTGATTTTACAAAAATTTTATATTAATACGAGTGTTGTGAAGCATTAGAAACGTTGCAGTGGGAATTTTCTACATTCAGTAGCTGAAATTTCATCAAAATGAGCCGTAGAAAACGAGCGAAGGTAAGTTAACCGAAATAACCTAAAAAAGTTTGTTCTTAAATTCAAAATTTTAACGAGATATTTTTTAACTTCTATCGAGTAAAACTATTCTAGCAATTTGATTTTGTACTTTAGGTTGAGTATCGAGAGATGGAAGAAAAGTACAATCAAATGGAGGATGAAAACACATCGGATAACTCAGAGAAGTCAAAGACTGGTCAAGGCACTCCGGAGAAAAAAAATTTTGCTGATAATAATAAAAAGGAGACTGAGTCAGCATCGAATACAGCAATGCCTTCGGCTTCAAAAGCTGAGGTAAAAGAGGAAGAAGATCAAGACAGTGATCGGGAAGATCCTCACGGTAGGAGATTGTCTTTTGTTTTAGTATTGTGTAGATGATTTCTAGATTACTTGTATTGCCTTCTTTTTTACAGTCAAAGAACTATTGAATGGCTTGGAAGGTGCTGCCTTTCAAAGTCGCTTACCTTTCGAGAAATTGACATCGACAGAAGCTGCCTGTTTCCCAGATGTTTCAGGCGGACCACCACAGACACAAAAAGTCTTTTTACATATACGTAATCGTTTGGTGAGTTAAGTTTATTAGGCAATTGTCTTAGTTTTTGAAATTAAGCAGTAAACTGATAAAATTATATTTTTAGTTACAAATGTGGTTGGAAAATCCCAAACAACAATTGACAATTGAAAATTCCTTACCAGCTGTTGAACCTCCATATAACAGCTGATCCTCTCTTAGTAAGACGAGTTCACGCATTTTTAGAAAGACATGGATTTATAAATTTTGGTGTATTTAAGCGTTTGAAGGTAAATAACTGTCTATACAATAGCTGTTATCCTGTTTTTGATATGTTCTAATGCAATTTTTTCCACCTTATCAGCCTTTACCTACAAAGAAACTAGGAAAAGTGATAGTTATTGGTGCTGGAATTGCTGGTTTAGCTGCAGCTCAACAAATGCAGCAGTTTGGTATTGAAGTTATTGTTTTAGAAGCAAGGGTAAGAAATAATCCATTCTGAGTTAAAAGTTAATTTCATCTAGGGAAAATGATTAGTACATTAATATTATAATTTTTTTATCAGGATAGAGTTGGTGGGCGAATAGCAACTTTTCGCAAGTCAAATTATATTGCTGATTTAGGAGCTATGGTAGTCACTGGACTCGGTGGAAATCCTGTTACTGTTTTAAGTAAACAAATAAATATGGAACTTCATAAAATTAGGCAGAAGTGTCCTCTATATGAAAGTGATGGTCAAACGGTAATTTAAATTAAAAAAAATATAGAAAATATTTAAATTAATAGAAAAAATAATTAAATTCTTTGTCATAATGTACAGGTACCAAAAGATAAAGATGAAATGGTTGAAAGAGAATTTAACAGACTGTTAGAAGCTACATCTTATTTATCACATCAGCTGGATTTTAACTACGTTGGAAATTCCGGGAATGGTGGTCAAGGTGGTTCAACACGCCCTGTATCACTAGGTCAAGCGTTAGAATGGGTTATCCGACTCCAAGAACAAGGTGTAAAGCAGCGGCAAGTCACTCACCTGCGATCTGTACTGCATTTGCAAGGCAAACTTATTGCTAATCAAGAAAATGTAAATGATTTATTTGAATTTAATTCGATTGCAATCAAAATTACTTTTTTTTACTTTAATTCTTTTTCTCTATTCAGATGATAGCCATTAAAGATCGTTTAGCAGAACTGGATAAACAGTATAAAGAAATGTTGGATAGTAAGCAACCCAGGGAAATAACTCAAGAATTTGTATTTCGATCAAAACTGCGTGATCTTCACAACACTTGCAAACAATGGGATCAGCTCTCAGAGCAGCAGACCGAAATTGAAGCTAAACTTCAGGAGCTCGAAGCATCACCTCCTAGGTAAAAAAATTTACACCGACTACCAGACATCTTCGCTGTCATTAATGATTAAAACAAAAAATTAAACTATTTATAAACAATTACAGTGACGTTTACTTATCGTCGAAAGATCGTCAAATTCTAGATTGGCACTTCGCGAACTTAGAGTTCGCTAACGCGACGTCGCTTTCGAATCTAAGTCTGAAACATTGGGATCAGGACGACGACTTCGAATTCACAGGCAGTCATTTAACAGGTATGGAAATTCCTTTTCCGCAAGATAAGAAGTAAAAGTACTGCGCCACTTCGAAAGTGCCTCCTATCTCGCCTGCGAACTGCTCAAAAGCAGTGGCAAACTTCAAGCCCTTTAAATCTCGATATTTACATTAACCGTCGCAGAGGCATCTTCCCTCCTGGATAAAGTAAAAAACGCATCCATCTCGCGCCATCCCTCAAGGAAAAAAAATTTCGACGATGAGCGAGACGTCGCAACTAGACTCAAGCGCAAGCCCCTCCCGTCTCGGGAGTCCTATCGATCCGCGGGACCGCGTCAGCAGCAGCCTCGCGAATTAACGTCAATCGATACAAGGTGTCAAAACCGTAACTCTCCCAGTACTCCGTGCCTGCGCACGACCGTTCATGGCCTCATCGAGCGTGTATTCGGCTCGGGAGAGGAAAGAGGGGCGTCAGGTCGGAAATCCTCAGCCGGCGCGATGTCTCACGATAACGCGTGAATTATTCGGCCGACCGCGGCGCGTCCGCCTTTCAGGCCATTAGCCTTCCGAGGACTCTCTCCTCGTCCCTCGAGCCTCCCGACCTTATCAATCTTATTAAAAAGCGATTCGCGTTGGATAAGCGCCGTGGGAGGCTATTCCTGCGGACGCCGACCTGATGTCAACGAGCTTCACGCGATGCGCTTCATTTGCTCCAGGAACACTCTAGTTTTTATCGTTTCGAGCCAATTGGAAATTGAATACTCTTTTCTACTCGTCGTTTTATTCATATGGATATCTATTATTTTTTCTTTTTTTTTAAGAGATATTTTCAATGCGAAAATCGCGAGGAGAGAAAAGTATTTTGTAGTTGACATATTCTTATGATATTATTAATTTTTTATTTTTATACGGTAAGTACAGTTATATATCAAATATTCTAATTTATGGATTAATAAATCGTTTGACGATTTATAGTTTTATAGAATATGACGCTTAATACAATTTTAGGGTGTCATGAAAATTTGAATCGTTAAATATAATTTTATTGTTTTTTGAATGCATTAAAAATATTTTTGCATTTACTAAAATAATTTAACATTTTAGTGTTTATTAGTGTACACTATTATTCGTAGACAAATGTATTTTTGAATATTTAGTACGTAAATAATTTAATTATATAACTACAATAGTATTTTCAATTATTGAGAAAATTAGCAAGTGCCTTTCTGAAAGAAAATATAGTAATTTTGGTTTACAATTTTTATGAAACAGTTGAAACATTCACTTTTACGACAAACATAAATTTAACGGAGAAAATCGTTGGAGCGTACAAAGCGCTAAAAAAACATAAAGCATTTGCATTTAAAATAAATTCAGTCAATCTTCTAACCAATTAACTAAATATTTAGTTAAACGCACCAAACTATTTTCAGCTCTAACGGAACAACTTCAAAACATTGCATTGTGAATTAAACGCTTATGTAAATTTAACAATATACTGCAGTTTAATTAAATTCACGTTGGTAATTAAATATACCACGCGGTTCCTAATTTACTTTAAATCCACCCGAGTGCAGTCTACATAATCGCACCGTAATACGTCAAGCGCAAGTTGATAAACATTTAAATGGCATCCGTGCAAAAATATTAATTCCCTGGAAATAATTTGCCCACTTAAAAGCCTGCAGCAATTACTCGCTCGCCAGTGCATACCCCGAGCGGGAAAAAAGCCCGCGACACATAATGCTCGCGTCGGAAAATTAAGCGTCATTCGCCGGCATCAAACTCGCGGCCTTAATCATCTTCCCGCAAAACACACAGGCGCGCGCATTCCCGCTCCATCTCCCCGGCAAACGCTCGCGCGTCGCGTAATTCGCCCGTCCGCTCCTCGTCGATTTATCCGCCGGCGATGTCCGCATTGCGCCGCGAATTTGCATATAATAACTAACGCAAATAGAGAGCGAGAACGGCGAAATAAAAAAAAAGAGAGAGAGAGAGACACGCGAGCGGACAGCAATTATTAGCGGCAACATTGCCTTCGACCGCCGCGCAAAATTGACTTTCGCGTGCCTTTAACGATCGATCGGCTCGCCACTCTTTATTTAGTCAAAGCTCCATTTCCTGGCTCCGCGCAAACTCGTCCTCCCGGTCGCGGCTGCGAAAACAAGAGTCCGCGCTCGGAGGAGGGGGGGGGGGAGAAAGAGAGCGAGCCGTCAGGAAGTCCGATTGTGTACTTTATACGGTAGCACGTGGTTACGGCGCTAAGTTACGTCCAAGATGATTATCCGAGAGGACGTAAGTGGCCGGCGAGCGGGGCACGCGCGCCGCGATTATCCCGAATCGCGAGCCGATCTCTCCCTCCTCTCCACGTCGGCGGGACGATTCGCGCATTCCGGGACGCTGTCGCCTTTGGGCGTTCGTGAGCGCACCGCGTGGAGAATCCTTTTTTTATTTTTCTATGCGCATTTGCATCCGTCGCCGTTCGAAGAAAAGAGAGAGAGAGAGAGAGAGCGGATAATCTGGTGAAATTCAAAGGCGATTCTCCGCTTGCGCGCGTTTTGGATTTCCGCGGAATGCAGACGCGACGTCGACGGCTCTCGCCAGATAATCTAAGTCGTGAGAAATGGATAGCAATTCGTTGCGGCGAGTCTTGGGGAAAGGGGGATGTGAATACGTCGCGGGTCAGAAAGGCGATTCTCTCGTTTGTATAGACCAAGGGACGACGCACCGCGAGGCTGTACGTGCTATCGCTTATATCGCTGGCTGCCCTCTTAGCGGAATGAATTTTGTATTGATTCTTCTACGCGGTAACCTGGTGTTTGTTATTCGTGACTCAATGCGGTATTGACTTATCACATTTATCTTCAAGCTCTTAAGAGTAATGCGGTTTCTCTTGGGTATTGCAATTTTTAGTTGTTTTGCTCGCACGAGTTCGCTCGGATTCCGCAAATATTTATTCTGCAATTGTTTATTCGCGCTTACATTTTAATAGTACGGAAAATAATTGTAAAGTACGAAATTGTTAGTGCGGTACAGAGAAAAGCAATTTACAGCACTTTGCAAAGTCATTACATTCTAAATAGCGGTTTGAAATAAACAAACAATTCGCAGTTTAAAACGGAAGTGCATAATTAAACATTTTCGAAATTTTAATATCTGAAAAATTTTTTAAAGTAGAATGGGAATTATTTATGCAAAAACGACTAAATAAAAATTTATTTTGAATCTTCAATTTAATTACATTTACACATTTTTACAAATAATTTTTTCTTCTATAATACTTAATCGTCTTTATGCAAATACAGAAAAACTACTATAAATTATATAAATAAGTAATTTAATAAATCACAATACAGTAAATTTTGCTAAATAGCGTTGTAATTTTTACTGCAGTTGCGGCTAGTTCTACTATACAATGTCTACTATTTTTTTATAATTCCTGTCCGCGATCACTTTTCTAAATAATATTGCAATTTTTATTAGATAAATTCTTAGTGTATAATCATAAAAATTATACTTTTATACAAAAGGATTTTTCTTCTAACGAACAGATTGCACTTTCGTGAGTGCATTAGTGTAAAAATTTGACTACAATATTATGCTGTATAGTAAAAGTCGTCATAAGCCGATTATATTCCACTATTCCTATGGAACAATCTTTTATACGTTTAATATATTTATATTCAATATAAGTAGAACGCATGCAAAAGGATTTTTCTTCTAACCAACAGATTGCAGCTTTCGTGAGTGCATTAGCGTAAAAATTTGACTCGAATAAAGTTAACTTTCACTCTATTTCTCTCCAGCCGATTTAGCTAGAGGACAGAGAGCGACGGGGCTCCGACAGGTGCGTTTATAAATAACGGAATGAATCGGATGTGGCGCCTCTCCGATTCTCGAGGCTACGTTGGTTCTAATTGAAGGTCGCTGTGGACGCGGTTCGCTCGGCTAATTCGCCGAGTGCTTTTTCGACGCGCACCGCTGAGTTTGACGTGCGGCGATCGTGTTTTATAAACGCCGCGCGGAGGGATAAACGCCTTGGAGCTTTTAACGAGCGGCCAATTGATAAATCGACGCGGCAATTTGCGCACGCCCCGCTCAAGTTTATCGGCCGGCCGCAATTTTCGCGAGGCAACGCGGACGTTTCATGGCGATCGCTCGCCGTAAGCGAGCAAATCTGCGATTGGCTCGCATCCACCGCTAAGTTACTCCGATCGAGTGGTTTTGTCGTCTCTTCACTTTTGCTTTTGTTTTTCGCGTTCGGAGAGCAAAAGAGCCTTTCCTCTTCTCCGCATTATCGTTGCGCATGAAACTTCGGCTCTCTGCTTTGGCGCTGGATTGTTCAAATCTTTTTTCCCCTTTTGACGTTCCCGGAAAGTAATTTACTTTTACGGCGCTGCGCGATGCTTCCACGGCATTTACATTTGTAGCACAAATTGCAGTCGCGAAATATTTTAGTTATAACGAAGAAAGGGACGCATAAAAGTCCGCGCGCCGAATTTACGCGTATACTGCAGGGATACTTTGAATATTTCATAAGCCAAGGAAAATGAAAAAATTCGAAAAGGTATATGGAAGCCGGAAAAATTGGTCGAATGCAAAATTCACGAGAGGCAATAACAAAAAAAATGAAAGCCCAGGTCGCCTTGGAAAAGCGGCAGGTGTCGTCGTCATCGAAGAACAATGGACGCGCGGTAACGTCGAATCCAATCGTCGCAACGGAAATTTTTCGCCCGTCGCTCGCCTCTCGTCTTTGTCGGCTAAATTTTTCACGAGGAAGGTATACGTGCCTCTAAAGCGCGAGGGACAGGGACACGAGCCTCGAGACAGGGGGGAGACGCTGAAAAAGGACAGGAGTCGGCCGACTGTCGAAAGGGCAAAGGAGAGACTGGCGGCTCTAAGGGGAGCCGAGAGCCGCGCATATATATACACACCAACCGCCTTAGGTCCGACGCAGCGTTATAGGACGCGCAAAAAGCCGCGGAACATATGTATTCCCTTTGTGGCTCTCCATCGCGTGGACTCGCTGCCGCGCGCCCGGAGAAAAAGGAGGCCGCGCGCTTCCGTGCCGGCACTACTAGCCGAGTGTTTTGCAATCAAGGAATCCACGTGAGAATGCGCCGCGACGGGGAGGAGGCGTCCCGAAGAAGCCAACTTTTTGCGGCGCGCTGCGCACGCACACCCGTTAATGCGGCCCATGTGTATACGGCGCACGCTCGCCGAGGGACGGCGAAAAGCGACGGAGACAACGCCGACGTCGAGGAATGGGAAGCGAGGGCACCGGAATTAGCTTATCTCTCCGGGAGAGGGTCGACGAAAGAGACGAGATAAGATGAGACGCGGGATTGCATTATAGCGATACTTTGTTTTTTTTTTTTTTGCCTTTGACTCGCTCGCGCATTACTTCGTGCAAGTTTTTTCTGAAGTTTGGTACGCTAAAGAGCGCCGTCGACTCGGATGAAGATTTCAGGGAGAAATGGAATATTTAGCTTGAGAGTATGAAATTTTTTTTACATGCGCTTTTACGCGTGCGTTCGGAGATTGCGAAAGCAAATTCGAAAATTCTTTCGTTGCATTGTGGAAGTTTCAACTGGCGATTGCCGTAGTTGAAAATTCGGCTTTGTATATTTCTTTGGTTTTTTGCATTGCAAGTGAGGAGCATTTTCCAAAGTGTGTTATAAAAAAAATCGTTTTTTATTTTGTTTCAGTGAATAATAAAAACACACGCGGATAAAATTTTTTATTTCCTTTACAACAAAGGAAAGTATTCGAAAATTCGTTTTTTAACTGCCAATGTAACGTAGCTCTGCATCCATAAATTTTACTTAGTGCCTCGAAATTTTATCAAACATTTAAAAGGGTTTACGCGCGAATACAAAAATCGTGCAGCGGTCCCCCTCGTAAAAGTCCGTCAACGCATTTTCCGCTGGTTATTTCTCGGCCGCAGTAAAAAGCGCACCACACCGCGACGAAGCCGCTCACAACCCCGCAGGAATTTTGCACTCGTCGTAGCGCGATGTACGTCGTGCTTGACAATTTTGGCACTTTCCCCTTGCAATTCGTCGTTTGATTTTCCTTCCACGGCTCGTACGCAGCGAGACGCTCGTTATTCGATTTGACCCGTCAAATTGTTGCCCGCCGGCTGGAGGCTAAAATCCCATTAAGTTTTATTCCCGTCACGTGTTTCTTTTGGAGCGCGGGGAGTTTTATTCGCGGCGGGCCCGCGACTCCGCTGCCCGCGTAAGCGAAAAATCGCTGACGAACGAGGGAGAGCCTTGAAAGGCTTCGATGCAAAGGCAAAAGCGCTTCTTTCATCTTTTGCGCGGCCACTTTTGCGCGAGTTTTACGGAGTTGGGAATTAAGCTTGACTTTTACTCCTGAAACGTTGATTCTGCAATTTTAAAATAGACATGCTCTTATTATTCAAACTGAAAACGAGAAGAAAAATTTCACGTTATTTTAGCAACTGTTGAACATTATTTTGAACTGGAAGTATATCACACACATTATCATTATCAAATCTGGTTAAGAATTTGCGAATTAAGAGATCGACAAAAAAAGAAATTTACAGTCTTCATTATACTTAATTCGTCTACTCCGCGCGTAAGAAAATAACGATGAAGCAGGTAAAGAGCAAAAAGTACTCCTAAAAGTTACAACACCACACTCACATCCTCTTAAAATTTACACTCGAAATGAAGTTATTAGCGAAGTATCTCGCTAAGTCCAAACTCGCATGTCACCGATAAAAAATGTGCCCGGGTCTCCGCAAGTAGTCACACGCGAACTAATCAAGCTCCAGCTGGTCCACGCGGACGAGTCGAGCGGAATGCCGAATTTAAGATGTACACGTCAAGATCGACAAAAAAATGAACCCCACTTAACTTCGCGGCTTCTGCTTTTCGTCCGACTTCTTCCTCCGTCCTCTCGGTAACGGCGAAAACCCCTCCCTCCTCCCGCCCCGGCGAGGTGTTTTTCTGGGGTGCAAAACAAGAATCCAGTTGAAGAGAGAGAGAGAGAGAAAGAGAAAGAGAAGAGAAACGGTGCGGACTAATTGACGTGCGTGGCTCGCTTGAGTTATGATACTCCGCGTCGATGATCCCGCAGCGCTAACGGGCCTCTTTCGCCGCTAAAAAAGCCATTACCGCCGCGACTTTCCGCGGTCTCTTCAGCAGGGATCATCTCGCTCGTGCTCCTTTGATTGCTGGCGATTCCTCGATTTTTATTTGTCCTGGGGACCCTTCACCCCCTCTGCCTCTCTCCATCGTCTCCTTATGATTGCTTGTAAATAACGACGAGTCGGACGTGTTCTCCTTCTGGCCTGGCTCCTCTGTTTCGTCCCGGTCATCTTTTTTTTTACGGCAGCGGTAGTCGCGCGCAGCAGGGAAGACGAGCAGCGCCCGTTCGTTTTATGCCCATTGGTAAAGCACCGCTCGGTTTTTGTTCGTTTGATATCTGGACTGGTGTATTGAAAAGCCAACGTCTCACAGTAAAATTTTACCGGGCTTATAGGGAACTTTTTGTCCTGTGCATTCGGCCGTTGTTTTTTTTTTTTAGATGTCATTGCGCTCTCGTACCTGTCGTTAATTTTCGAAAAATCGATGCTACAAAGGGACAATCTTCTCCGCTGAATTTTATTGCATGTAAAATATTGTTGCTGGCAGTGAGGATTTTTACTGCCTCAATTGATTAAACTTTTTTAAATGAAATTCAGAAAAATATATACGAATGTTGACGATCACTTTGTATTTTGAAAAGGCACTTTTAATTCTACATTTAACGTTACATTCTTTACTAAGAGAATAAACTGTTACACCGATTGAATAATAAATTATAAAGAACTGCAATTTGCACGATTTTCCTTTTAATTTAAATTATTTGGAGTGCGATGATATTATGCACCGAATTTAAAAGCTTGAATCAGAGAGATTCTCCGGAAAATAAATATTATTATTTAGTTAATTTTAACAAGATCAATTGCATCATATAAAATACAAGCACTTATTCACGTAGCAAAGGGGAGTTGCACTTCTTCCTTCAGCCGCGTCTCCCTTTTTATCTGAAAAAGTTGAGCCAAGTTATTCATCGTCCCTCCACTCCAACTTTTTGTCTCCGTATACGCGGAAAATCTCTTAAAGGCAATTGATTCCCTGACTCATCTCTGTATTTTTGTTTACCGTATTGCAGACACCGAGAAAATATATAACGTCAAAGCGACTCGGGAATCGATGTAAACTAGAAGCTCTCAACAAACTTCGATCTTATACTTTCCCTTTGGTCTAGCCCCGGTGTATTTCATAAACTTTATTCCCGAGCTTAAATCAAGTCCGCGTCTCCCGCAATCAAAACACTCCGGCGCTAAAGCGATACGAGACGGCGCGCGTACGAACCAGCGAACCGAACACCTGTCCCTCCCTATAACCGGGCCTTTTTTCTGCCAATTACCGTTCGAACGAACGGCAGAATAAAAACGGCGCCTCGTTAAGAAAAACGAGCCGGCGAACAAGACTTCGGCCGCTGCATTCTCCCGGCACGATATAAAATGTGCGCGACGTTACGTAAGCGCGCTCCGGCGAGATTGGCTATTAAATTCGGAGGGAGAGTAAATAGTGAAACGAGGCACGAAACTTATTATCGGCACTTTCGCCGGTGCGCGGCATATTAGTCTTGCGCAAACTATCTGTTAATCATGCGCGCGCGCGCGAGCAGGCGCTCGTTGGAAGCCGCTCGTTACACATTAGCGCGCATGCTTGAGGAGAGCAGCTGGAGAGGAGGCGAACAAGTGCGGCTGCTCTCGAATTATCGCATTATTTCCTCGACGCGCCTCCTCCGGCCGCTAATAGTCAACTTTCAACTGGAAAATTACACGAGGGGAATCGGTAAATAAGGCGAGCCTTAACTTACCGCCGAACTGCCCTCCCTTATCCTTTTTCTTTATTTCGGACCTAAAAAGGTGGGGAGCGATTGCTCGGCCGAGACTTCGTGTAGGTAGGTGTGTTTAAACGATTTTCGATATCCCCATTCTCGTCCCGACTTTACGTAATGTCCTGAATTTACATCGATGAGAAACCACAATTTTCCTCTATCGCCTCCCACCCTCTCGCGTTGCCTCCGCGGCTAAAAGCGGCGGAGGCTGCGCCGAGGGGAAAAAAAGCGGCGAGCCACTTTAATTCGGTCAAATTTATGTCGTTTACGCTCTGAGAAATTGCCCTCTTCAACGAACTTTTTATTGCCGAATGACAATTTAACATCGATGTCGATCACCTTCCTTTTTTGTACAAGTCTTAAAAAGTTCCGCGTGTGTTTATGAACTTTTAAATGCATCTTGCCTGAAAAAATTACTCCGTCCAATTTATTATGACAAGCAAAGATTACGTTGTACGTATAAAAGGCTTCTCAAATGCCAAGAAGTTAAAATTCAGAGGAAATCAATGGTCCAATTTGTCAAAGTAACTCTTAAGCTTTAACCAATTTAAACTTACTTCGCTACACAAGCGCACTTACTCGAGAATCTTTCAAAGCGTACAAAGAATAATAGATAGAGATTGAGAATCGAGGAAACTCAAACCAATTCCCCTCATACTTTTATAGTCTATTCTCCGGGATCGGCGTATACACAACGGACGGAGGAAGAAACTTTTTAACATCCGCGGATATTTCTGCTCCTTAGAATCGTGCTCAAAGCGTGCACTGGTAAAAGCGATAACAATATCGCGCGCGGCGGTACCAGTAGGAAAATCTTCAATTACCTTTGTACTGCCTAAGATGCACTCGTCGTCCACGCGGCGTCTCAGGGCCGCGGATGCGTCGGTCGCTCTCCGCCAAGGGAGTTCGCGACGGCAGAATTTTTGTGCGAGTCGCTCGAGCGCATTCTCCGTTTTAGGCCGGCGATATCGACAGCCGATTGCCTCGCGGTTCGGGAAACCGCGCGCAACGCCGAAGAAAGGTCGGGATCCCCCCTGGAAATGACGCGGAGCAAAAGGGAGGAAGGAGAGCCTCGGGGAAAAAAGCGAGACCGTGAGGCTCGCGACGCTTGCCGGTCAAAGGAAGGCCCCTCGAGCGGCCGAAATGGAGCGCGCTCAAGAGGCTCGCTGCGAGTGGCTCGCCCTAAACGAGATTGCACGGACGTCGCCCTGGTATGCCGCCTGCCTCCACGCCTTAAGCTCCTGCGTCGAATTTCGCACGTTGCGTCACGCTTTTGTGTCCACTTTTACAAATTTACCGTTTCGCTTTTAAAGGGACTTTGCAACGCTAAAAATTAGTTTACCTAATAACACGCATTTTTGTCTTAAACGGTAGACCAAATTTTTTTATGATTTAGATTGATCGGTAAAACTATTTTTTTTTATGATTATAAGTATTCGATAATTAACTAAAAACACATTTTTATATTATTAGGCTAACGGGTCATGAAATATTTGCGTAAAGTTTGTGTGCAGTGATATAATAATAAATATTTCGGTAAATATTTACAGACAATTTTACAGATATTTTATACAAATTATATCTTTGGCGATACCGATTTTTTAATTGTGTATTTATAGAAGTTGTTTTTTGAATTTTCAGTATCTATAAATTTTATGTACATATTTTGGACATATATTCATGATTACTGTGAAAAGAAAACGAAAATTTTATTATTGATAGCTGTTAAAAATGAACTCATTTCTGTGTCGACAGATAAAGGAAGATGATAAATCGTACCTTGCATATGGAATGAAAAATTAAAAAAAAAATTTGATAATGATTATAAAAGAAATGGCAGTAATTTTTATCGAATCATTCCATCTGTTCAGGCACACATTTTATGTATACACAATTTTTACACTTCTTTTTTATCTAACCTGACTAATCATCTTAGCATCAATTTAAAATCCATCTCCAGAAGCCTTACAGCAACCGCTTCAATACCGATTGATCAAAGAAGCTTTCTGTCAGTTCTTTGACTTTCGTTTTGCTGGATATTCCGCATCCTCTCGATGCCGCATTGTTGAAGCGAGCCACGGGGCTTTTTCCATCGCCCCTCGCCCTCCCCGAAAAATTCTCCTCAGGAAAAGGACCAATTGGCCGAGGCTCTTTCTCCCATTCCCGCTGAAGCATCAACTCGATTTTCTCCCAGTAAACTCCCTGCTACAGCCCGGCCCCGCGTCCCTCCTTTCCCCTCTTTACCGAAGCGTAATCGCGATGTAAACAGAAGTAAAAGAGAATTCCTCCTTTGGCCGAGACTCGAGGAGCAAGAGAGAGAGTGCGCGGGAGTTTTTCGATTCCCGGCCTCGCCTCCGTTCTCGCTTTCATCCCCGGCCCGCGCAATTTTCCGTCTCGCTACGCCCGCCCCGGCAGCTTTCACAGCGGGACGAGATTTCAACGCAATTTTTATTTAAAGCACCGCCCCGCGCTCCTTTCCTCCCGGCCCCAGTGGCACGCGGCGACTCGCTTCCGCTATTACGTGCGGGGCCGGCCGACGCGATGGTCGCGCGCTGCGCCGACTTCTTTCGTTCGTTCGCTCCTTCCTTCCGGCGTTTCTCCTTCGGCCGCTGACATCTCGGCCAGAGAAGTAATTAAACATTAAGCAGACAGTCGCGGCCTTTTGAGAAACGTCATTTCGAGAGTAATAAACGGCGACCCGGCCATTCCAGCCTCGCGCCAAAAGCTCGCTATAGTTTTATTCTTCGCGCAGCTCATTTCGGAGCCCGAGCTTTACGCGCCGCCTCGAAATCACGCAGATAAAGCGCGGACAGAATTTTTTTTTTCCATTTTACCAACGGATTAAAAACAAAAAGAGGCATAAACGTCCGTTTGAAAGAGTACCAATCCGCGTATTCATTTATCGCCCCCTCTCCAAAAGAAAAAAAAAGCAATTGCAGACTATTAAAATCTGCACACCGGCGAATCGCTCGGATAAAGTCCCTTTGAGCCGGCGGCACTCGCGGTGAGAGATAGGCGCGCGCTCCACCGGGAAACGTGCGTTTTGTCACTTGCGAGCAAGCGCGAGCCGAATGGACCGTAGTGGGTGTACAGCACCTCTGCGTCTTTTTCCTCCTCCTCCGCGCCTTAGACCATTGAAAGTTATCGTGAAACGCCGACTACGTGAGTCGAATGCCGCAGTCGGCCGCGTCAAAAGCCGGATATCTCGGGAGGCGCGGCGCGTCGCCTCCCTTTCGAGTAATAAATGCGCGTACACCCGTAAATCAGGGAGCGCATGCAGCTTCTCTCCTCTCGCGAGCTTTGAGACGCTCGGTGCGTTTAAAAGCGCGACGCGCGCTATAATTGAAAGCAACGCGCGCTCCGGGGCTTCGCGAGATCTCGGCGGTGGGGTCACGTATTTTTTTTCTATTTTTTTTTTCCCCTTGTGTGAGCTCAGCGCGCGGGATCCGCGGGCTGTTTCCGTCCCTTTGCCGCTCGAGGTGCATTGCGCGAAACGCAATTAAACCCGTGGCTCTAACGTTTGCGGTGGAACTGGCGCGCGCGCCCTGTTTTCTTGGGTGTTATGACTGAGGTCACAGGCCACTTTAAGTTTGCGCTGTGTGTACGTATAATGGCGCGCGCTGACGTATACATTTTATTACAAGGAAGTTACTTAGAAAACATTACAACTTTATGTGACTTTGAAGTTTTAATAACGAAATTGATGACCTGGTATTAAACTTTTGCCGGGACGTTCGCTGTAACTTATAGACATCCGGGAGTCATCAATGTAATTCAGAGAAAGTGTCTGCCAAAAAAGAAATAAACTTTGACCATCCTAATCACCGTTTAATCTTTCGATATGTAATAAAAAAAATTTTAATCGTATCAATATAACAAAAAACATTTATGTGTATTTCAATGGTTACAAAAGTACACGGACAGAAAAGTCTAGTAAAAATTACTATATTATTTACTATACAAATAAAACATTTTACTAGAAAGTATGGTAAAATGTGCTAGACTTGTAGCAAAATTTACTGTAAGTCTAGCAAATTGTACGATACTTTTTAGTAAATTTTTTTATTAATCGAGTCTGTCCCTCCATTAGTAAACAGTATAGTACTTTTTACTAAACTTTTCTCTTCGTGTAAGAGCGTGTATTTGAAATTGTAGTGTGCATCTGATTATTATTCAGTAGACGATAATTTATTCCTCTCAGCAATACTGTAGGTATTTTATCCCCGCAGCTTCTGTAAAAAAAAGAAGAAGAAAAATTCGCTGCATCACATGTATAACGCAAATTTTTCGAGCCAGTCGACGTCGCATAAGCACACGCAGCGACGCTAAGAACCGCAGCGAAAATCGTTGAATCGCAAATGCCGAAAAAAGGCATCGCCCGGCTGCACCGCGTGAATCCGAAAATAAGCATCGCGGCACAATCAGTCAAGCGTCTTGAGTGCGTATCGCTCGACGCTCGCTCGCATATTTGGCCGCGATTGCGAAAAGGCCGTCATTTGCTTACAATGAAAGTCCCTTCCCATGGCGGTTTATCGGGAAGTAGGCGGCGGGGGACATTATGCGCGAGTACACGCTGCCGCTCGCACCTCTGAATTCTTCATCGCGCGTCAAGCGGGGCGCGAAAAGGGGCCGCGACTCACGGCAAAATCAACACGTTCGATTCTCATCGGGGTCCTGGGCTGGTAACGAGACCGCGCCACCGAGCGCACACGTATACACAACGCCGCGAGTGCATTAGCAATTCAAAGCGAATGTCGCAACGATCCGCGAGCCCAGGGGCGACATGCGCTCCGCGCCGAGCGACGCAGGAGAGTGTGGAGGGGTGGGGGGGGGGAGAAGGAAGGGCCCATCGCCGAGAGAAGAAAGGCCCGGCAAGACTCGCACGATCGGGAGAAAGAGATTCATGTATGAGTCGCTATCGCGCTGACAAAACACGCCAATATACTCCGCGGAACGGTGTACACCAATCAGCCGGCCTGTCAGTTGTTCGCTTCTTCGCCGGAATTGACCATAGAAATTCCCTCGTTTGCTTCGCGGCGCGGAAGGAGCTGCGCTTCGATCTTTTTTTTTTTATCCTTTTTAGTCCTCTTCTTCTCTCCTTTCTCAATATTTCCTTGGCACTTTGTTCCGCGTTATGTTTCTGCGACTCGTATATTGCGTACTGCTTAAAACACACCTTCATTTAAGAAAAAGGAGAGAAGGAGAAAAAAAACAGACGTTTTTTTAATTTGCATCCTTTTTGAATGTAATACTCATCAAGGGACAACGGCCGAGGAATTGGAAGCCCGAAAGAGTCCTCTTCCTTTCGTTCAAAGTCAAAGGTGGTGTTCGGCTATTAAGCTAAAGCATTCAGTAAGGAGTAAGCGAAACGAGCGAGTCGTACATTGCGTTCCTCGAAAATTAACAACGGACCTGGAAAGCATACCGAGAAGCGGCGAAGGATAAAAAAAGAGCTTGGAAAAAGAAACGACGAACGGACTAATGCAGCCATCTCCGGTCGGATGGACATGTACTTCACCTTGGTACCAGGCCACTTGTTCTCTCTCCTATACACGAGAGTCGCGTTGCTCGCCGAGCGACGAAAAAAAAGGAAGAAGTTCCGCAGACTGTTCTTCGGAGAAAGGACAGCGCTGCGAGCGAAGAAAGCGAGGGAAAAAAGTAGGGGAGAAGAAAAAAGTGGCCGCGACTCGCGACGACGAGGAGGAAAAAAATACTCGATTCCCCGGGCGGAGGACCTAATTTTAATAATATCGGATCTGACGGCGACATCGACGTCGACATCGGGCCGACAAGACGCGCGCGAGGGGATAGAGAGGTTAAAGGAGGAGAAGGAGAGCCGCCGGGAAAGAAGAGACGCGCACCGGAGGAGGAAGGAGGAAGGCGAGCGGACACGAGGAGCGAGAACAAGGCGCAGAGTGGAGGAGGCGGCTTCACACCGATCACCGGCTGACGTGACACGGCCGGCGCATTCCTTCATGGGAGAATGCTAATCGCGGCCCCGAGACGCTCGCGCGCGCTTCCTTCTATCCTCTCCCCCTCCCCCTTCTTTCTTTCCGACTCTCCTTCTTGCGCGAACGGTCACCTCAAGCTTTTTCTCTTATTTCGCTTCCACCTGATATATTAGCAGTTGGCTGCCGACGACGTCGCGCACACGTTCGACCTTCTCCTTAAACAGAATAATACTGCGAATAGAGGGGGGCGATCGACTCTTCGCCTGCCAGACTTCCTTTGCTGCAGCTCTTGATCTTGTCTGCTTGATCTTTCTCAATGTCAACTTGAGCAGTTCCTTTTTCATCACATCCCGCGTAACAAAATTTAAGTTAGGCTAAACTTTACACAATGTTCGTCTTTGGCGATCGATGATATGAACATGGGCAAATGAGACTTGCTTCTTATATATTTTATAGAAGTTTGTAGATGTGTGATATAAAATGAAAATAATTCTTTACATTTATTTGTTAACACTCGTCATGTGAACGTCTTTTAAATTTAAGAAAAACTTCATCTGAAGATTGTATAAAGTATTGCAAAATTATTTATTATTTAGTCTCATTGCCCACGTTCGTATCAACGACCGTCAAACATGAACTTTGGATAAACTTTATCTTAACTTCAATTTTTTTACGCGGCATTGGCTAAGTAGTGTTTGTTCGAACGGTCTTCTTTCATCTGGAATAGTTCGACTTCGTAATGAAAGTCAGGTGAGAAAAATTCTAAAGCGAGAAAAATGATTTTGCAATGTTTACCTAGAGTCCAGTAAATTTTACTGGATACTACGGTACTTCGGCCTCAGACTGACGTTTAGGGTCTATTAGTGCATTAGCCATGAGATATTACTGTAAATTCATGAAATATTGCTTGACATTCTACAAAAAATTACTAAACAGTTTATTAAAAATTACTCAGATTCGCGTTACTAAAATATTTCTCTTAGTGTGCATATTTGACATAAATTTAACGTGAAAATGCCCGATTAAAGTTTGATACAAAGCATCTCGATTGCCAATGAAAATTGCGCGACAAAATTGACTTCACTATGTTTTTAAGTTAATTTAAACAAACATTTCTAGTGTACTACGTAGCAACAGGCAATAATCACCAACTAATTTTAGTGGCTTCTCGATAAATCAAGCCCCCCTGTAAAGGCACGTGTACGACTTCTAATGTTCCACTAACTCGGTCATTTTCGTACGAAAATTCGCTCCGTGTATGATCAGTACTCAAGGCAACTAGACCGACCATAATCACTGCAGTTTGCTTAATCGTTAATCGAAAAACTTTGCTAGCAGAGTTCCGCTACGAAACTTCAGCCGACCAGTTTTGACTAGTTGCACTTTCAACGACCCTCGCGCGCGTTCACGAAATACTGGCCAGGCCTCTGCACTGGCCTCTCTTTGCTCAGGCAGTTCGATTCGTTTCGATTTGGCCAAATGTCTGCAATGAGAAGTGCAAAAAAAGCAGGGAATGCGTGCGCGCCCAGATGGGCTGTCGTTAGTCGAACATTTACGGTAGATCGACCAAACTTTTTTACTGTCCCGAAAATTGGACAACGAAATTGTACGTGAAAAAACAAAAGTTTCGTTTTTGTTTTCTGCATTATGCTAGTGTATTTTTTCTATCGTTTTTTACGAACTGTCAAGTTGCAAAATTCAGTGTCTCGGCCTTCTACGTAATAAAAAATGTAGTATTTACCTTGTGAAACTGCAAAATGTATTCGGTATTAAATTAAAACTATCTACAAGAACAATATGTAATTAAATAAGTTGAATATCAGAATAGATTTTTCAAAAATAAAATTCGTATGATAATTTTTCCTTGCTTTCGTTAATAAAAAAAAAATCGTCAGTATCGTTAAAATTACTCGACTGCAAATCTCATTACAATGATAATTTACTGCACAGGTATCATTAAGTAAAAACCAAGAAGCCGAAAGGAACATTAAAAAACATATTTTCAGAACGTAAAAATAAAAAGTCACTGCTTCTTCATAAATCCGATCTATGAGAACGCAATCTTCTCGCACGTCTGAGTTTTTTTCCTTTGATCTTATAAATTTTCATGGACAGACGCGAGTCGAGAAAACCGAGTTGCTACAAGCGAACTGCTCAAACCTGAAGGATAAAAAAAAAAAAAAAAAAAAAATGAGTCGCACAGGAGGATCCACTGGCACCTCAAAATAACCCACCGGCGCGCTTTGGTCCTCCCCAATCGAGCCTGTGCAGTGCGCGCGCGGTGTTGAACTCGATTTTACGGCCCGAGAAGAAACTTTTCGCAATCTTGCCCGACGGATTGTTTCCTATCATCCTCCCCCTCACCCCCTACTCGGCCTTTTTTTTTCACCCTCATCGCTGGGCTCGTTTCTCCCCTACGCCGCACGAGTTACCGAGTTTGACGCGCGCGCGCCTGGCCCTCTTATTAAAATTACCTCGCACGTATAGCTGGAAGCCTCGGAAGTTTACGTTGGTATACTACTGTGGGAGCCGCGCGAGTTTGGCCTAGAAAAGTACTTTTCGAACTGTCTGGTGCTTCTGCCTCTCCGCCCGCGGTTTATCTTTATCACGTCAGAGAATGCTTTGATAATATGTGGATTGTTTCTACTCGATCTTAATTCTTTTTAGTCAGAAATATTAGTTAACTCAGGTGATGAGACTGTGATGTTTTTTTTTTCACGAATATTCTTTCATTCGCGTCGTTTAATCAATTTTTCTTTAAATGACGAAGCGAAAAAGCTGGCAGATGGAAATGGATTTATGGTAAAAATCATTTTGTATTGTAAATCTTTGAGAGTCAATACTGATTGCGCGCGTATTATTGATAGTTTATTGAAGCTCACTTGAAATGTATATTTTCATCTGTTATGATATGACTGGGTGTTCTCAGACAAAGCAAATACAAAGACGGGCATGATCAAATGCAGCTGTGTTCAAAAACAGAATCGATGGCTTCGAAAATAAAGAAACTAAAAATTAAAATGCAAGTTGTATGTTTTTACATACATAAATATTAACTTTATTAATCTTCAGTATATTAATAAATGTAACACTATATTTATACATAAAAAAGTTCGATGTATAACATTCTAATTTTGAGTTCTTTTTATACATCCAGAAAAATTGCATTTATTTATAAGTAAAGGCACTAAAAAATAACTAATGAAAAAGCATCGTAGAATAAGCTACAGACGCATACAGCGTTCTTCGCAGAGACTCGGCGTAGCAGTTGAGACTAAAAAAAAACTCGAAACAACATCGCCAACGGTGAAGTCTCATCCGCGGCAAAAAAGCCTCATATCTGCGATCTGATGTCCAAAGTAAGGAAACAATACCCTCAAAGAAAATCCCCCGATATTCAGCATCAATCGCCTCGGCGCTTCTTATCGAGGAGCCGGGCGTAAAACTGGTTCGCGCCTGAATACACAAGGCCCGATTCGCCTTTCGCGGCCAAGGCGGGGGAGGGAAAAAACCGTCGGATAGGTAGCTCTCGAGACTGCCGCCAATAAAAATTTATCAAAGGCCGCAGCCGGCCTTGGCTCCTCGGAGTACGGTAAAAAGCACCCGGGCTGTATGTCTGTATAGGCGGCAGCGCCGAAATCAATATTCCAGCGGGCGCGAGAAAAAGCCGAGCCGGCGGACGTGCGCCGGAGCGAGAGGGAGTATCATGCGAATTCACCGGGGTACACACAATCAAAGCCCGATTTTTCTCCCCCCGCCGATTCAGGAGGCCTCAACTTTTTCTCGCCGATTCCCCGGGGGAGCCGCGGAGGCGCGCCACTTTTTCCTCTCGACTTTATTTGCGCCCGAGTTTTAAGACTGCTTGTTATACGCAGTCTCGGGCGATAAGCGAGTTATCGTGGGGGCTCAGGGATCTTCCCTCGTAGCCGCGATCGAAGCAGATCACCTGGAGCCTCGAGGAGAAGTTGGGGTTGCTGCCCTTGCGTACACCCCCAAAAACCACCGGAAGGTCCTTCCTATCGTTCCCCTTGTTTGTGGCCCTCTCTTCAGTCATTTAATAAACATACCGTCGTCACTGTCGTGGCTCGTGAGAACCTTATCTTTACTGGTGAATTCGATCGTTAGAAATAATTATGTAGCCATTTACGCGGCGTTAAAAATGTTTTTTACGTAATCCACTTAAAATTTGAAAGTACTAAATTAATATAAAATAATAAATAAAAGTGAAGAGGCGATTAATTTTTAATGCTACAGCTCGAGTGCAACTCTGTCGAAATTTCGATTTATTAATATTTACTTGGGCGTAAAACAGTTGGGTAAGATATAATAACAGGAGGCGCTCCAAAGTTGATTCGCAAAAAGGAAAAAGGCTGGAGCGAAGTCTCACGAGGCGAGGAAGACATTAAAAAGTGCCAGCACCTTATAAATTCACGCTTCAATAAAGCGCTCTCTATAATATCCGCGAAAATCAGTTGACGTGTATTTAATAACGCTCCGAAGTGGCTCGCAAAAGTCTTCGTTAAGCGACAGCTTAATTCTCGCAAGGCTCGCGCTCGCGCCAGGCGCACCACGGGGTCGATGTAAACCGCTCGACATGCTGCTTTATTTAGAATCTGAAATGGCGAGTCAGCGCTCAAAAATTAACTGCCCTTATTTTTCATCCACTCGCCGAGGAAAAGAGTCTCGTCGCCTGAAAGACAGAAAATGAGAGAAAGAGAGCAACGCGCCGTAGGAAAGGACTGCATGAATTATGCAATTCCTCGTTCGCCTCCTTTCCTGCCCCCTCCGGCGCTCCTCCTTTCGAAATGAAACAATCGATCTCGCCGGTCGACTTAGCGGAAGAAAAATCGTGTTAGCGCGCGGGCACGATAACTTACTGAAGGGATAGGAGAGCGCGCGGCGTGAGCAACTGGTGAAAGTCGAGCGGCTGCCCGTGGTACTCTCTGTATTGTCGCCGTCTGTCTCCCCTCCCCCCCTTTCTCACACTGTCGCTGCTCGTCGTCCGCGTCGTGCCCGTCCGGGACTGTTACTACTGGCGGCCGAGGGAACGCCATGCCAAGAGCCCAAGCGAGCCACTGGCCCGGAATAAGTGCCGCCGGGCGAAAATGCACCGCTCGTGGCATGCACGCCCCGCGCGATACCAGATGGCGGAAGATAGCGCTTGTTTATGCGCTCGCTCGCTAAATTGACATTTCCAGCTCGCTCTGCGCTTTTTTAGAGAGAGAGAGAAAAAGAGAGTTTTTGTTGCGGTGGACGCTGCCAAGGCAAAATTGCCGAGAGCTTTGTCATAATAATTGTGCGGAGCGCGCATTTTCTGCGTCAAAGGAGGGTCGACCGAAATTTTCGAATGAGCTTTTGATGAAAAACGAAAATTCGGCATCGCGGAGAGCACTGATTATAGCGAAAAAAAAAAACAAAATTGCGGGTAAATTCGCGGTACCGCTTGTTTATTCGAAATAAATGCCCGTAATTATTGTAAATAATCGGCCTCGCAGCTAATCTCCTCGCGATTATGATATTTTTCTCGATAATTTAGTAAATTCCCGTCGTTTTAGTAGATGAAGGCGAAGTTAAGGCGATAAGGGTGTAGGTGTAATTGGAAACAATTTTGCGCGAGCGCAGGCTAAAAATTACGCTCTCGAATTTTTCAGCTCCGCCGATTTTCCTTTTTAATCCGCGACTGTTAATAATCCAGTCACGGCAGATCGATCGCTGCCGATTTTATGTAATGACCGCGTGCACAAGCGTAAAATTACTCAAAACATCCATTCGAGGCTTAAAGTACGCGGCGTTTACGGGCCTTCGCGACGTAATAAGCGCCGCGCAGATTTCCCTCAATACAGTTAACTTTCTAAGGCGAGTATAGCATCCATCATCCCGCGGATAAACTCTTACGTGGTCCTTAATTCGATTATAATTGCCTAGGTAAATCCTCCTTTTTCTCTCGTATCCAACGGCTGTACCCCGAGAGCCGCGCAATAACTCGCCGCGTACCTACGGCGCTCAATCGCAATTACTCCTTTTGCTTGCGCCTGAACAAACATTCCCGCTTGTATCTACAGCGATCTAATAACGACGTTTATTTATCATTCCCCCGACGCGCTGATTTCTCGGCTCGCCGAAAAAGCAGACTTAATTAATGCGCGACAGTAGTCGCCAGCGCCGCGGCGAAAATTCCGCGAGCGTTAAATCTGTCTATAAACCATTTACACGGATAATTGCCGCTCAGCGAAACGGACAAAAAGCTCCCGTTTCCCGGCTGCTTATACGTGCGCGCGGCCGCCGGGCGTTAATTACCCCCGTGGAGTTAAATTGAGCCGAGCTCGGGTCGCGCGCGCGCGCGGGACGGAGTTAATCAGCCACTTGGCGCACGGAGGAGAGACAATAGGGAGCGGGCGCAAGTGGTCGCGATAATTCATCGACAAAGGAAAATAATGTGTCGCCGCGAATTCGCAAATTCCCAGGCCGCGCCGAGACAATGGCCCCACGCGTACACATTGCAGGACGCCCTCGTGTACACCGGCGTTATGAGCTTGCGGACCGCAAGGAAGTGGGGTAGGGGGGAGAGGTGCAGCGCGAAGAGGAAATCTCCGATTTTCCGCGCATTCCTTCAAATGATTTATTGAATTTTGCCTGGAGCCTGAATTCGTAATATAGCGTTTATTAAATATCGGTTTATTTACAGACGCTCTCCCATAGGGTTTGGTGTTTTCGAAGGAAAGCAGGCAATATTGATGAATTTTACTTTTATTAAGATACACGCCCGCGAGCTTTTATTCCTTTAAAAACCGATTTTTAATTAAAAATACATTTTTATTAGCAGTTTCAAAGCTGATACTAACTCGGCGATAAAGTAAAGAAGTCTTGTTTTATTCGTTATTTACTTCGTTCAATCTTTCATCAACATTATGTACATTTAGAAATTAGAAGTGTAAAAAATTTGAACAATTTTTAAATAAATTATATTTTTAAATCGACTTGATTAATTACGAGGATCCAGACTAGCCGTAGCTGCGTTAATTTTTTTTTTCATCCTAACAAACGTTAGATTGCATGTTTTCCATTCGCGAGGCGAAAAATGAAGGAGAGTCCGTTTTTCTCGATTTCGTTACTTTGTTTACCAACTTTTGAATGTTTTCCTCTGCTCGTCAAAAAAGCCTAACTTTGAACCCCACATTTTCGGGGGGCAAAAATAGCACCGAAATCGTGATGCTTGCTTGACAAATTAACTTTGACCGCGCAGCCCAGTAATTTTGTGTCGACGGAACAAATTTCTACCTCCGCCGTAGAATGCGCTTTAATTTTTATCGAACCATTTGATAATTCATCTCGGCGCGGCCGAATATCTTACTCTCGAGGTACCCTCCGTCAAAGTATATAATGGCAGTATCCGTGAGCCTAAGTACGAGGAATCTTTCATCGCGCGGGCCAGATATTCGATCGACGCAGCCGATTTAAATCAACAAGCCCGAGACTTATCATTTGTCTAATGACACTGGGGATTTTAGCGGAGCGGCCGTGTAAGCCCCCGTATACATGTAGTCACGGTGGGAAAAGGTTCCCTCGGCTGGCTCCGCTACACTTTCACCGCACGATGCATCTCGCATGAATTTTCCAGTCGCTCGGGCTCCTTACGAGACAAGCCGGTGACAAGCTCTCGCGTGCGGTCTACTCGCGCTGCCGTCGCCGCAGCCCATATAATGGAGACCCGTCGCGCCGCCACCTACGGCGCCTCGTGTCTCCGCGGAAAAATGCGGGAGGAAGACTTCGTGGACCTGGTTTGCTCAATTGTTCCGTGGCTGCTTCTTTTTTTTTCTTTAGACGCGACTGGAGAATGGAAATCTGGAGGGGAGTTGACGAGCGATCGATTTTAATCGAAGTTATGCAGTCATTATTCTTGAATTGTTCAATCGATTGGACTTTCCATTCGAGTGAATGGTAAAGAAATGCTTTTGATAATCACAATGATATTTTAATTTAATTGAATTATTGTTATTCTAATAAAGATTGAAACTAGTTACTGGATAGTAATTTTTCAAAAACATTTCTCTTAGTATAGGATTTACTTAGGTAATCATTGTGGATTTTTTCTTTTTTTTTCTTTAGCACCTCAAACAGGTGCGTGTTACTGGTGAATATTTTTTAATAAAAATAATAAAAGGCACGTACTCCTCAATCAATCACAACCCGAGCGGTAATAAAAAATGCTATGCGGTTTTTCTTCGCAAAGGAATTAAAATATTTCCGAATGTGCAAAAAAAAAGGTTCAGTAATAAAGAGAACAATTATTCAAACGTTGATTATTGAGTTACAGAAAAATTAGTCACCTTATCCACATAGTTATTGAAAGTGTAGTGGTAAGGTAGCAATGCCTTGGTTCATAAATTTCGCGGTTCTGACGCAGAGGGAGAAAAGGGAAAAAAATGGAGAAATTGATGAATTGCGGTCAGAGATCATTTCGTGGGTCGCTCGAGCTTTAAATGAGCTTTAAATCATGCGGGCCCTTTTTTACTCTCCCTCTTCCTCCCTTTCAAAGAAATCCCTTTTCACTATATAATTCCACCTCCGCAGCCAATGTTTCCTGAATATTAAAAGCTGATCGATGGAGAATATATACAATGTACCTCCAGACGTATGTAAATTCTTTTTCAGTCATACGTGCCAATGAGATTCATTGAGCTTTTTAACGCAGCAATTTTTCAGTGGTCACGGGCAGTGCAGGGGGGAGGAGAGGTCAGCAAATTGTAATAAACGACGGTGATTTCTTTTAAACTGCCGGTTTGCAAACTTCATTTTTTACACTTTGAATTCTTTATAATAAAGCCGTGGATCGTCCTTTCGTCGACTCCATTAATGAGCCTTTATTTCTCGCGTTCCAGACTCACTCGAAATTCGGTCGTCACCTCGAATCCTAGAGAGAGCAGGTCATTTATGCTTTCTGTTTGTAGACAAAGGATGTAAGCTTAAGTACGTCGAGAACCGAAGATTGTCGCAACTGATATTCCATTTGAATCCATGCTGACAATGCCTCCTCAATTTTTCTTCTTAATGTAGGTCACCTAACAAATTTCATCCTACAAAAGGATGGACTTTGAACTTTTTGATTTTTAAATTTGCACTAGTTTTCAGTGCTTATATTTATAATTCATAAGCGAATGGAGAATGGAAGAACATGAAAAAGAATTGATCGGACGTATATTCAACGTCAGTTTCAAATCAAACTCGCACTTGATAAAAGAATTGGCAATGTAATGATAAATGACGAATAAAAATGTTTCGAAAATATGAAACATCACGGCCGATAGTCAAATATGCCAAGTAAAATTTTTCGACAGTTTTATTGTTCGGCCGTGTCGTAGAAAAATTTAGGAAGTAGGAAAATCGAATAGCTTTATTCCAGGCGTATTGGAAATCTATGTCAATAAAAGTGTAGTACAACGTGATGCGCAGGAAAAGCGTTCCATTTTGCGAAGAGTGCTGTCTTTTAAAATATTCACACAATTTTTCGGACAAAAGACATTTACCCATTCCGATTGCTGCGAATTCCGCGACTTTGCGCGAAAAAGGACTAAAATAAAACTATAGCAGCGCGTTCCCTATTCCATTCGCGATTCATCCGACACCGAGTGATGTGCAAAAAAAAATCTCCACTTTTTTTAATTTTATCAATAAAGAAATGTCTTACAAAAAAGCTGTAAAATAATAATCAGCTACATCAATCGACAGGGTAATCACGTGATAATAGCGGGAAACCCGCGCTGATGCGCCGAAACCAAACAGCCACTAATCGAACAAAAACAAGCCGATGAAAAGGACGAAAATAAAATAAAAAAGTCAGAGGAAGGAAGAAAAGGGAAGCGCAGAGCGAAACTCGACTGAGGATCGAACGACAAGAAAGCGACGCCAACTACATTTAAAATACATATATATACACATGACGTGAAAAAAAAAAAACGGTGCGCAGGAGACGGTGTCGGCGATTTGAATGGACGCCGCTGTGAAATTGGAAGCCAGGGCTGCGTGTGCGCGCGCATCGAGTGTGCGCGGCTCTCGTTTCATCGCGACGACTGCAACCCCCTCCCCCTCCCCCGCATTCGCGCGTGCCCGCGTGGAGATAAAGGGAATGCAGGGGATCCGGCCTGTGTGCGCTCGAATTCGAAATTAAAATGACGGCCGCAAAACCGCGGGCTGGATGTGCATCGATGAGCAAAAGGGTCCCCCATGCCCGGAGCGCAGGTATAGGGGAGAACTGCCCACTGTTAGCCTGCTTAGTTTTTCGAGATGCAACTTCTGCGAAAAGGCTTGAGAGGCAACTTCAATTTTAGTGGATTTAATTCTTTCTTTTTTTTAATTAATTTTAACATTTTTTATTTAATTCTTCGTTCGTCTCTTTTTATAGTTTCGCTGTCTGATATAATTTCATAAATTATTTAATTTAGTATAATAAAATTAGGTGATCTGAGTTTTCTGGCTGTTTAAAAACAAATTGTAGAACTGCATTTTTGATTGAATTTATTAAACATGGATTAATATTAAAGTTATTTGATCGTTAGCTTCATTTTCAGAGGATTTTACGTTTTGAAGTTCCGCAGTCTGGTCAAACGAAATAATTATTTTTATAAACTATGCTATTTGGCGTGAATAGAAAGACGAAATCACAGTATTCTGTTCTTTAAAAAAGTAATTGTAAAAATGTATTTTCGAATTAATTTATTAAAAGTGTTCCGTGACAATAAAATAAATATTTGTAAGAATAATGAATGTTATTAATCATCGCTTAAAGACGTTCGCAGGATGTTATCAAACATTTTAATTAAAATTTCATCAATCCATTCATAAATAAAATCATTAAATTTAAAAATTTCCTGATTAGAGTCTGACATTTACTTTAAATAAGGGTGTTGATAAAAAGAGCAAATGCTAGTTTTTAATTGACACCGTAACTAAAAAAAATTTAGTGCGTGAAAATTTTTCTAGTATTCGAAAAAAAAATGTAAATAGTGGGCTGATTGGTGGTCTGAACTGGGTATCTCTGTTCTTCATAAAGCGGCTTGGGTGCTCCTTCGCTTGTCTCACAGCGCACCTTTCCTTCGCATCTCCCTCCTCGACTTTCGCGATTAATGAGATGTAAACGATTTAACGCTGAATTAGACACGACAATGGGACCGCTTGCGAGGACGAGCAGCAGCGCGACGCGCGCAGTCTTCCTCTCTTTGTGCGCAATTTACGCGAGGGGAGCTTAGAGCAAGTGGGGGGAGGACGCAGTTGGGATAAAAAGAGCGCGTTGAGAGCGGAAGATAAAGAAGAGAAGGCATAGCTGAAAATCGGGAAAATATTGCGCTGGAAATTGAAGAGGAGTTGAGGAGGGTAAAATTCTGGAAGTGTAAAAGATTAAACGGATTGGAGAAAAAGCGAGCTTGCGAAAACCTTTTTTATGCTTTTCTTCGTACGTTTTTCACGCTGTTAGTGTCACGGTGTTTTTATGGATTAAGGGGCGTGTTTCGAGATCGTAAGACTGCCGGAGGTATACGAGTTTACTAAACATTTTCAATTGATCACGATTATTACTTTTTTTTTGAGCTTTAAGAGCTTGCGAGAATGATTTTAGGAACTGGACCAAAAAGCTTTAAAATGTTTTATTGTCTTTTATAAACGGTTTCAAAGAAATAAACAAATGAATTTGTAGAGAATTGAGTTTACAAGCTTCAAAACTAAAATTCTTTCTGCAAAAATTTAATTTTAATGTTATTTTTATTTGTTTTTAAAAATCATTATTATTTCTTCCTTAATAAATAAATGTAATTTAATAAATATTGCTGGAAGGAGTTTAGATTCTTCAGCGCTTGTGATATTTTCATAAAAATTTATATTTTTTTGATTAAGTAATACTTCTGTGATAATATTTGGTATTAAACTTATTATCTCCTTCTTAGGTAAGTCTAGAAAATATTAAGATTTCAGGCAAGTTTCCGAGAGATCAAACTTGCTAAACTATAAAGTAAACTAACGCTAAGAGTTACCTATAAACTGCTATCTCAGAATTATTCCAAAATAAATTCAAACAAATTTAGGCTACTGATTAAAAAAATGCAAGGTAAACCTGCTCAACTTAAAATACACAAATTCGCCTAGTAATCGAATTTTATCCGTTTGAATTTCAAGCTTTAATCGCTGATACGTCATTGTTCGCTTGTAATCATTACTCAAAGCCAAGTTTTCTCAATCCAAGTGTGCAGGTCCCGTAACACACAGATGCAACAATTAGTTACTCCAAACTAAAGAGTTACCCGCTCTCGAAGTTTATTCTAATTGCAACTCCCAAGAGCTTTGGATGGCTTTCGAGAATCGAAATGACTGAAATGCCGCGGCGCCGCGAGTTATTCGAATTTTCGAAACGAGCCATTGTCTTTTCAAGGACAATTTAGTATCGATCGATCGTTCAATTTAGAAGCGTCGTCGTTATTTTCGCTCCTTAACTCTCCTTCTTTTTCGCCTGCCCCCTTTTCCTTCTTTATCCCCGCTGCACACCTCTTCATCATCCGAGCCGCGGATAATGAACTGCACTAGGCACTCGGGGTGTCACGTTTTGCCGAGTCGCGAAATGTCGAGGCGCGACGGGCCATTGTAATTCAAAGTTAATTACCCACAATGCAGACGTTTACGGGGTTTTAGGACTCGGCATTTAAATAGCGATCCCCAGGTGCAGTAGTTCAGCGAATCTATCGGCACGTAGAAGGCGTGCGCCAAGCCTGGAGGTGTATAATACACGAGCGACGGGACTTTCTCACGTGAGTTTGTTAATTATAAGTTTTTCGATGAACGGGCTCAGATTAGGATTTCGTTATTTAATGTATATTGGAAAGATCGTTGCTTAATGTCACGACGTAATTGCCCCGGCGGAATCGTTAATATCGAACTATCACGGGGCCGGAACATAAATATTTTTTGCGATTCGTTGCCTCGTGTGGGATTTTTTTCTTAAGCGCGATCAATTAATAGCCTCCGATGCCGTTAGCCTAATAAATGCTCGTATAATTTAGGAAATATCGAAAGTTGGAACTAATCGTGTATACGTGTATCGGCAATTTGGGATAAATAAAAAGGAGTAATAACAAATCTATTTTTATTTTATATAAATAAAATCGTAGGTGAAGTTTTCTACTACATAAAAAGTCTATACAACATATAAAACGAGGATTTATTTGCAATTACGCTTTTACTTTCTCCAAGAGAAAGCTTTGTATTTTTAATATCTTGTCGAATTTTACCTGACACAATCATTTATTTGCTAAATGGGATTTTAACGCACAAATTAATTTGCGTTAAGAAAAACACAAAGAATTCACTTTAAATTAATACTGTACATTCATTGATTAATTTACGCTATTTCAAGATTTTTAATTAAACAAAAATACAAGGATGAAGCAAAGCGGCATCCGCTGGAAAATATATGAAAAATCGAAGGCAAAAATAATGTGATGTAAGGCTCAATAATAAATTAGCGGATGACTAAAAATAAAAGTAGAATACTTAAGAGGATCGACAAAAGCAAATAAGTAAATCTCCACTGGCATTGTTATCGGAGCAGTTGATCAAATAAAAGAAATGCAGATAAGAGGAGTGGAAAATGCCTCGAGGTTGCGAATTTAAAATTGGACCGGTCGAAGTCCAGTTTAGGTCGTACACATTCGCGTGTTCGCGTTGTCCCCTTCCCCCCTTGAATGCGCAGCAGTCCAATGAAGTTACGCCTTACTTCGTTATGCTTCGTATCTTTTCAGCCGCGTATGGCCATTTCTTTCCTCCTCGTTTTTTTACCCCACCCTACCCGCGTCTCTTTATTTCTCGTTTTATCCGTCTTCACACGGTCAAGACGTTCCATAGCTGCTTGTCGTCGTTAGCTTCTCAACGAGCGAACGAGAAGAAGCGAGAGAGGAAAACGAAAAATAACGATCGGCAATTTATTGCTTTGGCACTGAACTTCTCCAAAGAAGTTTTACGATTTATAACGCGCAATAATGAATGTTTGGATTGAAAATCTCAAAATTTATTTTCAGTACATCCATTCGGCCGATATAAATATATCAAAATGTTTTCTACGATTACCAACGATTGTGCGCTATTTGTTACTGATAAACTGGCGGTTTCTCAGATTCGCAGGGAAAATACCTTCTGATTTAGCGGTTGTGGGGTCAGTTTCGTTTAATCGCTGGTACCTTATAGCAGCGTTTCTTTTTTTTTATGTTTTTGTTACTTTGGATTTCAAATTCTCTCGACTTTTTAAATTGTAAATTGCAACAATTTTCATTCAAACAAGTTTGCATTCTAAATATTTTTCAGGGGAATACTTTAAGGCTCCCAATAAAATATAATTACGGTCTTAAAGAAATAATGAGTTCCGATAACAGGCGCATTTTAAGATCCTTATATACGAAAATTCCAAAATTATCAAGATTGTGGAAGATATTTAAATGTAAACGTGTTTCGATCAAATAAACACACGAATTTCAGCTCGCTCATTTTTTTAATATTTCGTTTTTCAAATAATTTAGGATTTATTAACGCCAATCAATGCATTGTTCCAGCGATTCTTTCACTTCAATATTAAACTCTACATCAACTGCATCGTTCAGCTAAAAAAAATCCCTCGTATATTTGGCAAACATAAATTCCACGTTTATCATCCTGGTCATTGTATCTTGCCACTGATGCACAATAATATCGTCGGATCATTCAACTCAGTAACTAATTAAATTTTGCACCATAGCCACGATCAAAGCAAGGGCTCTAAATGAATTCAACGGGAGAGCCGAATCGGGAAATTTGCGTTCGAAATTAAACGGCTGTTTAATATAATAGGGAAGCGAGAAAGAGAGGAATGATCGCGCCGAAGAAAGAAATAGAGAGAACAGAAGGGAAAAGAGGAGGAGGAGGTGGGGGAGAAAAGATGAGGGCGCAAAGGGCCGAAGGCAATTTACGAGGTATCGAAGACCTTGTACACTCCCATCCGCCAACGTGGCTGCAGCAGACTTGCCCAGCAGAATCCACTTCTCTTCTTCACTTTGCTTCTCGGAGCTCGTTCGCCAGACATTATATTCATCCTTCGCCCTCACCTTTTCTCCCTCTCTCTCTCTCTGCGCTTGGGATTCTCCGCGCTGCTGTTCTTTTCGCATGCGGCCCGGCGATGCTGCATGACTATTCCAAGTCAGCACTAAGACGCGCAGGAAAAGAGGAGAACTTGGCCGGGGAGGGAGATATCGTGATTCTTTTGAAGGATTTCATCGTAACTGCTTGGACTGACTGGGATTAAACGAAAATACTGGGCTCGATTATCTATAGAATTTTGTTCCTTAATTTACATAGCTTATACCAATATTTTTGAACAATTTTTTAATCGTTGATTAAATATAGTTTTATTTAATGGATTGGAGTTAAATGAAACTACACGGAGAGAAAAGTCTAGTAAAACTTACTGCACTATTTTGTAACGCAGAGACAGACTCGAGAAATAAAAAAATTTACTAGAAAATATAGTAAATGTGCTAAGTAAAAAGTCTAGCACATTTTACTAAATTTTCTAGTAAACTTTTTTATTTGTCGAGTCTGTCCCTGCGTTACAAAATAGTATAGTAATTTTTACTAGACTCTTCTCTCCGTGAACTGCAGCCCGCTTATTTATGAAAATTTTTTCCTCAATTAGGGTGGTTTCTTCGAATGTTTTTGAATCTTTGATCAAATGTAGTTTTATCTAGTTTTTTATTATTTTCAAAATGAACTAACACAATTATTCTTAAACTTCAATTTAAAATAACATTTTGCAGTATTTCCGTTGCACGAATGTAATAGCGTAATCCTATTAGCTAGGAAGTATATATCTAAAATTTAATTAATACGCTTGACATGATGTCTCTTGGTTTGAAAGATAACCAGAGACAGTTTTTACCTTATAAGCAGCTTTAAACCGAATAAATAATTTATTTTTTGCTTCGCACTTACTACTTTATCTCTAATTTAAGAGGATAATAATCTTATTAATTCATTTAGTCTTGATCAGAAATAATAACGAATAAATAAATAATTAAACTTTCATCTCATTTCGGCCTTGCCTTTTCCGCAATAAAAGCCTTTCTCCCATCTACCAAGGAACCGACGACCAAATAATTACAATCCTGACGCGTTTCACTCGCCGGAGAAGTTAAAGTCTTAAAAGGGTGCGAATGCATCAAGTCGAGCGTGCACTAAAGCAATACAGCGGACGTTTGAAGATCTGCTGGCGTCAATGGTCATGAAACGTGAAGTTGTTTACCTTTAAATTCAGTCATTCATAAAAGGGGGCCAGGTACTCTCTCTCTCTCTTTCTCTTATCCGCACGTCGTCTCTTTTTCTCTCCGCGCACCTCGCTCTTCTCCCCTCTCATTCGTTACGTATTTAACTAGAGTCAATCATGTCGAGAGGCAAGCGCAGACGTGCACCGGGGAAACTATTCAAGCTCTCTGTTGCGCGCTCCTTTACGTCGCGGTCAAGACTGGCTCGTATTTAAGTCTACGAGTATAGAAGGCCTCCGGACGTCAACGAGGCACCTTTTACCGCGGCGAGAGGCACTACAGTCGACCCTCCGCGATGATGACTCTCGCTTTTGCGGCGCGCTTCTCGCTCGAATTATTACTCATTTTCTTAATCTCTGTTTGCTCTACGACGAGGGGCCTCGGCGCCTTTTCCTTCGCTCCATCGCGCTTCGGATTTTCCCTCTTTAAAGCGGGCGTTTTATTTTTTTAAGGCGCTTAAATAAATTTTTCGTGCGCGAGCGAATCGCAGTGCGAACGCGAGCTTCGATTATTAACGGCGCGCATTGTTAATTAAGTAGATTCGATTAATTTTTCCGCTCGTTTTTTCAATATGCCTCGTCAATGGCTGGATATTCTCTTGATCGCACATGAAAAGGCAGTTCGTTTATATTTCATTGCCTTTTTACTGTCATTTCAAAGGCTTTTGTGATTATATTTTAGCTTTTTCATTATATCGTTATACCTACGAGCAAAGCAGGGGTATAATTTATCTATTCTCTTAACGACGCGGACGATTCGGATAAAATCTACGAGAAATTATTAGCTGGATTTGGAAGAAACGTTAATCTGCGCAGATGGAACTTCATCTGCATATTTTAATTTTATTTATTTTTTTTTGTATAAATAAAAGTAAGGTAGCGTAAAATGTATCAATGGTGGTAATATTTTTTATCCATTCTTGAACAATTATTGTCCCGGTTTTTTTCACCGTCAAGTTTTTCTCTTTGAGCGCAGAGAGATTTAGTTCAGCTTTCAACAACTCAATTTTGAGTCGTGAAACTACAAAAAGTTTTACCGTACACAGGTCACGAATATGTCCGCGAGCAAAAAAAAAATATATATAAATCCTTTTCAGCTTTTGACAACTAAATTTTCTGTCATTACATTAAAGGGTTTCCCGTTTACAGGTCCTTGCTTTCCAGCATCCACAACTTTTTATCCCATTTTTTAATTAAGTAAACGACGAATATCCATTAACTTTTCGTTTGACGACTAATCGAATTTTCACACATTTTCGTGTCCTTTGATGGACTTTTTAAATAACCAGAATTTGCTAGTAACATAAAAGAGTAACAAAAAAAATGATGATTTACCGCTATAAAATATAAAAACGAGATTTTTTTACCTCGCTTGACTTGAATCAATAAACATGCAGCTGTTTTTCGAGTGAAAAAAAGAATTGCTAATTTCCGAGATGATTGTAGGTGTTGAAACTTCTTTTCTACTGACAGGTTTCATTATTTTTAACTGAAATATGTATGTTGTTTTTTAGAATAGCGCTTTTTAAGTTACGCCAGGCTTGTTGGAAATACTGTCCCATTCATTACAAGCCTACGCAAGTATTTATTTTTGTATCCAAAGGAAAACATTTGTAGCATAAAATAATAGCCTATTCACAAAAGAGAATGTTTCACTTTTAGCTTGAAAGAAGTTCTCGATTTAACAGAATTGTCAGCACAAAACAAAAAAATAATTCGTTTGCTTATTATTTTTTTGTGCGCGTTAATTTAATGAGCAAGTACAAAAAATTTTAATTCATATTTTCGTTAAATCTTTTCTTTAAAATACTAGCTAATAAATTTACAAAACAATGGCGCACATCCATAGAACGTGGAAAAAATCTGCATAAAATCCTTATGCAAATTTGCCGTGATTAAGCAAAGTATAAAACTATGTATTAGAACTACCGAAAAATGAAGGACGAGCGAGAGAAGAAAACGGATAGAGTTAAAATAAAAGTAGAGTCGAAAGGCGCGTCGTTATCTATCACCGCGGAGGGTCGAGGGCTCTTATCGTGTCAATTTGATAATCAAATAAATCGGGCCCAATCAATCAGGCGCAGTGGCTGCGTGAGGCTCGGACGTCAGCGGCGGACAATGAGGCTCCGTGGAAGAAGAAGGAGAGGAAGGAGCGCGCAGCCGAAGGAAAGAAAATAAGAGGGAGAAGGAGGCGAGCTCGTAACTCCTTATTAAATGCGGCGCAGCATGCCACTCGGCGATTATACGCCTCTCGCGGCGCCTTTGAATTGGACGCGCGTTCAAAACCGCGCGATACCTCAGCTGCCGTCGACTTACCAACAAATTGAATTGATTAATTTATCGGACGCAGTACAATGCATTGATAAATCCACGGGCCCCTCTCCCTCGCTCTCTTCCTCTCATTCACTCTCCCACCTTGGCCGCGGAGACGCAGCGTCGCTTTGTCTCTTTCTGGGCGCTCGCATAGGGGCCCCTGCCTCGTTTCCCCCTTTTACACACTCGCTTTCTTTGTATCTGCTCGGCCGTTTCGCCTCTCCCGACTCGCCTTTTTTACGCGCGTTTGTTTATCGCGAACGTCTTTTTCGGAATTTACTTACACGATTTTTGCATCTCGCGTACGTGTCCTATGGCTCTCCTCGCGAGATAAGTGAAACGAGAATGTACAATTATTTATGCTAAATTAAATTGCCTCGCGGTTAAGTGCCCTATACTCCTCTACTGCGGCTGCAATTTACGACTGCTCGAATTTAACAAAGAATAAGTGTGGCCCTCTCAGCGTGTCATCGTTTTCGTGTCATTTTTAATAAAGTTTCTATAAATTTAACTAAATCCGTAAATTACTAAACACTATAGTACAATTTAAAATTCGCATTGCATTTATTTCATTTGAAAGTAGTGAAAAATACACGCTAAATCAGCTGAAGTGAAATAGAGTGAAAATTAATTCTATTGTCGTCAAATTTTCACTTTAATTGTATATTGAAATAAACTCCCTTACTCTCTAAATCTGAAAATTCACATATTAAATGACATTTTGAAAAGGTGAAAATACGTCAGCTACTAGTTAGACGTTAATATTCACATATGTAATGTGTGAAATCAAATTTCACTAATTCAATATGATAATATTAACATATGAAAAATAGTAAAGTGACTTTTCACGTATGAAAAGTAGCAATTTTTATTATCAAAATAGTAATTTTTAGAATTTTCAAAAATTCTCGCCACTTAAGACTGTCACTCCTTTCTTCTCTGTAAATTTGAAAATGTGAATAGTGACATATTTAATGTGACAAATCGTTCACATAATTATCACGCGAACGACTTTTCACTTATCAAAAGTCACTGTTCACATTTTCAGATTTAAAGAGTTAACCACAGTAGCAATTTTTATTAAGTTTTTTCTCTCAGTGCAATTAAAGCGAAAATTTGACTCAGAGTTAGAGTTAATCTTCACTCCACTTCGCTCCAGCTGCTTTAGCGTGTAAACCGTTTCCCACCCCCTTTCTCCGCACTTTTATAAAAAACTATAAAATTTCTCGGAGAAAACGTTGCTGGGCCGTCGCGGGGGCGCGCTCGATCCGCAGCCTGAAAGGGCAAACGTACAAAGCGCACCTGGTGCAAACAATGGGCACAAGCGGGCGCATCGTCTTCCGCGTGTCGCGCGCGCGGCTGCGTCCGTGACGCGCCGGACACGACGGCCCGAGCGCACTACCCGCGACACAGCCATAATTCTCTATCATCGCGCGATTGTTTCGTCGCGGCCGTTATCTTCCGCGCGCCGCGGTAGCGCCGGCGGCCCGGCG
Source organism: Sycophila sp. Sp_5 (assembly GCA_018906775.1). Lineage (NCBI taxonomy): Eukaryota > Metazoa > Arthropoda > Insecta > Hymenoptera > Eurytomidae > Sycophila > Sycophila sp. Sp_5. Next base: position 2,661,383 of record JACCID010000018.1, read on the forward strand.
AATTCTTACGCTCGGCATACCGCCGATAAATTGCGGCCGACGGGTAATTAAGTGGGTCATTCGTCGCTAATTTATATACGGCCCGACGAAAATCGCGAGCAGAACGGCGCATTGTCAAAGTGCCAAGAGGACGAAAAAGCTGCGCGCGTGAAGGGAGGGGGGCCAGAAAAAGTGCGGCGGCGCTCCGCTGCACAGGCCGCCGGTCATCTGCGCGGCGCTGAGGCATCGAGAAAAACTCGCCGCCCACTTAAGCCGACGCCGCATTGCATTTTGCTCTCCGTCTTCTTCCACTCGGTGTCGCGCTCCTTGCGTTTCGAGGGTCCCGTTAAAGGGTTTTTGGGCGGTTTTTGCCCGCGCGTACCCGCGAGGCGGGCCAAAACAAATTAATGTGCCTTTGACGGATTCCAGATGGATTGGCCGAGGACGCATGGAGCTGGAGATGAGAAAATTTCAATGAAATTGCGTAGTTGATGATGATAGGCTTTATTGGGAAGGGTCGAATTTTATGACAAAATACTGAAGTGTACTTCGTTGTAAATTAATTAATTAATTTGAAAATATTTTTCATTAAGCTTTGGTAGAAATTATTTTGATAATATTGCTTCAAAAAGTGAAGGTAGTAAATGTTCCATCTCGATCGATCACTGAAATTTGAGTGGTTAAATAAATATTAACATTTTGCACGCTGGGGTGTATAATTTTCATGCGCCGCTGCACTGAGGCATGAATAATATTCCTCAAATTCACTCGAATTACGTAATAAAATATTATAATATTTAATAAGTGCGTAGTGGTGCTGTAGTAAAAGACATGAAATATTTTAAAATCATTTTATTATGAATAATTTTACGCTCGTAAATTATGTCGTAAAGAAAAGTGTCATTTCTTTTCTTCGGCTGTACACTGAAGCTAACAATTATTAATACATGTGTATAAGTTTAGTGGCGATTATTCGTCATTTGACTTCACTAAGAGAAATGTTTTAGAAAAATTATTATCCAGTCTAGGAGTCGAACCACAGACTGCATTTAGTGAAATAATTACTATTCATTATTATAAATTTTATTAAAATTCTAGTATAATTTAGAATACGTAATCGTAATGTTTTCTCTAAATTCATACTCCCAGAATGGGTAGTAATTTGTACTAGAATAATAGTAATTTTTTCATAACATTTCTCTTAGTATACTTATTCATTAAAAAAATTCCTCCCTTTTTGATGACTATATTTGTACACGTAGAGGAAAGTTTTAATAAAAGTTACTATACTTTTTTGTATTGCAGGGATAGACTTGAGTAAAAAATTTAACATTTATTAAACTTGTAGTAAAATTTACTTTAAATTCAACAAGATTTATTGAAAATCTAAGAAATATTACTGTACTTTCTAGTAAAACCTTTTACTTATCAATTCTCTCCCTGCCTTACAAAACAGTATAGTAATTTTTATTACAACTTTTCTCTCCAAGTACCTGCATTATAAATTACAATTCTTTTTTTAAACATTACATATCGCGATATTCTATGATAAAGAAGTGTACTATATATAGACGACGAACAACTTTTATTCAAAGGAAGAAGCTTCGTCTAAAAATTCAGCCGACGAACCGACCGCAAGGTTTCTTCTGTAAAACATCGCGCGTGACCGAACGACCGTCCAGTTTCGCGGCCCCCGTCTTATCCGACCCCCGCGTATTCCCTTCGCTTTTCTCGTGCTCGCGCGCTCGGCGGCGCACAGTGAGATCAGAGGCGCTCGCTCGCCGGGAAAACTACAGGTTCGCTCGGAGGATAAGCCCGGCGCCTGTTCACTTATTTACCGGGGTTAGAGTGCATTGAAAATTTTATTGGAATCCGTCCGCGGACTATCCGGCCTGACCCTCCTCGGGTACCGTCGAGGTTCAATTTTACAGGGGGGACATGCGAAAATCCAACTTTTCCTGCTCTGTACTCTGTCCCGCCCCAACAAACTTTTTTCCGCGAATCAATCTGACGGTCCTTTTTTTTTAAGGCTGATTAAATATTTACGCCTTTGCATTGATCTTTTTTTTGGCGGAGAAGATTCTTAGAATTGGAAAAGTTCTTTTTGTTGTAACTCGAGCACAATTTTTAGTGGTCGTTTATAATCAATAGCTGATGGTTTTTTATTTGCGAGATAAGCATTATTTACCGTGCTTTATAAATTTAAGTCCGACGAAGTGGGAATAAATATATTTTACTTTCTAGTGTATATACAATACTCCATTCTAGAGGTTTGATTTATTTGCAAGTTGCGCTTTACAAATTTCCTATTATGTTCGCTGATTGTTGAACACACAGAAGGACATTTGCAAGGCACAAGTCTCGATTGAGAAATCGATGGGAAACGCGGGGGCACAGTTAGATTAGCTAAGATCTGGTTTAAAACCAATCATGATGAATTAATTAAGCTGCTTACTCTCATTAATTCTTCAATAAATCTACCGCGAGCTGATTTAAATGCGCTCAAAAGGGTCAAGGAGATTTATAATCTGCTTATTCGCTGAATAAAATTCTGAAAATATGGTTCACTCATTTTAATGTCGACTCCTGCAACAAATGTATTATATAAAGAAAAAGGAGTTTAAACGGAACGCTATTATTTCATCAAGTGGAATATTACTTCATCAAACATCAAAAAAAAAAAAAAGTGATATTATTGGAGTTTGTAAACTCGCTTCGCTCGTCCGCAAACCTCACACGAGGTTTAAAATCCCTTTCCCGCACATATATCGAAACGCACTATTTTTGAGTACACGTAGAATTATTAAAAAAGTTGTTTTTTATTTTGGAAATTTAAAGGTGCTGTACCCCCTTAAAAAATTTCGTAAAATAAAATGGTAAATTTTTCTCGAACCACCGTCGAGGAAGGTGCGTAGTCGTCCTCCGTGGGACAAGGAGATCAGCGGCTCAAACGGAGGGAGAGAAAGAGGCCGCATTACCCGGCATTAAGTCACAGAGATAAGCACCTGCGTGTGGGAGGCTCACTCGGACCGGCCGATCGCGTGCGCGGCCGCGAGGGCATCGCGCGCGCGCGTCGTTTATTTTGTAAATTGGGAGATATTCCGCTCTTTTTCCCGCGGGACAAAGGGACGCGGCGTCCCGCTACGCGAATTCGTCGAAGGTCCCCCCCGACCCTCCCTGCCGCGATGCAGGGCCCGATTACGGGGCCCGAGTGCGTAAGGTACTCGCCGCCGCTGATCGCCGAGCGGAGATACGGCCGGGCGTTATTTCGTCTTTTTAATGAGTATCGGGGCTTTTGCGGGCCCGGCGAGCCCCAGAAATTGATGGGGAAAGTCGGCGCGGGCCACGTTTATAATGCCTCCTCGACTCCCGTGGCGTCAACGCCGCGCGTGCCTGCGCAGGGGAAGGGGAGGCGCGCCTCCTGCCAAAATGAGCTGCCCCTCTGGGCTGTGGACCCTCGCGAGGAATAATTGAGGGGCTCGTTTGTCGGAAAATTAATTTTTGCTGCGGCGTTCTTCAAATCGCCCTGTGGGAATGAAGATGAACTCCTCGGCCTTCTGCTTGCTGCAGCTATCGCCGGCTACGGTATTGCGACCGGGTCAAATAATCGCTCGGGGAATCTTGAAAAATCGATTGGCGTCACTGGGGAGAGAGCGCGCGTGCCTCGCGAGAGGAAGAACCGAACGATTCGATTCATGGATGCAGATCTTCCTTATCTCTTTTTTTTTCTTTTTTTTTCTAGATATATGCTTTTCGGGAAAATAAAGTATTTTGAGAACGTGAAATAAAAATTTATAAAAAAGCGATAGAGTCGATTATATTGTAGAAATATATTTTTTTCAAATACTAGATATATGTTTTTCGAGAAAATGAAGTATTTTGAGAACGTGAAATAAAAATTTATAAAAAAGCGATAGAGTCGATTATATTGTAGAAATATATTTTTTTTTCAAATACTAGATATATGTTTTTCGAGGAAAATGAAGTATTTTGAGAACGTGAAATAAAAATTTATAAAAAAGCGATAGAGTCGATTATATTGTAGAAATATATTTTTTTTCAAATACTAGATATATGTTTTTCGATAAAATGAAGTATTTTGAGAACGTGAAATAAAAATTCATAAAGAAGGGACATATCCGATATAGAGTCGATTATATTGTAGAAATATTTGATGCGCAAGGCTACCCTTTTGTATTGTTTATTTATTTATTTTTTTTTAATAAAACGGATTATTACTTTGGATGGGCCTCAAGTGTTTATCCCGCACGATTTAATGGATTTTTAACGTACGACTTTATACCGGTGAATTTAATTATGCCCGACGTCTACGATTGGGGAGAAAGCAATAAATTGACAAATTAATGTCGAGTTATTCCGTTAAACTGGCACTTCCGTGAGAAAGTGCAGGCGAAGCTTGACTGCTTTCGCAGGGCTGCAATGTGGCACACGTGCAGCCCGATCCGGTGGTGAGCGCCTCTTTAAAAGGCTCGCTCGCGCCTTCCTTTTTTATCCCCCTCCTGGGGTCTACCCTTTATTAAGAGATGGCGGCGTCTTTTCCTCCGTCGAGTGAGAATCCGAAGATCTTTTCGGCGATTATCGTAGATCTGCGCGCCTCGCCGGGCGGTAATTAAAAAATTCGTACCCTCCTTTTCTTTCTCGTTTTTTCTCTCCTCCTCCTGCGGTGCACGCTGACCTCACTCGGATCGCTCGTTCCAATTTCCAAATACTCGATAGGGGAAAGATATCAATTGGTCGGGCGACCGGCCGGAGGCGATCATTTCCGCCAGGGGAACGAGAACCCTTTCCCCCTCTCCCTAGAAAAATGAAAAGTTGATCGGCGCGGTTATTAAACAATGGAGGAGAGAAGGCCCTCGCGAAACAATGCAATTCGAAGAGCCGATCTGGCTGCCGGAAGGGAACAAAGCGAAGTTTCGCTAGTCTCGACGAGGGCAGCCTCGAACACCACTTAAAATCTTAAAGAGTGCATCGTCCGAGTGGACTTGGGAGGCAGCGTTTCCCCTTTTTTCTCTTTTGGCTGCAGGGGAAAGAAAGCGAGAAAAGAGGAGAGGAACCGCGAGGATGGATGAAGAGGAGGGAGAGGCGAAGGCGACGCAATTTGCGAGTGACTTTGTATCCTCCGGCACGAGGGATTTCGCCAACTGTCGTCATTTTGCGAATCGCCCCGTAACGCCGCGGCAAAGGCGCCGACGACGGGGCGAGGTCGGGCGCTGGCAAATCCTGATTTAAGGAGCGCGCGTGAATAAGAAATCGAGACGATGAAAGTAACCCCCTCGCTCTGTCTGTCTCTCCGGCGAGTCGCTTTATCTTGCTGCGCTCCGAACAAGAGTGCGAAATTCTAGTGCTACTTTCGCGAGGCTTTTAACAAAAGTGCCAACTTCAATTACTAATGCACCCGGTGAAAGAGAATATTTTAATAAACTTCATCGTTAGGGAAAACACTGGAAGTACGAAGTCCTTTATTCCAGTTGCAGAATGGATGAATGTACCAGTAGGTACCTATACTGATAAAATTGAAATGCGTTATACTATTTACACTTTAACAACCTTCAATTAAAAAAAAAATTGCCCCTATTGTATTACAAAAAGTGTTTTGAAATCTATTTTTTGATAGCGCGTTGCGCTGCATATAGTGAAGTAGTAACAGACGGGCATGGCCAGACACGTCAAATCAATTTTTCTCTTGTGCTTTTTCTGAAGATGATAAAGTTAATAAGTTTTATTTTGATTCTTCTTTTAAAATTGTATTTTATAATAATAACCGACCTCTTGAATTTGTTTACAACTACTGAATCATAAAAAATTATCCACTAATGTTTAAGCAATTACTACTACTCTCCGTTTTTTTCAGATGTTCTTTTTCTTTTAAAAATACACGTTTTTAATTAAGATTTTGTCTGCTATTTTGAGATACCCAAAGGGATTTTTTTTTTAATTAAAAATAATATTTTTTTCAATTTCCCCTATTCATTGGAAAGGGGAAGCATAGGTCCGAATTCTTCGCATTCAGCGAATTTTTAATAACGATTGAAAAAAAAAAAACTTCATAAAATACTGTACCTGAGCGCAGTGAAAAATATTTACTAACTACGTTACGCACTAATTCGGTCGGGAATATCACATGACGACAAATATTTCTAGCTTTGGGAAAGGGAAAGAGAGAAAAAGCGCAGGGGAAGTCGGCGAAAACGAAAACGTATATAGAGAAGTGAGGAAACGACAACAAAGCGCCACAGTAACGTACGCGAAGTGGAGTCACGTTAAGTTAATTTGCATACCCCGGACAGCGCTAATTGCGGCTCTTGAACTTTTCAGTAGATAAAGTTGTGCTCGGGCTCGGCAGCCGTGAGTTCGGAAACTGAACTGCTTACTTTTTTTTCCACCATTTCGCTCTGTTTCCCACTTCTGTCTTTTGTGCACGCTTCTGAATTATTGTCCTCACATTTTAACTTATCATCGTAGATCGAGATTTAATTACTCTTGCGCTTTTCAACAGTTTTTTTTTATACGTTGAACAATTTTTCGGAGGAATAAGCTGCCGAATTCTGAAACTCATTATTTTTCGAATAAAAAGCAACTTTTTGTTTAATAATTAAATTGCACACATAAATTAAAAAAAAAGAATACAAAAGAAAACTGAGATTTTTAAAATAGAGTTAATTGCATGATCAGCAGTAGGGGATTATTATACGATGGGCCTTATTTATCAATTGATTGTACTTGTTTAAAAAATATTAGAGGGCTGTAATTGCATAGGGATATTGGTTTTTATTCCTGCTTTATGTAAAAAATGTGATTGTTTTATTATTCAGATCCTTTTTTCTTCAATTTTTCCTTAAAATGTGCGTCTTGTCCGAGTTTCCTCTAATTAATTATTAATTTATTTGGAATCATGTAATAAAAGGTCATTTAAAATAAAAGACAGCTTGTGAGAGTATTGATTTGACGAATGGGAAAAAATATACTTTGCATGCTCATACTCCTGTACATTTGAGCGTAAAGCACGGTTTTACGAGCGAGCAAAGTGAGGGATCGGATTTTTCGATGCTCGTCGTTTCCCGTACACAGAGTGCGCGACCTTTTTTACGACTCGCGATCGCACGCGAGGTTACAACCTGCTCGCTACTCTTCTTCTCGATTGCCGCGTGCCCCACCCCTCCTCCTCCTCTTCTACCGTCTCTTTTTGACGGCGAGCTCCTTTTCTTCGCCGAGTATTTATCGATTATTCCGATCTCGTAGCGCATGGAGAATTTCGCATTCAGCGTTACGAGAATAATTTTTCACACGTACGTCGAAAACATCCCCGAGCCTTTGTGTGCTCTTTTTCGAGCTCTAATACCCTCCTCCATTCGTGACGAGCCTCTCGCTTATGTTTACCGATATGCAGAAAAATGGTTCAGATGCCGGGTGCCAAAGAAATTTTTCAAATCGAAATGAATGCGAGCATCTCGAAAATATAGGTCGCCAATGCGCAAAAATAAACTTTCAAAGCTGCGGGGTAAAAAGTGACGTGAAAGGACTTTTTGCACTGTCACATTGGAATAACCGTTTGAGCGGCATTCCCATTACTTTTCGAATATTTTTTTTTTATTATTATGAGACAAATCTTGAAGATACAATCGTAATAGAAGGCAGAACTACAAGTTATCGCGAGCTTTTTTTGTTTTTAAAAAAGAAATCAAATGCCAAGTACTTGAATTATTTAAATTCAGCATATTGAATCTGTTATGTCATGACTAGTGCAAATTCCGGCGGATTTGCATGGGTATCGTTTTTCGTTGGCTTTCCGGCTCACTCATTTGAAATTCCGGGAATAAAAGTTTTATATAAATTGAAAATGTCCAATAAATGAAAAGTCAGAGCGATACAGCCACTGTGTATGAAAAAGATTTATTTAATAAATTAAAATACGGCCGATTTTGTGTACGCCGCATTGATAACTCCGCGGGTTTTCAAACATTTTTCTGCTTGCACCTCCGAAAGCGATAATAAAGGAAAACGTTAATCCTGTGTTATACGGCAGAAGAATTGCAATTATTGCATTTAAATTTTTTTTATTTACGTTCAATAAGTCTGACGACTATAAAATCCGCGAGAGACTTTGCTGCACCAGTTTCTCGAGCAGCCTATGTATAAATCCAAATTTTTTCGAGCTCGCCGGCCGCAGTAACGACTCGGATTTCAGGCGGGCTGGAAACGAATTTAAATGTAAATATTTCGCGTTGCCTCTGCGATCAACTAACAGATCCCGCGCCAATGTGCGGATGGGCTGCAGCCGGTAAGCTGGTACTTTCGCTGATACCTCTCCTGCTGACTTTAATCTGCCCTATTATGCGCCGTCCAGTTTATTTCCATTAGGGCGGTATTAAAGGATTGCCGCTGGTTGATGATGCTACGCGAAGCTGGAGACTCCACTGCAGACGCGGACTGTATATATTTTTCATTGTATACGCGGCGATCGTTTCGTCGATGTTACGCTTTTATATACCTCGAGTACTTCCGATATGAAAATTTTCAAAGAATTTCCCATATTGTTTTGCTGTTTTTACTCATGTGTTATCCTTTTTTTTTGTTCCAGGTAAGGATTCCTGGAGATTTTACAATTTATTCATCGAGCTTGCGTAAGTAAATTGAAATATTATACAGAATATGTTAATTTACTTATTAATACTGCAGTCCAATTTCAAGGTAATTAAAAAAAAATAAAAATAAGCTAAATTGCGATAAATACGGACATATTACAGTATGTAAAGCAAGTTTACTTTATAAGTATTACTCGTAATAATTTTATCGAGCTGCGATCATGACCAATTCACGCGAATTTAATATGAAACCAGTATCGCTAATATTTGCGTGAACGATCTAGGGAATCAAATAAATTATTGGCAATTGAGGTTAAATACACACATAATCATTGAAGAATAAGGTAAATACCTGAAAGCCTTCAGCTTGATAAACTAATTCATGTATTTTCAATTTACATTTTGCTAATTTGTATTATAATTTACAATTAATGAGTTAACCTAGGCGTGAACTAGGTAATCTGATCAAGCTGTAAATGACAATTGATAAAATAATTTTATGAATTAATTACACCTCAGGGAATACGTAAAATATTATATTATAGAATAAAGCAAGCGACGAAGTTATTCAAAGCATGTAATATCTTTTGATGCTTCATCCGTTACTGCTATGATTGAACACACCACAGAATCAAACCAATATTTGCTGCGTGAAGTTTAATGAATAACGTTACAGCCACTAATTAATTCCCTTGGGATATACAAAGGAAAAGTACAGTAAATAATGGTATTCCGATTGGCCCTGGAATCCACTGTATCTGCATTGGTAACCCATATATACCGCATACAAAAATATCCAGCAAAACGCGAACTTATTTCAACGTCATTTTTAATGCAGCCGTTTAACATAGATAGAGACAAATGCCACGGAATGCTGCAGGAATTATTGAAACTTTACCTGCGCACGTGCAGGATTAATTCATTGTCGTCGTCATTATCGAATTCTTATTTGAACATTGTATCGCCGCGCGCTTTACACAAGTAAGCTCGGCTTTTTCTCTCGTCCGGCAATGAGAATTTTAAGCTCCCCGCTTATACTCCTCTCGCAGATGATCGATGATCGTAATACGTCCGCTTATAAACCCGCCGCATAAAGGCTTTGTACGCGGCATTGAAAACCCCCAGATCTCAATGCTGCAGGCGCGTGTCCTCATTACATCGATTTTTTTCTCTCTTACAAAAAGTAAATAAAAAAAAAAAAAATTCTCACGCCGCGGTCACAGATTTCTCGCCGCCGCGACACTGAGGTGGTAATTAATATCGGGTCGCACGAAGAAGAAACGTTTTTTTTTTCCTCTCTTCCCTCCGATCACTTAAGCAGGGCGCGCAGTATAGTTGTACCCGTGAAAAAAATGTCGCCTCGGTAAGAAGAGGCGCGCGAGCGAGCGAGCCGATGAATTATTGGTCGCGCGCCGGGGCTTTACTCTCCTCTCCCTTCATTACGAAATAATTCGGATCCCCGAGCGAGAGGGATTCCGCGTAAGGAATTTCTGCGCCGCCGCCCGGTATGATTTAACTCGGTAACGAGATTACGATCTTAAAAAGTGGCGTCGATAAATCGAATCGAAATTCTCGCGGCCAATCAGATGATCTCACCTCGCGAAGAAACCTGTTTACAATTTCCGATACTTTCAGTCACGTTTCGGCTGCTCCGAGCGACGGGAGGGGGAGAAGAAGCGAGAGAGAGAGGGGCCCGTTTGAATATCCCAACGAGGAGACCTCGCGAGCTGAAAATCAAATTCGCCGATGTCCAATCAGATTTATGCTAAAGTTTCGAGCGCCGCGGACAAGCTGGAAAATCCCGAGGAGATCGTCGGGCGGATTGCATCGCTGATGCATTTCGCGGCGTACCCGAATGTTTTTGCATCTCAGACACGATAAGCCGAGCGAAGGAGTCCTCGCCGGGGTGTATACACTAAAATTCGCTGTAATAGCCGCGCTGATAAAAACAACAATGAGTGGAAACAGAGTGGAATTCCAGAGTCTCGGGGAGCTTGATAACCCAATTCGCCATCCCCCCCCCCTCCATTTTTACGTCCATTTTTACGCGCTCGCGTTAACGAAAACGAATCGCGCGCGATCTCACCGCGTGATTGCGATTTATGCGGCGGCCTGTGGAAAAAAGGAGCACGACACACGAAACAAGCGGTTAACGGTGAGCTTGACCGCGGCGGCGACGACGAAAGATATACGTGTGCGTGTGTGCAAGCGCGCGTCCGTGTGTATGTGTGTGTGCGCGCGGCGGAGAGGACGAATCGCGCGTAATAAGGCGCTCCCCGCTCTTAATTAGTCGGTGCGGCCGTCGGAGTCGGGCTAATCTAATTAAGAGCATCGCTCGAATTCCCGGGCCAATCGCTCCTCGGCGGCCGTAAAAATTCCCGCGCGCGCGCGCTCCGCAAGAAAGCACCAGGCGCGGACGGGAAAAAGCGCGTGTGCACCGTTAGGGCGCGCGCCTCCGCCGGGAAATACGGGCGAGCGAAGTGTCCCCGAGGGACGATCGACGACTCGGCGCGTCTTCTTCTTGCCGGGTCGGCTGCCTCCATCGCCGTCGCAACCCCCTCCGATAAGAAGAAGCTGAATGGTAAAAAAAAGGAGGAGGGGAGAACATAACGAGATATGGGCCCGCGGCTTTCCTCGGGTATACGGTCCAGGTGATGTATTTGCGTAAGCTGCGCGCGGGAGGGGGGAGGCGCTGGAAGAAAAGGATGATAGGGCGCGCGCGCGTGCGGATAAGTGGACGGTCTGAGCAGGGGGAATAAGAGAGAGGGAATGAGAGGGAGAGACGTTGAGAATGAGGAACGTTTTGCCGCGGCCAGTCCGCGAACCTCTGGGCAGGTTCTCAGAAGCTACCGGTGCTGCGGCTTTATATCCCGCTGCCGCCGTGAGAGGATGAGGGAGAGAAGGATCTGTGTACTCAAGAGGAGAGAGAAAGAGAGAGAGAGCGGCGAGCCGGGATTATACTGCCAGAGGGTATATTTATCGGGCGAGAATGCACGCAGAAAGCGCGGACGTCGCTACAAAGGAACCGCGGAGAGTCGCTCAATGCACCCGGTGCTGACGCGTTTTTTTTTTTTTTTCTTTGAAAATTCTGCTTCGAGTGCCATCGCTTTCGGCACCTGTGCGACGACGGCGGGGGTGGCGTTGCGCTGATGGTTGACGCTTGAATTCCAGTGTGGGCCACTTGTAGGTTTTTAGAGGGTTAAATGGACGAATGGAAATTACTATCTGTATAGGGACGCGACCACAGACTCCAAAATAAAAATTACTATACTTTAAAGCAAAATAAAAAATTACTGTACTTGAAAACAAAATAAAAATTACTATACTTTAAAGCAAAATTTACTGTGTATATATAGGATTCTTTCCAATACTTTCCATATTTAAGGCAATTTACTGTGCAGTATGGTAATGTTTAACGGAGAGCCTGTAGCTGCCTCCCAATGCAGACAGAATTTTTATAATATATTTCTCTCAATGTAGAAAAAAGGTTTCGAAAAAAAAATTTTGAACTGTATGCATTCCAATTTCACTTTGAAATCAAAATATTTAACATTCGCAGTAATATTAAACAAAAGCCTGTGGATAAATTCCACTTATTCATATTTACAAGGCAAAGCTCCTTAAAACTACCCGCTATTTCTTTTTTACGTCCTCCACATTTCTTTTCTCTGCATCAAATAAATACACGGCGTATTATATTTGCAGTAATCTCAGCTGTTCGTTAGAATAGAAGTTTAGTCCAACAATTCTAAGCATTATTCGTTCGCAGACAATGAATCGCCGCAGTATTTTTTTAGCACGCAAGTAAAACAGGGCAGAATCAGTTTCACCCGCATCGACGTCGGTATATTTGAAGGGCAAACTCCGAGGAAGTTGACAATTGAAACAGAGGGCACGCTATTTAGGGCATTTTTACGCGGTCGAAATGTACGCCAATAAAAAGTTCAAAGTGCTTTCTGCACACAATTCAACCGACATATTTCCACGCAGAGGCCACTGGAGCTTATTTTTAGTGTAAACATTTATCTGCTGCCAATGAAAGTTGGCAATGCTTAAATGGATTGTTAACCTCAATCCCTCTCAATAAATATTTAAAGTTCTAGATCAATGGCGGATTATGGCTAAATTTATATTGCTCTTTATTTTTAACAAAATTTCCCGTTTATTCTCAACGTTTCAAATTGTAACTTACTTTAAATTAGAGGCAATTTCAGGAAAATTTATTCTACATTTTCTGGCAATTAAAGTTTCAATAGCATGATTTAATAAAAACACTTATAAAAAAATTGAATTTTTTTTCTTGAAATTTAAAATTGCTAAAAGATAACGCAGCTTGCGATGACTCGATTTTGATTTCGAAAGATATTTTGTAGGGGAAGGTGGCTTCGGCACTTCGATCGGTGCGTCGATTGCTTCCTAAAATGTGAAGCCACATGAAGTTGCGGCTCGATTTTTTATGAAGATAGCGCGGCGATTTAAAACGTTACGCAACGGCACTCACGAAAATCGATTAAAATTTTTTTATCCACTACATGTTATTAAAAGTTATTTTATCGAGCTCCGTCGTTATGTACATCGATTCATAAAAGTTTTATTACTTTTCATTGGATTCAGTTACTTCCTTTTTTATAATCTCCTGCGCCAATTATGAATCCAATGGAATTGTAAAACAAGTAGCGTTAATTAGTCGAACGGTGAATTTTAGAAACATCCCTTTTTTTTACATGATCTCTGAGACGAGGGCATTGAATTTCCAGTGGCCCCGTCGTTCTTTTATTTTAGAATCTTATTTATTTTTTTATTCGCCCCATTATTTCGTCGGAGCATTCAAGTGTTCGCTTAATTAGATTTAACCTAATTATCCGACTGGCAGAACAAACCGACCCATTCAGCCGGCACTCGCGAATCTCTTCAATCGCCGGAACAACACAACGCTTAATCATTAGGAAATGAAGTCGAGTTGACCAATTAAATTTTCTCAAGTTCCGCTGGAACACTCGGCCACTTTATTAAGGAATCTCCCCGAAAAATTCCTCGCGACGGGAAACGCCGCTGATAATGAAGTGCAAAAGAAGGGCAGACAGGCGCGGAGAGAAAATGTGCAGTGGAAAAAGGTGCGGAGAAATTCTCACGAAAGTAGATTTTCACGCAAATACCGTTGGCCGCGCCGTGATCGCCTCCAACTTGGACGTTTGAATCCGAAGGAATGTCCCGCACGATGGAACCTCCGTTCACACCTCTTAATTCCAAACTGTCCCCGTTGCACTCGCACGCCTCCAGCCGAGACGTAAAACAGAGGTACCGGGATCGAGTTAAAGGGAGTAAAAGTGTCAGTGGAGCGAGCGCATGATTTATCGAAAGAGTTAAAAAAAAAATAAAAAAAGAGGCAGTCGCGCGCTATGAAAAGCCATCTCGGGAGCCGGGCGTGCAGTGCTCGCGCAAAAATGGCCCCGACGGCAACTTCATACTCGGCGCATAGCTCGCACGAGCTCGACGGGGCAACAATGATCTCGCGAGAGGAGAGTTCGAAAGCTGCGCGAGCGGCCCCGGCATTTTTGCAGGCTATCGCGAGCTCGGGAACGGCAAAGAAAACGTGCGCCTCGCCGGCAGATAGTGGTGGAGGGGAGGGGGGGATCCCGGTACACCGGCACGACGTGCGACGGATTTTTGCGGCCGGGCGCTCGCCTGAGATAAGACAGACAAGGGAGCAGAGTTAGGAAAGGCTCGAAGCTACACGGAGAGCGCGACGAGAAAAAAAACGACGGGGGAGAGTAACAAAGAGCGAGAGAGAGGGAGGAAGAGCTGTCAAGATATCAAGGAATCTGAATACCGGGGGCCGCATTATTCAACGAACGAGCACCGCTTGAGAAACTCATGTCTAAGACGCTCTCTTGCACGCCCCCCTCCACTCTGTCCTCTTTCAAACTTTTGCAAATAAATTTTTACGGGAGATTCTTATCGTGAAGAATGAAGTGGTGGCGCGCTGAGAAATTTGCTACTTTTTCGTGTACTTTCACTCTGCCAGTTCCAGTGGAGTACTTTAGCCCGTCCCTTTTCGGGGAGTCTAGTTTAAAGTCTACTAGTGCAGCATTAAATTTTTCTTTATGAAAAAAACAGCGTTTCTTCGCGTGTATAACAATAGTAGATCTCTTGTTACACAATGTGAGCATTTATTTTCAGCTTCTTTTATTGAATATGGGATGTTTCAATTATTCTACCGGAAATTGAGATAATACGTTGCGGATATTCAATATGTAAATATTCATATAATAATTCATTTCAATTTACGGTTTAAATGCATGCTCAATGAAAATAAATAAATACGTAAATCGCAGTCTCATGTGAAAGATGTATTTAGTTAAGCGAAACTGTCTTTAATTAGTCATGTGGATTAAAGAAGCAACGCGAGGGAATAAAATAATTTACCATAGTGCATAATAAGTGAATTATTGAACTTTTGGCCGCTTAAATATAACTGACACTTAAAAATACTTAATTTTGCTTCACACTGGATATTTATTCCCACTGTGCACGAGTTCTAGTGTGAGGTCAAGGCGAGATTCCAGCGTCAATTTTCAGAATCGCCATCTCATTCTTGCATTCGCACTTTGTCCCGTCATCGTGTGAGCAATAACCTGACCTTACTATGTACTCCGAGCTGGCAGATAGTGTTCGAGATCAAAGGGCGTCGAAAGTCAAGTAAAGTAGTTGCATTCCTGTTTACAGTATCGCCGGATGCCTCCTCTGTTCTCTCATTTCATTTAGACATTTCACGTTCAAGACCTTTGAACCTATATATGCATCAGTGCACCCAGACATTTCGCGATAATCTTCTCGGGCCGCTTGAAGGGCTTATTGCGTTGAAGGTAAAACTTGATGTCTATTGGGTGTTTCCAAGGTGTTTGTACGTAGTTAGTGCTGAAATTAACCGACTATTGTCTTAGGTTGCATGCATTTAATTGCACAGTTTTGCAATTTCGAATAGTCGAAGGATCATTTTTTTGAAGGAGGAAAAAAGTTTTAATTGTAAATCTCTTTTAAACGCCGCTTAACGTACACACATAAAAGTGAATATACTTTTTTTTAACAATAGCTGTCGAGGTGAAATACGTGGGTTTACGAAACTTACGTAAAGTATTTGGCTTCTATTGTGACGTCACGTTGTGCACGATTTAACTTTATGATGTCATCTGGTTGCAGTTCAAAGAGGATTATATTTCAAGATAATCAAAGATCGGCTTACTTTAAACTTTCTATCAAACCCGTTACAACTGCTGTTAAAGTGAACTTTCCGAAGAAGCAAGTGCATTGTTAAATCGTGGAACGTGAAATCAACGAATTTTTATCTAAAATTTCGTCACTCGCTTTTCTTAATTGAAAACAATGCTGCGACGCATGCTTTTCAGTGCATACGCGCTTCCGCATTTCAAATAATACGCATTCACGTTATTCGCTGGCAGGGAATATGAAAATTCGTAAACACAGCTTTATTTGCCAGATGCAGCCAAAGCGCGCAGTACATGGTACAGTTCTCTTTAATTAACTTGCATTACAGTCGACCAAAATTTACATAAAAATGAACGAAGCGTGTAAGTTACGTTCGTTACTTTTTAACGGCCGCTTTTAATCCGGTCATTTTTGCTACTGTCAACAGAAAATTTAAACGCACAGTTTAGACGCTACTAACGATTTTAATGATTTTTTACATTCACAAATAACTAATAGTCACTACAACATTTTTGTGTTTTGCGTCTTTCTAATTCTATAATTTACTGTATACTTTTCTTTGTATCCTCTTTCCTTTATGCAGAATAAGAGTTAGTGCGCAAAGATTGGGTTCATTATTTTACAAACTCAAAATCTTAATGTTTAGAATTGAACGCATTGTTCAGAGTGTAAATACTGACTTTACTGAGTCGCTTGCAATAAAAATGTCAGTGTCCACCGGTATCAAATTCTCCAGGTTTATATCTAATTCTTTGTGAAATTGAAACTGTTAAGCCACCTTTTACCTCTGTAAGCGCTCTAAACTGTTATAATGCCTAGATAAGATTTAGGTAGCTGGAAGCAAAGTTCAAGGAGAAAAAGGAATTATAAGCTGGCGACGAATTACCGAAAAAAAGCAGCAGCCTCACCTCCTCAGGTGTTCGCTCGATTTCGCTCGTCGAGTTATCCGAGACGATCGCGCGCCTTTGAAATTAATCTGCACTGATCGGGAGACGAGCGCGAAAGGGAGAGAGATAAGTGTATCCCTCGGGATACGTGCGATCTGACTCGATGGCACAAGGATAAGGTCGTGAGGAGGAATTCAAATTTCCGTAACGGGTCGACCCCTTCCCTCCCCCCGTCTGTCTTCCTTTGAGGAAAACAAACAGCTGAACAGTTCGCAGCGATTTGGAATATTCGAATGGCGAATATTCAAATTCGAATAAACGAGAAAAAGGGCCGGCGTAAAATGTTGGCCGATAAATTATTTACCTCGTATAAGCCGGGAAATGAAATTAAGGTACACGCGTGCAAATTTCGGTCTTTTTTAATCGAGCGTCTGCTTCTTCTTCTCCTCCTTTTTTTTATGGAAGTCTGGCGATTTTACACGAATTTCGGTCGAAATACTTTTCGGCGGGACGACTTTTTTTTTCTCGGACGAAGAGTTCTTTTTCGAAACACGTCCGTAGTAACTTTAGTAAGTAGGCGACTTTTATGAGCTGCTCTTACAGGTTGCCCGGCTGGTCGCAGCTTTTCGTGAAATTAGCGATTTTCGACTTGGAACGACTACCACGCCTAATTAAAAAGCGACAAAAATTTTACAGCATCGAAAATGATAAAAACTTCGATTCCTTCTTTTTGTTTTTTCAAGTAACAACGTTGTATTTTAACGGACAGAATTACACCTCAGTTTCGATAACGAGCCTCTTCGGAGCTTCCTTAAGAACGGATTTTCCCGCGATAAATCCGTTTGTATAAATAAAACGTCAGGCAAATAAAAAAAAAGTAAAGGCAGCGGCCAATCGGAGCAAAATTATATACCTCAGTTGCGATAACGAACTTCCTTAAGAACAAATTTTCTTGCGATAAATTCATTTGGACCCATAAAACACCAAAAGAGGCGAAAAAAATCCACCACACAGTGAGAAATAAAAAGATTAGAAAGTATAGAAGAATTTACTGTAATTTCAATCAATTTTACTGTATACTTACTAACAAGATTTAAATGTATAACTAGAAACAATATAACAAAATGTATAACTTATACAATTATACTTACTAACAAAAGTTTGTATTAGTCTACTCGTTTACGAAACAGAGTAGCAATTTTTACAAGAAAATTTTCTCTCCGCGCATGCAAACAACACTCCCCCATGTAAATCCGACCGAAACTGTATACCTCAGCTCCGATAACGAGCTTCTTCAAGAACTACACTTTCCCGCGATAAATTCATTTGTATGTAAAAAAAAAAAAACGCCAAAATAAAAAAATCCACCAGAACAGGCGGAGCGTCGTGGCATCATCCATCGCGCAGAACCGCGAAGCAATTTGCTCGGTCTCCCCGGAGTCGTGCAAAAGAAAGGAGCGGCGCGTCTACCAAACGAGCCACCGAAAAGTAGCAGAGTCGCGATAAGCGCGCGAGCCTCGGCGCAGATAGAGGAAGAGCAAAAGAGAGAGAGAGAGGAGGCGGCCGGCGCCAAGGCGCGTTTGTATGAGCGATGACTACGAGGCTCGCCTCGACGCGCTACCGATCGCTCCGGAGCTCTCCCTCGGCTTCAGAGAGGCCGCTCAATGCGGCAAGTGCGCCCGCTAAACCAGTTCCCGCGGAGGATGCGCGCCTGCACGCCGGATCGCACGCACACTTCGCTCCTCTTGCCAGTGGGTAGGAGAAAGAGAGAGAAATGACGCTCGCGTTGTCTTTAACGAGCGTACGCGGAAAAAGGCCTCTCGTTAAGTCAACAAGACGAGATCCTTGCTCCTCTCTCTCTCCGTTCTTCTTCTCTCGTCCTCCGGCGCTGCCTCTCCTCGTTCGCGGGAGGGCGAGGCGCGGCGGCGCACTTGGCCGCTGATGGCCTGCTTATGGACTCGGTCCGTACCCTCATTGCGTGCCAAATTGAAAAAGTCCAGCGGCTGCATTAGATTAAAAGGCGCAGGCTGCCGGGAGTGTACACTGCGGCCCGGGGAAAAAAGATCCACGGCACGGGGGCACAAGAAATCGAACGTCGCGCATTGACGTACTCGCTCCTCCCTTCGCTTTTTTCTCCCCCTCGCTGTAAAAACTTTTATGTCGCGTGTTCGACGCGCGGACCGATCCCCATTAAGTCCCCTAGTTTTTTCTCTGCTTCGTGGAAGCGCGGGGCGACCTCCGCGGCCGGCTTCTAATAAAATGTCGCGCGAGAAGTCGAGGTGCTACTCTTTTTTTTTCTTAATTTATCTTCTCTCGGTGCCTCATTTTTGTTCATTTTAAATCTAGAAGGAGAGGCGAGCTGAAAGTATTTAACGCTTGGCTGTGGTGGCATAATAAATTTAGTTCGTTAATGTGTACATAAACTAAACATTGCTGAATGCTTCGCCCGCGCGGGAAATCGAGCGAGATTACACTCTTTGAACTTTGAATATTTTAAAAACGGTGAAGCTGGGCTGTCTGAAATCGTAATATGTTCTTCGTATTATTGATACGAATAAGACATTAGTTTTTCAGAAGCATGCCAAATGTACTTTCGAAGTTGTAGACTGAAAATCCTCTTTCGCGGGTACTCGTCCCATAAGACTCATTTAATATCTCGATAGCGATGAAGCTAGGCACCTTCTCGCGATAGTATAAGACGAGTAGTATTGTCATTTACAAGTGGTAAAAATTTCTAAGACTTTCCAAATAAACGCAAAATCGTGTAAGTCTCTTAGTTTTTCAAACGGCGACTGTCCTACGTGGATAGGAGGCACATGGCGACATCCGCGTTTGGCTTCTCAAAAAGTCGAGGTGCTGCGCTTTTTTTCTTAATTTATCTTCTCGCAGTGGCTCATTTTTGTTAACCCGGGTAAAAAAATTTAAGTTAGGATAAAGTTTATCCAATGTTCATGTTTGGCGATCGTTCATATAAACATGGACGATGAGACTTTACCGAACTTGCTTCTTATACATTTTATAGAAGTTTTTAGATGCCATGATATAAACGGATAAATTTCCGCTGAAGTTATAGAAAATAATTTTTTTACATTTATTTGTTTTTAACGTTCGTCGCGTGAACGTCTTTCAAATTGAAGAAAAACTTCATCTGAAGTTTGTATAAAGCATTGCAAAATTGTTTATTATTCAGTCTCATTGTCGATGTTCATATCAACGAGCGCCAAATACGAACTTAAATGTTTTTGTGCGGGAACTTTAAATCTGGAAGGAGAAGCGATGCTAAGGTATTTACACTTGGCTGCGGCGGCATAATAAATTAATCGGCGCGGAACGTTAGCCGATATCTCCTCTCGTATAGATCCAATTAACTTTACGGGCCGCTTACAAATGAGTCAGAGTCTACCCGAGCGAGGCAGCTGCCGTCGGCGAGCCGCGCGCTGCCGAAATAGCGGCACGTACCGAGGCGAGAGCGCCTCCTCGCATTTATACCTCATTGTAATTTAAAGACGCGTGCTTAGCTCGGAGCATGAAGAAATGCGCCGGGGGTTGAGTGAGAGTCAGACGAGAGGCGAAATCGACGTATCACGTGTGCTGCAATATTCGGGCTCGCGCGCGTGCACACGCGGGGGATTCCGGAGCGATCGAGCCTTGTTAGAGCTCTCCGATCTTCCGCGGCGATACCGCGCGAATTTCGGAATCAGCTCGCCTCTCTTCGAGTCTTTTGGCTCTCGCGATGCGCTTTAAATTCAAATTTTATGCGCTCCACGTGTGTTATTTTCCTGGATGGCCGGTTATTTGTATAATGCGATAAGCATGGTGTTGCTCGCGAGTACATTAGGAAGTTATTGTATAACGGTGAAAAGTGTGGGTACGTCGAAAAATGGACAGTTGGGGGCTCTTAATAACGAGCGATCGATCAAAAGTTACGAGACACATTTTAACTTTTATTTACATATGTGGAGAGAAATTTTTTGAAAAAATTACTGTTATTCGAATCAAAATTACTATCCAATCTCGGAGCGGAGCCACAGACTGCATTTAGTGAAAAAATTACTATTCTGAATTATAAACTTTATACTGAACGTTGAGTAAATTTTTTAAGTAAAGTTTATTTACTATTTCAGGAAGTTGCACTTATCATTTTCCTCCGTCTACTACTTTATTATCTATATGAATTTATAGTATAAAAATGAATCTTGTAAGTATAGGTATTTCTGAACACATCGTTTATTAATGTATTTGGAATTACAAAATTAATTCTCACACGATATAGAAAGCAGCAAGACCACGTTGATAATTTAATATAACAGATTAATAGGAAGCGATGCATTTTCTATCTATCGATTAATGAATTCAAGCGTCTTAATAATTCGAATTTTTCCGCGACGGAGGATACCTCGGTATTATCGAGTTTAAATTAAAATTTAGTATAAAGCCTGCAAAACCGCTGTAGCTTTTCGAGATTTCTATCGTTTGATAGAAGGCACTCCGCGCACTCAACTCCCCGCGCGCATTATACATTTTTCCATTAAAGCGGTAGTCGAGCCGTTGGCTCTACTGCCCGAGGACGAGGAGAGCCCTGCAGAGGAATAATGGGTTAAACGTGTCTCGATTTAATCAATTTCTAATTCCCGCCTCTTGGCGCGCGAGAAAGAGAGACGCACGCGTGCGGGAAACGCTCGCGACGAGGCGGCCTCCTGCATCCGGTAAACAACGACGATTTTCCGCTGAAAATAAGCGAGAGAGAACGAGAGGGAAATGGATAGAAAAAGAGAGAGGCGTGCTTGACGAGGAGGAGAAGGACAGGAGCGGCGCCGAGAGCGCCAGCGTTATACGGCCCCCAGGAGTGCTCGGGCTTGGCTCGGCCGCAAAAAACCCATCGATCTTCGTATAATGCCGAATTTACAATGTAGATTCGCCGAGCATAATGTCAAAAATCCCCACGGCGAGCTCGGCCACGCGAGCCCGTACATCATCCTAGATTTGTCCGACGATGGGCCGTCGTTCTCTCCATTAGACGCGGGAGACAATGAAAGAGGACCGGAGCAAATAGCGCCGCGCGCTCGCGTTATATAGACAGAGAGAGAGGATGGAGCTTTATCGGAGATTTAAATTTAGCGCGCGCCGTTGGATCTTTGTTTTCGCTCCTCTCCACCCTTTTTTTACGCGCGCTCTCTCTCTCTCCTTTTTTTTGCAACGCTGCCCTCGAAATTCGCGGCTGTTTTTGTTCTCCCCCGGAGGGGAAGGGGGAGGACTTTTTTCGCGCTCGCGCAGCTTGTAAAAATACGCCGCGCGCTAGATGTTATTTCAAATTGGAATGCTTGAGCGATTACTTTACGCGGAGTTTCCATGCCGGCGCTTTAATTGAAGCATTCGGATTGTTCGATACGTAGCGGCGGGCTTTTTGTTTTCCAAAGTTCAGCGGCGATCTTTTTGCTACGGCGTCGTGTGTGCCGCTCCGCCGAGCTTAACGAGAATTCAAATGTTAATTTTCTTGATGTTACTTTGAAATGGGATAACATCAAATAGCTTCGGTAATCGCCTCTCGCTCAGCGCGTCGTGTAATTGAACGCTCGGCGAACGAATGATGCACGGCAAATATGTGCCGCCGCGAGTCAATAAGGAGCCTGCTAAGAAATTGGACATCGGCGAAAGTTAATTGAAATCCATCGTGTTGACTCGCGCTTGAGCAAACGTCGGCCTGAAAGCCGCACGCGAAAGTGAAAAACGCGGCGAAAAAAATAAAAAGAACGCGCGCCCTGCCGTCGCACCGGCAGATAAAAAAGACGGATGAGGGACCAAGGAGATAGGAGTGCAAAAAGCGCTTTCCTTCCAGTAAAGTGAGCGTCGTCGGGAGAAACGTCTTTGCATGGAGAGGCACGTTTCGGAACAGACGCGATATATAGGCCCTGCCCCTAAAAAGCTTCCTCGGCGACCGGGGCACGCTCTTCGGCCTTTGAGATTCGCCAGACTTAAAATTAACGAGTCAGCGCGCGGATGCTCTCGGGGAAAAGTGCGTGAGAGAGAAAAAGGCAGGCAGAAGGAGAAAGAGAGAGCGGTTATGACGCCGAAGCGAAGATCAAAGGGGAGAAGAGGCGCGGACGTGCGGCAGCCCGGCCGATAGCTCGTCCGGCATTACGAGTGATTTTCGCGGAGTGTCCGTTGGGTTCGATGGAAAAGAAGCAGCTATAGCCTGGCCTACTCGCCATTCATCGGACTCGCTGCCAGTGCACGTAAGCCCGTTTGTATATTCATGAGGCCGGGCGGAAAGCCTTTGGGGGAGCTCGAATTTTCGAATTGCAACGTAACGCTATCGTTTTTCGAAAGGACTATGTACATCTACGTATGCTGAATCACGGATACTTCTTTCCTCGATCTGCATCAATTTGCAGAAATCTTCTATTCATTTTGATATAAAAATATAACAAATAATATGAATATGCTCGTGAAATAATTTTTTTATTTATTTGCAAAGTGACCCTAGTATTTTTTAAAAAGGCTATTACATCTATACGTATGCTTCATTTCCTCGATCTGCATCAATTTGTAGAAATTCTCTATTCATTTTGATTTAAAAATATAACAAATAATATGAATATGCTCGTGAAATAATTTTTTTATTTATTTGCAAAGTGACCCTGTTGCATTTTTAAAAGGACGGTGTATGTATACGATGAATCGAGGAGACTTATTTCGTTAATTTTTATCGATTTGCAGCGATCGCGAGTGTAACATTTATTTTCATTTAGAAATATTATAAATGAGCCGCATGAATATTAATTCTGATAAAATAATTTTCGTTTATTAAGTTCGTGGAGTTCGTTTATTGACTGTGATATACGTCATACAAATAAATTTACAATTCAAAATAATACACGTCAAAGGCAGAGATCCAAAATGAACGGTTATTTTAACTTTATTAAAAATTATTACACGAAGTCATTAGCCGCACGCATTACATTTATTAAATGAAAACATTTACAAGTCAGTTATTAATAACGATATAAACTGATTCGATTCTCCTGCTTCTGGAACCAGTAAATCCAATTAATTAACGTGTAAAAGACTCCATTTAGTTTATGTAAACGTGTCCCTTACTCTAATATTAATTCGCGTTACGAATCACTAGTTATTAATGCAGAAGACATAATCGCATTAATAAACCAAGCGCCAATACTAAATTCAGCGAATAAAACGCGCGAGCCGCGAAATAAATAATTCCAGTGCAGAAAATCGAGATAAAAGGAAGGAGAACACGCGTTAAATTTTGACGTCTTTCTCCGGCCAAGGCAAGTTGCGAAAGCGTATAAGATTGATGAAAAGCATCGAGCTCTTTTTCGTGTTTCCCGCAAGGCGTTGCGTTATACACCCAAGACACGAGAGTCATGTCTGACTATTCCCGATATACATATATTTCGTACGTGTCTATTATGTGCGCACACTCTCGCCTCCTCCTGTCAGTTCTCTCTCTCGCGCTCCCATGTAGAAGCCGCGGCAGCCGTTTCTATTGTGCTATTTCAATTCCCTGTGTATAAGGATAGATGCTCGGCCGGCACCCGCATAAAATATGGAGAAACGCTAGTGCCGTACATATACGCGCGCGCGCAAAAGGAGCAAAGCCACCGAGGAGCTGGATGAATCCCCCCGCGTCCGATCTTTTCAATCGGACGAGTTCGCCGCCGCGAAATTTTCCCACCCCCGACCAGATGGTCCTTTTTTCCGCAGAGGCGATCTCCGCGCGGCGCGTATAATGCTCGTGATTTACAATTACTGCGGCGGCCGCGACGATATGAGCCGGCTCGCGCTTTTTTTCCCCGCCGAGGGCGACGCGATTTACGAGGCGTTTTACGAGAGGCGACGATGACAACGCGCGCCCGAGTAGGTGGTTTCGCGTCCGGCCGCTCCTCCCCCTTCTTCCTCTCTCTATTTGCCTTCGCGCCGGGCAAACGAGCGCGGGGCTGTGCGCGAGCGAACGCGGAATTCCACGCTCGATTTTATTATCGCCGCTGCGTTTCGACCGGCCTGTTCGAAAATTTTATGCGGGGAATGCACCGCGATTTTTATTTAATTAACACCCGGCGCTCGTTTCGCTTTTATTTTTCCGTCTACGCGCCGTGTGCGCTCTTTTAACTTGATTTTCGAATTTTTTTTTTTGGAAGGGAGGGTGGAAGAAGGGAGCTTTTAAAATTTTTTTCGATTTGTTTTAATTTGCGCAAACATGTAATGCTTTTCGAGTGACAGACGCAGCGATCGCAATAACGTAAAAGATTAAAAGTTAAATGGACGCGTTGTCAGCAGCTCTTCGGCATTAATTGATTTAAAGTGTATCCGCATAAAAAAAAAACTTGAGTCGTTTGTAGGCTTTACGGCGCTTTGTTCGGTTTCTGTAAAGAACGGAAAAAAACTTGGTTACATTCGTGAGAACTTTATACGATTTGGTGTTGCGCTACTGCAGTTTGGTAGAATTAAATTAAAGCAAAAGAAAATGAGCGTTTTTAAAATATTTTTATTTCACACTGTACAGGCAATTTACATACTGCAAAAAATTAGTATCGTTAACTTTTATTTGGTTTCAATTTTAGTTAAATCTTTCCACCACTTGTTCACCTCAAAAGATAAAGTAGAGTTTTATTTTAATTTCCAATATTTTTTGTACTATAAATCTTTAAGGGAATTTTAATTAACCAACTTTTTCAGACGAACTTTTTGCAAGGTTTAACCATCGTTACTTCTGTTTTCATGCGATAAACCTTACGCTTTTTTTAACAGATAAATTGTCATTTGAAATAGTTTATTTGACAGGATATTCTCACCTACAGAGTTTAAAATTTTGTCATGACATTTTTATCTACACATATTGTCAATCATCTGTTGTTTAAACACAAAATTGTGGTCTACTCGGGAATTTTAAAACCGCAACTTGCATGCATGTAAGCATCATTCTCATACATTTTATTTTCGAATAGGTGAAATATTTCACACTCTTCATAAAATTTTTGCAATTTTTACTTGTTAGGACCTACGAAAATAATTAAAAATTAAATATTCAACATAACTTACAACACGTCAGATTTTAATTAATTGAAGTACGCCTTTTATTTTTTATTGTCACTCAATACCTGTCCTTTCACAAAACAAAAGCAAATGAATAATAATAATCTTGTAACATCACCATCTTATACACCTGGTGTCTTCGTACATATATTTTGTAGTTTATTCAATTACTTGTATATTCAAATGACTACACTTGTGATACACTAGTTGTACCTTCTAACTTGTCTGTGATACTATCCTGTGATGTATTTACTATTTTTCTCCGGTCGCTTTTAGTCTGATATCCAGTATATTATTTATTTATCTAACATTTGTTAGTATTACATCAGCACCTTATTTTTGTTGTATTTTACATCTTTATCAATGAGATCACTCCATTCGTAAAGCTACTTTACTTATTTTTCCCGCGTAAAAAAAATTAAGTCATGTGAACGACTTTTAAATTTAAGAAACACTTCATCTGAAATTTGTATAAAGTAATGCAAAATTATTTATTATTTAGTCTCATGTCTCACGTTCATATCACCGACCGCCAAACATGGACTTTGGGTAAACTTTATCCTAACTTAAATTTTTTTACGCAGGTTTAAACTGTTTTGCCTTTGGCTAAGTAAACGATCAATCTATCGATCTTCATTTCTCAATTAAATCTCCCACACGCACCTTACAACTAGATCAAGATTCTCATTTTTTATATAAAAAAAAAGGAGTCAGTAAACTAAAAGAACCTCTTTAAAATTGTCAAGCCTTGCTTATACCGTTTAACATCCCAGGCAATTTTGCCAACGTCTTCTTTGAACAAACGGCGACCTCGCAAGCCGCGGAATATACATAAGCCCGGAGCGCCGCCGCGAGGGCTAATAGCGAGCGGCGATATCCTCAAACGGTCGCTTCAAAAATTAGCGCCGAAGGAAAAGCTCCGCGACGCTCGATCCCGGTGCGCGATAAAGGCGCTACCGGGACGTACCCCTCGTTCCATAAATTAAGGCGGCCGACGCGGATAGTCTCCCTCTCGGCTGGCGGCGCGTCCAGACATTTGCATTTTTAGCGCGGCCCATAACTCATAGAACTCGACGCCGCGCACAATGAGACATACGCCGGCGAGTCGCGCGCGCGCTGGTATGCGCGATAAGGGGGGCCTCGGGAGGTGCGCCTGCAGCGGCCGAGCGACACGCGTGCGCGAGAGCCCGAACGATAGTAGTTAGCCTTGCCGTCCGCCTGCTCCCGATAATTTGCCAATCGAGCGCGCGCGCCGATTTTAATAACCGGCGCGGCCGCCGGCCGTGCAAACGCCCCGCTCCGATCGTATATCAATAACTATATTATAACGATTTCGTCCGCTCGCCGGCTGCTCCACATCGATAAAGCCTCCGCCCGTGTATGTGTGTATAAAATGTACACGTACGAGGAGGTTTTTTTTGTATGCATTTTGTTTTGCGCAACGCGCGATCGTGAAACGCCGGATGATTGGGCCCCCTTGCCCCTCGCCGTTGGAGGGGAAAAAAAAAGGGAAGTAGGGAATTGTCGGCGCACCTATTTTCGCGGCGCTCCCGATCACTGTCAAATAAATCGATCCTCGTGCAAGTGGAGCGCGCCAATGTGTTCATTATCGGGGGATCTGGAACCCACCGGTTATCTCTTCCTTTACTCTTATTGCAATAAAAATTTAGTGTTGCTGCCTTTTCGATGTTACGCCGAATCGATTATTGTATTCGATGTTACTGCTGACTATTAACGTGTCTATTGTAACGATCGCGTGTGGTTTATGTAATGCAGTTATGCATATTCAATAATGCGTATCGACTGATTTTAATTGCTTCAAATATATGATATATCCGAATGCATTTACGTGCATTGTATCATTAATATATTATATGATATATTGGCGGTGCGTTTATAAGCGTCGCATTATTTATATCGTGTGATAGATGGCGATGTATTCACGCGAACTTTATTATTAATATATTATATTATTTAAAAAAATCGATAGTTGCAGTGGCAGTTTATAGTTTATAGCTACGCTGTTAAAAATCCGTTTAATTCTAAACATTATTTTTGTAATGTAAGTAGAAACTTTAACTAAACTATAAAAATTGCGCAAACATTATGTTTTATTTTCACTGCTCCAGTAAACTACATAAAGATTTAGCAAAAAAAATGCATTTTAAGGCTAAATTGTGTAATACATCGCCAGAAAGTGCACAAATATTTTGTTGATTTATAATTCTTTCATTTATAAAGTGTACTTTATACATTAATTTTGTGTTCCTACTAGAATAGAGTTTTGTGTAGTGCCCCAGTGCAAACAAAGAAAGTGTATTTTAAATAAACTCTTTGTCTTAAAGAAAATATAAGGAAGTGTATACATTAAACATAATCTTTGCGCAATTATTTTTCTAAAAAAATAATTTAAAAAAAACAGTAATGATCGAAAAAAAAAATAACAGTTGCTCGACTAATCACTAACAACTGACTGTAATAAAAGAAGCTAAATTTTCACACGAATTAGTCCGTGTACCTTGAACGAAATGATTTATTTATTCTCCACTTATTACACTTAATAGTTTAAATAAATATCCTCGCGTATTCTGCCTTCTTCTTCTTCTTCTTTTTTAATGCAGATTAGTCAAGAGTCGAAGAAAAAATTTGTCAAGTCACTGTTTAAAATGATATTGATTTTTCTATAGCGACCTGTTTCTTATTTCAAGTCCAAGTCAAATATTTTCCTAACTCTCCACATCAACACCGACGGTGTAACTGTAGTAATAAAGGCCACGGCTCTATTTAGATTTGAAATTCGCACAGCGCGGAGCCTTTATGGCCACGTCAAGCACAGTGACACATCAAGGAATTTTTTCCCCGTTCGCAGTACACCACCGCATAAATTAATTTGCACGTCATTACACACGCACACACAGCGTGTCATTATCCGCGTTCAAAATTCCAACAAACAATTAAGTTGGACAATGAAATGTCCAGCGCGAATGTGGTCAAAAGCCGCCGATTCCGTAATTTGAGCGTAACTGTTTTACGATGAACGCCCGCCGGGAAGGGCGCTTTTATCGCCGCGGAAAATCAGAAAATCGCCGAAGAAAAATCGCAAAGACCGGGCATGCCACCCAGGGAGTTGCCGCGGCCTTCACCCCGCCGGCGATCTCGTTATATATATTACACCGGCGGATGACCGTCGCTCCTGTCCTCGCGAGCCCGCATCTCTCCTCCATCTCTCGCGCGCCTCTTACTCCCGAAGGGAGAGTCGAATAGGACAGCGTCGGGTGAAAAAGGGGCTTCTGACGTTTATTCCGGCTCGTAAAAATAAACGATTATAAGGAGGCGCCGGGGCCCGTGGCGCGAACGCGCACATAAATTATCCTAATGTAAACACGCAGTAAAAGTATTTACTATCCCCGGCGCTTCGGCCGATTGCCGGCAGAATTTAGAGCATATTTATGTCCATATCGCGTCACGCCACAACCTTCAAATATGCTCGAAATATCTTATAGAATCTGCTCACTGAACAGAAGATTTAACGTAGTATGCCTAAACGCTCCTCAATTTTCCAGGACGGTAGTCCTATCAAATTAGTAGGGGGACTATTGCGTACCGTAGCTTGACAAATGCTATACTGTTTATTTATTCATCTATTTATCTCCAAAGTAGAGGTACTGAGTAAATACAAAAGTATTACAAAAGTAACCCCATCAGAGAAAAATACAATTTTCTACACGCTGTACGTAAAGGTACGACTTTGCGCACACTTGCTCAAATTTGCTTGCGTAAGATCACATCTTGCACACGTTGTGAAGAAAAAAAACGGTTTGATACTTGTGCGAGGAAGGGATTTTTTTCTCACTCGCTTCGCTTGTGCGCAAACCTCACACGAGGTTTAAAATCACTTTCCCGCACATGTATTGAAATGTATCATTCCTGTATCGCCGATCTGGAGTTTTAAACAAGCACGTCAAGATTCTTGGTCATACTTGTTTAGATTGAAATTAAAATATAACAAAATTCATCTTTAATTATCATTAAACTGTCAGTATTGGCCCGAACTATCAGTACTGGCAGTTCTTACACGGGAGGCGCGCGAAAGAGATGGATACGACTGCGAGTGGGCTGCATTTGTCCCGCAGGGATCGTCGCTGTCCACGCCGTCATTTCTACCTCGGGATTTCAGCGAGACGGGCGGACTCGCTTTTTTTTCTCCCCCTCGCCCTTCGAGGAGGCTACAACGGGATTGAGATTTTATTATGCAGATGGCTGGCTTCCTTCAAGAGCCGCGACGCGAGCTTTTTCGCTCTGCTTATTTTAATTTTGTAAATGCGCGCTCTATTTTCTTAAGCAGGCGCTGCAGAAGCTGGCACAGCCGCTCGAGCGGAGCAACTTCGTAAGCGCGCTTCTAAAGTTCCTTCAACTCGAGCTCTGCGCGTCTCTTTCTCCTCTATCCACGTTTTTTTTCTTCTTCTTCTTCTCCCACAACTTTTTTTTTTTGTTTTGTTTAATTTTGTTGAATCGCATTTTTTTCAAACGCATTCACCGCCTCCGCGCAACCACTGCACACTGTGCGCGCCGCGTTTCTCCGGCGTGTACATAAATCTTGCAAATATCTCCCGAATAAACAGCCGACAGTCTTTAATCTAGAAAATGAAAAGCTTTTAAAATGACTAGGATATAACTCCACTTTAAGCCGGGATTAATTAATTAACGTCCGAAATTGCGAATTAAAAAAAAAGAGATCGCGAGATACTTCCGCTGTGGATTAAAGGCAATGGGTAGCTTTAAAAGCCGGCTTCGATTTTAAAAATAGGCCATAGCGGAAGGTGCGGAATTGTGCCGCATACGCATTACCTGCTGGAATGGGGCGATGCGCAATTGAAACAAAAATGATGATGTAAACGGTTGGCAGTGTATGATTTCGATCGCGAAAAAATGCGGCGGTTACGTAAACAACGCCGCGCTTTACGAACATTTATTTTCAGAAAATACTGTTACTGCAGGTTAGATAATGCTGGACTAAAACTTTACTGCGGCGCTTATGGGTTTCACTTTATAAACACACTGGTATATTGATAATTTTATGCCGAGTGCTCGAGTCAGTAGTACAGCTATAATATTAACTAATATTTCATTTATTTCGGCAATGTTTTATGCATGCAATTCCGACTATTCTTAACAAAAAAAAGTATAGTTGCAATTAGCAATTCAAAAATATTTCAAATGCTCAGGCGTAGATTGTTAATTTGGTTAGTCGAGTTAACGGAACAGCTACTGCACAAACAGAGATAAAATTTCTTTCGTTCGTTCAATTTCGAATTAAATTTAAATTCATTTTCTTCTTTTTTTTTTACAAAATAAAAGGGGGAAAATATTATTGTTCCAGAGCGGTTTAATCGAAATTGGCCGGAGAACATTTGACCCCGTATAAAAGATAGCCATGTTCGAAGCGGGGAATTGATTCCGCAAATAAAACCGCATTTTTACGACTAATAATTTTTAATCCGCCGATAAGGTACTATATAAAACGAACAAGAAACGCTCGGCGTCCCGTTAAAATGGTAGCTGCACGATAGCATCTTCAGCTTCGACCGCAAAACAGGAGGAAGATCATGAAAGCAGCCTCGGTGTCGAAGTTGGTCTCCCAGGCTCTCATAATGTACCGCCTCGTCGCCATAGAGATCTCCATTGCAAACGAGAAAATTTCCCGTACAAGTGAGCCGTGCGCATATACACGAGTCTCGCAGCGCGGCTTCCGCGGCTTGGTTATATACAGCCAAGACGTTGACGGCCCGACTGACGTCTCCTGGGGACGTATAACACGCCGATCGAGTCTATTGCGCCGCTGTCGCTTCATCTCCTCCTTTCTCTCTCTCTCGCTCCCTATCGGCCTATCTATCTTTCTCTCTCTCGGTTGTCGAAAGCCACGGCGCGCATAATGGCTCTCGGTCGTGGCGCGATTGTTCCGCGAGCCACCGGAGAGCACTCGCGCGCCGTCACTACACTTTAGAGAACCGCCGGCTTATGGATTTTCGACCGATTGGAGCGAGCGCACCGGTGGCTCGGCTCTACCCCTCAACGATGGAACTTCTGAATAGCCGAAACTCGGATTAGTTCAATTCTGCGATTCGTCCGAGTGGCCGGCTCTATCTTCCGTTGTGCCGATTGATGATGGCCAAGGGGCTTAACCACTTAACCGACTCAAGTGCAAATAGTTTCTCACTTTGAGGACGTTTTATAAAGTTGTATATTTTCCTAGCGGGATTTTCCAAGCGGGCAACTTTGCGATGTGGGGTCATATTGCTTTAGGGTTCCGCCGAGCTTTCGTTAGCAGCTATAGATTTGTTGCTTTAATGTAAATGTTCCCATGGCTAGTCAAGGTTGTTCTTTTAAGGGGGTCTCAAAATCAATTAAAAATTCAAATTTCGCGCCACAATGTAGCAGACGAAAAAAACAATTAATTTGATAAATTTAAAGTACTATAAGAAGGACGCTTCAAGTTTATTGAGTTCTAGAAGAGTTTCCTTTTCTCTAATGCTTAAAAAATGACAAATAAAAAATACTTTAATATCATTTGACATAAAGTATCACTCGATACAGAAAGTATTGAGTATCATTTAACCTAAAGCCACTGAGCTCCAAACATTTGACATCAATACAGATCTTCAACATATGCTTCAGATCACTTTTCTAAAGAAATAATCGTTTTTTTTTTTTTTTAAATTCATCAAGTGTCGTCGCTCTAAAGATTAATCTCGCATTTTTCTCTCTTCATGTTGTCAAAATCTTGTCAATCACACATAAAAAATAATCATTGCCACCCTGCGGCGACTACGCCTATAAGTCAGTGCATACCTCGGCCGACCAAAACTCGGAAAGAAAGCGAGACCTGGTGCAATTTTTCGCGGCCAGCCTCGCGTGTCTAAAAGACCGCGTCACGGAAATAAAGCCCTTGGGCTGCTCCTCGGCAATATCGGCGAGTTCACCTCTCGCGTGCACCGCGCCACGTACTTGCACCAGCGGCCGCTGCGACGCATCGCGCGCCCGGAGGCGCACGTGAGTCCTTGGGCGATTATCCCGATATCGAGTACCACGAATCGCACTTGCGCTCCGGCGAGCTCCTTCGTCCGCGAACTCTCGGTCCCCGTTATAGCTGCTCCATTAATTCCTCTCATGAGAGCGCGCCGCTTATAGAAGCGCCGAGCGTATAACTGCGCTATTTCACCGCAGCGCTTAAAATCATATTGTCTTTCCACTCGATTTCACAGCGCTGCACACCGGGATGGGGAGGGGGGGGGGGACGAGCCGAGAGAAGGCGGCTGCCGATGCCGCCGCATTCCTCTCAAGTGTATAACGGGAGGAGCTCGTAGTTTTCTCTCCGTGCTTCATTAAGGGGAGCTCGGTCTCCTCGACTTACCGCCTCCGCCTCCTTCTTTTTTACTCTCCATTTTTTTTTCGGTTTCAAGAGGATTCGACCGGAACGGCACGGGAGAGACGCGGGTCGAGGGGACGAGAGGCGAGGAGTTTGTTTCTCATTGTTTTCCGCGGCTACGGGGAACAACGACCGCTACGTTCAATGGACGTGGCTCGACATTTTGAGAGATTCACTCTGTGAGAGACTTTAAAAGGTCGTAAGTCAAAATGCTGTGGGCCCGGTTCGATGCGGAAGGAAATGTTTATCTCGATATAAATTATTTTACTTTATAAAGCACTGCAATTATAAGTTTGAAATATCGATGTTTACGTAAATATGCGCAAGGTAAAAAGTTCTGTTAATCGCACGCGATTAAATCTCTACATCATTATGAAGATTATTTATATTAAGATTTATCGAGACATATTTTTTAAGATTCTTTAATGATACGTTAAATCTGATGTTCAACTTATAACTATCGATAATAATAGTTAGTAATTTTTATTGGAACTTTGGTGTTTTTTTTTTTGTACATTTTCTTTATTAAATTATTACTTATCGACCATTTATTGAATTCAATAATATTAAAAAATCAAAAATAAAAAAGGAATTTTATTCTATACTAATGCAAAAAAGTCGACACTACGATGTCAACCGTAACAATCTGTTAAATGAAAATTGTCATAATTAATCACTGTCGTTCAAATAAAGTAATTTAATTTTCAAGTAAGCAGCCGTGCATCCGCGAAAACGAATGAAAGGCCTTAAAAAAAAAAAAAAAAAACTCGGAAAGAAGTTTAATCGACTAGAGAAGGTTTCCAGGCTACGCGGGCGCACTATGAAGCCGCGAAATTTGAATAAAAGTCCCGGCGTATCTTCTTGAGCTTCTTGGGGAAGTGACGTGGGGAAGCTGCGGTCCACCCGGGCTTACCTCGGCAAACACGCATACCCTCTCACGGCGCGAAAAAAAAAAAAAAGAAAGGAGAGACGAGCTCGCGAAAGTTTCCGCGACGGGGTGGGGGGTTAAAGTTGGCGTTGTCGCGCCGCGGTGGACGTATAATGCCGCGATCCGGTGCGCGTTAATGTCGCGCGGATTTTCGCATTGCCGCTCGCGGGGCCGTTGTAATCGTAAAAGCCTCGGCCGGGAAGGGGAGCGAGAGATACGCCCCGAGGCGCCTTAACATCGTTTCGCTCTTAGGATTCCGCGGGCCGCGCGCCGCTTCGACAGCCGTTTATGCCTCCTTTTTTTTACGCTTGTACTTTACTGCGCGCTCGCGGCCCCGAGGAGGGCCTCCTTTTTACGCATACCGAGGATTGTTCGCCAATAGACTCCTGAATAATTTATTGTCTGGATCCGGGGATGCGTGTACTACAAGATAAACTTTAACTTATATCGCCCGGACAGATTTTGGCCCTCCCTTCTATTGCGCTTATACACCGAGACCCTCGCGCCGAGCTGAAACATCGATATTGCAAGATTCTACAAACTAAGGGGAATCAATCGCGAACACTTCGGTGCTTTGAGGTGGTTGAAACGTCGTGTATTGCAGAGCGTCGAGTATTCTTCGTTCTGTCGCTTTCGCTTTTCTCGTTTACGTGTGTACCCTCTCTCGCGGCTCTCGTGTCTGCGCTTAGCTACGTAAATTGAGTAAAATAATTTTTCGTATTAAAATTTTCATTTTGGAATTCAATGTGTACTTAGATAATTTAAAGAATTATGTGCTTTTTGTATTTCGATTTAAAATTACAAAAAGTATTTTATGTTTACGCACATTCCTTAACGCGCGCAATGTGTTTTAAAATACATTTCCTCGTATCTTTACGTATTATGCGCAAAATTGTATGTAACGTTTAAAAAAAAGTGTTGCTCGCTATTTACGCAGCTTTCTGAAGCAATTAAAATAAAACATAATCTTCATGTAGTTCGTTAGATAATGCACAAATGTTGTTCTCTTGCATTTCGCTTAATTATTATAAAGATAAAATAACTGAACAAATTTTTAAAAGATTTTTTTTGCGTTACTTTTGCATTGTACTTCTAACAAGGATTTAAAATACCTTCCTGTACAAAAGATTGCATAAAACGTACCAATTTAACTCTAACACTTTTTTTTTAAACAACCACATCAAAACGCCTTAGGCTCGAATACTCCATCGTAAAAGTGAATGTAGTGATGATTACCAATTTTGCTTGACAAGTATCGAACGTACTTTCCCACCAGAAAATGATCCAAGCCACTCTCGATTATTCATTTCGATAGTCGACTAACAAAACCTCCTCGAGTAATCAAGCTTCTCAAATATAGTCGAGAGTGATTCGAAGCAACGGACAGCATTTAGTCGGGGCCAACTTTCGCCGTGCAATTAAAAAAAAAGTATCGAGGCAACCGTCAAAGTCAAGGAGGAAAAAAGGGCCGCGAAGGAATGTGGAAACCTTTTGCGCGATATCGCGTGAAAGTTCGCGCCCGCAATATGTGTGAAAGCAAGCTCCGGAGACCTATCAGTTAATGCGCGACGGAAAAAATTTCTGCTCTACCAACAATTTCACTTAGCTCGACTCGGCAGCACCTCCTCGTGCCCGAGATAAAGGAAACTACCCGCCGGTGGCCTGAGAAAAGAAAACCAGCCGCGGATCCAACTTTTTCGCAATGCAGACCGCCGAGAGCCAGTCAATCTTTGAGCGAGCGGCACTCGCTCTTAGTTCCCCTCCTCCCTGCTTTCTACCCTTCTAACGTCTTCAATTAGGTCAACGCGCGTGTGTATTTCTTAGATTCATCGCTGGCACTGTCGATCGAAGCCCGCGATTGTCTATACCACGAAGCGAAGTGTACCAACGGTATTGAGGGTATATAGTATATTTGTTCGGCCCCGCTGGACCAATACCCACGGCGATTTATCAGCTCAGTGATGTTTCCTTTGAAATTAATAAGATAGATAATTGAAGTAAGTACCGAGAATGGAGGATAGGTGATTGAGCATTTTTCGTTCGTTCTTGCGATCCTCTTTTAATCGCGTCGTGTTTTCTACTTCGTAAATTGGTGTGAATTTGAGATAGTATCTACATGCTATGCTATGCAGGATTAATTATTCGTCAGCTATGAAAGTTTTTTTACATAATTTCATAATATTTGACAAGAAACTACTGCAAATCTTCTAGCAATGGAGAACCTGTTCAATTCTAAATCACTTATTTTGTGCTTATAATTTAACGAAGTACAAAAAAAAAGGTAATATTTGTGTATCAATCAATAAACTACATAATGATTGTGTTTTAACAAATATTAAGTAAGATTTTTTCTAATTAGATAGAAATTTATAAACTTAAGTTATCTGTATTGTTTATACTTACATTATTTTGTATTGAAAGGTTACCAGTTAAATAAATAAATTAAACATTTTTTTCGTGATTTCATAGATCGAAGTAAAAAAAATGCAGAATTTTTAACCGTGAATGCACAAGAGTTTTACTTAAATACGAATTAATAGTAAGTAGTGCACTAATAAATAACTACTTCACTTATCAAAACGGAAGATATTAGTTTAACATTTAACTTAGCAAAATGGAAGAGATTAATTTAATATTTAAAATGACCGTGAAACAGCAAAGATGTACAGAGCAGTATACTACTAAAATTGATGAAGTAATTATAACTAAAACTATCTTACTATATAATAAGGCGATTGTTTACTTATTCTGCTTGGGTGAAAATGCACTTTTTCGCTAAGCGAACGACTCATCACTTATTCATAATTGAAGAGAGTTAAGGCAGTCAATAACCAGTCCCGCAATTTTTAGCGTCTCTTTTCTCTCCGCCTAATAAATTAAGTAGACGCGCTTCAAATTAAGCCGCTTGCTAATAAGTCCGCCTCCGCTATCAGCGGCAAAAACTCGCCGTGGAGCTCGCCGCACAGCCGCGCTTCGAGCCGGAGTGCATTTCGACAAAGGTGCACTTCCCACGCGCGCCAATCACACTCCAGCCGAGGAAACAAAGAAGGCCTAGTCGGAGTCGGAGCGCTATAGGCGGATCCTCGCAGTTTCCGAAGAGCGCGCGTTGATTTAATACCTCCGCCTCGGCGGAGCAGAGGTAGCCGCCTATATTCCGCCCGCAGAAGTAATACGTCGAGCGCTCGCCTGCAGAGAAGGAGAAAAGAGCCTCGCGCACGTGCATTGTGCATACAGTTCAAGTCGGTAGAGATTTGGTGTGGGCAAAATCAGCTGCAGGCTGCTTTTTTATTTTTTTTTTTTTCGCTTCGTTTCAGCCTCATGATTAAGGGGTAACACCACTGTAACCGCCTTAAAAACGCTTTTTTGGTAATTTTTTTTTATTTAGAATTTATGGTGGTAATTTATTTTTATTTAGAATGCAAGGTGACAGAATAAAATAATTTAAGGAAGTTGTTAACTATGCATTGAACTGTAAAAAAAATTTGTTATTTAACAATTCATGAGCATTTTCGGCACTTTTTTTTTTAATTTTTTCACTCTTTTCAGAAATTTAATTAAGAGAAAATGACACTTTTCAACTTTAGCGGTCGTTTGCAAATTAACTATTGCACTTACAAAGTTTATTCGAGCGCACTTTTGTAGGTAATTTAATAACGAACCGAAGAGCCCTTCACATTTTTGCTCTAAAATGCTTTTAAACCAGTGATAAAGCGAAAAAAAAAGTGTCAAAAATGCAGATAAATTGTTAAATAACAAATTTGGATTACTTTTTGGACAATGCGGATAATCAGATTCTTAATCAGGAGGCTGAAAAAAAGCGACATAAAAAATAAATCAGGCTGTATCTGATATTGCCGAATTTCGGTCTTTTTTTTTTTATAGGCACGTTGCCTGTGCCTGAGCTAAATCTTACGAATAAAATAGAATAGAAAATATTTGGCGATACGAATGGCGCAACCACGTGGCCTCAGCGTCGCGGATGTGCTGCCGGAGGGACTTGAGAGGTTTTATTATGTGAATCGCTTGTTTGCACGCAGCGGTTAAGCGTCGCGGAATTAATTTGTTTATTGCCGGGCCCTGGATATTTTCCCGGGCGCTTGCGAAGAGGCGCAGGCAGGTGCCTGCTTTCGGGAAATGACGGCGCGCTCCGTGAATAATGAAGGTTTACCTTGCCTAACCGAGCGGCGATTTGTAAAGAGGCACCGTTTTGCTTTGATTATCGATCTTGGACGGGGGCCCCGTGAGATGCGGTGAGTTACGTGTCTATCAGCGGTAAAGGTATGCTAATCACGGCAGCGTTAACTTTTTCTTATTCAAATTAGATCGCGGCTGCGGGTTTACGGAATCGCGAATTTAACGCACCAATGAGTTTCGTTTTTATTTTCTGCCGTTATTCTTTTTTATTTCGGTGAAAAAATTTATTGCAGTTTGCATACTTCGATTTGATTTATTTCCCGCATAGTAAAAGGTGAACATTTTTTTTAAACGTTTTGGAATGCTTTATCGTTCGATTTATGTTTAACACCGAAATCGAAAAGAAAGCGTTTCAAAATATTTTGTAAGTGGTCGTAATTCAAAGGGATTCAGTTTTTCAGGTCTGCGATTTTTTAATTCCTTTTTTAATTTCTCATGCTTTAATCAACTTTAAGGAAATAAGTGAATCTTTTAAATTTAAATTGAACTGCATTGAATAAATTTTTTAATAGTACACTGGGAGCAATGGTCTAGTAACAATTACTATACCGTACAGTAAAAATTGACAGAAATATAGTAAAAATTAAAATTCTGTCACTAACATAACAAAATTTACTGCTTTCCTATCTTCCTTCTCTTAAACAAGTAATGACCGGATGTTGCAAAGCCTCGAAAACTTGAACTCGTAGGCTAATTCCAGAATAGCAAAAATGAATCTAGAATAAACAGTAAAGAAAGGAAATTGAGTGCTAGATTTTCATAGTATAATAAACGTTACTATAAATTTCTCTTAGTGCATTATTAATTAAATTCTAAAAGAGTATTAGGAAAAAATATTTTTAAAAAAGGAGGAAGCATAGAAGGACTTGACAATGAAAAAAAGGAATTATTGTGCATATCGAAGCAGACGCCAGGGCGCAGTGCATGATTAATAGGAGAATACGATCAGTAACCGTAGCAATAAACGTTCAAACGATTCACGAGTGACTGGCTTCGATCTTCCTCCCGCCGATTGAGCGGGAAAGGTGGCGGCGTTAGACAAACAAGGAGCGAAGAGGGGAGCACGCCAAAGCGGAGGGAAAAGACGACGAAAGAAGAGTGCCTCAGCGATCGAGACATTCCGATTCGCATTTCCTTATTGCTCCACTCTTTCCCTCCCATTCGGTGAATTACTCCCGCGGCATCTCTTCCTCCCTGCTCTCAGTCTCTCCACTCTCTCACCCGCAAGACGGATGGACCCGAGCCGCGCCGCGATGGATAGATCGGCCCGTCGGTCATTATGATAATCATTTTCCGGTTGGACGATTGTACCACCAAGCGTCGCTCTTTTTCCTTTCTTCTCCGACCCCCCCCCTCTCCCCTTTTTTCTCATCTCCGTCTCCCGATCCTCTCTTTTATAATTTCTCACCGTTGCGTTGGCAACGATCCCGCCGGGAAAAATTCCGCCTATGGATTTGGAGGGTGCCCGAGCGAGATCGTTATCTCGCGCGGCGTTTTAAGGAATCGGGATAATAATAAGCGTCGTCGTCCGCGATGACGTGACCGCCGGGCGCCTGGCTCATCCCCGAGAGTCACCGGCGGACGGCCAATTATTGTAAATAGGCGTAGGAAGCTTTTGGGCGTTTTCCCGCCGTGTTCACCGCGTTTAAATGCTTAATGCTCGGGTAGCGCCGTTGCTACTGCAGGTACATATGAAAGTGCGCGCCGGCTTGTTTATTAATATTGCTGCCTTCCGCGCGGACTGTTCAATCTTTCGTGGGAACGGCGGCCAAGGAGTATTTGTGGGATTACTGTTTTCTCGAAAATTCTGATACTGCGAGCGGGGGTTAATATTTATAACCGCGACGCTTTGCGCTTGCTCAATTGTCGACTATTTATTCAGTTTCAGAATTTAAGTTTTGTATGCAGATTAAAGTTAGCCCTGCCTGCGAGAAATTTAAAACATTTAAAGGCAATTTAATAGACGGCGGAATAGAAGTGGACGAAAAATAGAGACCATTTATAACTGTACGATGAAACGCTTTTTTAAATCGGAATCTGAATAATTAATAAGAAAAAAATGGCTTGCAAATGTGTGAAATGAGAAAATTATAAAAACGTTTGAAATTCACTAATCCTTTTTCGCTCAAAAATGACTATTTTTTAATAGCGATATGAAGCTAGTATTTATCCAACAGTTTTTCAAGTGGAAAAAGGCGTTTAATCTACCATTAAAAACGAGAAAATTGGACATGCCGTTTCTTAGTTTTAAATAGACGGATTTCTAGCAGGGTTTGAATGTGTCAGTTGTAATTTGCAATTATAAAAGTTTTATTAGTAATTGCACTGATTCGAAATGGACCTTTAACAGTTGACGTGACTTTAATGGTTACAATTTTATTGATATTTTTTGTGATGCAAATTAATCGTTTCGTAATCCAAAAAGACTGCGCTATTTTTCAATTTAACGAGATAATTTGATATTATTCGGTTTTTAAGTTTATACCCACACTTCAAAGTGATTGATGGTACAACAGCAAGATACTAAATATTATACAAATTGAGCCGGATAAATTTCCTCATCCATTTGAATGCGTTAATTTGCTCCGTCATTCAGTATTTTTCATTTAGAGGAAAATAAATTCCCTTGTTATCCGGCGCGTCTCGTAAAATTTTAACGGAAACGTTAAGAATTATGTAAATGCACAACACTGAAATGCTGCGGCTGTTGGCGCAGGGCACTTTGATGCATAACTCGTTATCATTTAATAAAGTAGAACTAAACTTGTTCCGCTTTTTACGATATAATAAAAAAAAAAAGTAGGCGCGGGCTGCTTAACAGAAACTAATAAACTAGCTCACCGCGGGGAGAGAGAGAATACTTAACGTTCGAAGAATTTTCCGCCGATATCTTAAAATTTATCTGACAGCGTAAAAGAATTTACATAAACTTCTTTCGGTTCCTTATAAAATAACGCGGAAATCATTTCTCTCGACCGCGGCGGAACCAACGATTCCCTCCGCTCGAACAGCCCGAGCTAATAAGTACGTAGAAGGCAAACAACTAATCGTATTTATTTTCGCCGAAAAAAACCGAGTCCATCGCAGCCGTCGTCGGACCACCTCGACTCTTTTTTCGCACCTGCAATTATCCACTCGGTAAACAAACAAAAGAAACTCCCCCCGCACGCCGGTCTTTAATTCATCCACATCGGACTGCGGACAAAAAAAAGGGCAAGACCCTCCCCTCCCGCAAAAAAAAAAGAAAGCCCACGGTTAACCCTCCCGGCACTGATTTCCCGTTATGAATGCAAACATTCAAAGCGCGCGCGCGCGCCTCTCAAGTGGAAAAACAAACTCGAAATAGGAAGGCGCGCTGCGCGAATTATCGCGGGCGCGCGTATAGCGTGCGAGTAAAAACGGCGAGTCAGAATCAATTATCGCTTCATTCAGATTGTTTTCTCCGAAAACACGTAGCCGGGGCCCCGGGGGCTCGTTTGCGTGAGCCTCTCGACTGATTTTCGAGCGCATCCACGCGAGCGCGTCCCGTCTTTTGTGACGGTCGGACGGCGAGGAGGAGCGAGAGATACATAGCGAGGAGAGGGCAATCGCGCGGTGCGCATCAGCGGCCCTCCTCTCGTCCGGAAAAACGGGTTTTCCCTCGTTAGAGGAGAGAGAGAGAGAGAGAGAGAGAGCCTAGAGCACCGGGGTGGGCCAAGCGCAAAAAGCCCCGGTACAGCCAATAACGCCGGGAGTGCAGGGGCCTGGAGGAGCTACTTATTTATTATATATCTCGCGAAAGCCCGGAGCCGCTCTCTCGTCGTCGTTAGCCCCTCGGAGAATGCGCCGCGCGTATAGCTATGCACAATGCGGAGGCGCCGTGCGCGAGACGGTAAAGAGGCGAAGGGGGGAGGGGGGTGGGAGGCGTGGATTACTTAGGTGGAACGAGGATCAGAGCTCTCCTTTTGTTTACATAGATATTCATTAGATTTACTTTGGCCATGGTAAACAAGGTGGTCGCTACTCTGTAATTTGCGCCCAAGGAGCCGCACGTCCGACGTTTCTCGAGCACTCGAGCGAATCGCGCGCATCCAGGAGAAAAAGAGAAGGCGAGCTGGTTCTCTTTCTCCATCGTTCGCCGGCCCTTTGGGCTCGGCCTTCTCTCTCTCTCTCTTCTCTACATATCTCCCCCATCTTTTCTCTCGTTTCCCGTATAATCGCTCGTGCCTCGTTGCTCGTGGCGGCCATGCAGCTCTCCGATATTACCAATAATTGTCGGTTTGAAAGGTTATCTCTCTCTCCCTCCGTCGCGAGCGGCAGGGAACGTTGGGCAGCGCAGGAGCGCAGGGCGAGTTATGCCCTCCCTCCATCTCTCTTTTCGCATGTGCATCCTACCTTTTTTCGCTTGGTGCGTACATTCGCCTCTTCCGCCGCGTGCGCGCGCTCCTCCTCGGCGGGGCAAAAATTCTGGGGGGCTCCCATAACATTTTCATTTCGCGCGAGTATGTGTGTACGAGCCGCGAGGATTTCTCTTTGTCTTTTTTATCGTGATCCGAGGAGCCCAGCCGAACGAGCGACGCAGGCCGAAGGAGGGGGCGAAAAAAGGAAGGAACAACGTTCCTCACTTGTCTTCGTCTTGTTCTTCGTCTTCTTCTCTGCGCCTCGCGTTGCCTTTTTTTTTTAAACCTCCATCGTTCTCTCGCAAAATTACGGCGATATTAGAGGCACGTGGAGGTGGTGTACGCGGCCGCGGCACCGAGATTACGCCGAGATTTCTTTTTATTCCGAAGAATCGCGGCCTGGGGAGGCTCGAAAGAAAAAAAAAAGGGAGCGATGGGGAAAAAGGTGAGACGCCGTTTTAAGGCTTTGGCGGCGTAGTACGATAATTAAAATGCATCTGCAACGAGTGCTGAATAAAACGAGACTATTGTGTTACTTTGCGGTTGTAGCGTGCCAAAAAGAAGGCCGCGTTTTAATGCCCGAGTTATCGGGCTGTATCGGAAACATCGACCGCGTCCATTATTTGGCCGCGAGTTGCTTTATGGCTTGTTGCTTCGGCGGCGCGGCTCGAGCGATTTTACGATGAAGATGTTTAAGTAAATTTTTATTGAATTACCAATGAGCTACAACTGCTTCGACGTGAAGGCGGTACGTCGGGACTTGGTAAAATTTCGCTCGACCTGTCGGTATTTACGAAAATTGAGGGAGGCTTAAAATTTTCGTTCTGTATGCGTGAAGGATTAAGAGCGTAAATTAAATCCGTTCAATGGATTTTCGGAAACTTATGTTTTTCCAGTCGTCACGAAGTTTAGAAAGTGCGAGAGGTCGGGTTTAACTTTATCAGATTTCAGTTTGTTACAACTTTCGCCATTACATGATGTGGGAACTATCTTAAACTTCAAAACTTTTGCCGATCCCAAGTTATACTGCTTGTAGGTCTCGTCTGAGAACTATTTTTCGCCGCGCCTGCGTGACGTTTTAATCGCTCGCGAAATTATATTTTAAAGATTTAAGTGGAACGAGTCCAGTGTAAATACCCCCAAGGAGTAATAAAAAAGAAAAGAAAATCTCCAATTTAATTGCTTTGCTTTCAGCAACGATGGCTTGCCCTCGATGAATAAAATTCAATTACGCCATAAAAAAAAATGTCGAACAACGAAGTTTGCAAATCTATTATTTAAAAACAAGCGCATTGTGCAAGAAATAGCGTCAGTCCTCGCGACTTGACCGAAACTTATGAAAGAAAAGAAATCGCTCGAGCTAGCTGTGTGTA
Source organism: Sycophila sp. Sp_5 (assembly GCA_018906775.1). NCBI lineage: Eukaryota > Metazoa > Arthropoda > Insecta > Hymenoptera > Eurytomidae > Sycophila > Sycophila sp. Sp_5. The sequence goes on from JACCID010000018.1 coordinate 2,705,433, forward strand.
TACAAAAAAAGCCGCGCAAACACTCGAGGATTCTTCCTAAAACGACTTCCCTCTGTCAAACTTAATCAGCGGAACGGCATCTCTCGGGCAAAATGAACTTTGCGCCGCCTATAAAAGGCAAACAATAAAAAAGTCCCTCCCACTTGGCAGAGACGAAATCAGGTCGTGAGCCGCACGGGCGCGAGATCCAATTTAATCCCTCGGCTGGTAGGCGTCGCGCGCCGAGAAAAAGGTATATAGACGGCCGCGGGAAAGGCGGACGCTGAGAAAGACCCCGAGAGCTTTTCCGACAGCGCTAAAAAGGCCGCGGCTCCGCAGATCGGCTGTGCGGCGAGAAGGGGGGCAGGGGGGGAGGGAGGAAGGATCCCGGGGGCCGATGTGTATCGCACCTGCGTGAGTAATTGTCGGGCTTGCCGAGCGCTCGCGTTACAAATAGGCCCTCGTTCGGCCCGCCGAGCGCGCCCGTACATCAACGCGCTAATTACGCAGACGAGGCGCATGCGCGCCGCGCCTAATGGGGACGTGTCAACCGCGCGGCGCATTTCGGGCCCTGACGAGGCTGCCGCGGCTACCCCTGCGCGCATAATGAGGCCGCGGGGCTCGTTAGCCCCGCGGATTTCGGATGCGCCGACCGATACCACAAAACGACGATAACCGCGCGCCTCGACGAATTCACACGGGGAGCGAGTGCACTCCCCGCGGTGGACTTTTACTTGATAATAAGGCAAAAGTGGTAAAAAAAGTATGAGCTGCTAAACTAAGCCAGTGCTCGATGTTATCCGGTGATATAGTGAGAGGCTCGACCTTTTATTAAACTGTCGACGAGAAAAAATTGGTATGCATAGTGTCGCTACGCATTTGCGCGCGCGGCAAGTGCGCATAGTGCCGCTGCGCATATGCGCGCGCGGCCAATGCGCATTATACATAAAATTGTACACTAAAAACTGGAGTGACATTTGTTAGGCTTGCAATAAAATTTAATATAAGTCTAGCAAATGCTGCTCTACGTTCAAATAAATTATTATGATTCGTGGAGTTTGTTTTATTGACCCAGCATTATTGAAGAGAATTATAGAAATTTTTACTAAAATTTTATACTTTTTTTCAAAAATCTTCATTTTTTACAAATATGCTCTTGATAAAAAAAAATTGTTAAGCCAATATCCAATGTTATTCAAGCAAAAAACGTTGTTTATCTTTAAACGTCATTATCTGTTTAACTTTGATTTATTCCATTATTTTTTAATAAGAGCCTCGTTTCTATTCATACACAGCAATAAAAAAGTTTAATCGTTCGTTAGATTTCACACTGTTATATATGGTTAAAAAATGAAATAAAAAAATGATTCATCGTTAATCCAATGCACACAACGTAAAATTAGCAGAGCATAATATACGCTCCTTAAGATATCCACCTTCTCCACCGATATAATACCCGCAGCTCGCCTTATTAGACAACGCATATTTATACGCAGAGCGACCCGCAATCCAAGACGCGACCTTCGAGCCGGGAAATTCGACCTTAATTGGAGTAGCGTTGCGCAAATTTATCGATGCTTCGGCAACGGTAAGCCACCAGCCTTCTCCTCCTCCTCGCGATTCCCTCGCTTTATGTCTAATAACGGCGTTCGGAGGTGATTAGAGCTTTTCGCGAATCTCGCTCCGAGTGTCATCAAGAGCGGCTCCGTCGCTTATAATGGGGTAAAAGTTATTCATGATATTCCGAGAAAGTGCAGGCGCATCTCGGGTGCATTCCTTCCGCGGCGACTTGCGTAAGGCGAGGAAAATTTTCGCACGTGTATGTGTGCACACCGGAGGCCGCGCGTAATTCTGAGCGGCGCGCGTTACTGATAATCTTGGCGCGATAACGAGCGCCGCTGCAGTCGCCGGGAAAAGTGAAACGCCGCGACCGAGATAACAATGTCCGCTTTGTAAGGATGTCGGCCGACTGGCTTTCGCTGAATTTAGATGCTGCGCGCACTTGCAAATTGGCTTTTGTTGCCGCTGCGTCCGACGTACGCGCGTCTTAATAATCAGGTCGATATCAAGTGGCGACGTATGCAATTATCGTTCGGGCAGTGGCTACCCCTCGGTCACGGCTTGCTTGCGATGAGAAATTTATTTACGTCGTTACTTTTTGATTAAAGTCTGCGTGAGGCTTTCTTAATTAAAAGTTTTTAGCAGTTTCTATTATTGCACGCTTCTTTAAATCTTTTTTTGATATCTCTCCTCGCTTATTTTTAATTAAAAAAGTTTTGCATTCTTTCGGGGGTAATGAAAGTGAATTAAAATTACTGCGCTCTGTTTTTCCTTTTATTTTATGCAATCGGGTGCGATCTTTTTTTATTGTAATTAAATAATTCGCGGTTTCGTTAAGCGAAAAAATGTTTGGGATTACTATTCAATGAGGATGAAGTAGCTCATGCGTTAATAAACATCATCCGCTTGCTTGTATTATTTAGCTCATAAATATTAAAAAAAAATTCGATAACATGTACCGGGAAAAGGGGTTCCCTTCTGCTGCCTTAGCTTTACGAACCATAATTGCGCATAAATACTACAATAAAGCGAAGAGAATATTCCATTATAGTCGGTAAATCAGAACACACGGCATTTAACACCGTGTTCTCACTTGTATCAGATGTACTTTGTAATGAAGAAATATGAACATGACAGTCTGTAATTTTAAATAATTTTATAAATGTGCAAATACACTTTTGATGAGTGTAAAATATCCACTTGGAAGTTTCTCCTATTAAATTGATTTTAAGAGCAACTCCAAATATTCCAGAGATTATTTTTAGTTTGTCTACAATATTACGTCATTATTATGAAGTATTTAACAAAAATCTCATTTGGAATTTTTTTTATTAGAGTTTTCCTTACAAATGTACATTTTTAATGAAAATTTAAATATTCATAGGAACTTTAAGACTGATACTAGAAATATTTGGAAAGAATCATCCCATTGTAGAACTTGTATCTTTGGGCAAATGCAAAGAAAATAGTACATCCTTTGTCGTCTGCTGAATTCCTTTATCAAACCGAAGGTCTTTGAAAACAAAGCACTACTACTATTTTTCTTTCTCTCTTTTAGAATTGAAAATGGTTTTTGTCAAACAATTAGGCTATTTTCGTTCTCTCTTTTTTTTCTAGTCCTTACCATTTCCATTTACTTCAATTTTATGCTTTTATAAAAATAAATACAATGAAAATATCCAATGACAATATGAAAGAAAAACAATATTGTTTTACATTAAATTGTTCAACAAGTGATCTAAAAAATTTACCTCGAAGTCGAATCGAGTTACATTTTGAATCTAAAACTGTAGAGCAGGTAATATATAGACTTTATTATTTTTATTAAACGGTGACCCGACCTTTCTTTAAAAACTGGCTTCTGAAACTTTCTCATCCTCCTGATGAGGTCTCGATCGATATTATAATTACATTTTACTGCCTTGCGACGCTCTTAAATTTTACATGAGGTGCATTCAAAGTTGATCTGCAATCAAGGTGTAGAAGTTTCTTCCAGCTCCCTTGCGGGCTCGATGAATGAATGAACGTATTCACCGAGGAAGTGGCCCCGTTTTTGCAAAGTGTAATAATCACTTTTTTTATACTGATGGTAATACGCGTCAATAAAGATTCATTGGTAATCGATTCAAACTTAGAAAACGTATTACAATTTAGAGAATTTTAATATCAGCAATTTCTTTTATTAAAATTTTATAATTTTTCGTATGTCATATATATTTCATCTTTTAACTACTATATTTCTTCGTTTTTTTTTTCAAGAACAATAAAATTCTGATTTATTAAAAGAATAGTTGGAGATGTCGATATGAGTTTTCGTAACACGATTGTACACGAGAATTTTTATTTAAAAGAAGGACTCGCAGCCCCGCGGAAAACAGACTTTAACGTTTCATTCTTTACGTTGTAAATGATGAACAATATTTTACCATTGTAATTTTGCCATTTAAAATCCCCTCATTTCCCTCCTAATTTCCATAATACAATAAGTATTGGTTAACGAAGTGAATTCCACCGCAAAATGAAACAATTTATATTCTTTGAAATTCAATTATATTTTATTGATTCTTTCTGTTCGTCGTCGACTAATATATCTGCAAGTTGGGCCGCTGATTACCTCTCAGTAGATACTACGCAGCCATTCATTGCGAGTGAAATACTGTCGGGATTCCTGACAAGATAACAAAGTGTTTGCCGGATATTTGAATTTAAATTGTACTTAAAAAAGAATAAAAAAAAGGAAATAATTTTTCCGCCGCTAGTCGCGCCTGAAATTGGGTCGATCCTCCCGGCCGTCGGCTCGCGCGCGCTGTCCCTTCCCCCGGCGATAAATCTCCTGAATATTCATCTGGAAAATCGTTAATTCGCGCAAGCTCGAGCAGGAGCGGGGCAGGCCTCGACGGGTATCCCGAAGTACGAACGAGGCATCGATGTCGCGCCGACCGGCACTTTGAAGGGTCCGCGTGCGGAATCCCCGAAAACGAGGGGCGCCGTATCCTGCGCACTTTTCCACCTCCGCCCTTGCGCAGGCGGCGGAGAGGGTGAGGGCACTTCGCCTCCGGTAGCTCAAGGAAATTAGTAAATTAGCCGTTGCCTCCGCCGGCTGGATTCCGCGCCACTTGTTCGCGGGGATCGCTTTACCGTCTGGGAATGCCGCGCGCCGAGAGCGAGCCGGGGAACTTGGCTGCTCGCCGAATACCTAATTGATTTTGCCATTATTCCCGCTCATTAAGCCGAGCCGACGCCGGCAGTCGCGGATCGCGTCGATGACGTCCTCGCCTCGCTATGAATTTTAATTCGACGCCGAATGCCGCGACTCCGGCACTACTGAATTAATGAAAGCGCGCGCTGATAAGGCCGAGGAAGTAACGACCGCGCGCCAGGACGATTATGTGCGCGCCTCTCTCCTTCTCTCTTTTTTTTTTTTTTTTTTTTAACCCTCCTCGTTGGCCGTCGCATTACCATTCGGCATATGGCATCGGGCCGGAGGAGAGCCGTGTCCAAAGCTCGCCGATATTCCTCGAAAATTCACTTAATTAAAGGTCCCCGCTGATGTGTTTACGCGAGTTCTCGTACCTGTGCGCCGAGCCGCTCGTTCGTTCCGAGGGCTTATTATTGAAATGAGTTTTTTGCGGCATCGAGTTACGTTTACGAGGCTCCTCTTTCTTCTCTCTCTCTCTTTCTCCCGGGGCCCGGGCTCTTCCTCCTTTTCCCCCGCCAAATTCTTCAATGATCCACCGAACGATTCTTCCAGTCGCGCGTACACGCCCTCGGTTCCTCGCGCTCACGCATATAACCCGGCGCGTAAATAATAACTCAAAAAGCCGAGAGAGAGAGAGAGAGAGAGAGGAGGGAGAGAAAAGGGAGAACCGGCCGGCGGCGCCTTGTAGAAACCGCCGCGTGCCATAACCCGCGAAAAGATCAAACTTTATTATTCTTTATAGCCGCAGCGTGCGTATCCAAGCGCACGCCCACTCGGCCCTTGAATTACGAAATAAATAAATAAAAGCCTCGCCGGGCGGTGGGGGCGAGCCGCGGAAACTGGAGAAGGGACCGTCGTGACGCGCGTGTGTGTTTATGACGATTGTGAGCCGAGCCTTAAGGTGAGGAGCAGTCGCGCGGCGCCGAGCGCGGTGGTGAGAAGTAGATGGGGCCTTGATAGGGAAAGAAAATCGCGCGCGCTCGCCGGAGCGTCGTTAGCTCGTTAACTCGCACGCAACACCTCCAGCTCTCGAATACCGGATATACCGCTGTCTGTCTTCTCCTGCCTCGCCTCCGCCGTTCCCTCGGCACATCCCTCCGGCCTCCCCCCTTCTCCCCGTCTGCTTGCGAGCCTTCTCCTCCACCTTCGCCTCCTCCTTCGCCAACGAGATGAGAGAAAGAAAAGGCACGCCGGCCGACCTGCACTCTTCAATCTAGCGCTTCTTCGCTCTCGGCCCTTCTCAATGCGAGCGAAATTACGCCGGAGGATCGCGGCTCGAGGGGGTGGGGTGGGCGACATCGCCGAGAGGGGGTGTCGAGTTGCGAACTCTTGTTAGGAAGTTTAAACGCGCAATGACACACGCCGCCGCTGGGAGGAGGAGGAGGTGGAAGGAAGGAAGGAAGGACGGTGGCAGCTGGTCGTTGCACCTCGGCTTTTTCGAGGCGCTCGTCAGGACAGATCGCAGCGCTCGGGGCAGATGTTGGCGCGGACGCGGACACGCCGGGCACCACCTTGACGGGCAGCAACGCCCGAGGTTCGTCCCTCCCGCGCCCGAGCTAATGCCTTTTCGATAATTTTATCTTAATTGCGCGATACCGCTTAATGGAAAGGCCGTGTGTGCGGCCGCGCCGAGGGTCTATGGGCCGTCTAGCCGGGGGAATCGTCAGCCGATAATGGCCCGGGGTATTTGCGCGCGGCGGCAGGGGGAGGCGGCGAGTCGGTATCGCCTAATAAATTCCTCGTCAGCCGGACGACGTGTTCATTTTCGACGGGACTTTTATCAGTCGCTACTCGGCTATTAGGAATATTTCATTATTGCAGCTACTGGTTGCGCTCCGCCGGGGAGGATGCGAGGGCTCCGAACGAGCTTAATCTAAAATAGACTTGTTTACAACCTTGTTATGCGGGATTAAGTCCCTCTCTCTCTCTCTTCTTTCGCGCTGTGCTCGAGGCTCGTAACAGTGTAAGCGTAATTTTGACCGCGGTGATCGACTTAGACTTTTAATCATTCGTAATGCTTTAAGTAATTTAAGTAGTTGCGTTTAAGATACTAACAATTTGTTTCTCAATACTAACTGTACTGCGATTAATGCTTCAATATTTTCTTTGTAAGTAGACAAAGTAAGTGGTAGTTGCAATTGTTGCGCAGATTTTTTTTTTAATGCAAGTAATAAAAATTATGAGAGGTAACTTGCTTAATAATAATAAGCTGATATCGGTAGCTACAAATAAACTTCGCGTTAACGGATCGTAAGCTACTAATAAGCTTACGGTACACGTTAAATCAGCTGGAGTAAAGTAGAGTGAAAATTAACTCTATTGGAGTCAAATTTTCACTTTAATTTTATAGTGAAATTAACTCCCTTGACGAAGTGAAATAGAGTGATTTTTTTTACTTTTATAAGTAGGGACTTAATCTGAGAAAATTATGATAGAAAAATTACTATTTTTTGTCAGTAGCTAAACTACCTGGTAGGTAAACAATTTTTACTGAAGTATTTTTTAATATTTCCTAACGCCCATGTACTATTTTGTCCACAAATAACAATGTTTAGTGTAAAGTGAAAAACGAGAGGTTGCCTTGTTAGAAAAACGCTACTTTTACTTAACCCATTTTTCTCAGACTTGAACTGCATAAAATTATCTAAAAAACAGTGTGTACGTACTACAAAACGGTACTTTGTTGTTTTAAGCATTCATGCGCATATTTACATAGTACAATTTTATTTTAAATTAAGCCTTTATTTTCTACCTTAGCCTAAAAATTTTAAACCTGCTTGAATGTGTACACTTAAAAACCTCTAGGTAATAATTAAACCTATTACAATTTTATTTAAGTAATCTCAAAAAAATAAATGTTTTTAGTTATTTAAATAAAAAAAAATTGTTTTAAATAAACATGCAATACGGACTCGTATGATAAAATGTTGTTTTATACATTACTGCAGTATTAAATGAATCGAACATCAACAGTGCATTTGTAATTAACTTTTCGTGCTCTTTCACATTTATTTATTTCAGCAAAAAATATATGTACATTGAAATGAAACTAAACAGTGTGTAAAATCATCGACGTAAATATATACATTTTAAAAGGAATGTGCACCCTCTTTTGCAGTAAAAAGTGCATTAAAAAATTAACTAAATCAACGAAAAAAAAATTATCCATAACATTAAAACAAAGTGATACAGTCGCGTTTTTTATCGTAACGAACAGACTGAATCTCCTAAAGGAGTTACTTTAGTCCTAAAATCCTTAAAATGTTATTTCAAAAGAATTTCGCGATATCATAACTCGGCAAACTTATTAAGCAGGAGGGGGGCGCAGAAGAAAAGGTCCCCGCGCGCCACATCGATATAATGTATTTATTTTAAAATACAATAAGATATGCATCGAGTCGCGGCGAATTTTCTAGTTGTCTCTTTACCGGCTGCAAAATAAATTTCCATAAACCTCATTAAATTATTCAATTTCTCGGAGCGCGACGTTCGCTCTCGGGGCAAGATCTCCAGTTATTCGAGTTATTTCTCATAAGAACCCGCGGTACATGCGCGGGGCTCGCGCGGCCAGCGCAAAAAAGGGCCGGGAGGATGAGAGAATACCGTGGATGGAGGACGAGATCGGCCTGACTAGCGCACGGGGAGCAAGGGGGACGGCGAAATAAAAAGAAGCGCCGCGGGAGAAAAAGGAAAATCGCGAAATTTCAGATAAAGTACACGCTGAAAGTTTTCATATCAAAAATAACGTCCCTGAATAACGAGCTGGATGTTACGATGCTGCAGGAGAAGGGGCAGCCCTCCTCGATAAGGAATTCTTTCGCGGACTCTTCCGTGGCCTCGGACCTTTTCGCCGGTGAACCTCCCCGTCGAACGCACACACATCGAAAAGCGAAGAGGAGGAAGAGGACGGGGAGGAGGAAGGTGCTCCAGCGGCCGGTAGAATGCCGATGCCAACCCGCATACCGACTTGTAAAGCTCCCTGTCCTTCTGCGGCGGGCAGACAGCGTATAGAGGAGGAAAAAAGGGGAGCCCGCGGCGGCGCGTGTGCGCGAGCCGCTCGGCCGGCCAGGTTAACGGAATTCTACTCGTCCCCATTCAGGGGCGCTTTTTCAGGGCGGCCAGCCGCCCCCGCTGTGTCAACACCCGCGACGCGCTTCTGCTGCCGTACGGACCGCGACGTCCTCCTCCGATCGGCGCGCGAGCGCGGGGTAGACGCGGGGGCGGACGAGTCGCTCGGAGGGACTAGGAAGAGGGTCGCGGGACTATTGCCCACGTGAATGGAATGAGAAATAAAGAGCGAGTCCTTAAACGTCACAATAGAACTTTTTATTTTTCTCTTTCATTTGTTTCGCGCTGCGTCGCTCGGCTGCGCGCCCCTGCCGCCTCTTCCTTTCTTCTTCTCGCGCGCTACCCCCTTTTCGAATTTCAGCACCAGTTTCGCTCGCGGCGCCACGTCGGACGGTCACGCGCAAACTTTCTTTGAAGGGCGCAAAAAAAAAAAAAAAAAAAAAAAACTTCGTGAGAAGAAAGGAAGGAATGAAAGAGCGGCGCCGACGTCAGCAGTCTCGATCTTTTTACAAGAGACGTTGCGTTTTTCGTTGGAGATGCTTTATTTTATTTATTTTTTTTTTTAATACACATTGAGTTCGCTCGCAGTATCTTACAAAATTTACAAACGAGAAAGCTTTTAACATTCGCTTGGACTACGCCTACAGTGGAATAGTTTGTTTTTTTTGGGCTACAGTTGGGAGTAAAGCGATTTCTTTTTAATCGTGTTCTCTGACGCGCGCAGCGGCATAATTTGCGGCTAAAATAAATATTACAAAATAAATTTACAGGTGGACGTCTTTCGCACACAGCACAAGTCACTAGTACATTCGCATTCCTCGCGGGGCCCGCGGACAAATTCTCCAAGTCTTGCTTAATGCATCTAAAATCACGCCGTCCTAATACAAAATTCATTAGAAAGTTATATCACCGTGAGCGAAGCGCGGCTTCGCTCGAGAAGCTCTCTTATATACGTGTAACGTCGGAACGCGAGTTTCGCACATTTTTCTCCGAATATCCAATATCGAGGGATCGGCGCGCTCGCCCCGATCGGGATTACATGCCTTTTTCGCTTGTGCAATGTTTAAATTATACAGTGAAGGAACGGGCGCTTCATAATGGCGGGCGCGCGAGGGCGTAAAAAGCCGCTCTCGCTACGGGGGAACTCCAATGTTTATGATTGAAATCGACGGAACCGAGCGGGATGCCCACTGACAAGCAACGAGTAAGGCAAACATTTGATCAAGCCCATTGACGAAGGCCAGGGGGAGAGGAGGCAGAGGCTGGGCGAAATCTCGATCTCGGGCTCGGTACACGCGAGTGTCCCGAGCGTGAAAAAAAGCCGCGAGTGCTCTCCCCCTTTCCCTCGTCGCCTCATTCATCTCCGCGGCCGAATGACTCTCGATTCTTTTGAAGGCGCGCTGCGCGCTCCCGGGGCTCTTTTTTTTCTCTTCCTCCCGGCCAAAGCGTCTCACCACCGCAAGCCGTCCGTCGCCGCGGTAATAACAATCATTTCGCCGCGGAACACCACATCCGCTCGATCCGGCGACGGCCAACAGAGCGCACTCGATTTTTCTCGCGTGTCTAATTGTCGCGACGGGAAAAACAATGGCCGCCGGGATGAGAAAAAAAGGAGTTCCTCTCTCGCCGCTCCGACACCCGCGCACATCGTTTTTTTTTTTTTTTTTTTTTTGTTTACGTATAAATCGACTACAACGTAAATTCTCTATGTACAGACTTTAGTGTGCCACGCACAATTTCGCTTTTATTTATACTTTTTTATATATCTGTCTGAGCGCTATGCTTTGTAGTCACTCTCAATCCATCCCTCTCGCTCTCTCTCGTGCGTTCCTCGCAGTTCGTCATACGAAACTCACAGTGTACGAATACTCCCGCACAAGAAGATAACGTTACACTTTAGCCTGCGTGTACAGGCTCGCATTTTCTATCCTCCTATATTTACACACATGCACTCGCGGTTCCTATTGCACTTGTATACACACGCGCGCGAGCAGCGACTGTCGCTCAGTCTCTGTAAACTCTCTCGGCAAGCCTGGAAAAGGGCGACAAAAAGTGTTGCTCGACGAGAAACGGACACACATTGCAGGAAAAACTAGATGTGGACTGCTAGGGTGCGGGAGCGTTCCCCGCTGCTGGCTGTCTGGTTGTTGTGTTGCCGTCGCACCGGCGGCGGCTGCATCCTCTGGCTGGCCCGCTGATTGTTGGGCACGTCCGGCAGGGCGAACCGCAGCTTCTCCCAGAAGAGCTTGTCGCCCCACTGGAGGTAGGTGTTGGTCTTGAGGTACAGGCGGATGTCGGGGTCGAGGTCTCGCTGGGGCACGTCGCCCACGAGCACCAGGATCAGCCTGCGCCGGCGATCCCTCAGCACCTGGTGGTGCGCGGACTTGAAGTCGAAGCGGCACCACTCGGACTTGATGAAGTTCTCCGAGAGGACCATGATGGTGCGTCGGGACGATTCGACCGCCTGGACGATGGTGTCGGCTATGAAGCTGCCCACCGGGAAGTCCCGGTAGTGCAGGCAGAGTTTGTAGGAGGGGTTGCCCATCTCGAGGACCGGGGCCAGCTCCTCCGCGACGAAGGCTTCGTCCTTGGAGCTGTAGCTGACGAAGGCGTCGAAGAGCTTGTCCCGGTCGTCCCGGTCGTCGTCGGCGTGCCGGTAGAAGAGTCTGACGCCGAAGCGCGAGTGGAGCCAGACGCGCATCTCGTTGCGGAAGAAAAAGCCGAGCATGCAGACGAGAACGAGGAGGAGAAAGGCCACGAGCGTGCTCACGAGAAGCGGCAGATAATCCTCGAGCGCCTGCCTCTCGATAATGGTCTTGGTCAAATTGCCGGCCACCCCGTTCTCAAGGCTCTCCAGCTCGGTGCAAATCGAGCCATTAACATCGTAGGCCTTTCCGGTCATGAGAGAGAATCCTATGCCCCTGTCACTTTCGCCGAGGTCATTAAGGTCGCGGAAGGGCTCGTCGTCGGCGGGGGAGGTGCTGCCGTTGTGCGTGCAGCGCACATCCGCCGAGTCGATTACCCGCACTCCCCCGGTCCTCGCCCACTCGCGGTACTTGCGTATGTAATCGCAGTCACAGGTCCACGGGTTACCGGCGAGCGTGACCTCGATACTGGCCGGCAAGGTCCAGACCGCCAGGCTCGTTAGCCGGTTGTTCTGGAGGCGCAGTGTCATTAGCGAGCGGAGCGTCAGGAAAGTTTCGTTCGAGATGACCGAGAGCCGATTACGTTCGAGGCGCAGAGTGCGTAGGGTCTCGAGGCCGATGAACTCGTGGCCCCTCAACTCCCGCAAGCCGTTGTCCTGCAGATGGAGGTCTTCCAGATTCTTCAGCCCGTTGAACGATCGATTCTGGACGATTTCAATGTTGGACGCGTTCAAGAAGAGCACTTTGAGCTTCTTGCGCCCGATGAAAGCATGACTAGCTATAACGCGCAAGTCATTACCATCGAGGTAGAGGCGTGTCGCGTCCATTGGTATCTGCTCCGGCAGCTTACCCACGTGTCCACCCACCGAGCAGTCGACGACGTTGGCCGTCCAGGTTTGATCGTGGTAACACGTGCAATTCGTTGGACACGTCATTTCGCAATCGCAGGCATCGAAGTCACAGCAGTGACAGAGAGCAAAGCAGTGCGTGTCGTATTTACAGAGAAACTGGGAGTGCGAGGCCTCGACTAGTGGAACGTACAATTTCTCTCTGTCGTATAAGAGCTCGCAATAAATGCTGTCGAGATCCATGACCCGTGGCTGCACGCGACTCTGGCCTTGACGATTTACGCGCTGTAGCCACTCCATAGTGCAGTCACACAGATAGTCGTTATCGCCAATGTGAAATTCTGGAAGGGGCTTGTCTGCTGGTACTGCGCTTATTCGTAAAGCGTACGGTTCTATTCGACGTATTCTATTTCCTTTCAAGTCCACTCGCGTGAGGTTAGGTTTTTTAAAGAAGGCGTAACTCTGCACACGCGAAATGAGATTGTCATTCAAGTATAGCATTTCGACACTCATCGGTATGGAACTACCGGTTATCTCCGTTAGTTTGTTCACACTAGCGTCAAATGTGTTAAGTTGCAACTGCGACTCGATCTCGTAGTAATTGCCAAGCTCGCTAATCTCGTTCGCATGGATATCCAGCCACTGTAGACATGTTGGAATCATAGCGTAATCGAAAAGCTTGAGCTTGTTATCGCTAACGTTGAGCCAAACCAGATTTGGCAATTTGGAGAAGAGATTGCTAATATCGGTCAACTGATTACCATCCAGTCTTATGGCTTGAAGCTTGAGGTTCTCGTCGAAGGTACCGGGCTCTATGTACTGAATTCGATTACCCGATAGGTTCAAGATATTCAGATCCCTGATCTTATCGAAAATCCCCTTAGAGAGATTGCCAATGTGGTTATCGATAAGCCTGAGTCCACTAAGGTGAACCATGTGGTCGAACGTGCCCTTAGGTATATCGGAGATGAGATTTTCACCAAGGTCCAATGCACGCAGCAGTGGAGTAGCTTTCAGTGCCTCTGGTATCGCCATTAATCTGTTCCCGTTTAAATGGAGATCCTGCAAGGACGATGCATTCCTCAAAGACGTCGGATGCAAATCGGTCAACCTGTTATTATCCAACGACAACAGGCTCAGCACGTACAAACCGCTGAAGGTTGTAGCATCAACAATAGATAACCTGTTATCGCTCAACACCAACGTATGCAGATTGACGAGGGCCGAGAATGTGTTTTCGGGCAAATACTCTATGAGATTCTCCTGAAGCCTAAGAATCTGCAAATTGTTCAGATCCCGAAAGACCGAAGATTCCAACCGCGTTATTTGATTGTCCGAAAGATCCAAAACGACCAGTCGCACTAGACCCGTGAAGGTCCCTGAATTAATCCACTCGGCAGTGAGTTCATTGGTCGACATGTCGAGTATCAGCAGCTGAGTTAATTCACTGAAAAGTCCAGGCGGTAGAACGGCAAGGGTGTTGTTTCGCAGATGTATTTCCTTGATGTCTCGGGCGTCGGCAAAGAGCTCTGGTGGTAAACTGCTTAAGCGATTGTTTGAGAGCCTGATGGCCGTTAAGGCCGTGAGGCCCTCGAATGCTCGGTCGGCTATAAAGGCGATGTTATTGCTCCTCAAGTCCAACGAATGCAGCCGCGAAAGGCCGGAGAAAGCCGCAGAAGGCAACAACTCGATGCTGTTGTTGCTGAGGTCTAGAGACCGTAGGTTCGCGGTGCATCTGCTGCCGAGATTGAACTTGAAGCTAGACACCTCCCTCAGCCTGTTACGCGTTAGATTGAGCAGTTCCAAATTGAAGAGCGGACAGAGCGAACCCTCCGGCAGGTTCCAAATGTTATTGCTGCTCAAATCGAGTCTCTCCAGCTGGCTAAGCTCCTCGGTGAAGGCTCGCTGAGACACCTCGAGCGTCATCGAGGACCAGTCGGTGTTGTGGGTGCGCACCGTGAGATTCCTCAGCTCCTTCAGGCCCCTGAAGGCGTCGTCCGACAAATTGCCAATCTTGCAATACTCGATAACGAGCTCTCTCAGCTCAACCAGCGGCCTGAAGCTACCGGCGCTCAGCGAGCTCTGGTAAAAGAGGGCGTCGCTGCACTCGAGCCTCAGGCGCACCGTGTGATGGGGTTGAATGACGCTGAAATTCGTGTTCTCGAGCTCGCTGTTGATCGTCCTCAGCCGGCAGACGAGGGAGACGTCGTCCTCGGAGTCACCCTCGGCCAGCCACTCGCACTCATCCGGCGCCTTGTATCTGAGCGCGCGGCTCAACGAAGCCCCCAGCACGCAGAACACCGTGCCGAGGAGTATCGCGAAGAAGGCAGGATTGCCCTGCATTGTGCGTCCTGCCGCGGGGCTGCCTTCGCCTCAGTCGACGAGCTCGCGCCTGCTACTGTCCGTCCTCGTAGCCAATTTCGGCTCGATCGATCGAGATCGGCGCACACCGGACTCTCATCTCCGCGGCACACATAATTCTTCCCGTCCAGAACCGCCGCTTGGCGTCAGCCACCGCAAGGCGCACCAACGAGCGATCTCATGTTTTTACGCTGCCCAGAGGATCGACGGCTTCGTGCTCGCTAGACATTCGTCAAGCCGACCAAGTGCGGCAGCCCCTCCGGTTCTCTTCCTCCTTCGACTTTTACGGTATCCCCGATCCGCAAGTACTGAAATCAAGTACCGAAATAACGAGGCAAGTCGCGAGAACGAGTTCCTCGTGGCAAGGACGACGAGACGGTGGTACACTTGCGCGACTCTGCGAGCGACTGGCGAACGGTGCGACGGGCCCCGGGAGCCCGACCGGGCCCCGGCCAGTCTCTCCTTCTCCCTCTACCGCCGCCCATCCGTCTCTCTCTCTCTTCCTCGTTCCATGTACTTGACTCGCTGCTCTCCCACCGCGACTTGCGTTCGCGCGCCTCTCCCTCCCTCTCCTTCCTTCTGCCGGTCTGCTGTCCCTTTCTCTTCTCCGCGCGCATCGCATTATATATAACCTGCAAGAGGAGAGAAAGAGAGGGCGAACACACCGCGGGGCCCAACCGTTCCGCGGTGAGCCTATAAAAACAAGACACGGATACAATCTTTGGACCCTCACAGTGGCTCGTCTGACTCGCTACGTCGCAGCCTCCGTCCCGGCGAATATCTACTGTCCTCCTCACCTTCCCCCCTCTTCACCTTTTTATCCTTCCTTTTTATTCCCCTCCTTCCTATGTCCACTTATATTTACCCATATTTCTTGCAAGCTCAAACAGTTCTTATCATGTTTCGCGAATTATGCCGATTTACACTGACAGTAATATTTTCTTTCAGCGCTCCGGATGTGTACCTCCATGTGCACGAGCAACTTCTTTTTACATCGCTCAATTTGCAAACAAAAGACCCTCGATCTTTTCTTTCCTTTTATATACACGGAATAAGCCGCGGCGAGTTGACTCACTTTCTTGTCTTTTTTCTTCGACTAACTATTTCCTGCAAATTTAGACGAGATATAAATTCACCCGGCAAAAGTTATAAGGCACGTTTGAGCCGCCATAACGAGCGCAAATATTCCGTTTCACTTCATAAACAAGAAATTTAATGAGCAGGCAAAATTGCTTGTGGATCCCTCAATTACTTCATTAGCTGCATTAAAATGTGTAACATTATTAATTCGACGTGTTTGAAATTGCAAAGCGCCGTGGAATTCGCCGGGCGTCCTCCGTCCTGCCAATCGAATTAGCCCTTTGCTAGACACCGCGAAACTCATCGCCGGAGGCTCCCCATCTCGAGTCCCCGTCGTCGTCGTCGTCGCACCGTCGGAATAGTCGATTTCAGGGGTCATCGCGAGCCGCGGTCGTAGCTAGCCGTGCAACTTCAGAAATTGAATATTTTCCCCGGCGTCTCGTAACTCGCTCTCGTCCCCGGCACGAGATAGAGGCAAAGACGGAGAGGAGACTCAATCTCTTCCGAGGCGGTTTAGTGGCTCCCATAAACCGCGAACACGACTGCAACCTTCCTGGGGGAGGAGGGGTGTGTGCGCGGGGAAGGTGGGGTCCTCTCGCTGGCGAGTGCGCGTGCACGCCGAAAAGGGCGCGGAAGGATGGGTGGTCGCGGACAAAAGGAACAAGAGCCCAAGGAGCCAAGGTCAGGCTCTCCGGACGGACGTTTTACGTTGCCGTCGCACCGCCAACACTTCACCCACTCGACGCTTCGATTTTTATCCCGGCAATAAATGCTCCGCTCATCGCGCCTCTCTTTGCTCGCGTTTTTCCTGTTTTTTTTTTAATTCCTTTGTTTTATTTGGATCCCGCGCGCCCCCTTTCTTCGGCTCGTTCCGCCCGTGAGGTCGTTCCTTTTTTTTCAGCTTATCGTTTCCGTCGGCGAGGCGCTCTTTATCGCGCTGCCGTGCGCGGGCTTTTTCGTCGGCGCGACCGATGCGCTTGGCCGCGCGGCCGAAATCGCTCGCCGGCATGAGTAGCGCGGAAACCGGAGGGTAAAAAAAGCGGGACACGGAACATCACCCCGACGGTCACGGAGGCGCGACGAAAAAGGAATCGGGCGGCTAGGCGCGGCGAATCGCCCTCAATGACGCGACTCCGTCACACTTTCGCGGCTGGCCGTCGCCCCGCGCCGCTTCATTTTTCTTCCCGCGCGCATACGTCCCCGCCGCTGGGGAAAAAGGGGCGATTGACTCAAATCTCAAATATGCGCCGGTCGTGGGCAAAAAACTTTGAATGATGGTCTTTTAAATTTTCGACCGTCGCCTGCGGATTTTCTTTTCTCTTCCGCCCGATTCAACTGCTGCTTTTCGCGTCGCTCAAGAGTGAACTGATGTACGAATTTGATCAATAGCCGGTGGATAATAAAAATCGTACTTATCTGCTTCTTAATATGAGCTTTTTACGACGAGTTTCAATAAAGCTGGGATCGAGCAGCGAAGGAAAAGAGGCGATATTAAAAATCCTGTCAACTGCTGATAAATTAATTGAGTGCTAAGGAGTCGATGCAAAGGTTTCTGATTGAATTAGCATAATCGCTTTTGACAAGTGTGGACCATTGACAGGCCATTTATTGCATTAAGCAAAGTTAAATTATGTTAATTTTTCCGATTAAATCAAATCGTTTTATTAGCATACATTTAAATATCAGCAGAATTCCAGCAAACCAGTATTTCGAATAGTTGAATTTGACATTGCGCCCAAAAGATCAAAAATTCAGTCGTGAATAATGACTGAAGAAAAATCAGCGAGAAAACAATGTTTCGCCGGGGCCTTGGGATGTAGGCCTAATCAAAGAAGGATATGTGTTGCCGAAAGAACCGTTGGCACTGCTTTTATAACGGCGACCTCGGCTCGAAAAAAATCCATCTTAATTTTTGCCCGGGCCCGTGTTATATCGCCTCATTTATTTTTTACTCCATCATCCTCCCGAGTCGGTGTAAGTTCGAGTGTGTATTTCGGCGCGCTAAACGATTGGATGAAATAAACGTGACTATTCCGAGGCAGAGACACGTTAAGTGGCTTCCCGTAGGGTAGTCCCTCGCTTCTTCTCCTCTCCGCTTTCTTTCTCTGCCACTCCGGCACCAAGGCGATATTTGATTTTACCTTTTGATCCTTCCACCCTTCGCATAATAAACGTTACCGCGTGAATAATTGCTCCTTCCGCTAATTTATGTCTCCAATAATTTGACCACTGCCGAGTGTGCCAAGGGAGCGAGAAGGATGCCGTCAAAAGGCGCGAGCTTGAATTATCTCCATTTTTATTCAAACGCAGATTCCGACGAAATCCGATACTTCTTCTTCTTATTTTTTTATCACTTGCAAATGTCGCACCCCATCGTCTGCGGCGCAGGCGATTTAAAGAACCACCTGGTGCGCGTCGTCTAGTGAGCCTTAATGCGGCGCGGCTCCTAAGTCTGCCCTCGGTCTCCTCCCTTATCTCCCCTCCTCTGTCACTAAGGCCCTTATCGCGTCTCTTATCTCGCAGCGGCGTCTCCTACCGCACGCGCACCGACCGAATTGAATAATGTCTAGCGGCGCGCATGAATTACGACGAGCCGCCCGTATACACCGGGCAGAGAGGGAGCCGTAATGACCGCGCGGAGCGTTACTTAATTATTGGAAAAATTTACGATGCTCCGGCGGTGCCGGCGGTCAGGCCATTTCTGCGGCTGTTGCGAGCATTTCGATGCTTCGGCGCTCGTAAATAAATGCCTAGTAATACACTTGTCACCTAAATAACAACAGCCGATGGGGCGACGATAAGCGGCGATGATAGATCTCCGCGCTGCTCCACCTCCTCCTTCGCCTACGGTGGCTGGACCAAGTTCAATTCCAATGAAGCCGTATCCTCGTCGCTAATCTGCTTGATGGCCGATTAAGAAGGACTTTTAAGGAGCGCGGGGCCGCGAAAATTAAAATCAACTCGCTTGCCCCCTCCTTTCTCTCTCTCTCACTCTCTCTCCCTGGCAGTTTTATGTACTCTCTTTCTCTCCTTTGTGGCGCTACTCAATTTACACGTACGCACACAAGTGGCCGGGGAGCACGCGCCGCCGAGCGACGTATATGAGGAGTTAAAGAGCGCGAAATGGGGATTGAATTAAAAGTTTATTGACTCCGTGGAGCGAAGGCCGCTCTCCGGCGGCCGATAGCCGCGCGCGCGCGTGTAGCGGCGCCTCGTTTTACGATCGACCGGAAACTGCCGGCGCGCAGATTGTGCGGAGGCTCCTTTTAACGGACACGGACGGCGACGCCTTCGTAGTCCCGCAGGTTCTCCCGTATATACCGCCCTTACTCTCTCATGCACGCCTCCAGCTTTTTTCCCTCCCCCTCTAAGCTACTGTTATTTTTTATGGGCGTTTTTTATTTTAACGCCCTGCTACTCTCCTTTTGATCCCGACAATATGAGAAACGCGCGCGGATCGCTGCGAGCACACTGATTGCATCAAGCGAACTCTGCGTGAGCCAAGCGCGCTAATGCTCCTCGCCGTTTCAAATTTAATTACCAAATATGCCGCGCATTGTTTGGGAGGATGCAATCGCATTGATTAGACGTCGAAAGTATGCGCACGTATAATTTCTATTAATTGTCCTCCCAGGACCAACTGCGGCAAAATCTTTCTCGTTAAACCGCAAACACTCCCCCGCGCGTGTCTGCGTAATTTACATACGGCTGCGTCGGCAATTTAATCTCGCGCCATTATTAATTTGAACAATCACCAAGTCCGAGACCAATCGAACGGGCGCGATCATTGCGGTGATTAAGCTTTATTTACTTTTTTCCATTACCCCCGCGGATGCGATTGTTATCGACGCGTGAAAAACGACGGGCGTTCACAAAGGAAGCATTAGAAAATTAAATAACTCAAATTAACGACAGCCGTTGGGAATCTATTTACAGAAGGCCAGTGCCGTTGACGATCGTAATAAGTGTAGTGCATTGAAAAATGAACGAACAAAAAAAAAATGAAGAGCGAACGAAAGAATCGAAGGTGCGAGTTAGGAAGAAGGGCGCGAGGGCTTGTGTACGTACGGCGATAAAATAAGAGAGCAGCATTAGAAAATTAAATAAGTCAAATTAACGACAGCCGTCGGGAATCTATTTACAGAAGGTAACAGTCAGTGACGATCGCAATAAGCGTAGTGCATCGAAAAATGAAGGAACAAAAAAAAAATGAAGAGCGAACGAAAGAAACGGAGGAGCGAATCGGGAGGAAGGGCGCGAGGGCTTACGTGTGTACGGCGATAAAATAAGAGAGGAGAAAACGATGAAAGGGTAGAGACATCCCGCGGCGATGATCGCGCAACTTAACGCTACCCGCTCGTTCGTTAGACGAAAATCCCGTGGAATTCATCAATCATACGACGACGAGCTCTCGTCTCGTGCCGAGCTGATCGGCCAGGTATTCGCTCCTTCCGCGAGTGGATCTCTTTTGGCCGGCGCTCTTATATCGCCTGCGAGGCGGGAGACCGAAGGAGAGGCACGAGGGGAATATAGAGAGTGAGAAAGCGAGCCGGGAGTCTTTTGATTGGTGAAGCGCGCGAGCGCGTGGCCGCGCATAGCGCGCGTTCTCGAGCGTGAAATTCGTGTTTATAAAGCCGACGAGAGAAAGAGAGAGAGAGAGAGAGGCAGGTTAAGGTGCCGTTGAAATAGAAATCGACGGGGGATATATAGCCGCGTTATATATCTCGGACACTTTCAGACTTGATGGGTAATGGAGGCCCTTGAGTGCGCGTTCAAGAAGCCCATTTACCTTTTACGAGTGGCTCTACTTTGATCGTCGAGGGCTTTCGCGCACAGAGCCGTTTATTGGGTCAAATATTTGAGATAATAAAGGGGAAAAAACGTAAACGATGCAATCCGACGAGAACGTCGGGCTTTTATTAAGTGCCTCCAGTTGTTTGTCGAGGAAATACCTAGGTGGGTATTTTATACCAGCGGGAATAAGGTGTCAAGCTTGCTCGGCCGCGCGAAACTTATTATTTTTTATTTATACGCGACCTGCTTTTCTTTTAATCTCCGCGATTTTTAATTTTGTTTCGATGCAGCGCGGCGAAACAATGGATATTTTTGACAGGGTAATAATTGGCCTCTGCGGCCGGTTGATTTTAATTTTTTCGTCGATTATAATATTTGCATCGTTCTTACAGCGCCATTCGGACAACTGAAGTTCAACCTTTAATTTGCATATCTATCGTAATTTATTCGGTGTATTTAAATAAGCATCCAGCTGTGAACCAGATTATGCCACGGGAAGACCAGTGTTTAAACTGTCAACGTGGCTCGCTAATGCTTTTTTTTATTTTTATTGGGAACAATTTAGCTGTAATTAACGGGCTTTTATACGCGCGGAAGTTGAGAGAGTGAAAAGTTTGTTTAGGCACAAAGGATTGACTGATTATTATGTCTACCATTGACATGTTGATTTTAAAGCCGCAGCGGCAAACAGTACGAGAAAACGTGACTATGGATATGAACACCTGCTTCGAGAGCTATCAAACCTCTAAACGTTAATTTATTAGGTGCCGACAGAGCCTTATCGCTCGCTTAACGAACGAGTCGTGTATTTACTTATTCATCTTTTTAGTCCAGTCATCTCGGAACTGTTTGCTTTATCTTTTAATTAATTGTTATAGGCAATTTATTATTACTGTCCTTCGATAAATAATTGGAGTGATGTTGCGTCAAGCATTCATTCAATAGGATATTTTAAATTTTTATAATACAGATCACCATCGAGTATTGAATTGTAATGGCCATTCATGTGAAAAAATCTAACAGCTACGCGGAGGATTAAATCCCATTACCTTTTGTTAGAAATTAACCGGAATGTCATCGATTTCCTGTCCCTTCATTTTCAATTGCCTCATGAATTGCTGGCGAATTCTTTTATTTGCGACAACTGCGAGAAATTCACGGCGAGACATCGCCATTAGAACGCATTTTATCAGAAAAGGAAGCAGGGGGTGAAAAATGTAGTTCCGAGGACTTACGCGCGCTTCCACATATTTTCTGTGCCAGTGACTAATTCCTTACCCTGCTTTTTTTTTCATTTAAACTTTTTTTATTAAATATATTAAATAAGTTGGAATCAGAGGATTATTAATCTACGTACATCTTGAATAATTACGCGGAAAATGTCTCGTTAGCTTTCATAAATTTGGCGAATAAAAGAAGCGTCGAAATCCAAATTTACAGAAAAGAAGTACACTAGAAAGGAAGTAAAGCAGATTTGGATAAGAAAAGCTCCGCTGCTCTTCGGTTAGCGCATTAAGAAATTTATGCAAACCCGCGAGCTAATTAGCGACGACAACTGATACTGGCAGGGCGTATCGCACCATTCTCCGAGAAACACAGTGATAAATTCTCGTTTGATGCATTATTTAGCTTGAAATAATTTTCAACGGTGACAATTCATAAATGCACTAAAAAACAAACATCAAAACAATGAATCTTTACTGAAAACATTTAGTTGAACTCCAGGTTCACTCTAGAAGCTTGTGTACCTTTCACGAAAAAATTAGTCTCATAAAAGATGTATCGGGTAATTTAATGAAAAATGAATATTTTTAATATAAGTATGAAATAATAAAAGTTTAATTTTTAACGAAATAATCGTAATTTTTCTAGTAGTATTATACTAAGAAAATTAGTTATCTTATACCGAGAGAAATGAGCCGATCCACAGACTGTATTTATTAAAAACATTAACATTCTGTACTATAAAATTTACTAGAATTTCCAGCACATATTGTTAGAATTCTAGTAAATTTTATAATACAGAATAGTAAGTTTTTTCACTAAATGCAATCTATGGCTTTATTCCCAGACTGAATAATGATTTTTCCAAAAAAATTTCTATCAGTGTATATTATAATTTTTAAATCAAGTTCGTGCGCGAACACCTTGCATTTACAAAAGTAGTTTTATCAACCGCTACCGATCGATCCACACCAGCCTCAATCGCTGAACATCTCTGTATTATTTCGTTATTTTTACGTCCAGAAGAAAAAAAAAATTATTAATACCCCCGGAAGCGAAATATTTTTTTTCCCCCCTCAGCGAAATTCTTTCATCTAAAGCTGGAAAAAGTTTTTCTTCGCCGACAAAACAGAACCGGCTCTGGAGCTCGGAAGGGCGGTGCGCGACTTTTTTGCGCGCGTCCCCGGAAAGCGGGTCAGAGAGACGCTGCTGGCCCAGCAGCCAACCAGTTTCCGGGATCTCGCTCGGTTTTCCGGCAACGCGTCTTAACGAGTCGCGGAACTGTAAAAACGTCGCGGGGGTCTTTGCGCTCCCGCGGATTGTCGCAGTCGCGCAGGAGAAGAGAACCACCCTCTCATCCTGCGGGGCGCGCTACGCTGAGCAAACTCAGAATGGAACTGCGTCGCGGGGGCTTATTTCGCGCCGCTCGTGGGGGTGTACCTTATACCCCTTTACCGTGGATGAGATCATTTTAAAGAGGTACCCGCGCGACAAGGGGAGCCATTCGCTTCGCCGGCCGGCGGAAAACGAGAGTAAAGCGTCGCGCTTATCCCCCCGCTATTGCCGCTTTAATCGTCTCCTTAACTTTTCCTTCTCGGGCTGTCTTACCTTTATCGGGAGAATAAACTTCGATCGCTGATATAACAGTAAACGTAGAATTGAGGGAATGTAAATGCGATTGAGTAACGTTAAGCTCGCGTTAATAAAGATACAGTGCTATTGTCGTTTTGAAGTCACTTACTTTTTAATACGCGTTTTAGGTGATAGAACATTTTCTTTAATACTTTCTCGGAGAAAAACTGCAGTTCCCAAGGAAAAAAGAACATATTTTATTGTACATAAAAAAAATTATCTTTTTGACAAAATGTTGGCTGCAGTTTAAGAAAAAAGTGGATTAGTTAGTCAATGTATTGCTTGTTGAATGGCGCCAACATTCAAATCGCGTTGATCTCTGTTTAAAATAAATTTGAATAATCGAAGAAAGTAATGTTCGATAGATTCCACTCCAGATCTTGTATTTTCCTCTGCTGGGGTTTTCCATCTGAACTCTGGACACAAATAAATAAATAAAAAATAAATACTAATATTTATTTAGCTGTCCATGAGGGTTATTGTAAAATCTACTTTTGTGATTTTAAAATTGACCTTTTAAAACTTTATATTGCAGTATCTTATTTGTTATCTAAACTTGTCAAGCAAAATTTTTAAATCATCCTGCATTAAGTTCTCACACCTATACACATTGCCTATAATATTGTCCGTATACGAACATTATTAATCGTTGTATTTCCATAAATCCTATTACAAATTAATAATAGCACCACTGCAAGATGTAAGCGTTTACCGATAGCCTCCTATGCCTCAATACGGTGGTTGAATGAGTAAACGGCTGTCCGTAACTTAAATTAATAGCTTTTAAGCGTTCGCTCTTCGAGACCGACGAGGTACACGAGAGTAAACGACACAAATCTATTTGACCAATAAAAACTTTATTTTCATAATGGTGTGCCAATTGAACATAAAATCACCATTAACAATCAATTACAATATATTGAGTGGTCGTCGAGAAACATTCTAGATGAATGAATCAGGCTTGTAATTGACATTATACAAAATGTTGCAACGTACATACGTTCGAAACGAACAAAAAAAAACGACGGTACTGCACAACGGTAAATTTTTTTTCGCTCCTTCGTTTTTTTATAGATCGTATAGTAACGACCGCCTTCGTGAAAGATTGAGTCAAGGTTGTCGAGCGCGCTATCATTATTCAAATAGCACGAGTGCTGTTTATTAGGACTTTCAAAGTTGAGTTAGTGCGAGCATTAAAGAAAATTGAATATTGGTCAGTCTCTCGCACGTATCCTTTTTTAGAACTACTTAATTTTTTTATCTACAAACTGTCAAGCTATAATCTTGGAAAAAATACGTTACATAATTAGAAGTGTAATATTTAAAATTTCAAGAGACGCTGTTGCTTAAAGAACTCATAAAAAGCAGACGTAATGCAATAGCTTATTATTTAAATGATTTACTGCGCAATTAATGCAGCATTCTTAGACACAACCTCGTTCATTTAATCTTTCTTCCTTCGATTTTTTAAAAAAATAAATTAATTTTTTGCAACCGTGCGCGCACGACAGCGCTTGCTTATTCTTGCATATTCTCAATCAGCACTTCGCCTGGTCGTTGCATATAAAATAGTGTCACAAGTGATTTTTCAAAAAAAAATCACCACGAGTATCGAAAACTACTATTTTTCATAAAAAATTCTGACAAAGTTCCCTTTCCTTTCCGCAAATAATATTGTTTTATTTCTTTCAGGTAAGTCATCTTCCAAATAAAATCCTCCCGTCACACTGCAACGTACGTACAATGTTGTTAGTATCCTCGTAATGCATTTGACGCCAGGTAAGTCAGCTCTCATTTAAAAAAATATATATCACAAGCAGGTCCCGACCGGGATGCACGCGAAGGTGGCGCACGAAATAAAAAATCGAATTCGCGCGCGCGCACGCGCGATATATGCAAAACAAAAAAAAATTCAAAGAGCCGTCAAGGCCATAAAACGTCAAAAGTTATCGCGCGTCAAAAAGTTTCCACCTCGCTGTCCCCTAAAAGCCGGCTGTGTGTCGAATGAAAAAAAAGAGGACGGACGCGAACGCGTGAAAAAATGGGACCGAAAGAAGCGACGAATATAAAAAAAAAAGAGCGAGAGGGAGAGACAGAGGTGCGAGAGGAGCAAAAATAAAAAGCAGCTTGGCAGGCGCGCGCGCTGCCCATCGCGATTTTTCGGGAGCGTGAGGCTCGCGCGCGATCGTGCGGGCTCTCGGGGCGCGTTCGCCCGTGAAACGTTCGTTACACGTTTCCTGAGTTATGCATTTAAATGAGGGGAAGCGTGAGCGCGGATGGCCCTTGTCTCTTTTGTGGCAGATCAAAGCCTAACGCTGAGACAGCGAACACGCATGCGCCGAATCGAGCGAGAGGGGCGTATCATGTAGCCCCATCGAGAGTAATATATAATAATGACCGAGGAAATGGGAAAGAGGGCCCGAGCGAGGGCCGGGAGGCCGCATCTCGAAAACTCGCGACGAATACGTAATGTAATTTTGTCACCCACCACCTTTGGCGAGGATTGGAGGGCAGTGTCGGATCCCAGTTTGTTAAAGCAATTTAAATGACGGATTAAAAATGCAGTTCTTTAATCCCTTCTTTCGACTTTAGAGCCTTTTAAATATTTAGCATTGCCTTTTCTTTTTTGCTTCTTTGATTATAATCATTTCTCCGCTTGTTTTTAAGGGATTTCACGCGTCCGTTTTATTCCCCTTCATCTCTCGTTTTATTTTTTGAAATTTGAACGTCATATTGATAATCAAGAGGATCGCTTTATTTTCGCACTGCGATAAATCCCATCGCATGTACAAATAAAAGATTTTTTTTTTCAAACGAAAGCGATTATTTTAATTCCAAATTAAAAAAAAAATAATAAATAAAATAATTATTTACCCCGAAAAAAAGAGCATTCGTTTGAAATACTGTAAATTATTCTTCTCTAAAAAGTCATTCAACTTCAGCCATTCCATTATTTGACCATTAAACCCATTGCGAAACAACAAATTTTATTAAAACGCTTTAATATCTCTCATCGTGTTAAGGTCTCCGCCCTCACGACTCGAACAAAGAAATAAATAAATAAAATATCGTTACGTATGAAATTGAAAAGAACAAAAGAAACCCGTTGCACCGGCAAAAATTGCGCAATAAAAAAAAAAGACAAGCTACACTCGACTGATACTGATAACCATAAAAAAAAAAAAAAAATAAAACATAACGCTCCGCAACCGCACAGCGAAACTTACGTAATTCCGCGAATTCCCATGGACACACACCGCGGCTCGGAGAAATTCTTTCGCCGTTTGAAATGGGAGTATTTCCGGCGCGAGCGGAAACGATAAGACCGCTCCTACGCCGCTGAAAAAAAAAAGTGCGCACTCGCGTAAAGCAGCGACGCGCGCGCGAGCCTCGTTACTCCCCTCGTTCGGCGCGTGAGCCGAGCGTGATGTAATCGGCTCTGATTTGCCTGCGCGAGGCGCGAGCGAACGCGGAAGCGCGCCGCGAATTCGCGCGCTCATCCGCGCGTACTATATACTCCTCGTTGCGCCCCGGCGGACGGCTTTGCTCGCCTACACCTTGTTTTCTTAAGCGTGGGCGGGTCCCATCAGCCTCTGGCGTCTGCGCCTCTGTCGAGCCAGCTGACGACGTCGTCCGCCGACGAGGAGGAGGCTTCAAACGGAGGGAGCCTTTGATGTCGAGGAAGCTCCTCGCGCGTTCGCTAATTATTTGACCTCCCCTGCCGCCCGCTCGGCCCTCTGCCTGCCGGGCTGGTCTCCTCCTCGGCCGGCCCGAGCCGCTGTAAAAGAGCGGAACGCTACGGATTTGTAATTAGATTTTTCCGGACTCGCCGTTAATTAGTAATTAAACGCCTGCTTGCTTTCCGGAGCATCGAGTAATTAGACAGGCTGCGTTATCAAGCGCAGCCTGATTCCGGGCTTTGCGTCCTTGATACTTTTTTTTTTTTTGTTGGACTGGGGTCCCCCTCCTCTGTAATATAACGCGTGACGAGTGTACACGCAAAAATTTCAGATGACTTGACGTTTGGCAGCTGACGGTTAAGTCCGCGCGTCTGGTCTCACCCGTCGATGGAGTGATAGACGGATAGACGTTTATTAAAGAACTATGGAATCATGTTCCATTGTGGTCCCGCGGCGTAAATGTCTGAAAATAGGATACACGGAGAGAAAAGTTCCAGTAAAAATTACTGTGCACACTCGACAGATCCACAATTTTACTAGAAAGTGTAGTAAAATTTATAATAAGTCCAGCAAATTTTACTGTACTTTTTAGTAAAATTTTTTATTTGTCGAGTCTGCCCCTACGTCACAAAAAAGGATAGTAATTTTTACAAGAATTTTTCTTTCCGTGTAAATATAGAAAAGTACGAGCCGAATCGTAAGAGTACGTATGCGTAGAATAAAAAGAATCAAATTGTGATTTTATGTATATTAACCTTTAGAGGGCCGGGCTACGCCATTTGTCGTAAGGTCACTGACCTCTAAACGTTTGACATCAATTCAGAGCTTTATCATAAGCTTCAGCTCACTTTTCTATATAGAAAAAAAACATTTTTTTTAAATTCCTCAAGTGTCGGCCTTATAAAAATTAAAAGATTCATTCCTAACGAACTAAAAAACAGACAGAAGTAAAGGACCTTACGATAAATAAAAGTTATTGTAAAAATTACTAGGTGGTGTGATAACGAGACTACTGATTGGACTCTTAGATAAAAATTACTATACTATAATTTATATACTATTACTATTACGATACTACTATTATATATTATACAGTAAAATTGGCTGTAAATAATAAATGTAGTAAATTTTGCTGGACAGTGTTACAAATAATTCTGTATATACACATTAAAATGAAGTACCGAGTACAATAATTTTTATCCGAGAATCCACAGTCTGTAATAGCATTTTCACACAGTTAGTAATTTTTATAATACATTTATTTCTCAATGCAGAGATTCGCTAATTATTCCCTGACTAAAATACAGAATTTAAAAAACAATCGTGTTTAACAAACTTTGAAGGTTTATTATTCTACTTGCAAGGCTAATAATCAGCCCAGCTTCGCGGAATTCGTAAGAACAGTTCGACGTGATACTTCTTTTTTCATAAAAGTTAAAAAGCCTAAAGAGAGAACTGCAAGGAAGTTACCTCTCCAAGGTTAAAGGCAGAATACCAAGCCGGGCGATAGGTCGGAGAAGTGCGGTCAGCGACGCACCGTACTACTGCCTCCGCGCTCGCGGGAGAGAGAGAAAGCGAAAGAGAGAGGCAAGAAGTAATTCTTTTTAGGTGGAAAATTGCGGCCCTCGGTGTAGGGTTCGGAAGCGCGAGAGAAAAAAAAAAAGGAGAGCGGCTCGCGTCAGTGGACCCGCACACGTCGTCGACGCCGATCCACCGTTATATAATTAGCCTGTTAAATTGAATAACGAGCCTCGCGATTTGCGCGTAATTCGAGGCGCTTATTAGCGGCGCGCTTAATGATTTCCTCGCGTGACAGCGAGAAATACACATAGAGAGACGAGCTGCTGCGTGCGAGCCACACACGCACCCATCGGCACGGCCAGATTCATCTCGGCGCACACTTGGCTTCTTCACCCTCGATATGCGCCACAGGTATGCGCTCCTCTCCCCCCCCCCTCTCTCCTTCTTTCCGCACGCCCCGACATCGTAATCCCGAGGTCTCGTTATGCGAGCGTTTGATGGACTTTTTCAGCAGCGGGTCTTGTTAGAGAGCCGGCGGGGAAGGGGACGGGAAGGCCGAAGGAGCTCAGCCGCTTTTTCAGCGGAGCCTGGGTGGGAGAATCTCGTTCGTCCAATCCGGCGGATATCCTTTATGGGAGCAGGGTATAATTTACAAATCCCGAGTCTCGTTGAATTTATCGGCACTTGCCTAACCTCTCATTACCCGCGCGAGCAAGAGAGAGAGAAAGAGAGTACACTGGAGCAGAGTAGACAGAGAGAGAGAGAGAGAGAAGGAGCCAAAGCGGAGAATCGCTCGGCGGTCAGCGAGCTTCCACCCTATCTTCCGACTGCACGCGCAGAGAAGAGAGGCTCGGCCTTGAAAATCGCCGGCGCGCCGATCGAGATGCCGATTTATGTATACAGCGTGCCGCGTCGACGCGACTGACCTACTTGATTAAAAAGTGTAATGCGAGCGGGCACCGAGTGCCGCAGCCCATATTTCGCGAGTGCAGCTGGCCAAAAGGATGAGCGCTCCATCCTGAATTTTTAATGCGAGCGAGAGAACTGCCTCGCAGGAGTCACTGCGCACACGCTGATTATTTACGACTAACCAATGTAATAACGCGGCGAACGCTCGGGCCGGAATGCATCGTGCCTCCGTGTGCAAACTGCCGATGCGCAGCGCGGGCTTATATTGAGGCTCGCAGGCGTGCTGCACGTACCGCCGCGTGTATTCGTAATTTCACGTTGCGTGTCATTTCGCGCGGGCACTCTTATTCGCTGAGCAAACAGTGGCGTGAGTTAAGCTCCGCCGTTGCTTTCTCGGCTTGTCGAGGAATCGCCTTTTAATTGCTTTTTATTGGCGACTTTGTTGATTTTTTTTTCGTTGTTGTCGGGCGTGCACACTCGCGTTCGTTGGAGTAAGCGCGTCAATGCGGCGGAGGAAAATAAATACAAGGCAACTTGTAAATCTAGTCCGGCGAGTAAAATTTTCCCGCGGCTGGAGGATAAAAACGTTTTATCTGCTGGCCCAGCAATGGCCAGGTTGTTACGGCTGCGCAAAAGTTTATTTGTCTCATATAAGTGCTTTTGTAATCTACTGCGGACACGGGGCGAAATTATTATTTCCAAGAGGTGCGCCCGTGTGTGCGCGCGTGTACGAACAAAGATAAGTGAATAAGATATAAATGGCGTACAAGGCTTTTGAGAGATAAAGTAGAATTTATATCGATATCTAAAGGAAACAAATTCAAAACAAATGTCAATGCGTCGTTTATCTCGTTGCAAGGGAGGAAAAAAGAAGTGCGCCAATCAAATTAAATTAAATAGTCGTCAAGAGATAATCTCGCCTCGCGTGAACCGCCGGCAATTAAAAGAGTAAACTTTTCAAATTTTCTTAACTATTGAAATGTCAAATATTTACGATATGCATTATAAAAGTATCCTCATTAAAGTTATAATAGTTGGCAATCTTGTTATGGTGTATGTGCTCTAGCCCAGGAGTTATTTATGATGGCAAAATTACTTAATGATGGCGTTTTTTATGCACTGGACTTCAAGTCGAGCGTATGAACGAGTCAAGCAACTTGGTTGATGTTCTGATATTTTAATATGCAATCGTTAGTCAACGTATCTTTATGAGTCATTTAAATTTCAAATTCCCTAGATAGTTTAATTATAATTTACAATGTAGTAACTTACTTTTTTTTTACGAATCTCACGTGTTATGGGCTTGTATGATTTTATTTGTTAATATTGTTTATAACACGTTTCCCTCCGAGATAAAAGGAGTCGTGAATTCCAAGATTCTTAAATTAATCGAATAAAAGTTGGACTTTTATTGAGATAAACTGAGCAGCTATTCACCTTGAGAGGATCATTTCAGATATTGCTCTAATAAACTTTTACAATTTTTAATCTATTTATTGAAATATTTTTACGTGTACCTATTAAACAAGGATCTAATTTCTTATCAACAATATTATTATTTTATCTACAATTTAATTAATTGCATGCGACATCCTCATTTGATTACTCAATGTATTTTATGAAATTAATTGATTTTCACTGGAATAGCATACACAAACTAATTATTGTCTTCGTAATTGGAAAGGCACCGAAATAAATGGTGTATTTTAAAATCTTATCATATAATGCAAAAAAAGCATCGATTGCTTTTTTCTCCGCAAGCTTTTTTATTTTTCCTTTTTTGCCTTTCATTTGATACACACCTTGATTTTTCTAGTACACGGTATCACCATTTTCACCCGTTACAATTTTTAACAAGCACGTAATAACGTCATCTATCTTTTCGGCAATAAAACTCCACGGTCTGCAGAGCCATCCCATTTTTTTGTCGACTGTTTTTTCTGATTAAAGGTGAAAATAAAAAAAATATCGTTCCAATAAATTTTACAAAAGAATATTCACCTGTATCAACGTTCATACAGCGAAATTCTATCCACTAGAACACATAAAAAAAAAGTCTATTGATTTCATTTTTGAGATTTCTTCTAATAGGTCTCTATTTAATTAATCGACGTCACCAAGCGCCAATAAAAAACAGTGTAAAATGTGTATCATAAAGTTCGTAATTATCACAGCTTCTATATTTCAAATACTAGTTAACAGACTGGGCGATTAAAAAGCAGATAATCGCCCTTCGCGTCTAACATCGCTAAAGCAATCGACACGCCTACCGCAGAGCAGTTCCCTCCTCGATTTTTCATGCAAAGTGAAAAGTGCAGCAGCTCCTCCCTTTTTCCGTCATCGGACGCACATCCGCCAACGATAATCATCACCCCGCGAGTCTCGCCTTCTTTTTGCCCCCTCGTCCCGATTACAAACGCAGTGACCATATGAATCAATTTGGGCGTCAGCCGCGCCCTCCGAAAGAATCAACCTGTCTTCGCGGCTGTCGCCCATCGATTCTGCCGTATATGCGCTCGTCGAGCGGCCGTCAGTTAGCCGAGGATATAAGCTAGCCGCGAGGCACGCCGGCCGTGGTCATTAGGTGTCCCGCGAGTTGTCCGTGGAATTGGCGCGCCGGAAGCCGCCGACTTGGTGGGCCGCGATCGGCTTATCGGCTTTAATCGTTGCCCTCGGTGCTGCGAACCTATCGCGATCTATCGCTCACGGCGCGCGCTTCCTGCCGGCGCGCATTGCCAAAGGAGCTGACAAACTCGCGCGAGGGGCGTGCATAAATCCCGGCAGGCTCCCGATATTTTCGCTCATTTTATTCCGGTGTAAATTGCGCACTGCGAGAATCAACACTCGCGGGAAAGGAGAGGAAAAAAAAAAGGAAGGAAGGTTCCGTTTGCATAATTCAGCGGGCGAGTGTGTTTAATTCGGCTGTCCGGGCGAGGCGATCATTGTGCGTCGAATAATCGATGCGTGTAAAGCCCGTAAGTAACGACTTTAGGAGAGTTTTAAAAGTCGCCTTCATGTCGTCCGCCCACGTGTACTTAGCGCAAAATTATAGACTTGTAAATTAGCGTTTCTTTCTCTCCGCTCGTTTACTTTTTATTCCCGCTGACCGCCTCGTTCGGCGAGCGGGCCGAAATTGTATAAAGTATCTCTATCAATTGAAGCGACGGTCGCGCTCGCCCACCGCCGGTTATTCCGCGGCGGCTCGTAACTTGGGATTTTTCGACGATTCCCGTCGGCCGTAATCGCGAGGCACGCGAGCGCCCGGCTCATTCAAAAGTCAGACGTCGCCGAGATATTGTAAAGTCCACGCGCCGCTCGGCTAAACAATTTTTCGAGCGCCGCGGCGAGGAGGAGGGAAGGCAAGTGCGCTCTTGTTCTTCTCTTCTCCCTTCGCGGCTCGTTAAAAAGTTGTCTGACCGGTTGGATGCTCGTTCTCCTCCTCGAGCCTCGGTCTCCCTTGGTCTACGACCCGAGAGAGCGGGGCCGATCCTCTCGGCTCATCCGTGCGAGCGAAGCCAAGAGAGAGAGGACGGAGAGCGAAGGAGACTTCTCGCTCCTTTGGCGTTCACGTTTTCAATCGAGCGCGCGATTCTCTCTAGCAACAGGTCGTCTCCTCGCGCCCCATTATTTGATAATTCGACGCGAACGATTGTTTCTTCGACTACGCCCTCTCTGTCTCTCCTTCTCGCTTTATCTCCTTCTCCGGCTGCTCTTCTCATCGCGTCATTTCCAGCCGATGTATATATGTGGAGAATCCAATAAATCGATAAGTCAATAACAGTTGTCTCATAAAAATCACAGTGTAGGCCTTCTTTTTTGCGTCTTAGCGCCTTTCAGGAGAAGAAAGTATTTTTCTCTCGAGGAGCCTTTTGAAATTCATTGTTCGAATACGACATTTTGAATAATCAATTTATTTGACGTTTATACCGTGAAAGAGCCCCTTTTGACTCTTTTACATTGATAAAAAAAAAAAAAAACAATGAAATCACAAAAAAGTGACGTCGTACGCATTTTTCGGATGAGAATGAAACTTTATAAATAAATGTACTGGTACGCAGTTCCGAATTCTTTTTAGCATAAAGGAACATTTTAATCCGCTGATTTACAAACAACGCTCGACGCAATTATTTATCCTTCGAAGTTGAGTGAAATTTCGTAAACAATCACATTTTATTTAGGAAATTTGCATTTTAAAACAAAAGGAAGTCACGGACGGTTCAGCTGAATTCGCATTTCAAAAGTTGCATTATACACACTAGCGTTTCGTGCGCCAGCCATTTTTGTGAATCCGGCGATCGCGCAGGAGAGAAACCCAAAGAAAGACTATAATAAGACACTGAGAAGCTCCGCGAGTGCAAAGAATACGAAGCGCCAAGAAGGCGGAGGCAACGGGGGGAGGAGGAGGAGGAGGCACGAAGCAGAGAAGCAAAAAGGAAAAAGCAAAGCCGAACAAAAGGAAGAGACCTCGAAGAACTGCTTTAATGGGCTTTAATTGGATTTTGAATTTTTACGGGCTTACAAAACCAAGTTATTCGAAGAATTCGCGACATTAGCCTGCAATGTTCGAGGCGCGCGCGATACTCGGTACTGTGGAACCTCGGCATTCGAGTTTCGGCCCTCTCTCCGTCGCTTTCGATTTGGAGGCAGGGCCAGACCGCGAGCACGCACGAGCGACCGCCGTTCTCTCTTTTTCGGCTTTTCGACGGCTTTTCCACGCTTCCGCTTTACTTTCCATGTTCGGCTCCACCGTCTCTGGCGATTGGTCCCTTTCCACCCCCTTAAGACCATTTTTTATCATTCTTGACGCACCTCCTGCGTCTGCGAATTACAATTCTGCACTTGATACGCGCACTGCCCGCTTTTCTGGCTCCGGAATTTTTCTTTAAATTGTTGGGAATCTTTACAAGCTGGAAGGCGATTCTGCTAGATTTAGCAAAATGAAATTCGTATCGAATTGAGAATAGCAACGGTGCCGAACAAAAGCGTGGGGAGAATCAATTTCGAGAAGGCGTCGGTCTAGTTCATCCTATAAACATGAGCTTGTAAGGTAAAAATTTGTTCATTTTCCAATTTCTTGGCGAACATTTTAATCAAATTTTTTCCTTCTTCACTTATTGAATGAAAAGTGGTGAAGGAATAGGTGCCAAAAAGCATGCATACAGCCGCTTATCTAAAAATAGATAAATTTCATTAATTTCTAAAAGATATACAATTTACTTAAAAAAAAAGGTGAATGGTTAAAAACACAGAATTTAGAGAAAAGATAAGAAGAAGAAAAAAAAAGAGTTTGGTCATAAAAAAGAAACTTGGTACCATTGAGCTAATTTGCTGCGGTTCGTCTTTTAAAATTGTTACCCCGAGATCTTCTCACCTTCATTTAAAAGTTAAACCGCCGGTGTAAGCGACGCATTATAGCGGCAGTTACTATCTTTTCTGCCCGCCTCGTAATAGTTTGGCGCAGGAAGGTAAAGTAGCGTAAACGAAGGAGGCTTCGCCGGAATTTCGAAGTTTAGCGAAGAAAGTGCAGGGGTCCCTTTCGGCGCGAGGATCACGCGAGATTCTGACAGATTGAAAGTAACTCTCACGGGGCCTTCCACCGCACGCTGAAAGGTACATCGCGGCAAAAGATGGGAGGAGAAAAATGTGCGTCGGTTTGAGGTCGGTGGCCGCGCGCGACGAGCTCTCCTCTTCTGCCCTCTCGCGAAAAAAAAAAAAAAAAAAAAAGAACTGCCGAATTTCCGTGACGCCGGCGGGGATTAACTGCACCTTTTTCGCAGCGGAGCTTATCGCGCGGAACGAGAGTCTCCGGTTCGATTTGTATCGATGAATAGAGTGTCCGCTGAATCTGCTCTCTCCCTCCTCTTACACCCTGTAATTACAGATTGATAAGCCCCTTATCGCCCTGCGAGATTCCGACTTGGATTACCTTGTCCACGGTAATTATTCGACACTCAGAAATAGTTTCCAAGGAGTGTGATTTCGGAGTACGATTCTTCTCTTCTTTTTTTTCCTGCAGCTCTGCGGAGTTATATCGGCGGAGAATCGTAAAGCCGCTGAACATCGCGATTGCTTTCGCATCTTTCAACTTTCTTCCGTTATCTTACTTTGATTTATACCTGGATAACTTACAAAATACTCCATTCTCTTTTTATTTCATTCAAAATCTTTTTTTTTTTACACAGCATGACCCACATAAAAAAAAAACAATGAGAGCTACTTAAAGTTACTTAGTGGTGGAGATACAACGACACGCTCAAGCTTTGCCAAAAGCTGCCCTGAGCTTTTATTGACTCAAGTTTAATTACATTGTTATTTCTATCTTATAACTATTTTCCACAATCTACAAACTATTGTCTAATAAAGAGCACTCATGAAAATCCAACACTCAGAACTGAAGGAAAAAAAAAGTAAATTCAAACTCAATTTTCAAAAAGCTTATCTGCTCGGAGTAAAGAAGCTTTATCCGAATTTGCTCTCGGATCGCCGATCTAGTCGACGCGAGTACAAGCGAAATTTCCGGCTGTATCGGAGAAAAAGCGTCGGCAGTTCGGGCCGATCGCGCGTACGATTGCGGGGTACTAATTTCCGTGCCGGCGCAAAACTGCAAATCCCAATCTGCAGTCGGCATCGGCACCGCTCGAGTTCGAGCCATCCCCCTCCGCGTCGCATCCGCATATTCCGGCGCTAATCCGGCGGTAATGCCTCGGAGACCGCTCTCCCTCTTTCGGGCCCGCATGCAGCGACACGCGCACTCGTCCCCGCGACGCGGCCGAGTAAACCTATTAGCGGGGCGCGCGCTCGGCTATCTCCGTCGCGCTCCCTCGGCGGAATCGAGGCGACAGCGAGATTATCTCTCAATCCCGATCGGCGTTTAATTTACATAATTTGAACTCTTATCGGCGAAGCGTGGCTTAAGTCGCCCGCGCGGCTTAAAGCGCTTCACGGAAAAAGATACCCCGAAATACACGCCCGAGTCCTGATCCTCGCAGGCGCGCTGGGACGTGGCGTGGCCGCGATAAAGGACGCGTCGGTTTTGCCGCTGGCTCGGGCCGAAAGAAAGAGGCCACCGGTTAAAGGGGATAAAAAGGGAAGAGGCGCGCGCGCGCGCCGGACCGATTGTGGTGAGCGTTGATGCGTTTTAAGTTTTACATGGAAATTTCTTCTTCATTGGCTTTCGGCTGCCCGGGATCCGAGGTTAATACGCGTAATCTCCAGGAAACATCGATGCTTCAATTGTTACGAAATGTTTAACGGAAAAAATTTTAATCGAACAGATTTTAAAGGAAATTTCGACGTCGTTTAGCAGTCATCTCTTTTAATATCTTTTTAAAAAATGCACGGCTATTTCATTATCGAGATGCGATAGCTAACTGTTGTTTTCTCTGTTGTCCGTCCAAGTGCCTGAGTACCAGATTGCGATTCCAACGATTGCGGTGTCTTCAAATTTTACTGAATATAAGTTTTTTCTAATTAAGACTTTTTTGTTTATTTAGTGAAGACTTTAGACGGGTTTGACAGATCATTACAAATGTAACTAGAGAAACTAGAAATTAAAATTTGTAAGTTAGTTACTAAAATTTTATACTAGGGGTAAAAAAAAATATATAAAAATAATCTATTAAATATTGAATTAGTGAAAATTTACCAAAATTAGTGGAAGATGCTCCACTAATACCCAAACCGTGAAGCGCCCTCCACTAATTTTCCGTGAAAATTCACTAATTACAGTAGTTTTACACTAATTCAACCTGAGATAGTCGAGTCTGCCCTACATTATTGATTTAGCAAAATTTATATTGAAGCGCTCCTCCTCACCTGATACGAAGAATAAGACACCCAATAAACCTACATTCGACTTAAAAATCTCCGAGTTTATTCAGACAATGACTTGCGCGACGAAGCTAATGAATTCAGGTGTTGAAAAAAGCCAGTTCAATCAACCGTGCGCGCGTATACCCGAAGTCATTCGAATAGAGTTTTAAAAGACGGCCTATTAAGCCGACACGTTTGCGCCGGCGGCGAGAAGGGGACACGCGGTGACTCGCCGGACAAAAAAAAACGTCATCGCGTATCGGGCAGACGCGATCGACACGCCGCTTGTGTACCTGCCTCGCAGAGCCAGGGACACTCCACCTTAGTGTCCGTCGGTCCGTCGGGGCCGGCGCGTCAGGCGTGGTACCCTCGGCGTGATTCGCGCATTGGTCAACGATCAAGTTCACGCGGCGTACAACGGAAGGCGGCTGAACGCAGCCGTCCGCGAAGTTTTGACTGCTGAACGGCGCTCGCAAGCTCCGCAGCTTTTCCCTCTTCCGGACTAGGCGCGAGAAGCTGACCCGCGCCGTCTCTTTCCGTCGCTCCGGCCTCTTTCTCGTTAGAATCGCTCCCGGTCTCATTATGGCTCACGTTAATTCAATTTGCGCGGCGGTAGTGCAAGCTCTAAACTTTCGACGCTGTTCGCGACCCTTCCTGTGTAACTGAAATGCGTGGTAAAATTTCAAACTTTGGGGAGGGCGGGTATATATGAGTTATATCTATATTTGATCAATTGTTTCCTTATAGCTCTTTTTTTATTTATTTGTTATTTATTTTTTATAATTTTTTATGTGGTTTTGTGAATTTATAGAAAAATATATACTTATATTTTAGTACGTACTCGAAAAATTATTTTCTAGTACGTCCTTTTTTATTTATTTATTATTTACTTTATTAATTATTAGATGGATTGCTAATTTTTTTAGCGTAAAATTTTTCAAAATACTAATTATAATAATTGATATGCTAAATTAATCGTAATAGTTGAGGATTTTAGTACCGACTTAAACGTTACGAGAGCGCCGTTATATCAAATGGAGTAATATTCCATTTAAGCGATCATTTACTGCGGAATAGAATTTAACATTTGAAGGGAAAGTATTTTATCTGCGGAACTGGAGTATGTCTCAAATTGTATTTTACATTCTCAGCTTGAAAGAAAATCTTGTTTGCTCTTCATTAAATTATTTAACAGATAATTAGGACCACGTCGTATTATAAGCAAAGAGACTAAAAGTTAACCTTTTGAGGGCCGGCGCTTTAAAAAATTTTGCCTCCAATGAAACATGATTTTATTATTAAAAAACGATGCAGTTAACTATCGGCTATTTTCATGGCTTAATACACTGAGAGAAAAACAAAAATTACTGTTGTGATTAGGAAAGGAGTGACCGTCTTGACAAGCGAGAAATTTTAGTATTATTAGTACTCAAAAAAGCAATTTTTACTATTAAAATAGTAATTTTAAAACTTTCAGATACTAAAAGTGACTATTTTTCATGTAAAATTTTCTTACTTGATAAGACTGTCACTGCCTTCTTAACCGTAATAGCAATTTTTATAAAGTTTTTTTCTCTCAGTGTAGTTAGTACACCGTTGCTTTACATCCAATACCTCTGCATTTGGACTATATTAAATATGCGCACAGCTTAATTTTATTCATTTTATTTATTTATATTAAGCTTTATTTTATTGATTTTATTTATTTATATTAAGCTTTATTTTATTCATTTTATTTATTTATATTAAAGACGCTGAGTTTGGGTCAAAGGATCTTTTCTATCAGTGTGTATAACAAATTAGCCTACTTAACATCGTATTCAATTAATCACCAACAATTCCAGCGAATCAATAAAAACAAGCGGCACCCCTCGCCAAATACATAAATAAACAGCGAAACAGCATTAATAAATTCGAGCCCCTCGCTTACTCGTCCGTCAAGCTTCAGTCTGGCTCGCTGGCTGTTGTGCAGAGGGACGCGTCGGCGGCGGCAGCCACGTCCGCGTTATGATCGCGAGTCTGCTTCTGAATGGCTCGGGCGCTTGCGCGCGTTAACGTCCGATTATGGGAGTTCATTGAGGCGCGCGGCCGGCCGGCGGTGCGCGCACGCGTTTAATTGAGTTTTACGGAGCGCGGAGCGATGATTTTTCATAATTCATGCGCCGCCCGGGAATCCGGCAGGCAGGCCTCGCGCGTCTCGCGGTGACAGTGTCAGCGGCGTTGCCCGAGTCGCTCCGGATATTGCGATGGTTAATTCAGGCCATCATTGCTCAAAGGGTGAGACCAACTGTCGCGCGCGCGCGGCTTTTCAAAAATCCCACCCTCCCTTTTGTTACTGGCTAAATTCGTAATAATCGCTCGGATTCGAAATGGCGCCCCGTCGCGTCACTTCGTCCGTCGCTTTAATTGTGTTTTCCGCGTGAATTATTTTTGTCGCGGATACACGCGGGAACTTTTTTTTTTACAATGTAGTTGTTTACTGAATTTTTCCCCCGCGGCGAGGAGAGCATTAATGCACTGGCGCGTGAGAGTTCATAATGCTGGTGTGATTATATTTCTTTTTTTTTAATTTTATCAGCCAACGATCGCTTGGGTGCCTTCTCACAAATCATGACCATGAATTTTAAATAAAAGCAATCAGAATTGGCAGGGAAAATTATTGGGAAGCTGTCAATTGAAAATTATCAGTTGGCGCTTTTGATAAACGATTCAGCATTTTTTTTCTTCAGAAAACAGCCAGTAATGTAGAACTTTTTAATTATTAGCCGAGAAACTTTTAACGCATTTCATCTGAATAAGACTTCA
Organism: Sycophila sp. Sp_5; assembly: GCA_018906775.1. Taxonomy (NCBI): domain Eukaryota; kingdom Metazoa; phylum Arthropoda; class Insecta; order Hymenoptera; family Eurytomidae; genus Sycophila; species Sycophila sp. Sp_5. The sequence goes on from JACCID010000018.1 coordinate 2,745,550, forward strand.
ACGTTTTATTCTTCTTTATTACACGTCATTTATCGAACTAAAATCCTCATACTTATATCATTTTAAATTCTAGTATGTATATAACGTATAATACAAAACGAAGTCTCCTAAAAAATATGAAAAGTTATAAATTGCATGCGTTTGTTAAGTAATTGCAGGGGGGCAATTACCCGCACTCGTACTAATAAATTATAAACTTACGAAACTATAAGTTCAGAATGAAAATTGCGGTCGGAAATGTATTCTAACCAGAAGCCAGCGCTGCTGCGTAAAAAAAATCGCACATGCCCCAGCGGCGGGATTAAATGAAATTACCAAGATCAAACGAGTGATCACAGTACGCGCGGAGGTAATCAACTTCAGCTTTTTCAGTCGCCATTGTAAGAGCCCCGGCGAAATTTCGTAAAACCCGGGGCGCGCTTAAAACAAGTGAGGCGCAGCCCGCGAGCACTTTGGGCACAAAGGCTAACTGCGTCTGAATAATTTAATTTAGCGCGATAATGCGCTCGCGCTAATCCCCCCGGCGCTCCGCTCGTTGTCTAATCAAAGAGTCGCTGCGCAGCGGCGCCTAATTATCGCCGCGGCTTTGGAGGCGCGAATTTATCATTCCGGCAACGCGCTTCTTAATCTGTTTATAGTCCTCGTTAATAAGCCTCGCTCGCCTGGCGCGTCTGCCTCGCGGCGGGGGTGCGTTAATCCTCGCGGCCCGCGTGCGACGGGACCCCGCGCGCGCGTGTGTGTAAGCGCGTTCGGCACCTCGTCAAAAAGGAGAAGCTAAAAAGGAGTCGCGCGCGCGCGCCCAGGCAGATCCGGCCCGATAAACTCTATCTCCATCATGCTCTGCGGTGCCGGCCGCTCGCGAGACGTTTTAATCATTTCGCAGAAAATTAATCTCTTGTCTTCTTACGCGTCCCCTCTCACTCGGCTTGCCAAGGGGAGGGGGCGAGCTGATCGCTCGAGGAATGCTGGGCAAAAGGACGAGTGGCTGCCGAGGTAAATAAAGGCGCGAGGGAGCTGCCCGCTCCAATAAGACGAGCTCATCGCGGTGCTCGCGCAGCACCGGCAAAGCCGATCGGGATCGTACCCTTCGTTCTAACCCTTCGCCTCCTCCACTGTCTTTTTATTTTTCATTTTTTTCTTATTTACGTTACTCGGGCTATTCGGGATTGATTTAATAATCTGATGGATACATCAGGGAGGAAGATTCCTTCTCTTTCCGTCGTCTTGGAGGATTTTTTTCGCAAATTGCATTGGCTTGATTAAGCAGTCGGGTAAGTGAATTAAGCGACGACGGAAGCTGCAGCTGAAGCCATTATTGCGGCAATTAATTAAGGCTTCGCCGAGGCTGCGCGATGGCGATAATGCCGCGCTTCGCCGGAGTTAAAATAGTCAAGCGCTTGGATTGTCGTTTCAAATTGAATGTTTGACTGATGATTCCGCGTGAATCGCAGGCTTTAATGCCTAATTGATGGATGATAATTTAGCCGGCTGACAAGATGTACGAGTCATTGGTTGAATCAAGCTCTCCCTTGACTAATTAGACTCTGTTATCATTTCTGATTTGATTTTCTTCGATCCCCCGAGAACGAACCTGCCTGTCTCTTTCAATTTTTTACTTATCAATAAGTAGATTCGCGATTTCAGTAAATTAAGAGTGAGTCATAACGAGAAATCCGCATTAAAATCCTCGTGAAAAGAATGACGCTAAGAGACTCGGCGAAGGCGTTTGTCCCGTCTGCGCTCGTTTCCTAATAACATAAGGTTCCGGCGTAAGTTAATCAAACTATCAGCCGAGGTCTCGCTCACCTGCGGATAGATATCGACCTTTTATTTTTGGCGCCGCGGGAGAAATGAGAAGAAGGCGGAGGCGCCGCGAACGAAGGAAAGCACTACCCTCTCCGGATGGCTACCCTTCAGCTTAAGTGATGTTTATTAAATTTTTCTCGTTTCTCCGTAGCTCAGCCCGTGATATTCTGTTTACGCCGCGCCGGGAATTACGTCAGTCCGCCGGATTGAAATGTCACGATGTACAAAAAGGGAATTGCTAATGAGCGCCTGAAAGTTTAATCATTTTCTTCTTTATCGGGGGATTTTTTATATTTCCGTCGTGGGTCGAAATTTTTCTCAGTCGTTATCACTCGTCGAGAATGTTAACTGAGTTTTTAAATAAGCTGTACGAATCGTTTGCCGCGCCGCGCTTTATCGTCGATTTCTCGGCAAGAGCTTTTAATGTAATTTGCGTAATTAACTTACGTGCGTTTTTGTTTTTATCGAGGAACGGCTTCATCTTTCTTTGCAGTATTATAAACGATGATGAAATCCGTCGTAATGCGCGCGCTTATCGCCTTGCGAATTTTATAAATCAGGCGACGCACAATATTCGAATATAAAATCTTGTTAATTTTTTTTGCTGCTTATTTAAAGCTCCTCTTACTTAATAAAATACGGAGGAAGAAACTCCTCTGAGAAATTTTATTTTGTGCCAATTATGAGAGGTGTTGCGAGCTTCACAATTAATCTGAAAAATATTATCAACTTCTCGCTCTCGTTAAAATGAAAGTCCGTCTTTCACCACTAAATAAACTCAACGTCAGTGATATCTTGCTGAAGAATTAAAGCTAGCGTTAACATTTTTGCCACGTCCAAACGAAATCTGAAAAATATACAACACCTTTTTCCAGTCGCATAAAAGAGTTATTCTCTCGTACCACATAACTTCTTGAACAACAAAGAAGGTGTAACATGCAAAAGGTACAAATCACCTGTTTTGTGGCTGAAACGAGGTGATGTCACCTTTTCGAGCTTTTAAACGAGTTATCACCTTTCCTCAAACGAAATACTGCCTTCCTGGAGCCGCGAGCAAGACATCAATTTCGCTTACACGTCACCTTCCACTTATAAAATATCCTCGAGTTATATTCAGCGCGCATTTCGCAAGATTTTTCGCAACTGCCGGATGACGAAGCGGCGAGTCCCGACGCAATGAAAGCTCCGGCGACAAAAAAAAACGGAGGATTATTTCGCGGCTAAGGTCGTTCTCTCTCTTTCCCTCGAGTCCTGGTCAGCCTTGTCCTGCCAATATCGCCGCGCAGTCGACTCGCGCAATCTGGCAATCAGACAAACGCTGCGCGCGCACGCGATGCCTATCTGTCGCTATTACGAGGAGTTCCCTTCCGCGCGACGGGAAAAAGGGCCCACGTCTTTTTACGCCGCGGGCAAGGTCGAAGGCGGATTTCCCAGCCGAAGGTATTCGGTTTCTCGTTCCCCCTCCTCCGGCGTCCTCCTCGTCCCTATCGGCCGATTCAATCTGAGCGTCATGAATTTCAAATAGCTAAGTAAAGATTTTCATTCGGCTCGCCGGGACATTGTTTACGGTGTGGCGGTCCAAGGTCCGTCGTGCGCTCGTGGAGGAGACGCGCGCGAAGGGCGACAGGGAACACGGGACACGATCCGATGTGGGTGAGAAGAGCGGGGCGATCAAGAATTTCGTCTTGCCTGGAGGTGAATTAAAATCAAATTTATCTCGCTGATGACGGTTAGAGGACTGTTGTCTCTGTTTACCGAGTATCAAGTCTGTTTGTAATAAATAGGGTGTCCAGTTTCTTCGCTTAAATAAATTAGTGGGCTTCTATGATGGTGAAACAAGAACTTTAAGAAGGTTTAAGGCGATGTAAATGCTACAAACGGAGAGAAATCTTGTAGTCAAAAGACTGTACTGTTTTGTAACGAAGAGGTAGACTCGATAAATCTGAAATTTTATTAGTAAGTGTAGTAAAATTTATTAGACTTAGAGTAATTTAACTAAAATTTCTGTTAAATCAACTAAATGTAACTCAACAAAGTCAATCAATTGATTTAACCTAACAATTTGTTAATTTAACTAAATGTTTTGTTGAAGTAAATAAATGTTTGGTTGAATCAAGTCAATGGCAGCTAAATTTTTTTAGTGTGTACAATTTATAGTATTTATCTCTACACTGAAAAAAATTTGGTAATTTTAAGTAAACATTTACTATTAGTTAAATATTTCCTTAGAACTAAATCAATCTATTCGTTTCTAAATAAATGTAGTAGTTTCGGAAAAAATAATTACTTGACGCAAAGAAATATTTAACAAGTATACTATCGAAGTAAATGTATTTACTTAAAATCACCAAATTTTCTTTCCCTAAGCATTGCCGCAGAGTATAATAACTTATTTCTAAAATTTCTGATTCCACGAATGAAAATTTTAATGCGCACGTTTCCCACATTGTCCTTTTTTTTAATTTACTCGAAATTAAAGCAACAATGGCAAACTCAGCAGCGATGAAAATCTTGAACCCGTTCTTACGCAAATAAACGTAGTACGTAAAGTATTTAAATTGCTCGCAAGTGTAAATAAAGGAGTGCGGAGGGAAAAAGCTCAGACCGAAATAGAGGAGGGAAAGGTTAAAAAAAAGTGTAAATTTCGTGATTGGAGGTGCATCCCGTGTAGCTGGTGCGCGCGCGCGTTAATTGTTAGCGTTGAAGAGGAGTCTCACGGGGCGTCTGACAGGCAAGGCTCTCCGATAGATAAAATCTCGAAGACATTCCCCTTGTAAGTACAAGACACACTTGCGCTCGCGCGATGCGTCATGTCGAGCCGAGCCGGGCTCGCCGAGGCGGAGGCCGGAATTAGAGTGAGAAAGCGAGAACGCGAGAGCAATCGAGAGAAAAAAGCTAATGGGGTCCGGCTCTCGTCGGTACTCCTTCTTTCTGCCTTTTTGTGCCAGCTAGTTATTAGATTATGATTAAACGATTGGAGGGCCGCGCGGCAGGCAGTGGAGACGGCCGATCGTCGACGCGAGAGGAGAATTCCAAAGGGAAATAGGAGGGTGGGCTATTTGGCTAGAAAATTTCATTAGAAACTACTGGGATTCGCCGGAAAGCCAAATTAGACGGGAAATTGATTTCGATCGATTCCCTGCTTCTCTCTCTCGGATCGCGAATTAATCCCACCTCGTTCCCCCTTTTTCTCCCGGGCGCGAGGTCCGCGCCCGCTTGATTGACTATTTAAAGTAAAATAGACAAATGTACTGCAGCGTGTTTTTGAATGCTCCATGCACTATCGCTGTGCGTAGCCCCGATGGATGAATGTTATTGAATCGCGTCGAAGATAAATAAGCTGTCGTATTTCAATCGCATTCGAATGCACAGGCGCTCGGCTCGCGCGTGTATAGATTGAACTGTCCTTCGAGCGAGATTATTATTTTTCAGAATTGCGCACGTAACGCCGGTGCGAGCAGCTTCCACAGTTTATATGCAGAAGTTTAATGGAAAATTATTTATTTAAATAGGGGGAACGTTTAATAATAGTAATTACAGCGAAGACCAGTTAACGAGTTGCGGCGCCAGTTTCCGAATGGGATTTGAACATAATGACCTCCGTAAAAACATATCATTATGAAGCACTCTAATATACCGAGTAAAAAAGAAAAGACAATAGTGGAAGCTGCCAGGTTCGGGTCAACTCAATTTTGGATTTTTTTACATTACTTTGAGAAATGGTTTGCGCGTAATTAAAATTTTAAATTAATTCTTTTAGTTTCCTTAGTGCTCCATTATTACTGTGCAATTATTTTTTTATGGATGTATTAAAAAGTGTGACTTGGAAATGCTGCCTTGTTGTTTTCAAATTCAATCATTTCTTATGCACTTGTAGTAAAATTTTTATGCAAATGTAATTTTTTTAAACACTTACCGTGTAATTTATTAAAAAACAAACTACTTGAAAAAGTTGATTTAAGTTGGCAAAAACATCGGTAGAACGTAGAGATGATTGCAGTCGCAAAAGTTTTTGCATTTATAAAAAACGTTGTGTTTTCGTTTGTTTATTTAAATTAAGAAAATGCATTAAAACAAAGTAATCCAGATGTACTAATTAGCAGCGCAGTGGTATCAATTTTGTTCCCTGTTGAGGGTAAAAAAAAATTCGCATTTTTGGATACATTTTAACAGTAATTGAAAGTGCGGTAACAGAGTCGTGCGCTGAAAATTTAACGAACTTTGTAAAGTAGATCGGAAAAAGCGGGTCGAAAAAGAGGAGAAAATGACGCGGGGGTCGGTAGACCGACGGTGGGCGAACGAAGTCCGAACTAATTAAAATATAAATTTGCCTATCATCGTTAGGGCTGGTAGCCTGAATTTAATAACTAGCGGTGCGCTCTTGGCTCGCATTACCCCGCATTATGCGTTTATTACCGGTGCAACGGATAGTTGGGAAAAGTCTCGGGGGGGAGTAGTCGGACGCTGGGCGTCGGAAAAATTGCGCCCGCCTGTCCGAGACTCGGACTTTGAAGTATTTTGGCCCACTGCCGCTGATCGGCTTCGCTGCGGAATTTCACCACGGGGCCGAGTTTGAAATTTCGGTAGGTCATGCCAAATTATTCGGCAATAACCCGATGGAATTAATAATCTTGAGTGCAGCGGCGTGCGGAGAGCCGAGAGGGTAACTTTCAGGCCTCTAGCAAGGAATTCCTCCGATTTTTTTTGTTCTCCTCGAGATGCGCTTTAAAATTGAATTTTTCCTGCCTACGGCTCGTTTATTTATCGATAATTGGATTTCGCCCGAAAAACTTTTTCGGTGCTCTAATTTACTGCGCAGGGTCGCTTATAACGTCGTCGGAACACGGAGCAAGAGGGAATCGAGAGTCGGAGAAAAGGGCCACGGGGCTGTTTATGCACTCGCACAGAGAAAGCTCGCGATCGTAAAAAAGTTCGATTTAGGGATTTTAACATAACTTGACATTTTATGAGCCAATGAATCAGAAAAACCGATTTCCGCGCGGGCCAAGCTCGTGTGTACATGCACCGTGATTTGCGAGATACGCGTAAATCACCAAAGTCGTCACATCGGTTAAGTTAAAGCTCATTTTTTTTTTCCGACCTGACCCCTCGCGCTTCCCTTTTTTATGCAATTTAGCCGCGGGTTCACGAAAATTTCTCAGAGCCGGGCCGATAAATAAACAATCTGGTCAAATTTGCCGGCTCATAAAATTAAATTGGCAAGATTAAAGGTGCAGCACTTTTCTCCAGTTATTGTCGTGCGCGTGATGGACGCAAAAAGCTGCGGGTTATTAAACGGTAGCACAAAGGGTTCTTTAAAAAAAAGTTCGTTATTTTTACCGTGGCTTTTTAATATAGTGCACTTTAGTTACGGGAGGAGTTGGCTCGTTTGGGACAGCTGGCCGGTGTTCGTTCGGGACATTATTGATCATTCCGTAATACGCAGCGTTAATAGCAGTACGCAAGTGATCTGGTTGCTGAGTTGTTCGCGAATAGCGCTCGTCATTCCAATACGTTCAATCGACATGTGTACGATTAACATAATACAACACTTTTTATTTTATTTTTTCACTCCACTGTCGTTTAAATTGTGTTTAAATTTTCGTTTAAATTTATTTTAAACGAAATTAGCAGCAGCAGAGAAACGAGAGTATGAAAGGCTTTTTATAGTTTACTAAAGTATTCCATTAAAAATGCAAAATTGGCGAATATTTATATGTTAATTATCAACTAAATAAAAATACAAAGTCAAATTAGAAAAAAAAGTTTAGTTGCACAATTTCTTTTCTCTACGTTCACTAAATTTTGTGTTAATAGTTCATATAAAAAAATTCTCTAAAGTTAGATTGGTGCTTAACTTTGTTTCGTTTTCAACATTAACAGTTCAATTACTGCTTAAAAGAAAAAGCAAAATTATCACTGTTTAAAAAAAGCTATAACGACTTAATAGGAGTGAGTTTACAATATTCCTTTAGAAGGTATCGATCGCCGTGCGCGTTTTTATCCCGATAATCTTTTATGGACGAAGCAGCAATTAATCCTCAGTGGTATTTCATAAATAATAATTAAGTGTATCTCGGGAATTCAATGTCATATAACTTGCGATTCATCGAACATTTAAAATTCCTCCAACTCAAAAGGACTCCTCGGACCAGCATTCTCCGCGACTCGCGCTCGCGCGCCCATACACACACACTTCATTTTTTTTATAAATGACTTCTCCAATCCCGCAGAACCCGACCGGACTCTCCCTTCGCCTCCCACTTTCCCCTGGGAATAATGAAAAAGTCAAATAAGTCCCGAACCACGCCGCGCGCGGATGAATCCTGCCGATAAGATTGCTTTTTATCCGCGGGATCTCGCTTAAAAATCAGCGCGTCCGAGTGGGAGAGCCGGAGGAGGATCACGAATTGAAATGCAACTCGTCGTCGTTCCCCTCCCTCTCTCCTTATCGCCCCCTCCCCCCTCCGTCGGCCCTCTCCATCTTTCTTCAGCGCGAGTAATTTCGACGGCAATTTTTTAAATTGCCGATTGGCAAAACCCGTTTTTTTTCATCGTCTCGCCGGCGCTCGTTTGCCATCGAGCCCGGCCTCCTCGAGCGACGACTCAACGAGCCGGCCGATCCCCGTTAATTCCCCCCCCCCCCTCCCCCCGGCTGCCCGGCCTCGCCTTGAGCTGATGAGCGCGCGTGTCACTGGCGGCCCCTCCGAGTGTATTCAATCGCCTCGTGTAATAAGAAAGACACGCGGACTCGCGATCCCACCGGAGAAAGGTCCCCAACCCCTACGACGTCGACGCCACCCCTCGGGTGCCCGCTCCTATGCCTTCGCGAAAAGGGGACTGCGCTCGTGGGTCTCGGCTGACTTCCTCGAAGGCAGAGGGGAGGCTACCGCTCAGCGTGCCGGTCATTCATCATCTCCGATTCGCACAATCGCGAGCGTCGCGCTCTGATCGGTCGACTGGTCTCCCGGGGGTGGGTGAGTTTTGTACGCCGAGGGGTCATAAATTGCCCCGTGAAAAATATTATGACTCCATCGTAAGTGGGTATAATGTATGTATGCCGCGCGGCATAAAAAGCGCGGAGACGTGTATCGCCGTGTGTACGCGGCACCTCCGCCTCCTCGAGGCCGGCATTGTCGAGGGAACAAAGCCCCCGAACGAGGAGAGAGAGATAGAGAGAGAGGGCCTCCTGCGGGACCCCTAAAAGAAGGGGTCAAGCGGTCGAACCCTTCCGCCGGACCCCGCGACGGGGCCCTAGTACCTCCCCCTTCCTCTGTCAGACCGTTATACATCCCTTTTTTTTTCTCCGTCTCTTTCCCGCTGTTATCTTCTTGTTGCGAGGCGCGCGCGCTTCCTCCTCGCGAGGTTCCCCCCACCCTCCACTTCATCTTCTTTCCCATAAAAACCGACGGCCCTCCCGGATTCCTCCTACTCTCTTTCATCTTCTGACTTTTAGCTCCTTTCGAGCCCGCGCGCACGCGCGCGATATTCTTTTCTTCTCCCTTCTGGCTCCTGCCGCTGGCCGTTTTATCGCCGCACTATATATGCCTTGCGGGCCCCGACGCCTTCGCGCGTTTCCGCGCGTCGCGCTGCCTCCTCTCCTTCGGCCGCCTCCTTTTTTTTTCTCCTTTGGTTTTACCTCCTCGCCCCTTCCCCCCTCCGGCTTGTTTCATATTTGGAGGTATCGCGCGGGTGTGCTTCATTGTCCCGGGCCTCGCTGTTCTCCTCCGAGTCAGGAAGTAAGTTACGGCCACCTTAAAGTATATCGAGAGGGGCGTTGCATCAAAATTCCTCGGGCGTCGTAAATAGGACCGAGTCACCGGGAAACTATAAAAATCAGCGGTTTTGAATTATTATTAGTCGCGCTTTTTTTCACCCTTCGAGATACGATGCGCTCGAGCGACTGGCCGGACTTTACGAACAATCATAAAAGTAGGAGATTGATAGTTCCGTTTTTTACGACGCGAGGCTCGAGCAGATCTGCAAATTATTTGTAAGTGCGTAAAAAAAAGTTTTTACTCGACGTAGGAGTGTTTTTAAATAGAGTCCCAAACGCGCGGGGTCGATTAATTTCCGACGAAAAGAAAAAGAAAAAAGAAAAAAGGAGTAGAAAATTAACGAAGTTAAAAGGAGTTTTATCCCTACTAATGGGTACATTAGTATTTAAACTGGGTTGATTAAGGCGCATTTTGAGACTGGCTCACCGGCATATCGATTTTCAAAATCAGTACCGAAGGTGGCTCATTGGTTGTAGTTACTCGTGCATAAGTAAGAGCAGCATCCACTGCATTAGGGGTTCTGTGAAACCGAGTTTGCATAAGCACGTCTAAACACGTTAGCAAAATTTTGGTTATATCAACAGCATAGCGTTATCGAGGTCTTGTTAAATTCATGAATTAAGTAAAGTCATTGTCGGGAAGGAGGAGGATTAACGATCTCTCCCCCTTAAACTTTAAGTACAATGCAGGTTACATACAGGGTTACAAAGATAACGCGTATGAAGCGGTGGAGGGAATAGTTACTGCCAATTTCAAATGTTAATGTCTCGTGAAAATATTGTGAAAATAGACATTGCAGTATACCACGCTCTTGATGATTGCGTAATTAATGAACTGATTATTTTCCAAATATTAGTGTACCACGAGAATATTACGAAAGAAAAATTGCAGTGTTCTATGCAGTTTAATAATAACATGATTAATGAATTGATTACTTCTAACAAATATTAAGGCATCTAATGATTACTTAAAAACAAATACAAAATTAATGGAAGACAGGAAATTAATGTGTTTTACTATTTTACATAAAATAATTTTTATTTATTCATTAAAATCATTAAAAAATTAAAAAAGAGATGAGATAATATTGTGAAGTCTCCAAAACGTGAACTTGATTGGTTCGAAGGTTCATTCCGCAATGGCGCTGAAATAGAAAATTTCTAATCTCAAAAATGAATCCGAAGTAAACAATAAACAAAGGAAATTGGAGAAATTTTACAAACGCAGTCCAGAATGCTCTAAAATTTCACCACCACAAATAATTAATATTTCTATTCAGAATGAGTTTCTTCACCTGTGTAAATTGTTTTTCAAACAGAAAATCAATATTCACGGATTAAACAATTAAAATAAAAAGTGGATTTCAAACTGTTTCAGCATCCGCAAATATAGCTTCTACACTTCATCATTCTTAGAGAACCGCGCGGGCGACCTACGCGCTCCGCGTCAACAATAATTCGAAAATACAAAACGCCGAGCGGAATATATTAATTCGACATTGAAATCTACACGCGAAAGCGCAAACGCTGTCGTCGCACTGTCTCGGCCGGAGTGGGAGCCGAGAGGGGGAGAGAATAGGGACGGGGCAACACGACTCGGAACAACGCAGAAACAACGCGCGATTTCATGTAGATTCGCCTCGGAACAATGTATCCTTAAAATTTTATCTCTCCGCCGAGGCGAGCCCGCAACGAAAAAGGCGACCGCTGCACCCACGCGGCCGCTCGGCGAGACGCACATGCCTCATCCGCGGAGACCGACGCGCTCGCCGTCCACTTGGTTTCTAAAATCCCGCGCCGGAATAAAAAAAAGGGGCGTGCGGGCTCGCGCGCCCACGCGGGGATGGCTCGTCATATCGCGCGGGGAGAGGCTGGCGCGCCGCGTAAATCTCGCGCGGCCCTAACGAGGCGCCGTAAAACATGATCCTATTATCGTTTTCCTATACGAAATAAGCGCGCACGTACGGGGGGGCACGTACGGCCGGCGCGTCGTTAGCGCGCGCGCTGTGACGGACAGCGGGTGCCCCTTGCGCTTTTGTGCGGCCGCGCGACCCTCGCCCCCTTACCACTGACACTTCCGCGGCTCTCGATATTATTTATCGCGCGAGCGCTCACCTTTCTCCGTTTCTCTCTCGCGCTGCGCTTCTTCACTCTTTACTCTCCCGCTGCGCCGCATTCCTCGCGCATACATTGTCCCGAGGTGCTCCTCTTTTTTCCCCTCGTCTTTCTTTTTCGCGAGCGCGCCCTTCCCGGTCGCCGTCGTCGTCGCCCGTTTCGCTTTTGTGTTATAAACCTGGCTCCTCGTCCTTTTTTCTTTCTCCCTGGCGATCTTTCCTCCTCCTCATTCGGCCGCTTTCTTTCGCTTGGCCGAACGGTTTTTCGATTTTTCTTAATGCGCGCCCGCGAAGAATGAGAGCTCTCGGTATCGACTTGAGATTTTTATCGCGCGTAAAAAGTGTATAACCGGACGCGCCGCGCGCAGCTCCTCTTCCTCCTTCTTCTTCTGCTTCTTCTTCGAGTCCTTCCTCCTTTTTTTCTCCTTTAGCCCGGGAGAGTCTTTGTACTGTCGGAAGGCGCCGTCCCTTTCTTCTTTAGAGATACGAAAAAAATGCTGTTCGATCGAGAGGATTTCGTGCACTACTGAACATTCCTGTTTTATCGGCGTTTCGTAGTTGCGTTCGGGCGCTGCGCTTATCCTGTGTTAAGGACATTTTTTCGGCTTGTTCGATTCTTCTTTCTTTTTTTGTACTGTAATGTGTATTATAATGAATTATTTTTTTATTTAAATGAAGTGTACGTTTTTTTTTAAATGAATTGTATACGCTATTTAAAAGTCAATTAGTAGTTTAATGTACGTTCAACCTTATAATTCTATTGGAAAGATTACTATCCTTTTTTTAGTAACAGAGCGCCTTACTCGTTCTAGGGATATTTCTTTTTTACTAAATAAACTCTTAAAAATGTTTTCTAAAACTTCTAAACGTTTTCTCAGTATGTATATTTATATCTAAATGATGGTTAAACTTTTTTTTTAAATTATTTTTTATCGAAACAGAAATAATGCTTCTTATGCTATAAACCTTGTTGACTTGTAATAGTATACAGAAAATCGTTATTTTTGGGAATTTTTAGTTTTTAAGATAGTTGTTTAAGATTTTATGTGCCATCCTATATGGAGGTACCTGAGTTTACAGACTTTTATTAAAAAATTTCTGATGAATAAATAAATAAAAAACGCAGTAGTCAAAGAAAAGCATCTTGATAACAAAAATCCTTTATCAATTTTTATAAACCAGTCTAATATACAAGTAACTATGTTTACCTCTTATAGCATTTAACTTTTGTAAAAAATGTTCTGATCAAGAAAGAAATAAAAAAAAAACCAATAGTCAAAAAAAAAGCATCTTGATAATAAAATTCCTTTATTATTCACGATGCTACAGTAGTCCAGTGTAATATCGAGGTAGAAATAAACGTCAGGTAGATTAGTCCATCATAGTCTTCGACAGACCCGCCCAAAGCTGAAATGCACACGTTGGAGCGTACGTTTGCTTATCGACAGGCAATCGCAATTTAAAGTTCGTCCGAGCGCGATAGACTCGTCCGCCACAGTGGAAATCACGTTGCTTTGCGCCTGGCAGGAAAACTCGCGCGCTCGTGTGAAACGAAAGTCAAACACGCCACCCCCGCGACACGCGGAAAATAACTCCAAGTTAAAAGTGCCCCGGATACTCCCGGATAAACGCATTACGATGTACGCTCCACTTGCGCCGCAGCTCCCCTGCTTTTATCACCCGGACTCTCATTTTTATTTCCGCAATCTAGTTTGCTCTTCGTTAAGATGGCTCCATTGATAAATCGTTCGCCTGTTTTTTTTTTTTTGTTTAATTTTCTCTCAGATACAGACTCGAAATAATTGCAAATCGATCCGTGCCCGGAGCGCAGCGTATGCGGGATCGTCCTTTGTTGAACAATTTTAAAGACAAAATCGCGCGCGGTTAATGAGCCATCAGCGCGCGAGTCAATTGATAAAATTTCATCAGCAGATCGCCCGCAAAACAGATCGCTATAGCTATTATCATATACCGCGGGTGTAATTACACTCCACAGCATATCTAAGCGCTCCGGTTAATTAGCAACGACTGTTCATTTGTTGATAACAATGCGAGCGCGCGCGGACCGCCGGCCTGTCCCGGACGAGCGAAAAAGTATGATCGATAGGCGCCGGGGGCGAGGGGAGGGGGGTAACTGTAGCGTGACACCTTGCGACCGCGACGAATAATGAAGCGCAACAGCTTGAAACAAATGGCCCGTGAAAGCGGCTCAAATCGGCTGTAGCGGTATCCTCGGCGGCTTCCGCGCGCGCGGCACTCTTTTCCGGGCAACGTGCGCTGCGGCCAAATTCGACGTCAATTATATCCTCGAGACGGTTGATGGAGAGGTTTCACCGGATCCCCGGGCGCACCGGGGGAGACGATCGGCGGACGGGTACCCGCATGCACGCCGTTCGCTTAGGGGGTAAGAGTGTACACAGCCGTGATTATCTGCTCGAGCGGCGCAGTTTCGCGACGTCCCGCATGTCATTCCGCGCGTTCGAGGGGAAAAGTGATGACTCCGCGTCTGCCGTCAGACGCGTCAGCTTTCTTCTTTTTATTTTTTACTTTTCTTTTTATTTAATGTTTCGGAATGCTCAACTGGTGGCGAGAATTTCTTCTTTTTTTTAAACTTTTTTGAAAGTCGTCAGTGAAAATTTCACTACTTTGAAGAAGTGATCGGTTTTTCTTTTGTGAAATAGTGAACCTGTAACTTTTTTAGTAGTGGAAATGAAGCTTCACTTTATACTCAGTGAATAATCATTCATTGGCTTTTTTAACATATACCTCGCTCCTCGTCCCGTGTCTTTTTTTAATTCATGTTTTTGGATGCTCAACTGGTGGCGAGAATTTCTATTTTTTTTTTTAATGTCCTCAGTGAAAATTTCACTTTTTCAATAGTGAAAATGGAGGTTCGCGTTACACTCAGTGAATAATAACTATTTAAAAAATGAAGTTTTCACAATTGCAGAAGTGAAAAGCCGTCCACTTATTCAAATAGTGAACATTTCACTGAGAACTTTTAAGAGAGAAGAGCACGCAATCGCAATATTTCAGCTGAGAATTCCGGAGAAAAATAGTACGATATTTTTTTCGCAGCACTTAATTAATTGTTATTAGTAGAATTTCTTACCCTGCACAATTGATTCTTCCTTTTAGTCGATTTTTCGATGGAAATTTAAAATTCCGCCCGCATAAGAATAATTGAAGACGTAACTTCGCTCTTCGTCCAACAGTACCACCAATTCGAACGCAGAGGGGATCTCAGACTCGAGGAACACGCGAAGAGCGGAAAAAGTGTAGCCAAAAAACGAGAAAATAAAAAAAGGTGAGATAAATCGCGAAAGGGCCATTTGCAGAGGAAGTCCACCGCGGCGCTCGCGGTATAAAGAGCCAAGGGCAGCGCTTAAACAAGTCAGTGGATCGTACGCTCGTCATCTTTAGTGGGCTCCCTTCGATATCTCGCTCGAGGATCGCCTCGAAAGCGACGGACCGATCGGTCGCTTTTTTTTTTTTTTTTGTTTGTTTGCTTCGCCCTCGCACGCTCGGTACGCACGCGCGCCATTAGCATACATCTCGCGAGGCGTGACTCTCGACAAGCTCGTGAATTAGCGCCTCCTTTTCGCGGATCGAAGACACGACGGGGCGGTCTACAACGACGGCGCGGTTTCGCCGCGATTTTCGGACGTCCCGAGATAAAGGCGAGAGTCTCGGGCCGTTGACGAGGCGGAGGCGCGGGCGGCCGCCTAATATGGCTCGGGTTCACGCTGCGTCGGTATACCGCTACGGTGCAGGCGCTTCTGCTCTTTTTTTCTTGTTCCTTTTTTTTTTGCTCGTTCGGTCGACATGCGTCAGTCCCGGACTCGCCTTTTTGTGATTCAATATTCGAGTTCGTTTATCGCGAGGGAGATAAGCCTAAATTCACTTTCTCAGGCCGGAAATAGTAGTATAGAAAATTTTGAGAAGGATGTAAATTGGGGGATTCTTAATATAGGCTGTAAAGGAAATTTGATTAGTTAGTTTAAATTATTGTTCGCTGTTCCGTTTTTATAAAAGGTTTGTAACCGGTGATTTGATTTTTAGTAATTGAAATAAATCTGAGAAAAGCTGAATCAATTTGGAGCTTTAAATTTGTGGTTGAAAATGGACAAAAGCTAAGTTTAAAAATGTTGTATTGTGCAGGTAATGCAGTAATAATGTGGGTTATTGACAAAGGGACGTATCCAAAAAAAAATTAAATTAAAGTTCAATTCTAGCTAATTGAACTTTTCGCTTCACTTAAATTCAAATCTATTTATATGTATACTTCGTTATCAACAAGCACAAAAGTGTGAAGATAAAAAGCAACGGATTTAAAATATAGGTAAGTTAAAAAAATTCCAGCAATCCACATATTTATTCTTCTAAAGCCCTCAAAAGCATCGCAAATAAACTACGAAAAAAGAAACTTATAATAAATTTACAAAATTCAATTACGCAAAAATTGCATTTTTCAGAACTTTTTTTTTTATTGTGGTCCGCTCTTTATTCGCTCTTCGTGTCTGCACAATTTCAACCAGGGAGCTCCAATCTAAATTGAGTCGAATATTCGAGCATATAATTGAACTGAAAAATTAATTCGCTACCTTTGAGGGGTCCTCACTGCTATTCCCATCTCATGAAATTTTTACGACGCCCCGACGCTGTTCATTGCTCGTGATTTTTCGCCGTCCACGCGAACTTACTATTTCCCCCGGTCTGATTTCCCAGGGTCGTCCCCACCCCCTCCACCTGTCCCGTATACATTTTTACGCCTCTTCGCTTCATTATTTCGTGACCGCGTATAATTGAACGATTGCGTGAATTAGTTCGGAATATTTACGCAGTCCAACGGGATGCCGACAGTTCATTAACTTGTGACGATTCGTTAGGCCAAGTGAGAAAGTGATTTGATTATAGTTCTCATTCTCTCCATCCATCCGTTCCTCGCTTTTTTTTTTTTATCATACCGCTTGGTCGCGGAGGCTAATTTTTAAGTGACGTTGATTTTAATTGACGTTTAATTGGCATTAAAGCCATAATTATTGTGCTTGACTCGCGCATGAAGGAATGGAAATTGTCACAGCTAATATTTTGTTTTGTCCACCTGTTTGCACTGATTAATGCGCTCCGGAGGGCCGAGCTCGCACGTTCCATTTGTTTGTAATTTATTGTTTTGTTCTATAATTTGAAATGAAAATTCATTTCTGACTTTCCCTGCGAAAATTTTGTACGGAAGCTTTAGTCATTATTTATTTAAGGGGTAACACCACTCTAACCGCCTTAAAAAAAACGATTTTTTAGTAATTTTTTTTATTTAGCAAGGAAGGTAACAGAATACAATAATTTAAGGCAGTTACTAACTATATAATTGAACTATAAAAATAAAAGCTTTTGTGTAAAAGTATAATAACACGTACGGAATTTTAAAAATATTAATTTATTAATTAATTAAATTAAAAATTAAATTATCATATCAAAAATCCAATGCGCAGTGTACTACATAATGAAAATTTAAAATTTCAACGAACAATAAATAATGTCATTTGCTCGACGGTGTGGGAAAGAGGTAACTTTGTTTCTCGTAGTGTAGGCAAGTTGGCGCTTTCCGGGTGGAGGGCGGAAAATTATTTTTGTGATTGTGATTTCATCGATTCTGTGAATTAAAAATACTTGAAAGACTCGTATACGATATTACCACTTAATTAGGTAAATGTATAAACAGATTCTCATACCTCGATTTATCTACAAATTTTAAATTTAGTGTTTTTAAGTATTTTTAAACTAATCCCCGAATATAGCGTATTGAAATCGCACGATTGAACATTCGAAATTGTAGAGAAAGCAGTTAATGGAGTTGTATAATATTTAGATATTTGGCGATATTAAGCTTGTCTATTAGCTGATTGATGAGATGAATGACAGTCAATGGAGTCCCCAGCTCGGCTCCCATAGCATTAGCGGCATTATAGCAAGCTAGACATAATCTGATCGATATAATACGTCTTACGGAGCACATATACATGATGAACAAATCCTAAACCGATAATGACCGTATATACCTCACCAACGAGTGGTAAGCCTTCTCATGAGTGCATCAACGCATATCCCGTCCTCTGCCAATATTTATACATGTTTATTCATAAAAAATTCCCGTGATTGTCTTCAATCAGAGCGAGATTACAAAGAAACTTACTAATTTATGTTTAAAATGCGAAGACTTTTATTTTGTTTATTCACACTAACTTAATACCTTTAAAACACCACTACCGAATTCAAAATTGCACAGTAATCTACTGCGCTTTGATAAATCAACGTTACTCAATTTAACTTATTTATATTACCAAGGCTCGACTGTGTCTTTTTTTTTTTCAATTTTTAAAACTTGTATTTCGCCGAAAAGAATAGACGCCACGGCAGCGGCGTTTAAAATGTTAACGAAGGATCATTTGTATTCAAACTGCGCGAGGAAAAAAAGCATTAGGACAAAGGTGAGAGCGTACAAAAAAAGTTAAGGGGCCGGCTGAAGGGAAGAGAGGGACAAGGGTAAACATCGACAAGCCGAGAGGAATTATTAAAAATTGTCCCGGTAAGCGCTCGGGTGGTTCCGCAAGTGAAAAACGAGCTCTCGCCTATCGAGCACGGAAGCTGGTGCGCGCCCCGCGAGATTCCGTCGGCGGCTCTGTCAGTTACGTGGGCGTCGCTGATGTTGGTCGGAGCTCGAGCGCATTAATCGACATCGACACTTTATTTATCATATTACGGGGGACCCTCCCTTTTGCTCCGTCTCGCCTCACCCCCACCCTCCTTTCACCCCCTTCGTAAACGTTTTCCCGATAATGTCTAATAAATCGGGCGCGGGCATCGGAATGCGAGAGTAGGGGAGGGGGGGGGGGGACAGACGAGCGAGAAAGAGAAATACGGTGAGATTCGCGATGTTTCCTTATCTCTTTCTCCGTCTGTGGGGCCCGGTGTGTTTCTCTCTCGCCGTCGCTCCGTCTCTGTCCCTCCGGCGGGCCGTCCGGGCTTGTCCGCGCGCGTCCGCGTGTCTGGGCCGAGTGAGCGCGAAGTAATCAGATGGGCGGAGGCCATTACTCACATTGCCGTGAGACGTCATCCTCGGCGGGTGTTGTTATTAATTAAATGTCCGAGAGATAGGCATCGTGGCCGTTTGCCGCGCCAAATCGTCAAACCGGCTTCCTTCCTATTAGACGTCATTTGTCTCCTGCATCGAATATTCCTCGATCTTTCCTCGCGCCTCGTTAAACCCGAGATTTATCGTCACCTGCGCGCCAACTTTTCTCATCTTCCCTCTCCCTCTCGTCCATCTCCCGAGCCCCACTCTACCTTTGCAGCCCGGCGCGCACTGTTGCGCCTCTGATACCTTTACCGCCTTCGTAAAGTCGAAGTGTGCCACTTCCATTCATTTTTCTCCTCTTCTTTCTCCTCGTCGCGAGAATATACGGGGGACATGGACTCCTTCAACTCCCCCTCTATTTTCCTCTGCCTGCCACTAAATCCCCCGCTAAATAGCCTCTTTTGTTAAAAAGCTCTTGCTCCTTTTGCTGCAGTAATTAAGAGACTAAAGCTTGAGCCGGTGAAACATTTGCCACGGGACTATTGACGTTTCCGGGAGACAGAAAGTAAGGCGAAGAATGATGGAAAAAAAAAAATTCGCTCAATTTCGGCGCGCTCATTTGTAGAGCGCACAAGGCACTTGTCCAGGGTGTGCGCTGCGACGGCAGCGCTTAATATCCGGGAGTGGACTGACAAGAAATTCTAATCGTCAATCGATAGCACTTTGCGTGATCACTGCCGCGATATCAGGCCCGCATTTTAGCGTTAGACACGTTGACGGCTGGTTACTCAATTTCCTAACGGTATAAAACAAGCCTCGATGCTTGTCCAAATTGACGTTCACTCCGCTCTACATACGGCTCTTTATAGCGCTCGCTTAAGGTAGCACTTTCTCGAGCGGCCTCTATAAATACGCCGGGAATTTTTCTTTTGCTTTCAACGTGACGTTTAGGTGTCGACAACTGCGCGGCTCGGTCCGATCGCGGCGTAAACGCGTAAGCACTTTTGTTTCGATAAAAAGTGACAACGACCGTAATCGACTTGGCGCAAGAAAACGCAGCGCAAACGAGCACTTAACCATTTGACACAATTTTTATTGACGTTCCGCGGAGATTTTAAAGAATTTGCTTTGCAGCCGATGGAAAAACGCAAATAGAAAAAGAAAAACTTTAGCACGTGGGCCAAGCATAGGAAAAGACAACAATGAGGGCGGTTTAAGTGGCGTTTTATGCAAAAAGTCTGCATGAATTTCTGAGAAGTTTCTTTATTCATTTTCTACATTTGCATAAGTGGATATACATCTGGGCATGTGCCGCGCCTACTCCTCTGAACTTTGTTCTAAATTTTCGAGCCTCTCCTTCGTCTCTCCTGCCTCTCGGCGACTCCGCGACGGGCGAGCCTTCGATTGTCCCCTTGTTTACCTCCTCCTCTACTCTCTAACTCTTTCACTTTTCTTTTTTTTCCTCCTTCTGACAGCATCGCGGCCCGGACTTTCATTATCCGACATTAGAACCTCCTCTCGAACTACCCCGGCCTCCGTTGTCTTGCCAAACGTATGCAAAAACTCACCAACACAGAGGCGCGCGTGCCCGCTAATCTCGCGGTGGGATCGTCGTCGCCGCCGCCGCTGCTGCGCGAAACCGGCTCGATCTGCAAGCCGAATCGCCCTAGTAGATTACGCCAGAAGAGAGAGACGGAGGCTCGAGGAGAAGGGGGGGGGGGCAGGGGGGTGAGGAGAAAGGAACGAGCGGCATCCCCAAACGCGTCGCGTGATTTAACTTTATTCGACGTTAAATTCGAGTAATCGCGATCGTGTTTCTTTTTGCCTTTAATTAAAGACATCCGACCTGACGTCACGCATCTTTTATTCGCTCGCCCTCGTGATTTATCGAGCCGAGGGAGCATTGAGACAAGCGCGCGCGCGGCTTCCCGCGTTTCGCTCGATTTTTTTTTATAAAGCCGCTTTCCGGGGACCGCGCGTATTGGACAGCTTTATTTTTTTGCGCGATTGACGCGATTCGATCTCGTCGAGCTCGCGAGGATGAATTTTGCAGGCCCCCCTCGCTATTTTCGTCCCGGCGGGTTAGAGAGCGATGAAAATGCCACCGGCTGGATTCAAATAATCGATTTGAATTAGCATCAGCGACTTACTTGACCAGAATAATCTTCTTTATTTCACCGCGTCGTTGAAAATTTACGCGACGGTGATTTAGTAGTAGTCGGCTGTAATTAAATTTCCGCGGGATTTTACATGCTTTTTTGGATATTTACGTAGCTCGCCGCTGTTAAAGCTTCGAGGAACTTTTTACTTGGGGGTGACGATAAATGTTCGTACTGCTTGGCAAAATAAGTTACTTTGTTTACTGTCTTTACTTCAATATTAATCAGGCAGCACGCGATTTTAATAAGTCGCCTAGAAATAAAATATTTATCTAACGCGCGTGATAATTTATGCGTTTAATATGGGAAAGTCACGAAAACAAAAGTTTTTTATGAAGCGAACTTTTTTAGAATAAATCGCACGCAATTAAATTAATTAAAAGACTTCTCGGGTTTACATAATGTAAGTAAAGTTACAAAAACTATTTTAATATAACTTGGAAAGTGAAAATGAAAATTGTTCTTACACCTTGCCCCGCCCCATACTCCCAAAAAATTGCATCAAACTTAAATATCCTTCACTTTTCGTTACGCCCTTAATAATGACAGTTTAAAGTTGCAAAAAGTTTTTTAATAATAGATGATCATCTACACCCGCTTTCATTTATTTAAATGTCGAAAGTTGCCGAAATTTTACTACCCGCCTTGGGGAGACCAGCGAAAAATTCGGTGAATTCTGTTTGGTCGCACCGTCTCTCTCTCTCTCTCTCATTGAGTAAGTAATGCACCGGACGAACTCATCGATCTTTACCGAACTTTATCAGTCCCCGGATCCTTTGAGAAAGTTCGCCCGCTCGCGAGAAGGCCGAAGAAAATAAAAAGTGCGAGGCCTCTCGCGGTGTATGCGGCCCTCGGAAAATTCTCGGCTTCATTAGTAGGCTCCGCGTCGAGGAAAAGAGTTGGTCGCGATCGCGTTCTTATCCGCGGATGCTGCAGAACTTGCTCGGCAAAATATCGTTAATAAACTTTTGTCCCGAGAAACCGCGGGGTCTCTTACTTTCTTCTTTTTTTACCCTCCTCCATGCCGGGAAAAAATCTGCCTTTCCGTCCTTTCTCAATGGACGATAGATAAAGCCGCCCGCGGATAAAGGCAAATGGCATTACGAAGTTTTTAACGAAGCTACCGGGGGGAGGGGGGGGGGTCTGTTGCAGTGCCCGCCGAATCCCGGGGCACACCGTTTGCCATGTACGCGTGCGGGGCAGGGCCAATAATAAGACTTTATGAACAAAGTCTTGCTTGCAGAACTCGATAAGTCTCTCAAAGGCTACTTTAGCCCGCTGTACTCGTACACTGGCTGCACTCGGTATATTCCGGCTCAACGCGCTCCTCCCCCTCCCAACCCGCTCTTTGTTCACTTTGCTAAATAATGTAATATTCTACTTTTGGCAGAAATGCCTTTCTAGTTTTCTTTCCCTTTCCCTCTAGCCACTTGCACGGCTAAACTTTTCTCGTTTTTTTGTCGTTGCTATGTGCGTAATTGAGTGGTTTGTATTATTAAAAAAAAAAAAATACCTAACTGGCTCTGTAAAAAACGTTGCCAATGAAACTGCAAGAAGTAAGTATTTAGTAGACTGCTTTTTATGCATCATTAGGTATCGGATAGAAATGAGAATGTTTTTATGAAGTTTTTACCATTTTTGTTTGTACGAAAATATATTTATTTGTACATGCACGTTTGATTGTAATAAGTTATTTTTATTAATTTATGTTTACTAGTAAAATTCTTGTTATAATTAACTCGTTTATTTAAAAATAAATTACAAAGTAAGTAGAAAATTAAATCTAATAATTACTTGATTGAAGAAATTAAACACAAATTCTTAGACACACATCAAAACGTTTCAAACTTTAACGCCAGTTAATCGAAAATTTATCCTTTAACAAACCAAACGTTTCATAAAATGTTTCACAACAACCTTCTACTATTTTTTTAACGGAGCATTATTAACGATTGATGACCGAGAATTATTATTCCAAAAATCCGTTTACTACAAAAGATTCATACAAGGTAAAAAATCCAGCAAAACTCTTGTAGACATTTGTACACCAGTAAATACTCCGGGCACAATAGAAATACTCATCGAGGGGCCATCCCGCATTTACCACGCATCATTCGTCCGCAATAAAAACAGAATTCCCAGCGTCTTGTATTAAAGAATACACAAATCCCGGCGACAATGGTCTCCTCGCAGTATTTTACGAACTCGACGGCGAGTGACAAAAAAAAAGGAACTGCCGCCGACAGTGTAAAAAATGCTCGCTTTACGATCGGTCGACTCGTACTTTTTAGCGAGTTTCAGCGCTCGTTTGCGCGAGCACCAGTGAGATTTAGCGGTTCGCCGAGAAAAAGAGAGCACGAGGCAAGGGAGGGTCGAGCTTACGCCAATCGCGTCCCGTTCGATTTCCTGGCGATATAAACAAGCCCCTTGGCGCCAGGGCCAGTGCGCGTGTACGTCGCTCTTCTGCGGCCGCGACTGTGCGTAAAACCGCCTGCTGGAGCGTCGCTCCTTTTTTCTCTCTCCGACGCTTTCGTGACTCACGCGTCTCGGAAATTCAGACTCCGCATCGATCTCTGTCTTTTCTGCTTTTCGGAGATGGAACGAGCGTGAGAGTTGTATATGCTGATGAGGATCGGGGAGGGGGGGAGGTTAGATAAGAATTGCATCTCTCGCAGAACCGCGGAGAAAAACAAGTTGCGTTTGTTTCCTCGTCTTTTACTGCGGAGCAAGGCAACTTGATATGCCGCTGCGAAATTGTTTTTTTTTCCTTAGTTATTAAATTAAAAAAAAAAAGAGAGAGAATAAAAGAGAATACTCTAATAATATTTCTTCCATTTTTTTTGTTTCAGGTAAGTGAAACGAGGTTTGCCGCAGCTTTGTTTACCTGCTACACGTAAGTTTAATGCAGTTTAGTTTATTCGTTTACCCGTCGAAATTTTAGTGATATTTCTAGTAAAATTTTCGTTTATTTTAGCAGCGAAAAAGTTTATTGCAAACTTTGCTCGACTTTTTCCATTTTTTAGTTATAAATTGAAATTGCAGAACTGAAACTGGCATATATTGTTAGTCTCTTTTTTTTATAAACAATGAATATGAACTTCAATAGTATTAACAAATATATAGACTGAAATATAACAGATTAATCCCATTCCCTTTATAAATTGGATAGAGAACACTGTTATTTTTTTTTACAAACTATTTGACGTCAGTTAACAAATTAGACAAAAAGTAAATAAAAAATATTTAAATAGATCTAGAAAAATTGAATACAGCGAACTGTATACTTTAAAAAATGTTCTATCAATTATAAATAATTACGCGCAAAAAAATCATTCGCTTACTGGATGACGTTTCATCTAAAACGTGTCACTACACCGCAAGGTAAATACACGGCCAGACAATGAAAATTCCACAGCGTCTAATTATTCAGCCGGGGGATAAAGAAGCTCCCGCGACGCTCCCTCGCGAAACTCCCTACTCGAGCAATAAAATATTCCATTGTAAAGGTCGAGCGTAGCTGCCACCTACCAACTGCTCTCGGATCTCGGGGCGCGCAAATGTCAATTTCAGCAACGCAGTGCCAAATTCAACGCCACCCTCTTTTCTCCCCCCCCCCTGCCCTTTCCATCGCGAAATCTCACGCCACAAAGGCGAGAGAACAGCCTTGTCATATCGTTACACCAGCGACAGTTACATATGGCTTATTAATATTAATGAACGGCCGATCGGCAGGAGGAGGTCGCTCGTTCGCGTGTGCTCTCGGGCCCGGGCGTAAAAAGAAAGCCGCGAGGAAAAAATAAGATGAGGGAACGAAGAAACGGGCTAGTGAAGGGATATCTTCTCGCTTTTGTGTGATTTACGTCTTTCGCGAGAGAGAGAGAGAGAGAGGAGAGAGAGAGAGAGAGAGAGAGAGAGAGAAGAGGGGGAAAGGGGGAGAAGAAGGAAACGGAGAAATGGTCCTATGCCAATGCGGGACTCGTTGCATCGCTATAAATCCTTAGGCATGGCGGGTCAAAAGTGGTTTCAGTTCGTTATCTGTATTTTTAGCGCGAGCGTGGCGCTCGTATCTTTCTCCTCTCCCTACCTTTCGGCGAATCTCCGCCGCGCGGCGCGTCTCACACCCTCGCACGCCTCCGCAGCGCCGATTCCACCGCCCCCCTGGCATCCTCACGGCTCCGTTTCATTTCGTTTTAGCTCGCGTCCCCCGTCTTTATTACTCTTTGCTTTGCGCTACTCGCTTCCTTCCCCCCCCCCCCTCCCCCCAGTCGGCACACCCCGCGGATGCGTCTTCATCGCGGGAAGATGCGACGACCTCGTGGGCGCGCACCGATGCGCACGTCGCGGCCCCGGAAATCCAGGAATGAGTGGAAGTTTCTATCCTGTCGGGACTTGCACTTGGAAGTCGATTAATAAAGGGAACGGCACTCGAGTGGGGAAAAGGTTCGACTCGTACGTACGTGATTTATGGCGTAATGATTTTTCCGTTCGTCCGATTCTTTAGAAAATTGTGTATTCGAAATTGCGTAGATTTACTTTCAAAGAGTTTAACATTTTAATAAAGTCTAACGTAATTTAATAAACTTGTTGCTGTGCGAAAAATCAGGAGCTCGCGAAAGAAAGGACTTGGCGCTTTTTCTCGAATTTTTTTATCGCTTTTTAAACAAGACCCAGCTGTAATAAAGAATTTGCAGCGACTTTTACAAATGTGTTTCTACGTGAAATTACCTTTTCTCCACTGACCCGTCAACCCCAACTTCACAAGGAAGTTTACTTTTTTTTTATACCGCTGGTGTTTTTTTTTTTATACGTGAATACATTTTATCCTGCATTTTTCAGAAAAAAAAAGAGTCAAATACGAAATTTTTACGTCCTGCATTACATAAATAATTTAAATGGACGGCTAAATTGAGCCCGTAGAGTGATAAAAAAAGCATTTTAAAACACTCGCAGTAAGAAAAGGAATTTAAGTATTCGCCTTTTTTAGCATTCTAGTTTACGACTATTCTTGAACATGGACATTAGGACTCTATCAATTTACGGTAGGAAGAAAAGAAATAAGCAAACAAAGTTATAGCCCTCGCTGTTACTCTGCAATTTTTCTCAGCGCGGAAATGGGCCAGTTTTATTTGTACCCTGAGAAAAGAGCAGCCCGTTGTGTCACGTTTTATTACGGGATTCAGATGGGGGAATGAAAATTTTACGTCGGTGGCGAGGAAAGAACGAACGAGCAATAAACATCCGTGCGAGAACGAAACTTCTGGCGAAGCGATTAGAACTAATTTCTTGGCGAGCGGAACGGCGGAACAATCCTCAGTGGACAATCGAGAGCACAGTGCAGTTTTTATGCTTACGCGGTCGAAATTGGTGCTCCGTCTACTTTAATTGCAGGCGCGTCACTGTTACTTTTTTTGAACTCGTAATAAGTGTCATGAATTTAGGTGTGCGCAAAAAGATAAATAATTGGAGAAAATATTTTAACATTCATTTGGAGGATTAAATTTTCTTTAAGTCGGAGAACAATAGCGTATTAAGCATTAACGTCACTCTTGGTTGGAGCAAGGATAAAATTTTACTTTAATTGTTAGTAGAATTTATACTGCATATAGTATACTTTATTTTTATGAAGCATATTTGATTATAGTAAAAAATCTTTTGCTGTGATTAGAATTATGATTAGCAATACGATTAACTTTTTTTTTTATCAGAAATAAAGCATTAAATTTTTTCTAAAAAAAAATTCTTCAGTGTGCGATATAATCGAATCGGTTATATATGCACCAGATGAATTTGTATTGACTGTTAATTACACTGTTCATTATAATACTATTAATTGTCGGTGGATAG
Organism: Sycophila sp. Sp_5; assembly: GCA_018906775.1. NCBI lineage: Eukaryota > Metazoa > Arthropoda > Insecta > Hymenoptera > Eurytomidae > Sycophila > Sycophila sp. Sp_5. Next base: position 2,772,325 of record JACCID010000018.1, read on the forward strand.
ACAGTTGTACCTTGATGATATTAATTAATTACTAAAATCAATCCTAATAGCAGCTAAACTGTTAAATTTCCTTATCAGTTTAATGTTGTATAGTATAGTACTGTTTACACAACTAATTACTTAGTAGAAGTTAATTAGAGCTGTCGTTCGGTATTAAAATAATAAATTACACTACATAGAAAATCATTATTTATTAAAAAAATAATAATAAAATCAAGAGTAGACAATTTTCAATTTACATTAAAAAAAACAGTGAAAATATAAAAATTATTCTGAAAAATAAGAACCTCGCGAATAAACACGTCGTAGTAGAAAAATATTGCAATATACCGGCACAACTCAAAGCTCGGCTGTAGTTTCCGTCGGGTGCTCCTTCTTGACGCACTACGCCATTCGCCAGGGGCAGTAGCTCGATAAAACTGCGAGGAGACGAATGAAAAAAGGTCTCCTCCAGCTCGAGCTCTGCGAAATTACTTCTTCATCTTTGACAATCTCGAGGTGAGAAGGCAATACACAGCCGCGAGTGCGGTTTTTATGGAACTCATCAATTCTCGCCTTTCCTCGTCCGCTGTCTCCGCTTATTTTCTCGAGACCTTACGGCGCGTCCGGCCTCGGCGTGAATACACGCCCGAGAAAATCTTCCGCGCGCGAGCAGCATCTGTCCCCCCACCCCCTCGGGAAATGCTCATTCTCACTTTTCCTGTCGCTTATCTCCGCCGGAGCAATCACGAAGAATTATGGATTTTATTGTTACCCTCTCTTTCATCCTTTCTTTCCCTCGATTTTCTCAACCCCCCGGGAAGCGAAGTCAAACAAAAGCTGCGAGTGTCTTTTCCAAGTCTTTGCAGCCGTTCGCTGATTACTGGCGGGCGCTCACCGCGCTCAGGAAATTGCATCGACGTCATACGCTGCGGCTGCACTTTTTTCCCTTCCGCTTGATTTTCTATACAGGTTTTTAATAATGCAGCTCTTCTTTTCACGGAAAGTTGCTCGCGTTCCGTATTTTCGGAGATGCGAGTGAGAAACTTGTTGTGGGTAATTGAATAATCGCTTGTTGGATTATTGATAATTTTGTTAAATATTAATATCTCGTAATGTGGGATATTATGCGGGGCTTAATGTGTACTTTTCGGGGAAGTGGTTACAGTAATTTTCGCGTAAACGTTAAACTAAAGGGAATATTTGTAATGGAACATTTTTAACTAACCGTGAATTCTTAAAATAGTTTAAAGGGGAATCTTTAAATAATTGGCTTTTAATGTAGTCGATTTTTTTTATATTCTGCTTCTCATTATTGCGTTATCTTTTTCACTTTTCTTATCTCGAGAGACAAACCACTGTACTTTTTCCTCTTTTCATTATTCTTTTACCTTTAATCTACAGGCCGCTTTGCGCTTATCTCTTTTTATCCGTATCCTCTTCTCGTTTGCTTCATCTCCTTCACCCTCCTTTATTTCTTCTCCTATCTTTTTTCAATGGCGATGCATCGGTTTTACGATATTATTCAAAAATAATGTGCAGATATAAAGAAAGTTCAATCTTGTATGAAGATTTTTTTTTTTATTTTTTGAGAAATAACAGACAGGAAGATGCATTCTTTTAAAGCTATGTAATAAAAAAATGATAGAGGTGGAACGTGCATGTTTTAAAAAAAGATGTTACTTTTTTTCTAAAAAAAATTATATATTTTTGATAGGTCGCGTATGAAATTTGATTTTTCCTTTGATTATCTTACTTCTTTTTCTTCTATTCGGTTATTCTGAAACAACCTTATTAGAAAATCAAATCGGAAATACCAACCTTTTTGTTTTTAGAACTGTTCCTTTATTTGCAGAGGCAATTTAAAAATTCATGTAAACGAATATTTTAAACAAGTATCATATGCTTTGAAATATAAATAACAGGATTGTTCAAGACTCACCGATTTTACCTGGATTTTTTTCACAACTACATTTACGAGACATTTTTACTAAACTTTTTCTAAATATTTCACATCGTTGTATCAATAATTGTTAAAAACTTGTAATATTTTGTATCGTAACGTCAAAAAATATTAAAAATTCTATCAGCCAGCCTGTCTGAACGTTAATAAAAAAAAATAGCAATACTCTGCAGCGTACCCTCGTGAAAATATTTGTAAAATCCTTTTCTCCTTCCGCAACGTGGACGACTTTCAAGGACTCTAATAATTCAACGAATGTCTCTACGGAGACTACCCTCGCGACCCTCAAAATCCCTGGAAAACGCCACTTCCTCCGCAGTCACTCTCGCGCAATTGAGCGCATCTCGGAGCATCGGGCTAAGCCCCCAACAGAAGGGGGATCGGCCGTTATACGTACGACTGGTGTCGGCCACTCATTTCCACCGGGCCTCGACTTGTGCGCGCGTTACGTATGAGGGTCGCTCGCGGCCGACGTGTCCCGCAGACAGTTACATCGACTGCGCGTGTGTAAGGTGGGCCCTCGCGAGCGTAAAGCGATATCGCGCAATTAACGACCGCGGCCGTTATCTCGGGTACTACTCCGGTCCCCGCGCGAGTGTGCGTACACTCGTGTATATATAAACCTGTATATATACGTGTATATATATATACACACATGCAGGCCGACATCAGCGACTTTCTCCGCGGGGATTCGACGGCATCGCACCGCCGCCGCCGGCACAATCGAGATCGGCTATCTCGCGATCTATATATATACACTTCGGCGGTGTGTGTATATTCGTCCCCTCCCCGGAGCCTTCTCGCCCGTTGCCTTCGTCGACGACGTCCGTATCGGCGAGAGGAGTGAGCCGGCGGAGGGCGGGAAGCGGGCCCTTGTATATTTGTCGTCGCCGCCGCCGCCGACAGCTGTCGCGGCCCGCAAATTCAATTTACGGAAAGTCGATAATAACTTCTTATAATTAAGTTTTCACGCCTGCTCTCGCTCTCCATTATTATACTTAAGCGTACGTATAATAATAAACACAGGCGCACTTATTCAACGCGTAGGTATACCGGGATACACACACATATATACATACCTTTATTTATATATACATGGGTGTATATATTTGTACATGTATATATATATATAGACGCGCGATTTTGCGCGGAGGCTGGGAGTGTACGGACGGGCGCCGCTTCGTCGCCCTTGTCACGGCTCGTTCAATTCACTGCGCGTGTTTCGGTCGTCGCGGCAATGAATTGCGTAATGCGCCGCGCGAAGAGCCCCGGCTACAGCTGAAAAAGCGACGGTGCAAAAAAAATAAAATAAAATAAAATGAAAGGGACGAGAAGGAGAGCAGAGGAGGGGGCGCGGAGCGGCAGCCCTCGCGGGCTCTTATCGATTCAGTCGTCGCAAGCTGCGCCCCATTAATTTGGCGCTGCGAAGCTGCGGCACGCGCCCCGTTCCCGCCTCGTTTGCCTTTTTATATAGGGGCAATTATCCGAAAACTTTTGTCCCGCTATCGCGGCGAACTTGCACCGTTCGCGCGCGCGCGCGTCCCTTGTTTTCTATATCGGCGAGGCGAATCGCGAGCTCCGGTGTCTAGTCGCCTGTTGTGCGCTCGGTATTTGCGCGTGTATATACGTGTACGGTGAAATTTCTAGCCGAGGAAGTTTCGGTTATTTCGTGCTGGAACGTAGAAAACTTTGATTTTTTGGAAATCGGGATACTACGTTGTCGGTAATGATTCTATTAAAATTGTTATATGTGCCAGTATTGGTCTAATACTCCGTTAAAAATCTGTTCAATTTTAAAGTTTATTTTTGTGTTTAGAATTGAACTGACACAACATACAAATTGTGAAATTCCACAAATATTACGTTTCATTTTGACTTTTTCAGTAAACTACACAAATAATTTAAAAAAAAAAGTGTAATTTAAACAAATTCTTTGTATTATCCAAAAACACAACGTAGAATGTACATTAAACACAATCTTAGTGTAATTTTTTTATTAATAACACTACACAACATTTTTAACTGTGAATAAAATAGCTACACATTTATTTTGTTAGACGAATAATTACGTATATTTGATGATAATTATGCCTTATAAAATTAATTACAATTTGATATTGAAAGTTAATTTTCCTTTATTTTATTCTTTTAAAAATGTGTCATGTTTACTTACATTATCTAAAATAAATAAATAATAAATATTTTATTCTCTGCATACGTAATGTTGTTTATCGCAGCGCTTTTTATTGAACAAGCAACGTAAATGGTTCTGCAAATTGATTGCATGTTGCATTCGCAGAATAGAGTACTCAAACACAAAAAGTTACCGTGCAATTTGATTTCGGAGTTTATTCATTCAACAAAGGGCCGCGAAGCTCATAGGAGACAATAGCATTTTGTTAGGTCAAAAATAGAATTTAACGCCGATAAAAAACATCGTTCCACAAGTTAATTGAATTACGTATTGAATACACTGATTGCATTAATACATAAACGTAATTATCGTGAATTATTAAGTGTACATATTGAGTGAACTTTAGATGCGTTTTGTTTAATATCAGAAATCAAAGTCGAGATGCTTGTGGAACAAAAGTACCCGGAGAAATTTTTTGTATCGCAAATTGCTATAATATTTTCCAAAATTATAAAATCAAAATTATTACTATAATGGCTAGTAAATTTAAAAGTATTCAAGATGAATTTCACTTTATTTTTAGAGAGTTTGTCCGCACTTCAATAGCATTTGCTCTAGTAATTTTGAATGTAAATTTTGTTGCCGGTGTAATTAAAAAAATGCAAAATATAAAAAGGGACGACAATCGCTTCTTTCGTGAAGCAAACAAACAACGTAGTGTTTAAGTATTTACCCTTTTTCCGGTTTAAAACGCATTCCTCCTACGTTCAATAAATACAAATCCACCTTTCCGGAAGTTTTATCACGCTCCGCGATACAACAAAAAGCTTCTCAATTACTCAACGTAAGCAGCATTAAAAATTTTCCCGGCCGTTTAAACAAACATTTCGCTTGTCCCAGTTCCATTAAGAAAACCATTGCCGCTTGCGCTTATAAACAATGCAGGCCGTTTACTTTGGGCGAAAGTAGCGCGGGGCGTACCTACCCAACGGGCAAAGGTTCTTGATGCGTAGTTGATTCGGCGCTGCGGACGCGCTCGCGGCTAGCCTAGTTGGAGGGAAATTAGACTATGCTTGCTCGCACGCGCAACTCTGTACACACAAACGCAAATGTGTATACGCGTACACGAGCCTCCCCGAGCCTCCTCTCTCTCTCTCTCTCTGTACATCCTCCCTCTCTTCCTCTTCACGCTGATAAACATCGGGCGTACGCGCGGCGCGCAATGTGTGCATAATCGCGAGAGGGTGGTTTTGACGACGAGGTCAAGTCGCGAGATCCTCCGGGAGACAACACAACGGTGCCGGAGGTTTTTCGCTTAAGCTTGCGCTGGCAGGCGTATAGAGGAGGATGCCGCTTGGCGTTCAGGTGCAGGCTGCGCCCAGGGGTTTACTTTCCCGATGTTTGTTGACGCAATCGCGAATTCAAATATAGCTGTTTAACCGGTGTCCTCTGGCACGTTGTTCTCAGCCGTGGTAATTAGAAAATACGTAACTCAAAGAGATAAATTTAAGCGCACCGCAACACAATTAAAAGGGCTAAACAGCCTGGCTTAATTGCGTGCGGCCAATATTTTGACGGCGAGTCGAGAATTTGCTACAATTTCAATTGAAGTTTTAGTGGGATAGGTGGATTTACATTCTAACTGGTATTCTACTCTATAAATATATACGATCTGCCAAACTGTAGGTAGTAATTTTGAATGGAAATAAAATTTGTTTAGTTGAAGAAGTCTGTAGTCAAAATTACTAGGCTAGTTGGGATAATAACTACAGGTTGATATTCTGCAAAAAAAAATATATATTTTTTTATAATAAAAATTAGTGCAGGTGTATCTAAGTTAGAATACTATTTGATAAGTTTTTCTATAATTGTATGTTATTGATTTTTGGAATACGCTAGTCTGCAATTACTTTTTCAGACAGTATATTAATGTTTACTCAATATTCCTCTCAGTATCATAATGAGCAGAAAAACACGAATAATTATGACAAAATTCAGCGGATTCTATATTTCTACACTGAGAGAAAAAATTGTTAATTTCAAGCAACCATTTATTTCAAATTATTTTATTGATTAAAAAAATCATTTTTTTAAAACTACTAAATTTATTTAGAAACCAATAAATTCATTTAGTTTTAATGAAATCCTTACTTGATTCAAAGAAATATTTAATAAGTACTATTGAAGTAAATCATTTCCTAAAAATTAACAATATTTTTTTAGTGTATAGTAAACTTATTGATAATTTCAAGCAGGCGTATCCTTCAATTTATTAAATTCATTTTAAAATTAAGTAGATAACGTTTAAGTGTATTGCTCTACTAAGTCCAAGAATCAATTTTCGCGAGTGTACACTGATCATCAATCCATTTTACCGCCCCCACCGCGATTCTTCCTTGGAATCATGAAAAGTAAAGAAACTTTCTCCGAGATTAATTAGAAAGGAAACATTGGAGGCGAACTCATAGAAAGCCTTATCCGAGCACGCGTCTTGCGCGCGCTCGCATTAGTTCCGTCGCAATGCGAGTCCCAAACAAGACGGGTGCGCCGCGAGCTAGTCGAATTTACAATTAGCAAGTTCCGGATGGGAAGCAGCTGTCGTACCCGCGCTCCCTTTGGCCCCTCTCAGCCCAATCCTCTTTATTCCTCTCCGGGAGGTTATTGTTATTACGCCGGGCGATTTGCATTTGACGCTCCATTTTGAAATTTCGTGGCTTTAATTACGCGGGGAGTTGCGCGCCTACAACCCCCCCGTCTTCCAGTCGCAGCGCCTGCCGTTTGCGAGAGCGGCGGTGGCGGCGGCACGCCTCCTAAATTGAAGATGAATCTCATTACCCGTGTGAGCACGCGTATAGCTCGCGCGCAAGAAAGTCAGCCGAGCTTTGCGCAGCCCGGAGAGCGGTGCCGGTCGCGCCTTGTGCGCCTGCGCCCCTCGGCCCGGGCGCTAATGGCGCCTATTAATCGCTAGATTATCGTCTTATCGCTGGCTCCTCCATTAGATGTAATAAAAGAGAAGACGCTGAAAGTGCTTACGGTTTTAAGCTTTCGAGATTAAGCCTGGCAAATTGGGATTGCGCACGCCTGGCTAGTTTGTTGCTCGGCGACTCGCGACTCGCTGCACATTACGCCCTCCATTCAGGTTACAGGTTACTCGATTTAATGCCGGATTGAGCGTTGATCTTTGGGACGGGCGCTGCGCTCGCCAATTCTCGGCAGGAATTCATTTCGGGAGGGAACGCAAGCAGCCTGCATTGGAACCTGCTAAAAAGGTGATCGCACTTTATGGCTAATAATACTGCTAGCTTGTTTAGAAAGCGAATGCAGTTTTAGCCTTTTGATGCAACGCTTTTTCTTTCTTTAAAACGCGCGCTGTCTTAATTTTGAGTAATCGTTATTTATTTATTTAATAAAATTCGACGGACTAGAGTCCTTACAGTTACATTTGGCAATTACAAAAATTAACTTGAAGCTAGGTATAAGAAACAAAAGTGTAATATAAGTAGAATTTATTTAATTAAGTATTTAATTTATAGTTATTCGCTGATGAAACGTGAGCAACTCAAAGTGCTCATTTTTGTATTAATACACTGATGTAAAATCGTTGAAAATACTTGTACAGTACAATTTGCTGTAAGAACAGTAAATTTTTCTCACAATATTCCACGTTTTCTTTGGAGTTTTAAAAAAAATTGCGCTACATACGTTAATATGGAAGTTTTTATTACCAACTGTTGATTACGATTTTTTTATACGTGTAGAATCAGTTCTTACAAAGGTTTTTGCGAAGATGCACATTAAAATTGCAGGAAAGTTTGATGATTTAATTAGACCAGCATTTTTATTATTCATTATACGCAGTAATTAATTCCGAGGGCCTTGTTAGTATCATCCGCACCAAATAGTAACAGATGCCAAACAAACTGGTTGCACTTAACTATTCAGGGATACGTCGCAGATCCCTTTATGTGAAATCATAACTTGTATTCTGCGTGCTTCCCATGACAATAAAGTTTTGATTACAATTAGGGTACCCAGTTCATTTATGCTTGAAATTCCTTCATTTACATGAGCCTACGTGATAAACTGACGATACTATTTATCTTTAATGAATATGATTTCGCGTATTCATACATATGGTAGACAATTTCCGACGCACGCTTCGAATAATCGTATACTAACAAATCTAAATTAAGTAATATCTGTCTCAATTAAAATAAATAACAAATATGGAGTGAGAATTATAAAACAAGGTGCGTACATTTAATACATCGTGTAACAACAATTTCAATATTTTTAACTACGAAATTTTTAAGTTTGTTTATTTATATAGATATATGTAATATGTTACATTAATGAAGAGATTTTGAAGATTAAAACTATTTATACAGCATGTGAAAATGAAAAAAAACAAAAGAAGAGATAAGTTAGATGTAAAACATTACAACTGCTGCGCGTGGATTTTTTTTTCATACAACCATTTTATTAAGAGACTAATTAAAGTGCTAATTAAAGCACCACGGAAAAGTCCATTCCAAGTGTTCCAGCAGTCAGCGTAAGAATCTTATCTATCCATCGATTTCTTACTTAGTCCAGAGCTCCGCGTTAAACCACCTATTTTCATCAGTGTGATTAAAAGTTCACGAGTCAAGTTTGGTTATCTTCAAATTAATAAAGACCGTCTACAAAACTGACACGAATTTCAAGGAGTTTCGCGCGAGATCCGAGAGATAACGCAAAATTTTACTACAGTAAATTAGATTATAGGAGCCCCCGAGGCGAATATTTCACTCTGACCGCTCGCTGATGTTTTCTCCGGTCTTGTCATTTCTCCGAAAGTCGTAATCGTTGCTGCTACTTTTGCTCTTAACCTCGGAGCTCATTATGACGCGAGAATTCTTATTCCATTAAAAAAAAAAAAAAAAGAAGAAAAAAATGTCAGAAGAGCAAAGGGGAAAGCATCGGAGGGCGGCTACACCGGCTTCAAACAAGTTCTCCTGCTAATTAAGCGCTTCTTTCAAGAGCTGTAAGTACTCGCTTCTAAACCTCGTCAAACTACGCTGAAAGAGGTGGAACCACTTTTTTTCAAGATTTATTACGTTTATGTCTTCCTTTTATTTTCGCGACATGCGGCTTTAATTAATAACCTCGGATTCCTCGCAATTATCAATCATTTAAAAGAGATTTATCATTTTGCTAGAAGAAAAATATCTCGTTTCCAGCGATAAAACGTATAAATCGAAAATAAGAATTTCAACGATTTAATTAAAACTCCGACGCGAATGTTTCGAATAATCTGCGATTTCAAAGCACTTTTTAACCACCCGAACGAAAAGAAAAATTTTGCTCGTACCGATACAAAGTAGATTAAAGCAAAAAACCGCAGATAGAATTTAATGAAATTTTCATTTTAAATCAAAATTAAACTATGGCTCGAGTGTACTCGGCCGTCCCCGGCGTGTTCCACTGTCGGGGCGTGTTGGCGCGGCAGTTCCGATTTTTAATTTGCCGCAACATTGTTCGACGGTCTCCATTAATTCCCACGCGAAAATCCGGCACGAAAAAGCATCGGAGCGTACTTGAACGGTGTACACAAAAGCCCTCGGTGCCGAACATCGGAAAAACAAACAAAAAAGGTAAGCAGAAGCTGTAGGTATTGAGGGGGCGACGGGCGCGACGTTCTCCTATTAAGACAAAGCAACGTTAATAATGCTCACGGCGCCTCTGTATTCCGGTGTGAACGTATCGTGTACTCCCACACGTTTCTATGTGTGCGCGTGTACGTGTGTGTAGCTGCAAGTACACGTACTTGCATTCCTGTGTATGCGTGTATAAACATGCGGGTGTTTGTATGTACTTGGGAATATCTGTGTGTGTGTGTGTGTGTACGTATGTTTATGTGTGTGCGCGTGTGTATAGACTGTCTAAGTATACGTTACGTGTATACTTGCTCGGAGCGTAACGCGTGGAGGACGCATCTGCGCCGGACGTATATTTGCGCGAGCGACGCTCTCGGGCTTTTTGCTATCCGCGGCTCCCCTTATTCCGCGCGCTCACTCGCTCTTGCCGAACTGTTTTTCTCTGCAGTCCGAAAAATCCAATTATGTCTTACGCCCGCCTACGCTGCGAGCGTGCTTGCCTATATATTTTGTTGTCGCTTCTCTCTCTCTCTCTCTCTTTTTTATCCTGTAAAATTCTGCTGTTGTACAGCGGTGTATTTGAATTTTATAGAACGTCGCGCGTTTGATGTTTGCTTTCAAAAAGTTAATGGGATTTCGGTAACATAACGTGTAATTAAGTTTTCCAGACAGCTACTATAACATTTTTTTTTTTTGTTGCCTTTTTGCACGTCAAGCTTTGCATCCCGTAAGTTCAATTATCTTTGTCCTATTATTCAAATAAGATATGATTTTTTTTTTAATCTAAAAATATTCCCATTCATTTGTAATTACTCGCAAACTTTTCGTTGAGAATCACATTGTACCCTCTTTTTAAGTACGCCGAGAGAAATGTTTTACTAAAAAATTACTATTATTCTAGTAAAAATTGCTATCCAGTCTGTATTATAATTCTACCTAGTAAAATTTTTAATAAAGAATACTATTTTTTTCGTAGCCTCACTGGATAATAATTTTGGCAAAGTATTGCTCTCAGTGTAGTATATATCGAAACTCATTACGACAGTGAAATTTACAACAAAAAAAAAAATTAAGCTCCAGCCGCAAATAAGGCCTATTTGAGAAGAGGCAGATAACTTTGAGCCTCCCCCAGCCTTTTAATTTTCATCCGCTGAGTCTTACGAGTCTCTAATCCGCGCATAATTGCCAAGATAATGCAAGCCGAGTCGACGGTCCCCGCCCCTCCTTAAAGAAGCTTCACCCTCGTTCTTTTGCATTTGCGCGCGGCCGGAATTGCGCCTCCCGCGGCCAAGGGGGTGATAATTGAAAGAACCACCCTCACTCTCGCTCTCGTTCCCCCCCCCCCTCCCCCCAGCCGCGCGCGGAGCTCGCGCACACAGGAAGACCGCGACTAAAAGACAGAGCCGAATAAAGGGCGGCATTAGTTGTGACGCGGTTGAGCCCGGGGGCCGGGGGCAGTTTGCCGTCCCCCCAGCGAAGTTACTTCGGCGCTGTGGACTCGCGCGGGAGGGCGCGCACTATCCGCTCACCGCACCATGTTTCTTACCTCCGGGCAAAGCAAAGCTGCGGCGCAAGCTCGCTCCACCGCGCGAGGGCCGCCTGTAGCTCCTTCTCTCTCTGCGGTCCGCGCGCTGCATAAAAGCTCGCGCGCGCATCGCGTCCCCGGCGGCCGCGGCTGCACTGCGTTTCTTGCGCGCGGGCAGACCGGGTCGATTTACTTATGCCAGGCTGCGCACGAATGAGCCGCAAGGCCGCCTGCCGACCTCTCGCGGCTGCAGCCAGCTTCGCCCGCTTGACGCAGCAGTCGAGCTTTTGCGCAGCGGCCAAGTTAAGCGCCCGTGAGGAGGTGCGGCGGTCCGACGTTTATACCGAAATTTCGAATGTCACTGGGTGGAGCGAAAAATCGCGTAAGCGAGTTAAGCTCCCTGCCGAGAGCTTGACAGTGGCTGTTTAATGAGGATGCGACGTTAGAGGATACGTGCGCTGAGAAATGTTTAGAAAGGCAAACAAATTCTTAGCTACACTGAAAAAAAAATAGTAATTTTAAGGAAATGATTTACTTCGATAGTACTTATTAAATATTTCTATGAATCAAGTAATGATTTCATTAAAACTAAACGAATTTATTTGTTTCTAAATAAATTTAGTAGTTTCAAAAGAATAATATTTTCACTCAATAAGTACTATTGAAATAAATGTTTGCTTAAAATTAACAAATTTTTCTCTCAGTGTACTAATTTGTTAATTGTTGCACAATGTAAGCTAGCGAAAGTACGATAGCTCAATATAAGCTATAATTCAGACGTTAAAATATTATTAAATATGTTATTAAAAATTATTCAAATGAAGTTATTGTTTTCTATGCGAATGTCCAGAAAAAAGTAATTACACTTTTAGAGATATATAGATTGGTTTGATATGTTATTCGATCAAAAGTAATTTTTCCGAAACATTTCTCTCAGTGTGTAGATCTGCGAAAGTAGGTGTATTTTGTTGTAAATTTGATTTTGTTATGTACAAAAAAGTATTTTAATAAATTTATGTTAATGACGGATTAATTTTCCTTTGAAATATTTGTTATTTCTCAAAAGCTCTGAAATGACCGGAAATATTTTAATGTATGTAAATCTTATCAATGAAATGCATTTTTCAATAGAATTTTAATCTCGATTGAATTATTGTCGTCATAAAGAAGTATAAAGAAAACTCTGAATTTAAATATTTCTCGTCTCCTTTTTAATCATTTTAAACGTTCTTTATTTTAATAAAGTAATATTAATTATGAATAAACTCTGTACTCTGACTGATCACTACATCCTAAAAAAATCGTATAGAAAAAAAATCGCTCCATTTGTTTATCGACACTCCCGCATTATCTTAAAAAAATGTCGTACATACGATCTCATTACGATCAACGATGAGACAAAAAAAAAAAAAGTAAGGAGAGACGAGCCCCCGCAAATGACCGGAGCGTGAGCGCCTTTAGCTCCGGAACGAGAGAAAAAAAAACCGCATAAGAGAGCGAAGGAGGTTCCTGAGCGAGGAAGCGGGTCCTCCGGGCGCACCTCAGACGCCCCCCTCGTTTCTCCTGCTTCGTCGTCGGGCCGAGGCATTCCTGTTCGTCTCGTGCTCTCCGCAATTACTTCGATCGGCCGGGCTAACAAAAAAAAAAAAAAGAAAAAAACGCGGCGACGGTGGCACGTGCGAAACGAGCGAGGAGGATACGTGAGGTCGCGCGCCACAATCGCAGCTGCGTTTTCATATGACGCTCGACGTGACGCTGCCACGCGCGCGTGTGCGGAGGCCCCAACTCGATGCGGAATCATTACGAGGTAAAATCGTCGCGGGGTATGCAGCCGTGGGCGCCTATCTATTCAAGCGACGTGCAGCTATACAAAAGAAAAAAAAAAGCGAAATGTACGCTTCAGTGTCGAAAAGTCAAATCGGAGTGTCATGTGAGACATGCATTTTGTGGGCCAATATAATAGTGGTAACGTGCCCGCGTGCGAGCGAATGTTGATAATGGGCTTTCGGCGGTGTTGCCGTATGCTACACTGAATTTTCTTTTAAACATTTTGCTGATTTATCGCAAAAATTACGTAAAATGAAATTTTTTACTTGTAAAAATTACGAGGATTGTCAAGAAAGTGTTACACTTTTGTAAATTTACAAAGTTTAACCAATCGAGTACGATTTACGAGGATTTTTAAGTAAAAATTAAAAACTTAGTCAACCGTTCAATATACACGCTAAATCAGCTGAAGTGAAATAGAGTGAAAATTAACTCTATTGAAGAGTAAATTTTACTCTACTTTAATGTTAATTTAAATCATTCTATTCATGTAAAGTGAAATTTGACTCCAATAGAGTGAGAACAAAGAATGAAATTTTACTCCAATACAGTGGAAACTAAAAATGAAATTTCACTCCAACATTTGTAGCGCATGCAGGTAAAAATTAGAGTGATTTTTTTCGTAAAAATGTGCAGTATCGTCAACAGCCGTCCAACGATTATGGGAAAATTCCCTGAGCGTATAGAAACTGCTGGCACAATGTTACGACTTTTTTGTGTAGGTGTGTAGAAGAAATGCTCGCGAAGGTTTGGGTTAGATATAATTTTGCAACTCCGAGGTCGTTGACCCTATTCTCCGCATTTTCGTGTTATAATGACGCGAAAATACTGATGAGCGTATCCTTTAATCCTCCTCTCGGCCAAACTTTTGGATTCTTCCTACTTCGGCTAGCCGTAAAAAAACGCGACGTCCTACATATCACAGTAATTTTTTCTCATTAAAAATTTTCGTTTCAGCGAGTATCATTATAGAATGAAACGGCTTACTCTCGCAATTCTTTCATATTTAGTTTGCAATTTTAGTCGCGATAAAATTTTCACAATTTGCCGCGAATAAAAAAAAAAAAGAAAGAAGGAAAGAAAAGGAGGCGAGAGGGGCAATCAGCGTGAAGTATTCTAACGTTTGTTCAGCTCGGATAAAAATCCTGCACTGCTCCTTTGCATTGATTCGGCGTGAATAAAAAAAAATGAGAGGAAAAATCTCTTTGTGTACCCCGTTGATCAGTCGCTGGCGTAGCCCTCCGCGTGAACGAAAAAAAAAATCACTTTGCCAATTTGTGCGAGCGAAGAAAATGCGAATTTCGCGTCGAATGCCGGGCAAAAATAGTTATTGAGAAATTATGCAGATTCATAATCAATCAAAAGTTCGGGCCAATCCGGGCCGTAATGCGCTCGGCTAGTGGTACGCGACCGAACTAATGTCTTACTTTCCGAAAGTGATTCCCTTATCGTGGCTCCTCTCTTGTATTATTCATGCCTCGAAATTATTCAAATACAGTTTTTCATCCGATACGGATCGAGAGGGCGACCGGGAGAAAAGAGAAGGAGAAAAATAGCAGGCGAGAGACCGATAGCGATCTCGTGCGTCATTTTTGCATAATTATTATTTCACCTCATTAGAGCTACTTAAATTTTTTTTAAAATTTTTTTACTCTGCGCTAGCTGCACGGAGAGTTAAAATTTCCGGGTAGTTTATTAAAATAATCGAGATAATTCTATATTTAAATTATAAATAAATGTGAATGTTACGTTAACACGAATCAAATATAATTTGAACTTTTATGCATTCTGTTACGTATTGTTTATAAAATTTTACCTAAATGAAAATAATTGAAATTTCGCAAAAGAAATGTAAAATTTATGCAAACCGCCATTTGTTTAACATAAAATAACGTTTTTCGTAAATATCGTGCATTTTCAGATAAATAATACCTTTAAAAATCAAGTAAAATTCTTCGACATGTTTTAAATAATTCAAAAGACAGGCTTCCCTATTCGTCAGTCATTTTATTCGCGATTGTCGGACTTAATAATGCATGCACGCCAGTACCATCAAGCAATGAAGCGAATTGAAAAGTCATTGCACCGAACGTAGCGAACGAGCGACTCAAATTTAGAAAAAGAAAGATTATTTACTATTAACGATATTTCTCCGGAAATGTATTTCAATAATGTTGCTGATTACGTTCGCAGTGAGTCATGAGATCTCAAAAAAATTGATGGATTTAAGGTGCGCTCGTAGTCCCCTCGCCGTGCATCAAATCTGCATATTTAAATAAATCCTCAAGTGCATGGCAGCAAATAAAAAAAATGTAGATGTATCAATATACATTTCGTAGTCTGCGCGTCCCTTGCCTCCATTATGGGCTTCGCGTAGTTCCGACTCCCCCTTTCGTTATTACGGGATTAGATTTGATTCGCTCCGAAGGATCGCGTCCTTTGTGCCCGGACTCCCGCTCCTCTATTTTCGACGATAAATGCGATTGCTTTTAAACAAAGGCTCATTCTGGATTCCGTACGAACGATCCGCGTCGTCGGACGTAAGTGCAGGCCACGTACGCGCCGACAAAAAAAAATCTACAAATCCAAGTAAATCTTCGGGAAAAGCCTCTGTTGTACGTTCCACGACCGTTCTATCATCCTGTTTGCACTCGAAAAGCAAAGTAAATAATACATTAGGGCTTACGAGCTTAACAGATTGCAATTACCCCCGCAGCTTTTTATTTTAGATTCCCTCGGAATTCACAGATACGGTCGTATCGATTTTGCGAACGAGCTGATGTTCGTCCCGTAAATTTTGCATATTTTTTTTCTGCATAAAGTTTCATCATCGAAGGTATTCGTTTTGGGTTTTTAAACATTCAGAGGTTGAAAGTTCGAGTGACTTATCACTTCCGATTTCGATAAATTCAATGCACCTATCGCGCGAATTGCTGTAATTTTTCATAAATAAAGTATGTCTTTCTGATGTATAATAAGAATGGAAAATTAATGCAAAATCAATACTCATTTTTTATCACGAAAACATTCGATGCAGGAGAAATTTTTTTCACGCTTTAATGGAATACAGGAAACTTTGAAAGCTAAACAAATTTGAATATTAATTTATTTATTAAAGCAGAGTAAAATACGAAAGTTGCAATGCAGTAATTTGTAAGGACCTTTTAAAAAAATATGACAAGATACATTTTGATTTAAAATACGACTATTCAAATTTGTTAATAATTCAAGTTAAAAAATAAAACTGTGTTCATTTATCCTTCACTCGTAATTCCAAGCATTTATTTTGCAGCCACTATTGAACGACCGATAAAAAGTTATAAAATTTTCGTATTGTCTAATAAACTTAATAAAAATTATGTTTTACTTTAATTGACACGAACATTCAATCACATTTATTAAATAACACAATAGAATTTTTTATACAATAAAAACAGAGTATTTCGACTGATTCTGTATATTTAAAAAATTAAAAAACAAAAGAGTATACTTGCAATATTCACTCGAAATACAAAAAACGAAAATTTTTGAATCGCGAAGGTAATAACAACAGCAGAAACGTACGCTCCTTGCGAAACTTTTGTGATCAGCGAAGCGCGAGCAATTTTACCGTTTGCCGAAAGCATCAGCCGTTAAACTTTGAGCTAGTCGGTATACCCCGCACACTTACAAGGATGACCGCGCAACCACATCACCGACGCCAGATCAAAGAGTCCGCCCCGCGCAGCCTTTTCCCCAAATCACCGCACGCCCACCTTCAATTAGATTAATGTTTTCATTAGCGCCGTGCGCCGCGCGAAGACCGCGAAAAGATCGAAATTCTATACGCATAATTTATCGGCGCGCCGAGGCGCGAATCCTGCTGATTATCCGTCCGTCTCGGCTTTCTCGGTCGCGCGAGTCCAAGTCGGCGCTGCGGGGCGCCTCCTCTCGTTTTTCCCCAAATTGCCCCGTGAGCGCTCGCGCGAGAAAAAGCGCACGCGGAGCGCTGACCAAAAAATAAGAAAAAAGGAAGGGCAGGGCGAGAGGCGACCGGAGAAGGGAATATAAAGGAATCGAGGAAGAAAGGCGTCGAAATGAGAAGCATCGTCTCGCGGTTCGTTGAACCCCTCCGGTGGCACTTATTCCGGCCGCACCACGGCGAGTTGGGCCTAACGCGCCGTTACGCGAGCACCTCCTTCGGCCGCACTCTTTCCTCGAGTCTCACTTCGCCGCTCATCTGGAGTCCGTCTCCCATTCCGACTCTCTTTATCCCGTCTTCTTTCGCCCTCTCGTTTTCGCGCGGCTCCGTACGACTCCCGTCGCGAGCGGCGGCACCACCATAAGCAACCAATTTAAATGTAAATTGAAAAGCAGCCCGGCATACAAATTGTTCGACTCAGCGTCAAAATATACTGCGTTCCAAGATCAAACACACGAGCGGCGGGGGAGGCTGAGCGAGAGATAAAGAGAAGGCGGCGGGGGAGGGGTGATGGTGGCGGAGGCGCGGACCGGACAAGGGTGGAGGATTCCGGCAACGTACTCTTGGGCATCAAAGGGATGCCGTGCGAGTTAGCGCGACTGCATTCTTTCGCCGGCCATCTCTCTCTCTCTCTCTCCTGGTCCTTATCCCCGGAGTCCCCGCGGGAGCGGCTGATTGCGAAACTCCGTCCAGGTGCGCCGAACTTTCGTCTTTTCGCGAGGCTGGTCGTGGCAGATTAGCGCGACTCTTTTACCCCGTTTAATCCCGGCGCTGACCTCATCGCGCGTCACAGTGCGCCGGGAATATTATTGCTGCAGCGCAGGAAGGAAGCTGGGGATGTTTATTCGCGAGCGCGGCAATTGGGCTTTGATTTATCTTATCACCGGTGCACGGTTATCGCGACCCCCACTCGATAAATCCTCCGAAATGCAGCGCTGCATTCAATCCCTCTTAATTGCTTTTCTTAACCGTGACCTCGCAGTGGCGTCGTACTCTCTAAAGTTGAATTAGTGAAAATTCCACTAATTTTTTTAGTGATCAGATTTTCCTCTAATCAATTAGTAAAACCCACTATTAATTTTACTAATTGAAATATTAAAAAAGTGTTCTACTATTTAATTAGTAAAAAAACACTTTTAAATTAGTGGAAAATAAATATAAAATAAAAAAAAATTATTTTGCGATTTTCACTAATTGAAATAGTGAAAAAAAAATTTGATTTCGCTAATTTATTAGTAGATTTTACTATTTTTAATAGTGCATACATTTACTATTTTAATTAGAACATTTTATTCACTATTTCAAATTGTAGATTTCCACTAATTCATAGTGGAGCAATTTTCACTTTTCAAATTAGTGCATAGTCACTATGAATAAATGGCTTTTTCACTAATTCAACTTTAGAGAGTAAAGCACCGCGGATTTTTAAGGCCAATAATCCGGGGGATGCCGAAAAATGTAAAGGAGTAAAAAAGTATAAACGTAAAAATGTAAGTGAATTTTCGTAGTTCATACTCCCGCGAATGTACGCAGCGAACTTTCGGACCCTCGAATGTTCGAAGTTTTGCCTTATCGGTTAATAAAAATGCGGATTTTTATTTGCGGCTGAAGTGCGCCATTCCGGGATTCCCAAACTGCCCCTGGCAGCCGGCCCTGATCGCAATCGACACCGACCTCGCGAAGGGCCGCATGCATGAATAACACGAAGAAAAATGGCCGGAATTGGCCGCGCCAGCGAAAAATCAGCGGGCGTCGCGCGTTTTACGAAATTTAAGCCGGGCGAAACAAAGCCAACTCGCGAAAGGGGCAAAACGCCTCGCCAACGCCGGGCCGATCGTTTGCAATTCCGAAAAGCGGTCGTTCCGCCGCGCGATTCCGTCAATCAGGCCGACGGAAATGCGGATCACGCGCGTAAAAATGTGCGCTGCAATGAGGCTGTAAATAGCGGCCGCTTTGCCGGCGGCAGTGTATAGCTCTGCGAATCGGCCGCTCGTAATCAGCTGCGCGCGCATCGATCGCCAATAAACACCGAGCATAATTTATCGGGCGTACGTCGGCGGACGCGAAGTTTCCCGGGGATACCCGGGGCAGGCGGGAAGGCGGGCCGAACAATTTAATTTTTAATTTCTCCATTTCACCGGCGATTGACTTCGCTGCGCGGGGCGCTCGGACGACAAAGCGCACCGGCGAGAGAGCCGGAAGGCCCAGGCTTTGTATCGAAAGCTCGGAGCTCGAACAAAAGCCGCCGGTCGGGGCTGCAGGCGCTCCACTCGGCGCTCAAACAATGAGATAGTTTAATATTGATCTTTTTGACGAGGGGGTTGGGCTGTCGTCTTTTCGGCGCCTTCCGTCGTGCGATAATGCCTTCTGGCACGCCACCGCTTCTGCCGACCCCTTTGAGCCCTATACCGTCTTTGATCCCATTATGAGACTCTCTCGCCTGCGCGACGCTTTCCGAGGACGCCTGACCTCCCACGGCGCTTGGGGTAGTTTTGTATCGCTCTCCTTCTATCGCGAATGTTGCACTCAATGTTTCCTTTTTTTTCTGCGAGGAGGCGAGGGCAGGACGATTGGACGCTCGAGGTGATTCCGGCTGTCGATATAGCTTGAATACCCGCGAGTCTAGATGAGTTCATGCTACTGAAAAAAGGCCACTGCGTTATTGTTTTTATTATGTCTGTCTTTTATTGTGCCCAAGGCGAGAACTGCTACCTTCTTTTCTTTTCATTTCTCTGCTTTTGTTGATCAGTCGACGGAAGAGTCCATTGTTACGGGTTGAAATCGTGTTAATGACGCAACTTTCATTCTATTTTTTTATACTTATAATTACAATGAATTTGGGAAAAATATGTGCAAAAGTAATCGTACAGAAGTGTGCTATTCGTAAAGTATTTGTAATTTGATGGAGAATATTTAATGCTAAAAATTAAAGAATTACTTAAGGCTTCTTATATGGTTGTGTATTGTTAAAGAAAAAAATAGTCATCTATTTTAAGCACTAAAACGATTTTGAAAATATTATCAATTAATCTATTTAAAATAAGATAGCGAGTGAAATTATCTTATAAGCCAATTATATTAATAGACGTAATAAGATGCTTCAAAAGTATATTTAATAAAAAAAGGATTAAATTTACGTAATAAAATACGCTAGAGTACTTCTATTATTAAAAAAATTGTATTTTCATCGACTATTCAAAATAAATTTTCTTCCGGTTGAATAAAAAAAAAATGCCAAGGAAATCTACCAGGGTATGCAGAAATATTATTTTCTTTCCTTGAAAATTCATACAGTCGATATTTTTTCTCCAATACTTTTGTTTCGAGTAGAGTTGCACGGAAAACAAAAAAAAAAGTTGAAGATACAAGGTAAACCGGCACGCGCACAATTATACAACGGCGGGGCTCGGAAAAACTGGGAAAAAAATGTTTTTCCTTTAATATTTATTTTTCAGAATATTTACGTAACGGCCCGGAGTATCAAAAGTTTTCGCTGCAGTGCACTATAAAACTTTTCGCAAACTGCGTGCCGCAAAGTTTCCTCGCAGTTCCTAAAAAGTATATATAACACCGTTAAATTATAACAAATTTATATAAACTTTTAAGCTAAAAGCGCCGTTGAATAATGCATAACAGTTTGCGCGTCAATTACGACTCACAATGCCGTTCAAGGAGCGCGTCCCTTTTTAGCCTCGCCGCAAAAGCCCTCCTCACCTGGCGACGCGTCAGCTGGTTAAAATCAAAGTGACCCGCAGCCGAGTCACTCTTAATTTCCGAGAATCGCCAATAATTACTCCCAAGTAGAAAATTAGATCGACCGGATGTCGAATTTCCACCTCCCAATTCATTTATCGGTCGCCGGGTGTCGATAATGAAAAGCCGATCGGGTCGCCGCCACCCCTCCAAAAAACGCGGACACTTCCTTCGGGCAGCCGAGCGAATCAACGGCGCGGGCAAGCGACTTGATGGATGCGCGGCTGCAAGAAACCCCCGCGGCAAAAATACCCCCCCCCCTCCCCCCGGGCGTAGAACAATGGCAGTACCACGGCCGTCGCGATAAATTAGCCGGGCCACTGGTTGCGCTAAATTATAACGCGCTCGGCAGCGCCATATTCGCGCGACGCGCATACATCAGCAGTAAGAGGGTGGGCGCGCGCTCGCACCCAGACGCCCCGGCCCCGGAGCATAATTGACCCTCGAACGTAAACTCGCCCACGTCATAATTAGCGTAATTGGGAATGCGGCGACTCCCGGAGCCCCCTTCAGAGTCCCCTGTCTCTCTCTCCCTCTCTGTCTGAATCTCTCTCTCTCTCTCTCTCTCCCTCTGGTCTCTGCGCTGGTCGCGCTCTCGACGTCCGAGTTGTGTGATTTAGGCGAAATTCTGGCGTTAACGCGCCGCGAGAGGGACGCCGATACACACGGAGGGTGCGCGATCTCTGCGGGGAGGGGTTGCCGTTTGATGCTCGAGTAAATTGTATTTATCGAGTGCGACTTTTGTCGCAGCCGGCTGGGCGCGTTTGTCCCGCGCGTCTGCGACAATTAATCGTGACTGGCTGCGCTCGCGCGCCCCGCTCGTCCGAGTCACCCCGAGCGTGAAAATAATTGATCGACGAGTGTAAATATCCCCTGCGCTTCGGGCCCCGATTGTTTCTGTAATTCCTGCGATTTCATATTCTCTGTGGCGCTGTCTTTTTTTTTTTGGTGCTCCGAGGCTGACTTTTTTTTTAATGCTGCGAATCGTTCAGCCGCGCTGGTCACAATTACCGAGGTAAATTCGAGGCCGTTGAACTCGAAGGAGTACGGTTACTGTGAATAAGGAGAGATGCAGTCTTCTGCTTTAAGATCTGTGCGAAATCGATATATTGTACGAAAAATATTAATTTTTAAAAAGAATAATCTCTTTTGTGTCTAATCAAGTAGATTAGTTAGATGTGTAGATTACAATTACTTTTTCGCATTTTCAAGCCAATTATTATAGAATGGATCCATTCTTAATTAATAAATGCGTAGACTTCGATGAACATTTATTGTTTTTTTTGTTATACACATATAAACAAATAATTGCAGGTTAGACATTTCTTTATAAATTATACAAGCATTATCGTAAGCTCGCCAACGTATAAAACGAAAAGACAGTAAAAAGACTTTGAGCTTATCTTATTACATGTTTTCTTACTTCTTAATAGCGTACCCTCCTTCTTTTACTACTGCTTAATTAACAATTATTTTTATGTCTAAAATAAATAGCGATTCGAAAGCAACATTAATTTTCACAGCCGCCAATATATAAGCCGTAGAATTATCCAGAGTACACATTTCTGTATAGGTAAACCGTCGTGCAATTTATTTAATTAAAATAAAAGGAACAGAACGATACCACAAGAACACCTCGCTCAGTCTCTCGAGATAATTTGACCTGGCGTTGGCTTATCGCGGCGTTCTACCTTAAAATTTCTTCAACTCCGTTTTCTCGCGCAGCAGCTTTACGGCCGGACAAATTAAAAGGGAGATTCTTCGAATTTTCGCGAAACGTCCGCGGCCACAATCTAATCTGCCGCAGCACGCCGCGCGCGATCGAACGGCCGCGCGCGCGCGCGCGCGATCGTCCGGGTTACGTCCGGAGCACTCGGTGTGTACTCAGCGCGCATATGAACTCGCGGCCCGGCCATTTAAATGTTGAGGATAAAATTTAATGGATCCCCTCGTAAAGCCCCGCGTATACGACGTGAGATGTTTCGCGAACTTCTCGCTCTTTCCGTCCCACCGCCACCTAGCCCGGAGCATCGGGCGTAATTTACGACGCCGAGGATACATCCTAGGCGTTGAAAACACGCTCGCGCCAGACTTGTAAATTCTCCCCTCCCCCGCCTGCTCCTCTCTACGCCCGGCATCTTTATTGTGATTCTTTTTTACAAGGCTTGATCATTTTTACGGACCCCCGGTTTTTTCGCTTTCGTAATCCCTGCAGACTGAGTCGTCGTCCGCGGGCTCTGGGCGACGGCGAACACAGTACTGTTTTGCGAGCGTTGTTTCGCCGTCTGAGCGGCACGATTCTCCTCCCCCTACCCCCCGCCCGTCAGGCACGCGGCTGTTCTGTACTCGCGCGAGCGCGGGAGAGGTTGCTTGTTTGGCGAGTTAAGATTTGCGCGAAATTGAATTGCGAGACCGAGGCGAGATACGCGGGAATCGCGATAAATTTTACGGTTATTGAATCACTTTTATAGTCCGCGCGGGCCGTATCCCGTCGCTTTTACTTCGCGATCGTATAAAATATTGATAGAACGCCGGGCTCGCGCGGGCTATTCGTATACGACGAAACTTCGCTAAAGAACAAACAGACAAATAACTTCTAGCGGGTAACGACATTGTGCGTGGGGAGAGCGCATATTGATCGCTGCAATCATTAGCTGTATTTTACTGCCACTATATACCGTAAGTGGACGTTTAATTTTAAATTTCGATATTTATTTAACGAGCACTGCATGAAGATTTAAGTCTTTTCCAATAATGATAATATTCGCTGGCTGACACTCCATCGCATTCAAAATAAAAATGCCAGGCAATAATAATTTAGGTGTACGAGGTGCGTACTTCTTCTTAAGAACAATTCGGTAGTTTGTTCTTGTCGTAAAATTTTGTGTAGATACCTCAATGAACACAATGAGTGTTGAAAAAAAACATTTAATCGTAGATAAAACAAGTCGATAATCAAAATTAACTATTACTTGTTTGAACTATTATTTATTTGTTTCAAATAAATTTTATTTGGTGTTCAATTTCGTAGAGTTAAATTTGACTCTACATGAATAGAGTGATTTAAATTCATTCTAAAGTAGAGTAAAATTCAATCTGAGATAGAGTAGTATATTACATATTAAGTCTCTACCTTTCGCTTTTCTTACAAGTAAAAAAAAATCACTATTCAGGGATCACTCCATCAAGGGAATTGATTTCACAACAAAATTAAAGTGAAAATTTGACGCTTATAGAGTTAATGTTTACTCTACTTCGCTTCTCTTCGGTTATCTTCTGCTGGAAATTTGAGCATTTATAGTGACAGTTTTTCATTAAAAAATCTAAATCAATATAATACGGAATACACAAGAATTTATTTATTCAAATTATGCGAATAAGTACACCAAGTTCTAAAAAAGAGTCGCAATAATAACAAAAAAACTTTTCACATCGGCTCATTATTTTGACGACGCGAGTTTGCGTCGCAGCAGGTTTGAAAAAAAAATTTCCGCTGTCAAAATGCAAAGCGTCCGTCAGGATTGCGCGAGCGAAACTTTATTTAGAAACAAAACTCGCGCGCGCGTGTGAGCAATTTCCCGAAAGTCATTTACATTGTGTAATATTTCAGCCGAGGGGGACCATTCGCAGTGCATCGATGCACGATGTGTTCTGTCGTTCGTAAATGAAAAATCACGTCGATTTGCCGAATTCCGCTGGGCGAGCCCGCACCCCCTCCTCCTCCCCCTCACCCTCCTTCCAGCAACCGACTGAATGAGAAGGGACGATGGTGTCGCTGGTGCTTAAAAAAACGCATGACAAAACAGCATCGGAAGCCGCAAGAAAAGTATCCGCCGGGGCGTACATTGTCCGAGGTAAAAAGGAGGCACACCTCGATAGTGTTCGCCTAACGAGCGTTATAAATTCGCGACACGCGAGCGCGCGCCCTCCTCACAGCCGCCGAGATTTCCGCGTCCGATAAACGCGCATAAATTAAAGAGAAACAAATTCCCTCCCATCGGTAGCCGCCCCGCTGCTCGGCCGCACGCAGGCCACGCACGCAGCAGCTCCCTTCCCGAGGCTTTTTGCCTCCTGACTGCGCCTCTTGCCTTTGCCTGTTTTTTTTTTTTTTTTTTTAACCTCGCTAATTTGACTTTTCAAAGTGATGGGCACTTTGGGACGTACTAGGTTCGCTGTTTTATTATCCATGCGCGCCGTTTGACTCCTGTAGGGTAGGAACAACTCTTGATATCGCTTATTAATTTCTTGTATTAAAAAGTATTATATATAATTGCTGTACTCTTAATATAATTTTATTTTTTGTTTATTTTATACAATAAGTGTTAATCATCGCGTTCAGATACAAAGTATAAAAGAGGAATTGGTTGTTAATTAATTAAACGTACATACCACTAGTAATTCTGTGTAGTATTCTGCATTATAGAAAATATATCGATCATTAAAATAGTCCATGGAACATTTACTTTACAGCGTTTTAATATAAAAATACGTGATATGCATTTTTTGTTTAATAATGCTCTTTATATGAGATTTCGCATGAAAGAGATTCACCCAAAAAAGAAAAAAAAATTGTAAAAAATCTTTTCTTTTTTATGCAAAATAAAATAGAAATATTGTTCGAATATTCAACAGAATATCCTGTTCGGGCGTTCACATTCACCGTGGAAATAAATTTAACTTTTGTTGGATATTTTTATAACGAAAACAATAAAATTTTTCTAGAGCTTCTAACTTTTAATTAACGTGGAAAGAATCGAATCGTGTAGGTGATATCACACGCATTGAAATTTCATTACAGTTTATCGGTATTGATTGCATCAGTAAATGTATTAAACTTCCACCGTCAGACACGTCTGAACTATTGGAAGCATCTATTGAAGCGTCTGGAAATTCAGAAGGTTAAATGCTGTTAGACGACAAGACGAAGATTGACGTGGAAATTTATTCATTCAACGGGATCGTTACTGTTAAAGGCATTATCTGAATAATTCTGCTAAGTAATTTAAAGAATTTTATTTTACTTATTACTCGATCCTTATAGGTCATTATGGGTATTCTTGCTTTTCGGTTATCTTTGCATTTTGCTTTTTTTCCTACGAAGAATAAGTTGTAAGAACAGGAAGAATTATTGTAAGTTAC
Source organism: Sycophila sp. Sp_5 (assembly GCA_018906775.1). Lineage (NCBI taxonomy): Eukaryota > Metazoa > Arthropoda > Insecta > Hymenoptera > Eurytomidae > Sycophila > Sycophila sp. Sp_5. Next base: position 2,798,242 of record JACCID010000018.1, read on the forward strand.
TTATAGTTATTATATACGGATTAGAAGAAATTAATTAAGCGAACGATAAAAAAAAAATCAAATCTACGTACAAAGGAGTAACAACGTATTCTATTTTTTATTTTGTTTTTTTGTAGACATGAGGATACTGTTTAAAAAGAAAACATAATCTTTCTAAAATGAAAAGTAAAACATACATAGGAATTTTTAGTATGTTTTATAATAAAAATCGTCATAGGTCAAGTATGTCCCATTGTTCCTACGAAATGTAATAATTTTTACTATAAAATTTCTCTCCGTGTAAACATTTACGCAGAGAAAAATCTTGAAATCTTCAACGCCAAATATTTTGTACACCCGTCAAATGTTGCAAATGTTGCTAGCAAAAAAAAAATTGTAAATTTTTTTATGTTGCAGTGCGGAACGGCTATTCTTGCGTGCCGGTGGCGTTGTCCGAGGGTCTGGACATTCGACTGAACACAGCGGTGCGCGCGGTCCGCTACAGCACGAACGGGGTCGAGGTGTACGCAGCCCCGTCTCGCTCGCCCCAGACCAACAGTACCGTGTACAAATGTGACGCGGTCCTCGTGACGCTGCCACTGGGTGTACTTAAGGCCTCCACGGCACCCTCCGCAGTCGCCTTCAACCCTCCCCTGCCCGACTGGAAGTCCCAGGCTATACAGCGGCTGGGCTTCGGCAATCTCAACAAGGTGAGTGGACTTTTTACCCGACCAGGCCAAATTTCAACCGAGAGCTAATAGCAATTTTGTGGTGGATGTGGATTACCTTTGTGGTAAAAGTGTAATTTATCGATCCCTTTAAAATTTATTTAACTAGATCAGGCGAGCGCGAAAATGCGGGTCATCGTCATAAAAAGTGTGGCAACAAACAATTGAAAACCAAAATAATATCTACAGGTCGACCAATCGTATCGCGAGAAAAACGGACTGCAATGAAACCTCCATGGATTTTTTACTTGATGATTTGCTAAACCGGCGAATTTTTCTTAATTTTTTCTTCTCATCCTTGTGCAAAATAAAAAAAAAAATTTTAGGACGAAATGAAAGTTAATTAGCTTCTAGGTTTGCAAAATTCTTCAGTGACTTAATTTAATTTAATTTTTTTTTGGTTTATGTAATTATAAACTTTTTTTTTGAAATGCCCTTAATTTTTCCCGCACACTGCTTCGAATTCATTTGTAGAAATTTTTATTTTTCTCATTAGAGATGCATTCAGATTCGGTAACTCTGAGTAGGACTCCGGAACTCTGATTAACATGTTAATGGATTTTTCTTTATATATTCGCAATGAATACCGGGAAATTTTCAGTTGGATGTTCTTTGGCAGCTCTGGACCCTGCAAATTAGATTTTTTTCACGATGTACTTTATGATGAAGTTAAACAGCTACCTGGCACCCTCGACTTTTCCTGGAATATTAATTTTATACCGACGGTTATAACTCGTAATTAGTTTTTTAGCGCTGACATACTTTTTAAAACTCATAATAAAAACAATGATTAAAATTATAAATTCATTATTAATTTACGCTTGCAATTCTACTTTAACGAATTTGAATTAACGACAGTTCTAAACATAATTTTTTTCTCAAGCCTTTTTACGGATTAACTTTTTAACAAGACGGTGCATCTTTTTTCGTTCAATTAATTAAACTAATTGAACTGTTATCTCATCATTTTATTTGCCCAAGATAGATTCGGCTATTACTTGGCGCATGATTAAAAATATTCATGCACTGCTCGGGGAGTACTAGTGTCGTCTTTAACATCATCTCCTAATTAATTTACTAATTAGATAATGGCTTCCTGAAAGGGATGAAGAGGAACAGGTGCGTAAAAAGACTATGATTACCCGAACTCCCACTTCATCATGATTAATTTGCTACGGGCGAATCTATTACTTAAGACGTCTTACAAAACAGAAAAGAAACAAAAGCGAGCAAAAGATCGCCGCTTCCATTAAGAAAAAAAAACAACCAACTCCCACCTCCCGTAATTCCAAGTTTTACCGAGCAAACGACCGGCCGAGTCAGAGTTAATTAATAGGAAAAGCATAAGGAGAGAAAAACGGGAGGGGGGAGGATAAAAGGGAAGAGGAAAGGTCAGTGTATACTCAATCCCCCACCGTCTGGTTGGTTTGTGGCAGGTGGTGCTCTGCTTCGAGAGGATCTTCTGGGACCCGACGGCCAACCTCTTCGGGCACGTCGGCAGCACGACGGCCTCCCGCGGGGAGCTCTTCCTCTTCTGGAATCTGTACAAAGCGCCGGTGCTGCTGGCCCTCGTCGCCGGCGAGGCCGCCTGCGTCATGGAGAACGTCAGCGACGATGTTATCGTCGGCCGGTGCATCGCCGTGCTCAAGGTGAGTACCGCCGAAAGCCTGTCCGGGGGGATTCCCCCCCTTTTTTTTTGCTTTTATTAACGCGCAGCGGCGTTTTCATGCGAATTATAATTTTTCTCGCCGCTGACAATGATGAATCGCCGAGCGCCCTTGCTTCCAATCTCGGCGCTGCGCGCGCGCGATTTTCGCGAATCGCGTTTGTTTAAGCTACTGGAAGTAACCGAGGATGAATCTTTTAAACGTTCACTTTGCGATGCGAGCTGTACACTTTTCAAGCTGGAGTGTTCGCGTTGATTTTCTTTTTTAAGGGGATGCGGTGCAATTTTTTTTCCAGCGGTGTGATGAATATCACTGGTGGAATGCGCGAACGAAATGGGATTTTCTTGAACTTAATAATGCACGCCAGTGGAAACAGACGGGCACGGCAAGACACTGCTTTTCCGACTTTTTTTTTCAATCTTTTCTTAAGCAAGCAACGAGATTAGGCATCTTCTTTTTTTATCAAGCCACTTTTCATTTCGTGCGTCTTGTATAAATACATCTCCTTTAAAAACTTAATTTTATTCCAGAGGATAAAATTAAGTCTTCTTTTGTTTAGCTATATTTACACCGATGGAAATATTGTAGCCGAAAATTTCTCTGCTCTCAGAAAAGGTGGTCATGGACTAGAATTGATAACAAACTTACTATTCTTTCTAAAAAAATTTACTGCATTTGTATGAAAATATACAATATTACCTGATAAATTTCGCTACAAAGTTTACATTTTTTTTTTTTGAGAATAGTAAAGTAATTTTACTAGTACATTTATTTAATATTACAGATCAAATTATATCGCGAATTGAATCAGTACAATTTTTATAATAATATATCTCGTTAAATAAACAAAAAAAAACGCGTTTCACAATAAAATTCACAAATCCCTAAACCGTAATACTCCGCGAAGAAAAAAGAAAGAAGAAAGTATAGTAAAAAAGTATTCACTTTAAAGTTTCTCAATGGTGAAGCTTAATCCTTAAGTAAGAACCTTAAATGGTATTACACCTCTGAAACAGATATTTTTAAGAAACAAAGACCTACGGCTAACACCGCGGACTCGAGGAATTCAAGAATAAAATTCTTATTTAAAAAGACGTTGAGTAAGAGGCGCGGGAAGCGAAATTTCTTCACGCCGACGTTGGCATTTATCTCGCACTTCCTTTTGCGCCTTCGCCGCGCACTGTCTTATCGTTTCTCTCTGCTAACGAAATTTGCTGCTTATCCCCGACGAGAAAGGTACATAAAGCAAAATTAATTGAAGAAAAGAGCGAGGTGGACATGTTATGAGATTCTCCACTGGGTTAGCGAGTCACGGCCCGATGGCTTCGCGCCGCCGGCGTGCTTTTGCTGATAAACCGATTTGTTTGTGTGCGTTTCGTTCTTTATACGTGCACATAAATCACTCAATAATACACGGATGCACGCAGATGCATCTTACATTCGCAGCAGATTAAAAGTACGCCGCTCGTTCAAGGGATCAAATTTTTATATGCTCAAAGAAATGCTGTAAAAAATTTTAAGTTAGGATAAAGTTTAGCCAAGTCATGTTGCTCGTATATCAACATGGGCAATGAGACTTTACTGATTGTGCTTCTTATATTTTATAGAAGCGGATAAATTGTAGAAAATAATTCTTTACATTTATTTGTTTTTAACGTTCGTCATGCGAACGTCTTTTAAATTTAAGAAAAACTTCATCTGAAGTTTGTATAAAGTATTGCAAAATTGTTTATTATTTAGTCTCATTGCCCACGTTCATATGAACGACCGCCAAACACGAGCTTTGGGTAAACTTTATCCTAACTTAATTTTTTTTATCGTGAACCTATTTTAAATACACACGCGTATTCTTTTTTTTTCATCAATCTGGAGTTGAAAAATCATTCGATTTTTCAGCCGCAGGGCGGCGGACAATAATTTTTACAACTCAATTTTCGCCGGCCTAAAGAGAGCGCACCCTTTTGCCCGCGAGTCTCGAAGCTCGCCATTTAGGTCGGAAAGAATTAAGTTATAAAAATTACTGCCACTATAAATTTCGTCAAATATTCATGATAGTAATATACGAGCAGCGTCCTCCGGACTAAGTAGAAGGCCCTTAAAGCGCACGAGAGCGGAGTGAAGCACCGCGAGGGAGCTGAACTCGTGCGTAAAAGACCGAAGTCGAAGGCGGGCAAAAAGATAATTGTAAATCGATGGGGGATAAGTGGATGCCGCGTGCCTCGCGATGCGAGCGGCCAGCCTCGTCCCTGAAAGAAATAAAGGAAGGAAGGCGAGCGGAGTGAACTGAGGCGCGACGATTCCTTCTGCTTGCAGGGCATATTCGGGAGCCAGGTGGTGCCGCAGCCGCGGGAGAGCGTGGTGACGAGGTGGCGGGCGGACCCCTGGGCCCGCGGTTCCTACAGCTTCGTCGCCGTGGGCAGCTCCGGCAGCGATTACGATCTCCTCGCAGCGCCCGTTGCTCCCGCAGCGCCGGCCAATCAGCCGCCGGGCGCGCCGCCGCCCCAGCCCCGCGTATTCTTCGCCGGTAAGCCGATTCACTTAAAGATCTACATTAATTAACATCCGATTTAATCAGCGCGCCGGACCCCCTCCTCCCGCCCCTCCCTTCATCTTCGTCCTCCTGCTCCTCTTCTCCTCGCTTCTCCTGACTCGACGGTCGTCGCCTTCATTCGGGAGTTGCCAATTTATCTTGGCAGCACGGGCGGCTGCCGGGCGCCTCGCCTTTTGCCTCTCGTGAAAGAGGAGGCCGCGGGGAGAGTCGACCGCAACAAATGCACAAGTAAAGGGCGCTCCTTTTTTTCGCCGAGCTACACGCTTTCATCGATGTCCCTTGAATATCCAATTATTTTACATACTTGCCTTTTTGAATTGCCCGCTCTTATGCTCTCTTTTTCGCGAATGCCCGGAGGAAGAGCGAAGTATCTTTGGCTGCTGTATAAACTCGAGTATTTATCACTAATTTTTTATTTTATTTTATCGATGCTTACTTTTTTAGTTGCCACCCATTTGTTACGGTGAGTTATCGTTTTTATTTCATTTATTATTAAATGCTTTCTCAGATACATTGTATGTTCTTGCGATTTAATTTATTCAAGATGCAATATACAGAGTTTCTGGACTTGTAATTTTATTTCCATCGACGCGATCCTTGAAGTACTCTTGTTACAGCTGAAATCCTAGGAAGTTTAAGAGAATCTACAAAAAGACATTTAGTTAGAGACTAAAGAAAATAGAACTGTAGCCTGATCAAAAAAATATATTTTTTTTTGCAAAATTTTAGATAAATGGAAGGTAAGGTTTATTCAAAATTTTTACTCATGTTATGTACGATACAGAATCAGAAAACACATGTGGAATAAAGAAACAATTTCTTGCACTAATTAACCTTCTAAAAGGGGAAAAGGATTATATTTCGAATAAATGTTCTCATCGATTTCAGCGAGGAGAGGAAAGTTGTAAAAATTACTCTATTGTTTTATAACGCAGGGCTATTTTAATAAACAATTTACTAGAAAGTATCGTAAAATTTCCTGTAAGTTCAGCAAAATTTCTAAACGAAATTTCGTCTACTAAATTTCCACTACACTTTTTGATAAAATTTGATATGTGTCAAGTCAATCCCTCTCTCTAAAAATAAATATGTGAAATTCACATCGAATGAGTGAGTATACACTAATTCTACGTGATAAGGCGTTCACGCGAATCACATATTCATTGCTAAAGGGCAGCTGAGTTACAAAGCAGAAGAGTAATTCTCACTAGAAATTTTCTGCCCGCGCAAAAGAGATTAAGGATTAAATTTTCTCGTCTACCTGAAGAGAGCAAGGCTCCCCACGTCAATCCGTCATTATACGAAACTCGCAACTATCAGCTACTCCCGCAAAATTAATAAAAAAAATTTCTTCGTCTCTCAGGTGAGCACACGATCCGGAATTACCCGGCCACGGTGCACGGAGCCTTTCTCAGCGGGTTGCGCGAGGGTGGCCGCATCGCCGACTTGCTGTGCGGGAGTCCGTACGCGGCGCCCCCGAGCGCGGCGGGCTTATCGACGTCCGGCCCGACGCCGCCGCCGTCCACCTCATCCGGAATTCCGCAGCCGCAGCCACAGCAGCAGCAGGCCAGCGCCGCGCCTTGAGCGACCGGGCGTCGCCTCGGCGATCATCCGCGCCGCTCGTCCCCGCCGACCGCAATCAATGTGAGCACCTGAGCGCGAGGACGCTCGCACGATTGTTAAGGTAAATGTCCCTGCCATTGGACGCCTGGTAGCGTGAGAATGAATAATCGATGGTTTATTCCCGCGTAAAAAAATTTAAGTTAGGGTAAACTTTACTCAAAGTTCATGATTGGCAGTCGTTCGTATGCACGTGGGCAATGAGACTTTACTAAACTTGCTTTATATACATCGAGAGAAAAAACTGCCATTGTGATTAGGAAAGGAGTGAGAGTCTTGACAAGTGAGAAATTTTAGTATGAAAAATAGTCGTTTGTAATACATAAAATAATAATTTTTATTATTAAAATAGTAATTGTAAAAATAACTGTTTTTCACACAAAAAAATCTCGCTTTTTAAGACTGTTACTCCTTTCTTAACTACAACAGCAATTTTTATTAAGATTTTTCTCTCAGTGTATTTTATAAAAGTTTGTAGACGTGTGATATATAATAATAAATTGCCGCTGAAGTTATAGAAAATAATTCTTTACATCGTGCTCCATATATTTTATAAAAGTTTGTATAGATGCATGATGTAAACGGATAAATTGTAGAAAATAATTCTTTACATTTATTTGTTTTTATCATTCGTCATGTAAACGTCTTTTAAATTTAAGAAAAACTTCATCTGAAGTTTGTATAAAGTATTGCAAAATTATTTATCATTTAATCTCATTGTCCACATTCGTATCAACGACCGTCAAACATGAACTTTGGCTAAACTTTATCCTAACTTAAATTTTTTTACGCGGGTTGACATTTTAACGAGCTGCAACACATTTAAGTTGCAAAATAAAAAAAAAAACTTTTTCGATAATTCAACGTACTCCAAGTAAGGGACATTTCTTCGACTGGCTACAGACATGTTTACCTTTAATTTAAATAATATAGACTCTTTCTATATGTCGATAGTTCCTACATTATTAAAAAAAATATGAAATTTAATGCAAAGTCTGGAAGTACATTTCCTAAGCGTGAATTAAATTTAATTTACATTAATTTTAATGTAAATTAATCATAATTCATGTACGCCGATGAAACTCCAATTAATAACGAGGCATTATATGCAAGTAGTGAGGTCCTATGCTTTTTAAATTAAAGGTAAATTCGTCTGTAACCAGTAGAAGATATGTTACTTGTTTGAGTACATGTAGAGTTGTTGAAAGACTTGTTTTTTTTTTTATTTTGCAATTTAAAGGTGTTGTAACCCTTTAAGGGTTCAAAATTGCAGTGCGATGGATACTTTTAGACTTTTATGTAATGAGAGTTAGATGTTCCTTAGGTGAATATAATAATGAAAGTAGTTGAATTTGGATAAATTCAAAAGAATTAGGTAAAATGTAAAAAAAGAGGGTTTACGTCCTATAATAGATAGACGCGGAAACTGTGGCAGTTACAGTGTTCCGTTTTGCATATTCCAATACCTAGGTATCAATATTTCCGACGCGATAAATATTTTAAATTACTATACACAGTAAAACTGCGTAGACTTTTAAAATAACAATAGGTAATAAGTAATTATAAACTAAGAAATTAAAAACTATATGTACAAGCTATATTTATTGTAAGTCTCTACAGATAGCATTTTTACGTGCAATTACCACATCACAATAGAAAAAGTACTCATAGGTATTCGTTTTAAAGTTTTTCTTACTCGATTTTCTTTTTCATCATTCAACAGTCGTAGAATTTCTTTTATTAAACAAAAAAAAAAGTGTGTAGAATCAATCGACTACTGAAAAATTGAAATCACGTAGAATCATTTCGAAATTCTATTTCTACATACTAATAACAATTAGTACGTATCGGAATAGCTAGGTACTGGATGCATGGCTACTCATTGGGACATTTACCTTATCCTAATCTTCACGCGTGAACGCCCTTCTGACCCGAGCAGACCGTACCACCCCCTCGGTAGGCGCGCGTCTATCTCCATCTCTCTCTCGCTCTGTCCATCGTTGCGCGAAACTGAGGGATCCTCCTCGCTTACCGTCAATCTGCCTTTCTCGATAATTTAAATTCCCCGATGCCCCCGCTGAAATAATGTGGAAACGAATATTCGATTGAACGCCTCGCGGTAATACATTGAGAGATACTGACTTTGGTTTGCGGCGCGAGGATCTCTCTCTCGAGCGAATTTTACGTCGCTTTTTTTTTTGTGCAAGTTCGCTCTGGTGAAAGTGCGCGCGGCAGTCTGCCTTGCCACTCTCGTTTTGCCGAACGGAATAAAAACTTAATCAAATATCAATTTAATTTTATAATGGCGATGTTATTGCCAATTTGGCAGCAGTTTGAATAACACTAGCGGAAATTCAATCTTTTTCGCTTTCCAACGCTTCGAATGGCATTTTTAATCGAGTTCCTTTTTTTTCTCGCGGCACAGTGTTTTAATCACTTTTTTTGTTGTATATCAATGTATTAAAGCAAAAAAGTCTGGGAGGAGAGGTGGATTTCCTAACGAAACTTTCACAGTGAGCTTTCAATCAGCGAAGTGACTATTTTCAATGGTGCCCTGAGTCCGGTATTTAGCGCGAATCGTTTTCGCGTTTATTAATTTAACAGACTATTAATTTAATTAAATTTAACGGGACACTCGTTGGCTTATACGTGACTATCGTGCGCGAGGACGGCTGACCGCATGAGTTAAATGCGTCATCGCTTTGTCGCTAGTTGCAAATCGTACCCACGGGAGTCAATGGGAGTGGCAGTTTAGTTTATCTGCTGCGAAGACACTCCTCTGGTACGGTAAGTTCAAATTTATGACACTTAGGTGTGCGACGCGAGACCTGCGCCACGAGAAGTTTTCTTATTTTCTCGAACAATATTTTTGGAAAAATGCTGTCAAGTTTGCGATGAGGAAGAAAAATACCTAATCATTATTCTTTGATGAGTTCACGCTGAAAGTTCGAATGACTTTTGTGACGAAGAAAGCCACGGGTGTTGTGCTTAAAAAATTACGGTCTGCTAAGAGTGTTTTTTAATTATTATCGTAAAAATTTTCACATTTTAGTTTACATTTTTACCTCAGCTCCTAGATGACACTTACAAAGTTCTTAAAAAATAAGGTAGAATTAATAGTAGACAAGAGAGTTTTTTTATTTAAAATAATTTTTTTTTACAATGGTACAAAAATTCAAACATTAAATCAAGGAGTTTCCTTTCAAGGGAAAACGATTTTGAACGTGAAAACTTTTGAATTACAGATATTTTTTTTTTATTTTCTTTTTTTATTGGTGCTATATCTTTTATAGAAGCGTAGATAACAATGAAAAATGATATAAATAAACGATAGGTTTTCCTCAAATATTATATTTCCTTTTTTTTGTAACTCTATCAATCGTTAGAATTTTATATCGCAATCAGTTATTTCGTTATTGACTTCTGAAGGCTCCAAAACTACTCACACTAATTTTAATTTAATAATATCTTCAATTAAAAAAGGAAATATAATTAGATAATTTTTTGTTTCCTCTTAATAATCTTCAGGTAATATGCTCTATTAATTTCATTTAAAAGGTCTTTTTCCTAAATATATTACAGCATTCGGAACAGTATTTAACTAAGATAAAACTTCATAAAATTTTGAAATAAAATTTTAAAATGATAGAAATTTATAAAAAAAAATTTAAAAATAATTTAAAATCGGCATTTTCACGGATGCACCATCTTTTACAAAATCGTACAGATACATAACGATGACAAACGGCATTCCGCGTTTTAACAAAAAGTAATTGAAAAATACTAGAAAACTTTACCTTCTCCGCATTTCGGCGTTACCAAACATCCTGATCCAATTAAAGTCAACGCACTCGCCTACATTAAATTTAACGATGCATCAAGCAAAGCGAAAGATGCGAAGTCATTTGGCAAAACGAACAAGTGCGCAAAAAATAAAGAAGTAACGACGAAGAACAAAAGGCGCGCGTTGGCAAAGAGAAAGACGGAGATGGAGAGCGAACGAACGAGGGCCGGAAGGTAGTCCCCGGTTGCGTCAGTTACGCGTCTGCGCGCGCGCGTGCATCGACCTCTTTCGACTGATTAGCATTATAAGCGCGCGGCCCGGCCGTGCACGCGCTTTTCCGTGGCGGTCGCCTTCCTCACTTGGCGGCGCCATTTTATTTAAGCGCGAACCACTCGAGATTAATGGAGCGTTCCGCGCCACCCGCTCTTATCGCTCGCTCGCGGCTCGCGCCCTGAAAAATTGCCAGGCTCGTTCCGATCGTTCCTGAGCGCCAGCCATGACGCGCGACACTGTCAGCTCTCCCCCGTCACCCCATTTTTTTTCCCTTTTGACTAATAGAGTGCGCTCGGGTGCGCGCAACTTGTAGGATTTTTCGCGTCACAGGCGCGAGGACAGATACAGGCTTGGAGGATTTTTTTCAGTCTATTCGATGATCGCTCGAACGAGCAGGATGCAAGCTAATCGATTTTTCCTTTTTTTTTTTACGAGCCGTTAGTGTGGAGACGTTGACGATGGCATGCGTTTATGGAGTGTGGAGCGCGTAAAATGTTGCGGAGAAGCGTGTAATCTTCGAGGCCTGCGAAATTAAAAGAAAAAAAAAGAGTAAATTAGCGCTCGAGTATGATGTTGTTATGTAGGCGCTAGTTTCCAGGTGACGAGGAGCCTCGGCGACCTAAACGGTTGTTTTCTTGTGATTGTGAATGCACCGCGACTTTGTTTCATTTGGAATTCATGAGATTTGACTATCCCGCACTTAAGTATTTTACTCTGTAAAAGTTGCGATGGTTATCTTCCTAATCACCGACTCATTCCGTCGTGTTCTTAGTATTTACGTATCTTTATAAGAGTGTTTGATATTTTTGTATATACTTGCTTTTGCAAAAAGTGACGCCTGTCATTGTTTCAAACAAACCCCTAGGATTTAAGTCAAGATATTGCTAATCAATGCGATTCCTCTGTTCCTGTACCCTTTGAAATAAAAAAAAAAAAGAAAAAATAGTTGTACTGTAAAAGGATGTCTTTCAATACACTTTCAAAAAAATTAATTCTGTTTCAATTGACGTCTTGTGTTTTTTTTTTCCTTAAAAAAATTTCCTGATCCACACTGATTATTTGTCGACACTGAAAAAAATTTGTTAATTTTAAGGAAATAATTTACTTATTAAATATTTCTTTGAATCGAGTAATAATTTCATTAAAACTAAATGAATTTATTTGTTTCTAAATAAATTTAGTAGTTTCAAAAAAATCATTTCTTGGCTCAATAAAATATTTAATAAGTATACTATTGGAATAAATATTTGCTTAAAATTAACAAACTTTTCTCTCAGTGCTTAAAAAAATTTATTTTAAATATTTCAGGCCACCTACTAAAATTTAAATTTTTAAATTTTCAAATACACTAATATTCCAAAAGCAGCAGCACGAAAATTACACACCACGACTCACACATAAGCAGTAAACACTGGCGCCATCCACGGCGATCCGCAAAGTTATCGAGCGAAGGAAGAAGCATCTGCTCTCAAGGTAAGTCTTCAGCCTCCTTCACGAGTTTCTTCGATATTTTTTCAGTGCATAACGCCGACCTTTACGCCTGCAAAAAAAGCACAGCGGCGGATCTGCCGCGCGAAATGGAAATAAAACTGATAGGAAAAGCGGACCCAGGCGGGGGAAAAGATAATGAAGAGCGCGCCTGGACGGCCAGATTTGAGAATTAATAAATCACGAGTAACTCGCTCGCGCGCGTCCGTCATAAAACTCAAAGTTCTTTTAATTGAAACTGGGAGGGGTGGGGTTTAATAAAACAAAAAAAGGACTATGCGCGCAGCAGAGTGTAAAAACGGACCATCAATTAATATTCGACGACTATTCCCTTAAGCGCGTCATTCTCGTGAAATTTTTAAATACTTCAAAATAGCTTTGCGAAGGCTATGCAAAATCTTCCCTTGAAATACTTTTATCTCATTTTTAAGTAGGTCAGTTATTTGTATTTATATTATCACGATATTATGTTTGTTTTAATTTAATTTGGATCGCTGATACCATCCTGGGGATGCGACTGCAAATAAATAAATAAAAAGTTGTATAATCAGAGCAGAGTTCTGAATTTTAACTAAAAGCATTTTTTCTTTTTATACCAGTTTTTATAATTTAAACAGAGTTAGAAAGTATTTCCGCACGGAGAGATATATTATAGTAAAAATTTTCTATATTCCGTAGCAACATAGATTTTTACTACAAACATACTAAAAATTCATGTTAAAATTAATTAATAAATAAAAATTACAATTGTATTTATATAGTAAAAATCATCATAGATCGAGTATATCCCACTATTCCTACGGAAAATAGTAATTTTTACTAAAAAATTTCTCTCCGTGCGCCAACGGTAACGAAATTACGAAAAATAATAGTGGACACGTGCTAAAATAGATCGTATTTAATAAATCCAAGATCAAACAGTGATCCTCATCATGAAACTTTTGCGTGTCACGGTGAAACGGGCGAAAGTGAAGGAAAGTGCAGGACGCAAGATTAATGACGAAGGCACGCAAAAGTTTTATAATTGGCAAAAAGCCGAAACGGAGGGTATAATCGCGGCCCCTCCGCTCCATTCTTCCACCGCGCCAATTAGCGCTCCCGAAATATCCATTAACCCAGATAAAAATCTGGCGGCGGGTGGTGGGAGCGCGAGGGCCATCGATACCGCCTATCGAGCAGAACCAACGGGACGCCATGGAGATGGGGCGCCGCAGTAGGCGCACGCCGATTGACATGTCCGTTTGCGGCGGTTGCAGCGAGGCCGACGGAGGAGATAAATTGACTCGACTAATGCAATTACCAAGGGCCGATTGATTGCCGCCGCTCCTTCCCACCTACGTAAGGATGGATTCGCTCAAAAACAGGAGGAGCGGCAAAAAACGGAGATGAACTCCAGGTCGCGGGGGAGAAAAAAATTTGGGCCAAGCGGGAGAGTGGTGGATGGGGCAGAGGGCACGAGGACGTGATTCATGACGAAAGTGTGTGAAGGAGCGCGGCTCGATGGCCCGCGGGGGAGGCTGCAGGCTCAAGTGGGGGTGGGAGGGGGGCGCACGAGCGAAAGGGTGAAAGAGCCCAGCTAGTCGATGTCTCTGGCGCAGTTAATCAAGTCAACGCGCGCCAGTAAACGCTGGGAGCCCGCAAAACGATTCTCGTCTTTGAAATGGGATGGATGCGAGGCTCGTCCACGAATCAAGCTTACAACTCTTCATTGCTTTTGAGATTTAAGAGACTGCTTCTAATTTTTTTTTTGTTTTTTGCGTACAGCTTCGTTTAATTTATTTTAGACGACAAATCTAACGATACATTCATTCATTTAGCTACACTGAGAGAAATGTTCTGGAAAAATTACTATCCAGTCTGGGAGCAGAGTCACAGACCTGCATTTAGTGAAAAAATTTCCATTTTGTATTATACAATTTACTAGAATTCTAGTAATATGTGCTAGAAATTCTAGTAAATGGATAGTAATTTTTATAAAATATTTCTCTCAGTGTACTTTCAGAATTCTTAGATAAAAACAATTAATGGGATTTCCACATTATTTTATTAAAACATTGAAAATTCACTGTTATATTTGCTTTTACAATAAATTTGGAAATAGGAAAAAAGTATTGTACGTGTGTTTTAAGATTTTCTGTATTATTTTTTAATATTTTTAAAAATATTATTTTTACGCAATATTATACTCAACTGTAATTCTTGGTTTGGAAACAAAAGTTTGTAATTTTAAAAACTTGAATCTTTTAAAAAGTTTTGAGTGGCTATCGTCGAAATACACGGAAATATACAATTTTTCGAAAAAGTGTATCGTTGAAAACAATAATCAAGATGATTATTAAAAATTCAATTTTATTTGCGATAATTTTAAGTACATAAAACATTTTATAAAAAAAATCGTTTTCCTTTCGTCTAACGTACGTTGAGTAAAATAAAAGTAAATAAGTAAATAAATAAATCTCTGCGAAAATTTGCAGAGAAAGTAGCTGCTTTGAATATTTCAAAGCCTGCATTTTGAATGGAATAATCATTCATAGTAATATAGAATGAGTAGAATTTTGTAATCATCATTTTGCCCAGATTGTCATCGTTATATTTATGTCGTATCATATTTCCGATATTGACAGTATATTTAATGTTCTAAATATTACTGTTGTACGCAATTAAAAATGCTCTTCATTGGAATTCTGGAACTGCGCCTTCTGAAATATATCAATCATAATAAACTTTATTTCCTAATATGTTTCAAACTTAAACTATATGATTTGACTCTAAAGTAGGTTGGAAATTCCCAAGTTCGAGATGATGAAATCATTCACGTTAGTACAAGTCATGTCAAAGTTTCGGTATTGTCCCACATAATAAATTGCCATTCTAATCTCCAAAAAGCTTTTGCACTCTAATGACGTCTGGAACTTACTGTCAGTCGCTGTACTTCGAGGATTAATACGAAACAATTTAATCTCAATAAAAAGTTACCATAAAACAATTTGACAAATGTCACGTGTTTTTCATTATCACCTCGCAACATTAATAACAATGCGAAAATTTCCAAAATATCATTCTCATCTTTCTTTCCGTTAAAAACTCACACAGAAACACATCCAACAATGGAATTCGCTGCACCGAGTCGAAAAATCAGCGAGAAATTCATTTCGAATAATTGAACAAACTCCCAACGAAGAAAGAGCCTCCGTTAAAAAAAAGGAAAGAAGAAAATTTAATTTACGCGAACAATCTCATGAAAAACAGCTCATCGTTTCTGCGCCTTTGTTCGCATTCCGACCCAGCACAAAACAAAAAAAAAAGCGAGCAAATCTGCCTGGTCGCGCGCCCAGCGAATACAATCTAACCGTGTGTAGCCCGCAGCTGCGCTCGCGCGCGACCCGCGCGTAAACGGTAACAAGTGCAATTTGCGATTTTGTAATTTACGACGATCATAAATGCGCAAGCCGCGCGTGCGCGACAGCGGCAATAATACTCAGGCGGAGCCCAGTCGATGCCAGCGTTGCATCTCCCCGGCGCCGGTGCATCTGTGACCTATGCAATAATGCGAGCGGCGGACGCTCCAGCGAGTGAGTGGGGGGTGAAAGAGAAGGAGGGAAAAAGGATAATATCGGAGGGAAAAAGAGGGTCGCGAATGAACGTACGTGCTGCTAAATATACGTAGGTGCGACGGGGCCGTGTATGCGCGGCTGGCGTTGCCATCTTGCGAGCTAGACAGAGTGCGATATTGTTTGTGCGTCGGGGAGAACGAACTCGGGCAGAAATTATGAAGAGATTGTAAAGGAGGGTGGGGGGATGGGGTCGAAAGAGCGGACGCGAAACGCGAGCATGCCAATAACGGGAAGTTATATGACTGCGCGCGGCAGCGGGAAAAAGGCCGAGGGCCTCCTGGAAACATTAGCGATTCTTCGGCTTTCATTTGGTTATTGCTTCTCGGGAACGTTTTTGCTGAGATCGCTTTTTCCAGCGGATAATCTTTATTTTTCTTAGCCGAGGATTCATGAGCTTTCTATTCTGTTTGCGTTAAGATTACGGGCTAATCCTGCTTACTTCCGAGCATCTTATTTAACTTTATACTTCATGGCATGTTGAATTATTATCATATTATTCAACGATTTTTTTTTTTTTTAGTAAAGAATTTAGTAAACGCACAGAGTCATTTATTTTTTTTAATCATAGTAAGTAAACAAAATACGAAGAAGAACACGCGTCTATTCACTTTGTCCATTGGTTAATGGAAAGAATGAAGAATTTAAATATCAATGGATATACTGATACGTCTGACTATACGTTTACTTTACTACTGAAAGTAGAGAAAGAATTCTAAAACATATCAACAAAATTTTTTGTACATAAAAATAATTTTTTTTATTTATATTTTATAAAAATACTTCTATATTTAACTACTCTTCTGTCGATTTAAATTTAATTATAAATTGTGCAGCCTATTATTTTTAAAATGCAAAATTTAAAAATTTAATGTCTACCTGACGTAAGATATATAATTCTTACCGCAGTTAAATTAATAATTTATACAAGCGTTTCGCTAAATTTACTACACTCATTAATTATCTAAGAGAGGTTAACAAGTAAAAAAAAATTTAGATGAGCCTAAATAATGAGAATAAGTTCCAGCACTACCATTGATTAAATTAAAAATTTAGTTCCCGATAGTTTATGCCCCTTCCCCCTTTGCTAATTAAATATTCTGTCAACAGAGCCCTAAGTTTCTCCTTAAAAACCGAAAATAATGCCCACCTCCGCTACAAATTTTTCGTACCTTAATTTAACGAACGAAACATTTATCTTTCGTGCATGCATAATGTACCCGTCCTCTTTCTTTTTTTACACGCAACAAAAAAAAAACCTTCCGTCCTCCTTTCTATAATTCACCATTCGCAAGAAGCTATAAAAGGTCAACACGGTGGGTTCATTCAAATCGCGCAGCACCGCAGTCCAGACATCAAAACCAACATTAGAAAACTCTCCGGCAATTTCAACCCGCGTGCAAACACAAAAAAAAGCAACAAAAAAATCCCATCGCCAAAACACATCGACCGTGCGCGGACAATGTGTCGCGCGTAAAAGAGCCGCGCCGTTCGAAGAGGGCGGAAAAAAACAACGGCGCCGTCGAGCGGCATTGTCTCGCGGCTTAGCCGGTGTACGCGCGTTATTTCCCCGTGTGTCCCCCAGTTCCGTACGCTTTCGACTGTTTACGCGGGCGCACAATGTCCCCTCACCCCCGTCGATCTCACGGTAAAAAAAAAAAAGCGCGCCGCGGGCGAAAGAAGCCCGGCGAGCGGTAATGCGATGCGTTGCGCGCATTTCGAGCGTGTAATATCGGCAATGCGTCGTCGCGGGTCTCGTTGCGCTGCCGCCCGTGGAAAATCGAGAGCCGCGGGGTAAATGCATTCGAGCGGCGCGCAAAGCAAACGAAGTGATATCGACACTGGCGGGGCTCTTCTCAATCCCCCTGGCGTTCGGCGCTCGCCTTGCGCAAACCTCCGGGAAGAATTTGAATTTTCGAGAGGCCGTCGGCCAGCGGCTCGGATTTGCGCTCTAAGGAAACGGGAGAATGCGCCGGGTATACTGCGAAAGTGCCGGGAGTGAGAGAGTCGACGCGCTTTGCGGCTACTTTTTATTCTTTTTTTTTAATGTCTTTTTAGGACTGACTGTCTGCGTGACTCGAGTTCCTTTGAGACCTTCTCTGGGGATCGTCCGAGTGATGGAATTCTTCGAGTCGAGCGCTTCGAGTTACACGTCAGTGGGAGCTCGATTTTCGTATGGCAAGCGAGATTTAAGCGAACGGCGAATGTGCCTGAATTATTATTGTCTCTTGGCGAAATTTACTCGGCTGGAGATTATGAAAGCTCTTTGATGTTTACTCTTACGTAAAATAACTTTTAATTAAAAAGTATCGGGAAATTTTTCATTTATTTAAGAAACAGCTTGGATAAAGAGATTATATAATTGTGTAAAAAAGTAAACAGGAGTTAATCCAAGTAAATAACGATGAAACTGCTTTTTTAATTACCTCGATTTATATTTTCACTTTTAAATTAAACATTGCTGTTTTATTTTTCAAATTAAATTGTAGAATAAAATTTATTACACTATATAGCTGTCTGATTCTACCATAAAAATTTAAACATCCTGGAATTTACGATCTAAGATCACTAGTATTAGGATAACCTTATGATCATAAATTCTATGACGTTTAAAAGCTTCACCGACTAATGTAATACTGGAACAGAAAATTGTAATAAAGTTTTTTATAAAACTTATTTTTTATATAATGTTTTAGAAATTATTAATAAAATATATTTTTTGTTAAGAATATTATAAAACTTTATGTTAACATGTACGAATATTTTAAGAAAGTAATAACGGGTTTAATAATTTGTTTACAATTTTTTAATTTTAAGAATTTTCTTAAAATGTTCATACATTTTAATATAAAGTTTCGTAAAAATCCTTAATAAAAAATATATTTTATAAAGTATTTATAAAACTTTACATGTCCATCTTTTTATAAAATAAGTTTTATAAAAACCTTACAAAAAGTTTCACGTGAGCATCTCCTATTTTTAAAAACCCGAGTGACGACATAACTCTCATCGTAGAAATTACCAGACAACTACAGAAAATGTGAAAATGCATTTTCGGTTATTTTTTCGTGTGAATTTGTCAGACCAAACCCTAATCGCTTTTACGTCACGAACACCAATTCGCACCGCCGAAATTTCCTTCTGGGCGAATCCGTGTTGGTCGGTCGATGTAGCTCGGCCAGGCGAAAACTTGCGGAGCGCGAGGGCCGCGATTCATAAATTGGAATACAAATTCGGGTAAACAAAGTTACGTCTCTCGCTTCCCACTTCGCTCATTCTCCCCTTCCGTCCATCTTAATCTACCCGTTCGTCCCTCGCGCTCAACTTGGCCACCTAAAGAATTTTCAAGTTGTTAAAGTTTCGGATCGCCG
Organism: Sycophila sp. Sp_5; assembly: GCA_018906775.1. Lineage (NCBI taxonomy): Eukaryota > Metazoa > Arthropoda > Insecta > Hymenoptera > Eurytomidae > Sycophila > Sycophila sp. Sp_5. The sequence goes on from JACCID010000018.1 coordinate 2,817,314, forward strand.
AGTCTCCGCCCCTTGATATCATTATCAAAAAAAAAAGATTTTTTTTAAAGCAACGTTTGCCGAACGGTAAAAAGCTTTCGTCACTGGTTAACGAGTTCTTCACTCTTAATATCGAGGTCGTTCGTTTCCGTTTAACGGGGGAGGCATGCAGCCGGAGGAGACGATGCGGCATTTAGACGATGCCTATTGGGTGGAGTTTAAAAAAAAAAAAAAAAATACTGCTCGCCGGCATTTAATTTATTCACGTCGGCGCGATCGTTAGCATTTTAAAGTGTAACTGCCGCGCTAACCATCTCTTCTCCTTAAATATACACTTTATCGAGAAAAAGTCAGCTTAATGTAGAAATACAGCCAATTAAACATTTCAATTTGCGGTCGCATTTATTTTTGCCAAATGAATTTTATTAGCAGTCGCGCTTTCGTTCCCCAAAAATATCGCACCCCCGAATTAGAGGGTGACGGAGAACAGACGAGCGTAAAAAATAAAAAAAAAAAATGCGCTCGCATATGCCGCGACGGGGGCACTGCAGCAGCAGCTCGGTCTGCGGTCGTGGGGATTCCTGCCGAAAATCGACGAGGGGCGCGCGGACTAAAAATCTCTTTGAGTTGCCGCAGGGGGAGAGTGAACGAGCAGCACGCCAGGCGCGTACGCACGTCCGTCAGAAAGCCCGTCGGTCGATCAAACCCAATTAATCGACCCTCGCTCGCTGACACCCCTTCGCGCCAATCCTGGGCGGCAGCGCGGCTGGACGCCCCGCCGGAGACTGGTCAATCGCTCGGCGTACGCAGCGGCGAATTCGTTAGTTGATGTGCAAGTCTTCCCTCCCCTCCGTCACTTTAGCAAAATTATTCTACTTTCTATGACGGATGGCGAGCAGCGAATATTTTTTTTTAGCGTTGGAGAGCACTGCGGGAGTAATGAAGTGGGTTGATCAAGCGAATATATAGGCGTGCGGAGTTAAGTAATCATGGGAGGAATGAATTATTGCAGATTTATCAAGCGGTGATGTTTTTTTTTATATTTATTGATTTGTTCGATATAATAGACTGCTTTGAGATTAAATTGATGTTTGGAGTTCAAGATGGAAATTGACAGTGGTGTTCGATTGAAACGTCGGCTCTTGAAGTATACCGTAAAAATTTTAATGCGCTGAGAATGGGAGTCGATCGAAGTATCTACAACCAAGCATTCGTTAATATTTGTTTTCTGACAAAACGCAGTAGGAAACGACGTTAATTGACTCGAAGGCATACAATTTTAAAATACATACTCGAAGAAACACTTGTCATTCAGAAGAATTAATTAATTACATTTATAATTTTGTAAATCAAAAACAACTTAAAAGCATTACTTTACTAATGTAATTACGAAATCGGAAGTAAGAATCTGAATATACACTAATAAAAATTGTAAATATTAAAATTAGATGTTGCGAATTACTGAAATGAATTGAAATAAAACGAAGTACGTGCGGTTTCATCTCGTAAAAATATAAAAACTTCAAGCAAAGTCGATCTTGATATTTCTTTAATAAACAATAATTGTAAACTTATAAATATTTATTTTCTTGTGAATGTATCACATCATTTTTCTGCATTCATGTATTTTTTTTTCTGAAAGGTACGCATATCCTACATGAAGCCCAAGGCGGTCGGTCCTTGATACAAAGAAAAATTGTAGAACACGCGAGAAAGAATAACGATGTGCTGTAAAAAGAAACAGACTGAAAATATTTTTAACCAACAGAACAAGTCTTGTCTTATTTCATTTTCAAATAAAATTTTAATTTTGCCGAATAAAACACAGATCTGCGCCTTTAGTTCCTGTACTTCTATACGAAGAGAAATGTTATAGTAAAAATTACTATATTATCATTGTTATTTACATTGTTCCTATGAATAGTAATATAGTATATAGTAATATAGTATATATTACTATCCGTAGGAACAATGAGACATACTCGACCTATGACGATTTTTACTATAAAATATACTAAAAATTCCTATGTACATAGTAAAAATTGCTACTTGTATACTAGAAATTGATATTTTTAGTTTTTTTTATAATAAAAATTTTCATAAGTTGAGAATATCCCACTATTCCAACAGAACATAGTAATTTTTACTATAACATTTCTCTCCGTGCACAACGACAACGATTGGACGTACCAACAAGCTGAAATCCTAATGGAGTATTTAGTGAGCAATAATTCGTGAACAAAATACGAAGGGCTCACAGGCAAAAAGAAAGCTGCCATTGAAATCCGAAAGCACATTAAACTATCCCCCGAAACAGTTGTTACCCTAACTACTAAAGTTTCATAGCAGCGTAGAACTCTGACGTCCTCCTAATCAGCGTCACAGGTTAGTGTTTTGGTCCTGTTTCCGCGCGCGAAGCTTGCTTAATTTGAAATAACATTCCCCGTCTCGACTGTTTAAATGCGAAGCTCGCGGGCACGCGCGAATAGCGTCGTGTCGGTCACTCGCCGAAGTCGTACGACCTGCTTTCCTCTCGTTCCCACTAAACTTTGATTCCTGCGCTCGGAAATTTCATTAGAGCCAACGTCGTTCCGCGGACGTTTGCTCGGCGAGCCTAACCGGATCAGCTGAGAATCAATAAGCACGTGGTTACTGTAATTGTCCCCCGGTAAATTCTAATCTGTCCCGCGGATAGTATCGCGATAAACGATTATGGCGGTTCCATTTGCGCCCGCTCGTAATGATCCTCTCAACTCCGGGTTATTTTCACGATATGTCCAGCCGCAATAGTGATCAAGTTTTACGCCCGCGATTCGATTATGACACTGGCCCAGTCTCGGGCTTTTAATGCTAATAAATTGGCCGGCCGATCGTAGCTTCGTACCCCGCCACTCCCTTTTTCCGCAGGCTCGCGTAGCGCGACGCGAGTGCTTCTAACGCCAATGTTTGCAAATGAAATTCGCTTTATTTACGGCCACGCCCACCGTTTTATTCCCTCTTTTTAATAATAGTAACGCGAGAGAAATAAGATAATTATTTCGGCGCTTACGTGCTAACTCGGGTACTTTGTAATGAGCTTAACGACGCTCGCGAGCTTGTTGTTATATCAATGCAAACGGTATCTATTTTATTTTAGCGTTTAATGCTAATTCCACTTTATGACGAGCATTAACTTTGTATCTGAGCTCATGCGTCGATGGTAAAATTCTATTTGCAGTAGATTTTATTGAATAATCGAAGAGAAAAGTCGTTTTTATTTTTGTATCAGTGTAGACGAGAATTTATTTATTTAAAGGAATTAAATGGACTATAAAGTACTTACATTCTTTTTTTTTATGAAATCAATAAATAAATAGTGTAAGGAGTAGATTCAGCGGAATAATGTGGTATTTGTGTTGCGGGACGGCATCAAGAAATACGGCAGTTTTTCTATTGTACTTAATACGAATTGAGTGCGGAATTATACTCACGTATGAGATCGCTCGAAGCATTAGAATTCATACTTTGTCGGATGAAGTCTTGGTGCTTGCCGTCATTCTTCTCTACACCATTTATTACTATTACATTCATATATCACCGTTCGAATAATCTTCCGACGAAAATGTAGGAAAAAAAAGTTTAGTCGAAGACATAAATATTTTTATTTAAATCTTCATTATTTGTTTTACGACAATCTTGTATATACGACTACGCGATAATTACCTAATAAAAAACATATTCAGCAGGCTTCGGAACCAGAAACTTCAGCAGTGGAAATATATTTCCTATAACGTCCTACTACAGAGAAGCAAAGTCTGCCTAAGTTCGGAATTTAATCTCCAGTATTGGGTTAAAAAAAAAAAAGCAAAACAAGGCAAGTTTGTATCTTTTTACGAGCGCCACAGCTCTCTCTTATAAATCGCATAATTTGAATTTAGTGCGATTTACGCGCAATAAAGCTTTTATGATTTCGCGGGGCTCCAGCGTGTGCCCTCATTGTTTGTCGTTCGCGCCTCAATAATTTTCGCTCGCCACTCAAATTCAACTCTCGTTTTCCATAATTCATAATTAACGGAATGAGGGCAGAGTCCGTTGGGGAAGCGGCTATTCGTCAGTTTTTTACGACTGGATACTTCATGATTTTACGATCCACTCGTTCTCATCGGGCATCGACGAGGAAAAAGGTGAGCGCGGCGTTATAAGCGGCAAAAAAAAAAGTAAATAAATAAACCGATCCGACGCGATGCACAGTGGGAGGGGAGGAGTAGAACTGGTCGCCGCGGCCGAGCCTTCGTTTTTTACGACTTAATAAGCGCGAAAGGAAAATACGAGTGATGCGCACGCCGCGCGCCGCTCCACTTTGCGTCGCGCGTGCGTCATTTACCGCGCGGGTGTATATAGGCTCGCGGAAATGTGCCCCCGCCTCGCAAGTTGGAATGGCTTTTTTGGCTTTTAACTTGAAATTAACACTTTACGAGTTCGCGCTCCCGCGGCCGGCCCCTTATGACTCCGTCAACTTTTTCATATTTCATCCGATTGTAAAGTACGCGCCGCTGGGACGGTCCTTTAACTTATTCACCCGCCGCGACCAGCGATTTATCGTCCACCAGTTTCGACGCGCTCTCCGACTAATTTTTTAATTTGCCGCTCTCTCGAACAATCGTCAAGCTCGGCTCTACACTGAGAGACCCACCTAGGTAAAATTTAAGAAATGGGTTGTAAAAATTAACAACTTCCTGGGCAAACTGATCACAAACTGCCAAAAGAAAACTAATTATCATTTTAGTTAATAATATTTACTATTTTCGTAGTAATTAGTACAAACTAAACTTCGATAAAATTACCAACCAGGTTGGTAATAATTGAAAATTGTAAACTTAAATATATTTTCTTTCAATAATTATGAAATTAATTGTATTGCGTAACAGCTGTACTTGTAGTTTTTACCAACTAGCTTGTAATTTATCACAAAGGTATGCGCAGACGCAGTTTTCAGCATTTGCATTAAAATTCATGCAAATTTTTTTTACAGTGTACTATATAAAATAGCAATTTAATTTTCACTAATTAATTTTAATAGGAATTATTAGTATGTTTTATAGTAAAAATCGTCAAAGGTCGAGTATATCCCATTGTTCCTACGGAATATAGTAATTTTGCCTATAACATTTCTCTACGTGTAGGTAAAAAATTGAGTTTGCGAAAATTCGCCTAGGGAGGATTTAAGAGGCTACAAAGGCGCGCCGTTCCTACTGCGGACATGCAGCGCTCGCCGAGTGGTGAGGGTAACAAGCCATCGTACACGGTGAAAATTCATTAATCGGATTCATTAACGAGTCTGTTGCGGGGCCTCCGAAGTGCGATGTCAGGGAATATTTGGGGTGTCTGGGGGCAGGGGCTGCAGCCGGCGTAGCTCGAGTATCGCTTACAATGCAAATCAGACCGCCACTCGAAGGCACAAGTTGTTGTAAGTAACAAGCCCTCGGCTCGCTGCTCCGTTCGCTTTTCTGCCGCCGTCGCTGCCCCCCTCCCCCTCCAACCACCCCCTCGGCGACGCGACTCACCCCCTCGCGTCTCCCGCGCGAAGCCGCGGCAAGTAGTTGCAGCGACGAGGATTGGAAGCGGAAAGACAGTGGCAAGCAGCTGCCGCGCGGAAGAATACAAATAGCGCGAGCGACGCGAAGAATGGCAAGCGCTGCGGGAAAGCCTCGCGAGTGCGCGCGTCTTTATGCTAAATCGCCTCCGCCTCTCGCCCCCCCCCCCTCTTCTTTCTTTTTAACGGACGAGGAAACAGAAAAGCGGAAGTTATTAGTGCGGACGATTTGAGACGCTTAAAGCGCCGAGGGCCATCGACTTTAATACTGCAGCCGGCTAGTCGAGCTTGCGAATACACTATGCCTGCGTTTTTTTTTTTTTTTTTAATTTCTGTTTCGTTATTTAGGTACTTAAGTTGTCGCCGGTTTCGCTTATGTATTTCGCGAGCTGCATGAATTACGAAACGTTTTATTAAGCAGCATTGCAAATTAAATTTTCACGATGCTGACCGAGTCTAGAAATCACATATTAAGTCGATAAGAAAGACAATCGAAAGCTGCACTGAGAAAAATGCAGAAAAAAATTTTCCATGAATGCCGTAAAAGTTACCAAACTGTGCGAGAAAGCGCAGTACATTTTATCAGACAATACAGTAATTTTTATTTCATTTACGACAATTTTTACTATACAGTATAGTAATTTTTATTGCATACACGATCATTTTTACTATACACTATAGTAATCTTTAGTGCATTTACAACAATTTTTACTATACGCTATAGTAATTTTATTGTACTGTACACTATTCTAAGTTTTTCATAGTGTCAGTCTTGATTAATTTCCCGTATGATTTTTACTAGATCACAGTCCTTTAAGTGTGAAGAAAGGGTCTGCACCCATCTGAACATGAGTAACAGAAATTCTACAATCATACATTTTTTTGTTATAAGTACTTCACACGAAGATCGAATAAATGATTTATAAGGCAGAATAAAGTCATCGCTCGCTTACTCGAACGCCAAATCCATGAATTCCACTCATCCATATTTAGAGAGGCGAACTTGAGGATCACTCGAAAAGATCAAATAAAAATATAAGAAGAACATTAATTACTTTTCTATAGGATATTCGTAATTTCATCAAGGACAGAATCCGCTATCCATCGTGCAACGAAAATGAGTGGTATAAATAGCGAGGGCGCGGATGCTGCGATCAACGCGGACAGAATAAAAGCCGAACAAAAAGAAAAAAAAAGCTTGACTTGGCGCAAAAGCGAAGAGGGGAAAATACGATCGGGGCTTCATAAAGAGTGAAAGAGAGAGAGAGAGAAAGGGCGGGGAGACTTAAAAAAAAAAAGACACGTTATAAAACGCTCAAGTCTTGCGTGAACAGGAGCATTTTCACACCCAGGAGCTTGATTACTGCGCCAAGAGAGAAAGACAGAAAGCGCGAGAAAAAGAGAAGAGAACCACATTTGCCGCTGAATTGTACACGATGGGTCGAGCGCAAATTGATTCGAGTCCAATTCGTGAGAAAAATCAAGCGCGATCGCGTGACGACGCGGTCTACTCCACCGGCTCCGATGTCAATTTCAATTCCCCAGGAAAGTGCCGCAAAATGAATAAAGAATTTTTGCGAGCGGAAGCTATTCGAGACGGCCGGATGCATTATACCCTCGGCATCGATCTCTCGGCGCGATTGTCGTGTACTTTAATTACTCCGGAGGGTACCTCCTCCAATCTTACTTATTTCGAGTAGATCATGGATAATTGCTCGGCGCTCCTTTTAAAGCTGATCATTTTTAACGGTGAAAGCACATTGATTGAAGTGGCCATATTGAATGGAAAAGTATGAGACTGTATATTTCTCCAATCCTTTTCATTGGAAATCAAAGCGGGCCATTTTGCTCGCGTCGTATTGTCTTAAAACGACAGTTTGTAGTGCCATCGAAGGAAGCTTATCGATTTCTTTCAAACGTCTCTCCGTTACCCTTTTGATGGTAAATTGTAAACTACGATAACGCAGTTTAAAAGCGACTCCAGATCCGACGCATCTGGGTCAGTGTTCCTGCCTTATATCTCTAAGGCATCGAGGGAAATAGTCCAAATTGCGTATACACTCACCGTAAACATTTCATTTCGTCCGAGAATGTTTATATAAATTATGTAGCAATTAATTTAATGCACATACTTTAGCTTTCCGATTCAGCGCAAACACGTCTGAAGCAAACTTTGATCATTTTTTGTTTTTATTAGGAAACTTTGATATTGAATTGAAAGGCAGCGATTTCACGAAATAAATATGGCAATAGAGTATGTACTCTCTTAAAAGTTCTCAGATAAAGAATTTCACTATTTGGAATAAGCAAACGGATTTTCACTGTCTGAAAATAGTGAAAATGAGAGGCTCACTTTATACTCAAGTGATAATCGCTACTTAAAAGGGGAAATTAATTTTTTTTTAATGAGTTTTTTCAGAGAGAAAACTCGTTTACTCTTGTACACGGAGAGAATTGGTTGTAGTAAAAATTACTCGAGTGCCGTAGCAACAATGGTCCCAATACATTTCCTTTGAAGTTAATTAATATAAAATAAAATTAATCCTTTTTATTATAGTAAACAGAAGAATTCAACTATTACTATAATAGAAAATTGCTATGTACATATCAAAAATTTGCTATTTATATTAGAAAAAAAAAAATGCTATTTCTATAGTAGAAATTGTTATGTACATGATTTTAGTATTTTTTATAGTAAAATTGATAAGTTGAGTATATCCGACTGTTCCTACAGAACATAGTAATTTTACTATAACATTTCTCTCGGTGTACGCAAAAAGTGAAATTTTCTCTGAGAATTTTTTTCTCAATCGCAGTGCACATTGCACAGTGCATACCATCGAACAATATTCCATTTCTCACTCCTCTACCTTGACGCCGTGCGATTAATGCTTAGAAACCGTGGCATTTCCCCTCAGGTTTACGAGTATCTTTTCATAGTAACTAAGCCGTAATGAATTTCATGGCCAATGGTCCTGACGCGCCGTGCCACAGCTCTCCATCCAATCCCCCGAAGCTGACAACAAGTCGCAGAGCTGCAATGCCGCACACACTGTTGGACTGAGTGCTGCGCCACGGTCTACGGAGCTGGAAAATTCATTAAATTAAGTGAACAAATCTCGTTAGCTTGTGTAAAATTTCTTTTATTATCTTGTAAAGATACCGCGGTTTTTCAAAGGCATGACTCTTTTACTAATTATTAAGGGGTTACACCAGTGTAACTTTTTTTAAAAACTCCAAGATTTTTTTTCAGCTTAAAACGTGCTTTGAACCCTGTAGAATGTGAGGCGAAAAGTTTCATACTTGAAAAAAGCATTGTTATTTTAATTTCGTAATCTTATTTAATACAATAAAGACTATTAATTACCTTGATTGGGTACTTATTTTCTCTTATATTATAAACATTTCTGACAAATGATACAAACGAATTGACGTGGAAAGCTTAACCCTTAGGAAATATTAATTCGTTTTAAAGTTATTAATTATCAGAGATGGCCTTTGATTTTGATTAATATATTTCATTAATATAAATGTCATTATCGCTTATTGTACATTGAAAGACTGCGGAACAAATTAACATTCCTCGCGTATAAAAAAAAGTATTCATTATCACTTTATTAAAAGTTATAATTCCAAAATATTGAGAGTAAGTTTCTAAAACATTTTCTTAATTCTTTCATTTCAAAACATCTTCCGCAGTTTCTACGAAATTTGTCATCCGAGGCTCAGACTCTCCCAGTAAGTGGTTTGACCCTAATGAAAAAAAATTAGTAAGAGTAGGCTCACTGTTTATCTTGAATAAACCGAAAAGTTTCCGAAGCTTCTACACGGAGAGAAATGTAGTAAAAATTACTATATTCCGTAGCAACAGTGAGACATACTCGACCTATGACGATTTTTACTATAATACATACTAAAAATTTCGTACGTACGTACACTGAGAGAAAAAACTTAGTAAAAATTACTATTATGATTAGGAAAGGAGTGACAGTCCTGATAAGCGAGAAATTTTAGTATGGAAAATAACAATTCATTTTTAGTATTAAAATAGTAACTTTTAAAATTTCAGATACTAAAAATTACTATTTTTCTTATAAAAAATTCTCACTTGATAAGACTGTCACTCTTTTCCTAACCATAGTAATTTTTACAAAGTTTCTTCTCTCAGTGTACTAAAAATGCCTACGTACATAGTAATTTCTACTATATAAACAGCAATTTTTGCTATCTACATAGGAATTTTTGGTATTTTTTATAGTAAAAATCGTCACAGATCGAGTATGTCCCATTGATCCTACGGAATATAGTAATTTTTACTATAACATTTCTCTCCGTGTAACGACCGCAAGGATATTTCAAATGTTCAAGAAAATGAGCGACGACTGGGGAGCTTCCTTAATCCAGACAATAATCGGCGGGGTTTATTTGAAGGGATTGACGAGCGGCCAACACTTACAGCAGTTGTTGCGCCGAGTGTCGAGTTCCTCTCGGCGCGCCGCCGCTGTTTGGCCGCGACTTGTCTGACAAGCCTCGCAGCATCGTTCCGTGGAGTAATTTGAACAGGTTCTCTGACGTCCCCTTGTCGCGCTCCGCCTTCCGCCGACCCCTGCCCGCCCGAAGCCGGAAACTCTTTGCTCTTCGCTCGCCGGCCTTTTCCCTCTTGTTTTCAATCCGAACGGCGAGCTTTTTCATTACAATAATGGCGCCGGAGCCTCCGGTTCGTACGGCCGACTGCGCGTCGTTATTACACTCTCCGCGGCCAGCGTACGTTTTAATGGGCAATTCGTGCGACGATTATAATTAATATTGATTTTTTAATTTATTTTATTAGTGCGTCACTTTTGTGCGAGCGTAGAGCACAATGCACCGAATATTATCTTACGGTTAAATTCACTTCGAATTTATAATAATAAATAATATATAATAATACTCCGCAACAATAATTGACATTCGCTTGTTAAATGCAAGCGATGTACTCCAACAATTATTGATAATGTACTGAGCAAAAATATCTTGTTGGATTTCTATAAAAAAAAATGTAAATTCATTTAAATAATGAGTTACATTCTACAGAGTTCTTTAAATGTCGATGAGGTATGCATTATATAAAATACTCGTCAAACTTCATTTTAACAATTTATTGGCTAAATCCGTGCAACATCATTAACATTTTACCGTATTTCGAACATTCGCGCGAAAGCTACTCTGAATATTAGAAATATCCACAACTAATTTAATTTATACGAAGCTCGTAATATACTTAAGTAGAACGAGTCAATATTCGGTCAGACGTATGTTGATTTAAATTGCGCACGCATAAATAATGCAAATTACCAAGAGACATACATTCGTTTCTAAAAATAATAAGAAAAATATAACAATAGTCCTACTAAATTAGCGCAGATAATCAACATAGCATCAATTAATTCTCACAAGGAATCCTTACGTCGGTTAAAGTCTCTACGTTATTATTAGTAAATACTGGAACTTCCTAACAGATTCTACCCCGCTAAGATTCTTCAACGCCATAAATCACTTTATTCACCTGGGCTCTATTCAACCCAGTGCCATTAACTTTGCAGAAACTATTAGATTCTTCAGAAATGATACCCCAAGTCCCGCCGGCCGGGATTCTCAAATTTTCGCCGGGCGATCCAGCGAAGCGCAGTTGCGCCTTTTTGCCGAGGACGAGCGTAAACAAATCAACGAATTATTTAGATCTAATCTCTCGTGCTTCTCTCCCTGCCGCCGGTCGGATCTACGCATTCAAATCTCATTCGCTATTTACCCGAGACAAATGCCGGGAGGGTGGCGCGAGACAGTGTCAATACACGTGTCCCGCGCTCGCGCGCGCGAAATGAACGCAAACATTCCGCGCTGTTCTCCGTCGTAGTCGGCAATTCGCCGAAGCTCATCGGCGTGGAGGTAAACTCAAGGCGGCGCCGGGGAGGGGGGAGGGGGTGCCTTGGAGCCCAAGACGCCGGCTGCGGGCCGCGCACAAGTCGGCAATCAGAATCGCTAACGAGCTTTCGGCAGACTTTACCGAGCCGCGTCTCTTTTTATCGGCCTTTGATTGGGAATTCACGCGGAGTCGATTAGGCGGAACTGTTCCGTGGGTTTAGGACTGCGACGCTACTTTCTCGTCCCGGGCGATCGACCGTTTGGCCTGTTTAGACTTTTTTTTATTTTAAAAGTGGGCAAGAAATTAATGAAGCGGGGGGGGGTAAATAATGCGATATTTCAATTAGCGGGCGCTCGGTGAGTCGGCGAGGATTCCGGTGGAGGGATGGGGTGTCTGGGAATGAAGGCACTGCGAGGGAATTTGGCGGAACGACGACTAACTCAAAGAAACGGCGGAACTCGTTATCCTGCTTGTTTTTAAATTGCTTTCGGCGCTCGGGGCTTGATGAATTTCAAAATTTTCGCAAAAGTACGTGTCCATAAGTTTATCTTTGCTTGGCTCTGCCACGGGAGTTCGGAGATTAAGATTCTTGGAGAAAATTGACGTTTTCGGAATTTAAATAACCGTTGAGAGTAGTTATCCAATGTAATAATCGCAAGCTATCTCTAAATATGAATAAATGAGATTCACGGTGAATAAGTCAATATACGCTTATTTGAAGTGAGAAGACTTTCACGCATTTTTTTTTAAGAAGATCGAGAAAATTATTAAGTGTATATGCACTACTTCAAAGTGATTTCACTTATATAGATATAAAGTAGTATTATTTTTTAATTACTTAGATTGTCTAAGTAATTAAAAAATAATAAAATTGATAGATTAAACATTTTTTATTTGCAAGCGTGATTATAAAATGTAATAATTGCATTTTAAATTAAAGAATATAGAGGAGAAATTATTGGAGCAAGGAAAATACTGAGATAAAGTCCATTTGTACTTTATCTTAGTACATCCTTTCTATTGTTATCGAAACGGAGAAAAATCTCAAGACGCAGAGGCAGTCTTTTATTTTTAATTGTTCGCATCGAGGAGTAGATGTAAAAAATAAAAATAAAGAAAGAATTATAACGGGACATAAAAGGGATAATGGAAAATCATACTGTGCTCATAATGGAAACGCGAGTCCTGTCGCATCGCGCTGCTGCGAATGCGTAAACTTTTGCCGTCACTTTTTTTCTTTAATATCATTCAAAACAATAATGACTAATGATAATCTTGATTAATGATCAACAAGCAGTATTAAATATTATGCAACGCTGTTAAAGAACAAAATTTATTGCTCGTCATAAAAAAGGATTTGGTAATTTTTAATTATGTGCAGGATAAATCAAACAGTAGGAATTACCTTAAAATCGTCGTAACTTGAAACGCAACGATAATAAATAAAATCGAGTAAACGTTTCTTCTTTCGAAAAAAAGAAGTCTCCCGGCAACATTTCCGCGCGAATGCAAATGAACAACAATTGAAATGTTAATGCGCCGCTCCCACTTATTCAGCATCGGCAATAATTTATCAAATATTCCAGCGTCGTATGCAAAGGTGTATTATATTGGCCACAAAACCAATCTAATTTTCAATGATTTCGAAGGAAAGGCGGACCATTTACCAGGAAGAAAAGGACTCGAAGGGTTTTAGGAGGATAAAGAGTGTGGGAGCTGCGAGCACAAACAGTTCCGCCGCACGAGCCATTGAATTCGCGTATTCGTTCCCTCGCCCCGGCGAGGACGTCTTTGCAAGGCGATATATATAACCGGCCGGGGAAGCGAGGCGGGGTAAAAAGAGCATTGGCGGTGGCGGTCCCGAGCAAGTCTAAAAGTTTCCGCAACGACGGCGAACCTCCTGGGCGATCGGGGCGCTCTAAATTAGCGGCGAATCGGCTTTAAAGCAGGCGATTCGAAGTCAGCATGGCGCGCGCCCTAAATTACGGGCGTAACGAGACATTAGGAGGCGCGGACACGTACCCCGGGCAGCTTCCTTCCCTCTCGCTCGCGCGGGCGCCCGGATACGCGCCGAAAAGCTGGGGCGGCTGCGCTGCCTCGGGAGGAGTTGCGAATTGAAGCCCGGAATGAGGAAGAAAGAGGGCCCCGCCACGATCACGAGCCGCGAATTTCAAGACGCGCCGAGCCAACGGGAATTCAATATTTTTCCGCGCTGCCAATCGACGTGGCTCCACACGTAGTGTACACGTATAGCGCCGGAGCGGGCGATCACTGATTGCGAAACGGAAATAAGCCCGATCGCTGATTTCTCCATATTATTCCGAGCGATGCCTGGAATGCGGCTTTCTCTTGGCTCGATCAATCCCGAAGGATTTTTTAGAATCTTTTCTTTTTACACTGAGAGAAAAAACTTTATAAAAATTGCTATTGTGGATAGGAAGAGAGTGACAGTCTCACAATAGTGAGTTCTGGTATCAGAAATTTTTAAAATTACTATTTTGAGTACTAATAATTTCTCGCTTGTCAAGACTCTCACTCCTTTCCTAATCATAGTAGTAATTTTGATTAATTTTTTTCTCTCAGTGCATTAGAAAGCTAGAGTGAACATTTTTTATACAACACTTTTGCAAAAAATGTGTCTAAATGTATCTAAACGTGTCACATTTGTGCAAAAAATATCATTTAGACGGAAAAATTTTGAGCTTTGTTCGAGTTTATTGTAAAGTTTATCCTATGTTTGTAATAAAAATCAGTGACATTCGAGTTTGTCGTTTATTTTTTGTTTACAACGCTCACGGTGGTTGTTGTTAGAGATTTTTTCATTTTTTTTTTTAAATTGGACACCAATAGAAAGTAAATAGAGGAGTATTTTTGTAGGAACACGGTTTTTGAATCTAGGAATGCTGTAACATTTATTTTGCAAGTGCCTGGAATTTACCGGCTGCGTGTGCGTATCGTTTTATCAATTGAACTACAAGAATGTGGGAGTAACATTCTTTGTACTTTTCAGCCCGGAACTATTAGCAAGATCGAGAGGTGAAAATATTTTCATTGATCCATTTACGATAAAACACGCATTTTAACCCAGTTTTCCTCATGTGTATTCACTGGTTAATTAATTGCAGTTTTTTCAGTCCTGAATTTAACTTGAATTTTTAAACTACAATTTTCGTGAATGCCGGCTTTAACGAAATATTTTTAAATGTACATTTGCTTTTTAACATCACTCAAACGAATGTATTCTTGATAAAATGGTATGTGAGAGCGAAGGCTAAAAAGCAATAAGATAATTTGCATTAATTCAGAAAATGTAAGATTATATTTATTTCGCCGAAATATATGCACGAAAGCTGAGATTTGCATTTCTTATTTGTAAGAAGTTAGATTAACTAAATTATTTATGAGTTCTCAAATATGCAGCATGCACTTCACGCTAAAAGCTTCAGACGTATTGTTCATTTCTAGTTCGACTGTTGAATTCACTCGTGGCTCTACAAGACTTTTGTCCATTTCTATGGTACGTGTGCGTAAGAACGAAACCAGTTCAATTAAAACGCAGCAATAAGAATGTATATACATATATTGCACGACTTACGGCTTTCTCAGAAAATCGCTTTCGTTATAATGCCTATTACCATCGTAATCTTTTTGACGACTGTAGCTTTGTAAGGCACTCTTGGAATTTCAGCTTCTTACATTCGTACTTTTAAATTCCCCTTGAAACGGCGAAATCACTAATACGCCCTTTGAATTGAAATGCCTTACAAAGACCCGAAATCATTATATAAGCTGCAAATAATTAGTGGCACTTTTTATTATTTAAAATATACATTTATAATATATACACACGTGTGCAATGCTGCTTCACATAAATAAAATCAAAATATTTTGCATCTTATATTTTATTTTTTAAATACATACTTTCTATTTTTAAAATTTCAATTACTTATTATTAAGAGTACACGGGGAGACATTTTATAGTAAAAATTACTATGTTGAGATATACTCGATGACTTTTAGTATAAAATATAGTTAAAATTACTATGTACATAGTAGAAATATTTATGGCTACTTTTACTCTATAAAACATAGTAAAAATTTCAATTTACATAGTAGAAATTTCTATGGCTACTTTTACTCTATAAAACATAGTAAAAATTTCAATTTGCATAGTAGAAATTGTTATGGCTACTTTTACTCTATAAAATATAGGAAAAATTACTAATGTACAAAGTAGAAATTGCTATGACTACTTTTAAAACTATAAAATGTAGAAAAAATTACTATGTACATTACATTTTATAGTAAAAGTCGTCACAAGTCGAGCATATCTCGCTGTTCCTTTGGACTATAGTAATTTTTACTATAACATTTCTCTGTGCATACCCGAAGCGACAAAGCTTCGTTATTAAAATCTTCACTAAAAATTCATTGAACCAATTGTATTTTATTAACAATCTTAGTGAAATATCAATAGACGCTGTTAATTCGTCACTCACTTCTCAAAGAATACGCACGGCAATTACTTACCTCGATTACGTAAAACAACGAAGAAAAAAAAACAAAATGACATTAATAATCGTAAAGGAGCCCCGCCACACCCTCTCCTACCGCAAAGATAAATTCTATAGCGAAGGAGGCGCTCGGCAAAGAGCACCCAAATTGCCCAATTCAATAAGCCGATACACCTAATTGGAGGCTCCCCGATACGTCTTATCGTGGCGGAGGGCGAGAGATGGCCAGAGCGCGTCACCCGACGTACCGATAAATCGGAAGACGCCGCCGTTTCGACGACCCCAGTGGCGTGCATCAGTCTCCGCCGACTTCCTCCAACCGTACGTGCAATATCTGAGCTCCACGTCTATATACAGATATACGGAGAGAAAGGGCAGGAAGGAGGGGTGGGGGTGTAAGCCCCGTCGACAGGGCTGAAAAGTCGCGGAACGCGGCGGCAATGGCGCGCCGTAAGATAGAGGGGGGGGGCAATAAAGTGGCCGTAGATAAGAGGCTTTCGCCTTATCTAAACAGCGGTAAGGAGCTTCGCGGAGAACTGCGCGACTGCACGCCCTGGCGGGGGTATCGCGCCGCACGATCTGATGTCCGCCGATAGAGCGAGGCGCGTCGGGCTGGGAAAAATTGACTGGCGCCGGGGTACTGTCGGCTGACACCCCACGCACCCTCCAAATAGATTCGGAATGTCGTCTTTTCTTTCGACTGTTATAGTTCCGGGGATGTGAGTCTTATTAATGTGCAGAAGTAAAAGGGGGAGTTATTAGATCTTCAGGCATGAAGAATGGCTTCGATTTTTCCGGTTTTTTCTTATTTTTTTATATTGGGAAACAATCGGTGATATTTTTTTAGGGTTCGCGTCTTTTAGGATTAACTGCTGAGAGAAAATTGTTTATTGCCGGAAAGTGTTTTTTTTTTTTTTTAATAATAAAGTTTCGAGATACAATTCTTACTTGGAATTCGACAGTGCACTGAGAGAAAAAATTTAATAAAAATTTATGTGGTGATAAGGAAAGGAGTGTCAGTCTTGACGAGCGAGAAATTTAGTAATTTGTAATACACAAAATAGTAATTTTTACAATTACTGTTTTTCATACAAAAAATTCTCGCTTGTTAAGACTGTCACTCCTTTCTTAACTAAAATAGCAATTTTTATTAAATTTTTTCTCTCAGTGTAGCAATATTTTCTACCAAGAGTTCGTTTATTTATGGCCTCTTAATGCATTGATGTGATGGTAACCTACATAAACGACGGGCGATTTCTTTTATAAAATAATATAAATACAATTCGTTACTGAAAAAATGGAATATTTTAAGAGCAAATTAAGGTCATTCATGATTTATGATTGAATAAGAATACTTATATTTAAGTCGATCCATAAAAAAAACGCGACGATCAATATTAACACTTTATTTTTAACATGTAGCACAGTTGGCATTATTTATTTATTTATTTTAAAAATGAATGTAATATTGTTAGTTACATGAAAAACAAAATTCACATAATAGTAAAATCATCGAAAATTAATTAATCTCCAGTTGTATTCTTCACTGTCGAAGCTCGTACTTCATCGCTAAAACGTGATATGACTTTCATATTTATTGCTTCATTCATTAAATGCGTGAAAGGGTAAATTACAAAGGCAAGTTCATTAGCGCGTACTCCCCGCGATCAATGTGTAAAGTAGTCAAATAAGAGCAAGTCACCCTCCCGATCATTCGTGAATCCGCAAACAACAATATACCCAATGAAGTATCTCCAACGTGCACACAAAAAAAAACTCCCAGCGAGGGCATTAAAGAGCAATTATTTAATTAACAATGGCACACTTGGACGATTTTTCTCCGAGCCGCTACAAAAAAAAGTAAATTTAATTGCCGGTCACGCGCGGCACATAAATTTTTCACCAGCGCGACAGCTCTCCAGCCGTTCGTTTTTCTTCCGTATAGCGTTTTGTTATTAGAGAGAGAGAGAAACAGAGGGATGGAGGGGAAAAGCGAGAGATCAGGGGGAGGAGGGGAAGGGAGGAGGGCTGCACGGTCTGTCTGGCCGTGAAGCTCGTAAAAGCACTGCTTTTTCGTGGGAAGATGAAAGGGAGTCAGGAGCAAGAGCATTTGAAACGCGGTCGGTCTTAACTTTAGCCGTGGCAATTCATTCTTCGTTACACGCGTTACACACTCGGGCGACGCCTGTATAAGCCGCCGCCCGCGACGGCGAACAAACACGCACGCAGCAGTCGCTTTATAAACGAGGCCGCGGAGGAGGAAGATGGGAGAGGCTCGCGCTTGGCGACGAGACATTTTTTGTCATTTACACCTTGCATATTTTACCCCCCTTTCCCATATAAACGCGCTCTAATGCGAACGTACATATAGGGGCGCGTAATGTATGTTTACTTTTCGTCTTATCTTATTTAAAGTTGGCCAAGAGCTTGAGTGAGACTTATGTCAACGGCCTTCTTTTCTTTCCCTTCGCCTCATCAATTTTTCCTCATTAAAACTTTCCTTACGGACGATGATTGAGCCAATAGTCACTTCATAAAAAGTGTACGCACTCTCTTCTTCTTCTTTTTTTTTTTGTTTTTTCATTCGTTGATATCAAAAAGAAAAGTGTTTGAGAACTTTTTTATTTCGTTCAACGACTTAAAGTTTCAATTTGTGATCTTTATTTCTCCGCTGTCTAATTTCACTGGATGCGAGCGGCGGAGAATGTACTACTGCAAGTAGTCCAAGTCAATGATAAATCGGACATACCAAAAGTTTCGAGAAATTGCTTTTTTTCTTAATTGATGTGATAAATAAACATTTTTTATAATGAAAGATAACTAAATAACAGTTATCTTTTTATCTATTTATTTATTTATTAATGTTAATGAGGCATAAACACTATACAAAATAAAATCGTAAAGTTCGAAACCGCATAAGAAATTTTCTAACAAAAAAAAAGAAATAGAAAATACTCTACATCAGTTATGATTGTATAAAAAAGTAAACATTTAGATCTCTTGACGAGAAATAAGAAAATTCAAAATTGATGTTAGAGTTAAAAGGAATATGAAATTTGAATATCCGCAAGCGAATGGAAAGAAAGTAGGGGAAAGAGGGAAAGAAAAATGGAGAACAATGGTTCATCAAGTGAGTCAATTAAGTTATATCGATAATAAAGACTTTCGTGTTCACGTCCTGCTACAACTCACTGAACTGACAGATGGAATCGAATAAACATGTTTTTACGGTATCGATGAATGATCAAAAAGGTAATTCGTGCGGGAAATTAATTTTTTCTTCCATTGGCCTTAAAGATAGACGTTACAAATATTTGCAAGAGAATATTGCTTATTATGCTTGTCGATTTTTTAAAATATGAGCGAACTCACTTTTTTATCAGCGAACAAAGTCGACGGCACGCAAGGTGTATATCGAAGACAAAGTTTTTAGATACAGTGTTCTTGCTGCTAAGGCATATTATGACTTTAAAATAATACACAAGGGTATCGTAACTCTAACAATATGGAAATTTTTATCCATTAAAATCTTCATAAATTGCGGCTTGCTACATATTCTCAGAAAAGCTCCTCTAGAAATGACTTTATTATATACGAAACTTGAAAACTCTTGTTACGCATTACGTTTACTTTTGTCCGAAAGATTAATTTCCTTATCCGCTTTTATTATAAACTCCGCGTAGTGTTTTCCACAAAATTGCATTATCAATATTACATTGCGGAAACCAGAAAACTTCGTATATTCTTTTTTATTCAGAATTTTTTAGATCACCAGCAAGACATTGCGAGGCAAGCACAACAAATCAAAGTGAGTGCTCCAAGTTACTGTGACGTAAAATTCATGTAGCCCGCGCAAACTGCTGTAAATATTACACACACAATTCCAGAAGACCCAAAAATATTTAACTCAATAAACAAAAAGAAAAAAATCCTCTCCGCTAACTTTTTAACAGAGAAAAAGAAAAAAGCTCGTTTCTTCCGATTCTCGAAAGCTCTCCTTCTTTCTTCTCGTGTCGCCCAAATGAAATTGAAGTACGCCGCCCGGAGTCATCAAAGCAAACGAGATATTCCGACAATTTGTGCATTCCATCAAACGCGAAAAATCTAGAGCGCGCTTATAAAGAGCTTTTTTTTCTTTTTGTTTTTGCGCCGCTGAAAGTCGAAGGACAACCAAAAAAAAAAACGGAGAAAAAGATACTCCCAAGTCTGGAAGCTCGTCGCTCCGTAACTCGACACCAAAATGTGGCCCGCTCGATTTCTTTCCTCCCGCGCGGCTAATGTCACCCTCCTTGGCTGCGTAGCGTCGGGTTACAAATTACGCGGCCGCCGCGGGGACATAATAACGCGCCGGCTGATGTATTGAACCAATCGTCAAAGTGACAGCGGCAGAGATAGAGATGTTTACGAAGCGAGAGGGAAGCGAATTCGGCGCTTAGCAGAAACACGGCGGCGGCTGTGCGCGTCAGCCCTCCCGCGCGGGTGCACGGGACCTCTCGGGTGAGCGCTGCAGGGCGGACGTCGACGTCGTAGCGGAGGCTGGAGGAGGAGGGCGGGGGTGGGAGCGGCGAACGTTATCGCTGGCGGCGACGCATGCGGAGGGCCGCCGCACGTCGCCGCTAGTCCTGCGGGACACCCCCTCCCCCTTCTTTCGGGGAGGAGGGAGAGAGAGAGGAGAGACGGAGCCGCATCGATCCGAGACGCTCCCGTCGGCGCGCTCCTATGCGGGATCCTCGCTAAGATACACGTCGACTATAGTCGTTACCAAACATTGCCCCTGGTATATTCCTCCGGCTCGTTAATAATGCCATTGATTCCCGAGGTGTGTATAGATACAAGCAGCTCGGCGACCTCTCCAGGGAGCCAGTGCGATGTTTAACTTCCTTTATTTCTTTTTTTCCTTTTTTTTTTAATCGAGCGGGATGTACGCTTTCGCGCGTCTCGCTTTTTTCAACGCACTGCCGCTATTGTTCTTCCGCCGTCTCCGGATCGCGGGAAAACAGCGCCCCTGCCTTTTCCGCTTCCTTTCCTCCTCTCGTTTGCTCTTATTTGGCGTTATCTCGCCAGTTTCGCCGCGTCCTCCGAGGCGATAAGGAATAATTCTGGAGAGGGCTCTCTTCCCTTTCCTAAGTGGCAATTGTTTTAACGGCTCGGGACATTGAAGGCTCTTCCACTTCCTCCCCCCTTTTTTTTCGCTTTATTCTTTTTCTTCTTCTTGCCGACTGCGCGCGGGTTTTGCTCCAGTTTTTTTTTTTTAACTGTGCTGGTTCTCGGGCGTTGCTTTTTGCATTGACTCAACACGTAACAGAGATCAGGCCTGATAAGGCGCAAAAAATGCGGCATGAACGCGGAGTTATTGAATACTGCGAAAAAAAGCGCCCTGGGCGGTGTACTCATTATGGATGCTGCTGTATTTAGCGGGTCTTCTTCCCATTGTTTGTTTTTTTTTTTTTTTACTTTTCCCTTTGAAGGTGCGTTTTCATTAGCTCTTCTGCTTTTATTGTCTCGAATGCTGACGAGAAAGTACGAATCGATATTGGATATTGGACGAAGTGCAATGAAATAAGTTTGTTTACGTCCGCGCTATGTCATTAATGGAAAAACGGCAATGGTATGACCTCTCGTAAAATTGAACAGGGACGTAAGACATTTTGCAATGAAAATTTAATAACGTTTTTTCATTTCGTGTAAATTTTTTTTTTCACGAGGCTGCTACAATTTTTCAGATAATGACGGTCTACGAAATCGTTTAAAGTTTAAAGAGCGCTTTTACTTTATGAATGACTACTTCGCGCAATAAATAACGTCAACCTTAATCCCGAAGTTCAGCTCGTTTCTCCTCACACTTTTGCACCAAAAAACAGGATTTTGCCGTAATAAATTTTTACTCTTTATAAATTTCAGCTTCAAAATTTCATACAGGCTCCGTTTCAAAAAAGAAAATCTCCTTTAAATAAAACAAACGATCAAAGAGTTTCCACGCAATGCTACCTGCAAATAACTGCCAACAAGAAGTTTAAATGTTGGTCGTCTATAGATAAAAGACACAATAGTTGGATAAAATGTGATTTTTGACTTATAGTTAGATACAAGAAAACGTTGTATTATTGAAAATACATTAAATAAGAAAAATTGAATAGTATTATTCATACTAACAGATATTAATTCTTAATGTTAGTATTAGTTGAATAATTCGATCATTATTGAATGCATAATTAAATAAGTTTTACATCTTTGTTCATAAATAAAAATTACTCGTTGGCATTCCAATGTAGAAATAAATACTCATTTAATAAAATTTGCATTAAACAATAATTTTTTACACAAATTTACTTAGAAACAATATTTTTCTAATTAAAATTACGTGTCCAACTACTACTTCTTTTGGACACGTTTCAAATCGTTGTTCTTTATATCGAACAGTTCTTTTTAAGTGCCCCTTTTTTTCATATAAATTTTATAACCGTTAATTACATGTAAGAGTTATAAAACATATCATTAATATTATAAAAAATATCAATCGAAGGCATTTTCATCTGAAATTATCAATTCAATCTTTTCTTTCGCCATATCTATATACAAGCATTGGGTCTTTTACCTTAAATTACGCGCAATCAAAAGTTGCAGAGAAATTTAAGCAGCGTCATTGATAATTGATCAACGGCCGAGACAACCCCCAAGTTTAAACACCCCCGAAACAAATGAGAGACGCCGAGGCAGCGCCTTGGGTAATCCGAGTCTTTTCTCGCTCGAGACTATAAATTTCAATTCTCCCGGAGCGTCTGGAGCGTCCGAAATTCGGCCGCAGGCGCGTGCGCATAAACAAGAAAGGCGCATAATTCAAAACTAATCCAGCGGCGGGCGCGCGCGCCATTAATCGTGTGGTGGGGTGGGAAAAAAAGACTCCGTTCCTGGAAAAGGTGGCGAGTCGAGCGGAGGGAGGGGGGAGAAAAAGTGCGAGAGGGTAGGGGGGGGGAGAAAGTAGGGGTTGAGTCGCGTCGTCACCTGGCGCGTTTCTTGGTCGGGCGGTGGCTGCGACGGCTGTATACGTCGCGGGCTTCCGGCGCCGCAATTATTTGCTGAAAGCGCGGGTGCGCGCCCCGTGACTGCCGCGACGCCGGATGGATTTAGCCGGGAGGGAAATTGCGAGTCATCGCCCCGCGCATAATGCGAATCTCTCGCGATACTCGCTCCCGAAGGTCCTCGGGTGCACTCCCGCGGCTGGGAATACTTTTTCGCGATGCGTATCGCACTGTGACGGATTAATTTTTCCTTCGCGCGGCGCTACTAGCCCGCGAGATGCCTCGGGAAATCTCGACTTATCTGCCCGGGAATTGAGTTCGTCAAAGCTTATTCGCTTCGGGTCGAACTGATAAGGCATTTTTCTTAATCTTTCTTTTTTATGTTTAGTTATTTATTTCATTATTTAGTTATATATTCAATTTAGTTATTTATTTCGTTACTTAGTTATTTATTCAATTATTCAGTTACATATTCAGTTTAGTTATATTTATTTAATTATTTAGTTATATACTTAATTATTGAGTTATAAATTTAATTTAAAAGTTTTCTGCATTCGATATTTAGTTGGCTATCCTGCATGTAAGGAATATTTAAACAAATTAATTTGTAATATTCTATAAATTCGTGGAAGTTATTACCGTGAGTATTATTATATTATAATAGATCTAGTAGGTGTTGATAACAATTAAAACTATAAAGAAATTATCAAAAAAAAAAAATTGTTTGTAAAAGTGTTTTTGTTCCTGGATTTTATATTCAGAATTAAAGGTTCAACGGAGAAAGAATAAATCTTACGGAAAGAATTGTTTTATAGCAATAACATATTGATATCAATGGATAAGAAGTAAAAGTTGTCAAACTATGTCTGAAATAAAAAAATGACCAAGCACACGGTAATTTAACCAAAAATAAATATATAAATAAAATGAGATTATTAAGTAAACGATAGATTAGAATAATGAAGATTGAATTTAAATGAAAATATTGGAACAAATATTTAGAACCTTTTTAAAAGCGACGACAGGCAGTTATGAAATATTTTACGAAGGAATTGGATTAGTTAGCGAATAAATTTGAGTTGAGTGACAACAAAATTGAAGGCGCGAATAATATTTAAATTTTAAATAATTCAAGAAAGTAACTTCATTGATAGATTGGATTAGTCCGACATCAATTCGAAATAAGGGTATAATAATAAAAAATACCGCTCAAATTGATGAACGTCAAAAATTTGAAGCGCCGAAATTGCACGCTATTACATTAACGTAGTATAAAATACAAGATAAAACATATCAAATACGCACATTAAAAGCAACACTTATCTAATAAGTAACTGCGCAATTCGCCGCGGCAACTATTGATTTACAGAGAACTGTTTAGAATTTCCCAGCCGGTAATTACGACAAATTCTCCAGGAATTCCGCACCTGGAGCGCATCGCGCGCCGCGATTATTAGCAACTCCCATTCGCGCGAGTTTCTCGCTTTGGGCGAAATTGCGCGCGGCGTCGCTGCCAGCCCGACTTTCCCGAGTGCCTTGCACTATAGGGTCCGCGGGTGTCCCGGCTTCCTCGGGGCGAGTCAAGGAAGCGCATCAAAAAGTTGCCGCCACCCGCACCCCCGCAACCCCTATCTTTCTAATTTTCCCTCTCGTCGGGTCCGCGTCCGCGGGGAGAGCAGCCGGGGCGATTATCTTATCGCGGCAAAAAAAGGGAGACGGCGAAAGGACCGACGCGCAAAAGCCGGCCGTGCAAGAGACGCCGGACCGGAAAGTACTCGGGCTGCCGGCTGCTTTTTTCTTTGCCGTTTCTTATACTCCCCCTCGTGCTTTTTCGCGCGGCCTGGCCTTCATATCCGGCCGCGACCATCTTTCCTCTTTTTGCTTGGCTCTGCTCGTTTGGAGAATTTTCGCGTTTCCTAGGATCTTCTTCCTCTCCTTCTTCTTCTTCTTCTTCTTCTTCTTCTTCTGAGGGTTGAAGTCTTTCGTTTAGCTTTTATTCCACGCGTAATTGTTGTTTAGTAATGCTTCAACAAATAGATAATAGACGCTTTCTTTGTAATTAATTTCTTATTTTAAATAATGCTGTTTGAATTTGAAATTGTGATACGTAGATTCTGCAAAATTTGTAAAATATACTCGAAATCTGGAAACAAAAATAGGAGGAACCGGAGGAGGAACGGGAAATAATAGAATAGGACCGAAAAATGGACAACAAAAAGTAAGTATAATAATGATAAATTAATGATCACACTAATAATTTTTTAAGCAATTTCGTTTCTTCATTCCGTACTCGCCGTTTGTTATTTACTACTTTGTAAAAGTGTCTCGATTTTGGGTACTTTACCTTATAAGACTTGTTTGATAAAAATTATTTTTTTTTTTTCATTAGTATTTATTAAAAAAAAAGTAAATATTTCCATTAAAAATGTTGCACAGTGCCTACCTTAAAGTTTGATTGTATATGTGTTAAAAACACGAAACTTAATCTTCAAATTTCGTGTCTTCAGCAATTCTTACCTAAAGCCAATCTTCCTAAGTAACAAAAAAAAAAAAAAAGAAGAAGAAGAAGCAGCGACACGAGTATCTAATTTTTACGCGGAAACCGGGTGAAAATGTCGTTATCATAAAGCGCCGTTACCCGAGCGATAAAAAAGAAGAAAGAGACACGTCTCATCGAGCCTGCGAACTGCGGCGCCAATGAGGTCCCTTCCAGTAGACTGCATCGCTCAAAACAATTGACCCCGCGAAGTTTCACCAGCGCTATCCTCTCGATCACCCTTTTTTCCTCGTTTGTGCCAATTTCTGTCGAAGTGCGTCCCCCGGACGTCGCGCCGCGGAGCAGAGAAAAAGGATACAGTCGCTCGCGAGAAGAAGCCACTGTTCTCCTCGGCGCGGTATTTATCGTCGGATGGAAGTGGCAGTTGCCCGACGTCGCCCCGCTCTCCTAATGAAACATCAAGAACAAAAAAATACCCAATTACCTCCGCTCGACACAGTCCGGCGATTCCCGCGTTGCAATCGACTTCGTCCACGGGATCCCCTCCGTCATTTCGGTCTCTCTCATTTCTCCGGGCCCGGCGCGCGAAGCGACAACGACAACAACAAAAAAAAAGAAAAGAAAAGAAAAAAAAAAACGGGACGACACTGCGCTCGGCAAAGGCGCGCGCCTCTCCGATTCGCAAAACTTTAATAAAAGCGGAGCTCGCGGCTTTTGATCGGAGCCGGGCCTTTTCGCTACACACACTGGCGGTGTAGCGAGAGAATAAAAAAAAAAGCTAATCTAGCGCTTCTGAATCCCGCGCCTCGGGCTCGCGTATACCTCTTTCTCATTCGGTCGAAAGCTTTGGGCATGAGGCTGCAGGGTGGGGGTATATAGGCAAAGTCCATCTCCAGATTACATAACGCTATTGCGACGAGCTCCCATTCGCGTGCATTTCCTCCCCCCGTCTCTCTCTCTCTCTCTCTCTACGCACAACGGGTTGCGAGGGGGAGGGTAAATCGGCCGCCCAATGGCATAAAGCACCAGAACATTCGGCAGAGTAGAATCGCACAGCGGAGGTCAATTATCCTGTTTGCCCTCCCTTCCTCCCCTCGTCTCTCTGGAGCCCTCGATCGAACCGAATTCTTTATATCGGCGCACAATAGGCGCGGAAGAGCGGTAATGGGGATGAATGGAGGCCGGCGCTCGGCCGCCGGGGAAGAGAGATGGAGCGTAAATAGATACAGATCGAGGCCTCACCCTTCCACCGGGCCACGTACATACACACGAACACACGCACACACACGCGCACACGTGGAAAAGATACAGGCGAGGAGGCCGGCGCGGCGGCCAAGTCGTCCGGGGGGCCTCCGCAAATTAATTTAGGGTGGAGGAGATTTCATGCGGGCGAAGTGGCCAGCGGGGAGATATATGGACGGGCGCCGGCCGAGACGAGCCAAGGCAGGATATTTATGAGTTTCTTAACTACGCTCGCGGGCATCGCCGTCTTCTTCTTTCCCCGCGCGCGCGACCACCGCCCGTCCCCATGGGGCGAGCTCCGCGTATACACGTCGGGGCCTGCGGACGACCGACTCCCCCCCTCCGATTTATGTAAGACGAGCGCGTATTAGTCCACCGGCTAAGGTCCGGGCGCGGGATTTTATTGGCCCCCGGCACAGACCGAGAAACTCCGCAATTTAGCTAAGATCCCGGCGCGAGAGCTTGGATATATGTGGCCCGAGGGTCGCCGCGCGCTATGCAACTGTTCATGATTTCGGCGTTGCGTTTCTTTTGCTTGTTTATCTAGTCCGGGCAACTGTTATCTGAGGATTATTGTGCTTTTCGAAGTTACAACGTTGGTCCGTGTTTTGGGCGTAATAATACTCCGCTTAACTTGGATTGGTTAATTATTTTTTATACAAAAAGAACTCTCATGTGTTTACTCCTTATTTACTAGATATACAGTGTATAAATCGTAAATGTGTATTTAGAAAATATTTGCTGCTGTGCTTTATCTAGATATAAAGTTTTAATGAACTTAAAAGTGTTGGTAATCATTAAAGCATTCCTTCCTTTGTTAAAAAGATGATAATACATTTTTTAATAAAATTGTACAAGCAAAAACAAAGGGTATAATCACTAGAAAATTTTAGTATGAACAGAGTAAAAATAAAATCGCCCCGTCGTAATGTTAATAACTTAAGAGAATTGATCATTATTAAAGCATTCCTTCCTTTGTTAAAAGAAGATAATACATTTTTACATAAAATTATACAAGCAAAAAAAAAGGGTATAATCACTAGAAAATTTTACTAAGAACAGAGAAAAATTTAATATCATGGTAACTATAGTATTTTTTTGTTTCAATTTTAAACTTTTTCTTTTCTGTAGTAAGTATGCTATAATAATTTTCAATGCAAACTTTTTCTTCCTAAATGCTAGAATGTAATAACTAAATGCTTATTAAATTTGCAAGAAAAAAAGATTGCCCCGCTCAATAATTTTTACTTATCCTGAATAAAACTACAATATTCTATCCTCTGTGTATCGTAAATCACCAAATGAGTACCTTGGGACTGAAATCAATTTGAAAAATGTACACGCGCATGTACTTAAGAAATAATCGCTTTATTACATCGAAAAGTAATAATTGAGCACTATATACACTGAGAAAAAAAAATTAATAAAAATTGCTATTATGATTAGGAAAGGAGTGACAATCTCGACAAGCGAGAAATTTTAGTATGCAAAATAACAATAATTAGTTCTCAAAATAGCAACTTTTAGTATTAAAATAGTAATTTTAAAAATTTCAGATACTAAAAACTACTATTTTTCTTGTAAAAAATTCTCACTTGATAAGACTGTCATGCCTATCCCAACCACAATAGCAATTTTTACAAAATTTTTTCTCTCAGTGTGCACGTCAACAGACAAGTGCATTAAACATTGAGCAAAATGAAGAACATCTCCGACAACAAATTACATCCGCGCCCATAAATCTTCGATTCCTCTGGTACCTTCAGCTGTCGTACACTCATATCGCCTCGATTAAAAAATAAGCCGCGATTTAACATTCCCTCTGGCCGAAACCACACACGAATTTCATTAAAGTACTCCTGCGCGCATAACTCGACCGCTTTGTTTAAAATTCCACAAAAGCCGTTTGCTCTCGGCTCGAGCTCTGTGTTCTCTCGTTCCCCGGGCCGCTGCTTATTTTTCCCCCCTTTTTTGCCTCCACCCCCGCAGAGAAACTAGGAGTGCCCGCGCGCGCACGAGAGTCAACTCGCGGGCGGTCAGAAGTTGGATCCATGACGATACTTCGGGGACGAGTTCGACTAAGTTCGAGCCCGCAGGGCCGCGAGCCCTGACGAAGCTTCCCGCTCGCATATGCACCCCATGCAAATAGAAATCCCGAAGCTGATGCGGCGCCGTCAACTTTCAGTTTTAACTTGACCCCCGCGACTGCGGCCTGGGCTCGGCTACCAACTTTGTCGGATGGGGGTTTGCGAATGGGAGGCGGAGCCTCGCTATACCTGACTGATGAAAAATGTCGCTTCGTTCGGCCGAAACTCATTGTCCGAGTTTCCGCGAGGCTGCTCCTTTTTTTTTTTTTTTTTTTTTGAGGTCGCCAGCGCGAACCAATTGCTCCGGTGTTTTTTGCGTGCGCGCCAGTGTAAGGGGGCAGGAGTAGATCGAGCGGGCGACGCGCGCTTAATGGAGCCCGATGCATCCGGCGCTCGAGGATCTTTTGGAATCGCTTAGGGGCTGCAAGAAGTTACGTTTCTTGCGCAAGGCTCCATCGCACGCTTTCGCGCGGATTTGATATGGTGCAAAAATGAGTGGAGAAATACTGTTATTAAAATTTTTTTCGAGTTTCTTGTTTATTTTTTTTTTTGTTATTATTTCTTTTTATAGAAGTTTTATGAGGATGTGGGAAAGTTTGTTTATTTGAGAATGTACTTTTTTTTATAATTATTATGGTAGAGTTCAAATGGAGTTAAAGTGGGAAAGATTTTTGTTCGTGTATTCACAAAAATTTAATCTAACTGGTAGAAGAATCCAGTAGATAGTTTGCTAAAACGTAAACGATTTCTACTTCAAATAAGTAAATTGCGTCGACTTCGAGTAAATATACTACATGATGAATTCTAAAATTATTCATTAACTGTTCTATTTAATATGATAAAAAGTAAAAAGAATTGATTAAATGTAAAAGTCTATAGTAAGTAGAAAAATATTAACAATCAACATATTTATGATAAAATTGAGCAGATCTTATTCCACTAGTAAATGTTATCTTGACTACAATTTATTTATAAATACTTCGTTTTAATTTTTTAATTTGTCAAAATTTTCTACCTTGAGTACTCGAAGGGTAAGTAATTAATAAATATTGTTTGTAGAGGTCGAGAGTGGAGCTTTATTTAAACAATTACATTGTTGTTTAATTCTTTTCATTTGATTCATTAATTTGAATGTTTATTTAAATTTTTATAGTTTGACATAGCAGAAAAATGAGAGTCGGGAAGCTAGAAAAACTATTCTTTTTAAATATTATTACAAAAGTTCTAAATTTGTTTAAAAGTTTAACAAAAAGCTTATTATTTACATTTACATTGTTACAATAATGTTATTATTTCATTTATAGGAAATTTATTCATTATTCTGTAGGATAAGAATTCATCGAATCAATATCTAGTCAATAATTCAATGAAAACCGCAATAATAAATGTGACTAAACAATTAATGGATAATAATAATCGGGATATACGGTTTCATGACAAATCCTACAAAGAATTGCTTCCAATGGAAGTTTGTTCTTCCACTGTAAAATGATAAATACATTTTAAGCGCTTTATATTGCACAATGCTCTATGATACAGTGCTATTGTGATCTCAAAAGCTGAACCATTTCACTACATTTTATATAAAAAAAAAGCTTTTTTCTAATAGAGCTTTATTGGATTCCTTGGAAATTGAGATTTATTCGATAGAATGAAATATCGTTTTTATATAGACGAATACTTGTTTATAGTTTATGTCGCGATAACGCTGATATAATGAAATAATAAATAAATTTGATCTCTGTGAGGGACCAATAGTTCCGGTATAATTAATATTCATAGATTAATAAACGTTTATATTTAAAATATTAATAAATAATATTTATAAATATTAATAAGCGTTTATATTTAAGCATTTCTTTACGCGGGCGGTAGCGCATGAAATATTCGATTACAGCACGTTCAAGTACTCTTAAGCGCCACTTAAAATGAACGCAGTCCCCGACTCTTGCAAAATATAAATTTGTGACATCTTATTAAATGTCAAAGCTGCGGGAAGGAATAAATTTATTAATAAACAATTACGACATTATTTTAGCGAGTAAACAGAATCCCTGATTTGTTCCATAAATGACGCATTAATTAATTTCTTGAATGCTCTTTTATCACAAAATTCAGTTGCTAATTGTGAAATCTTTAACATTCAAAAAGTTAAATAATCGTTAACAATTTTATCGAATATGTACACGACGCGTGGTTTATATTTTCCAATTAATAAATCTACGGGTAATAAATGATTACGTATTATCGTTAAAGATAACGCATCAATAATCGGATATTAATACGCTTTATGGTTTGAAACAATATTTAGCGAATAAAAATACCGAAAATGTGACATTCACTTGAAAATGTGAATAATGAACAATTTTATCGCAGTCTAACGCAACCTAACCTAACGCATATTGCAGCTTATTAAACATGTGCATAGAGTTTTTTCAACCATCTTATATACAAACCAAGGCCAACCTATGGTGTCACGACTATCGTACATACTTGCGAGTATGTACGATAGTCGTGACACCATCTAGTGGATATTTATAAATTAATTTAAAACAACAAAACAGTCGGTACACGCGGTTGCGAGAGATCGTGAGTCCCGCACTGCCGCTCTGTTCCGCGGCTGCGCAAATGCGTCTGCGCATATATGCGGCTGCGCATATGCGTCTGCGCATACCTTTGTGATAAATTACAAGCTAGTTGGTAAAAACTACAAGTGCAGCTGTTACACAATACAATTAATTTCATAATTATTGAAAGAAAATATACTTAAGTTTACAATTTTCAATCATTACCAACCTAGTTGGTATTTTTATCGAAGTTTAGTTTGTATTAATTACTACGAAAATCGTAAATATTATTAACTAAAATGATAATTAGTTTTCTTTTGGCAGTCTGTGATCAGTTTGCCCAAGAAGCTTGTTAATTTTTACAACCCATTTCTTAAATTTTACCTAGGTGGGTCTCTCAGTGTACGCACATTTAGAACGTGAACGGCGTTTCACGAATTAAATGTCGCTATTCACATTTTGCAAGTGAATTTCACATTTTCAGATTTACACGTTAATAAAACATTACGAAATTTATGTTAAAAACTACTAGATAATAATATATTGAATTTAACTAGCATCCAAAACGTCCATGTAGTAGTATATCAATGTTAATTATTAAGTTAATTAAACGAGAAAAAAAAGACTCATTTTTTAAAAAGTTCACTGTTGGACTCTCTAGTATACTCGATTATTACACAAATTCTGTACCGAAAAAATGGAAAATTTTTCGTTTTATTAATGGAAGCTTAAGCGCTAACAAGAATTGATTAGTATCTTTAGCACAGACGAGAGTAAAGCAGAGTGGCAATATTTTCCGCAGGGCGTAAGGGAGAAAAAAGGAAGAGGAATCGAGAAGAAGGCAGAGTAGGTAAAGTCGTAGCGGCGCGAGCTTAAAATTTTCGGCAATTAATCTTGCCTTAAAGTTTTATTACGAACAAGCGCCGCCCGCGCCGCCGCGGCCACATAATGCCCCGGGAGCAAAAGATGTAGACGAATATTAGGGCTCTCCGCGCCGATAAAACTGCGCTCGCTCTAATTTTAAAAGTTTAGCATCTCCACCCGTCCAACTTTGTCACGCCGTTAAGAAGTCCACCTAAACTGAATTTACAATTTTAATGCCTTCCGCAGCCCTAGTCTCACCCCCTCCCCTCCGAACATCGGCGCTTTAATTTTAATCAATTTCGTCTCCTTCCTCGCGTCAGCTGAAACCCTCCCGCGCCGATCTTTCTCCATCAATCAACGTTATTAATGATTTTCGACGTTGCCTCGCGACGAATTCAAACTGTAATTACCATTTTGCTGTTAACATTTACGTTGTGATTGTACAGCAACATTTCGTTTTCGGATGATGCATTGACGGCCCCTGGCGACTCGTTACAATCATTACGCTGGTCACTTCCGTGTTTAATTTACGATTTTTTCGGGCTGTTTGTTTTCGCGCATCCAAATTGAGACGAGAAATCGTTAATTATGGACCTTTTTTTTACAATCACATTTGCGAAGTCGTTATTAAAGTGTAAATTAAATTATAAAATTGTTCGGTATTACCGCGTGACAAATATTTACTAGCATGCAATTTCCCCTCTTATTTCATTCGGTTTACTCGCGCCGCGAAGCGCGCGAAATTTATGATTCCCATGAATGTATAAGAAGTGGAAAAAATTGCATAATAACTGCAATTTAGCGTCCTTTATGCAAGCTAATTGACATAAATCATGAAGCCCGGAATATATTCAAGGCACACCTGCGCATTCTCTTCTGTCCTACATCTGATTATTTCCCACGCTCCGAAAACACAGAGCGGCGAAACCAAGTCTTCTTAAAAGAAAAAAAATAAAATAAAAAACCCATCCCTCCTCGCATCTGAAATTCCCGACGCACGCCTCGGCTCCCCGCTCGCAAGATCCGTCAGCCTGCGAATTGAAATATCCCGAAGCCGGAGCGGGACGAAGTTGCGCTAAGTCCCAAGTGGTACGACTCCGCGTTAAATCAGGCACGTCCACCTATCGCGTTCTCCTCGCGCTCAATGGAAAACATTGCGTGTAATATTCCCAGGCAGCGGACAGCATGACTTATCGCGTCGGGAAATGGAACGGCGCGCGCGAATGAAATTCACCGCGAGCGCGAGCTTTCGAATTCATAGCTGGAGGGGGGAGGGGCGCGCGCTGGGGGGGATGTAAAGCATCAGAAAGAAGGGTAAGTGCGAAGAATAAGGAAGCGGAGCCGGGAGATAGCGGGAAACTGCGCCGGCGTAACGATACGCGATATGCCCCCTCCCCCCCCCCTTTTTCTCGGTTCACCGCTGGGAAGTACGCACGCGCGTATAGCCGTGCGCTTTCTGTGCATTGTAACGACTTGGGCGAACTTCGCGTTCGCGCTCCGAAGTTGTGAATTAACCCCCTCCCCCTTGCGAGCGAAAAACATAAAGGGTCGCGGCTCTGGAGGCAGTAGGTTTGTACGGCTGGGAACGTGACATTTTGTATACCCGGAATTTCGCTTTTTGCGAGCGTTGTGGATAATATTGCCTTCTTGGATTCTTGAAATTTTCACGCGTTGCTTGTGTGGAGAGAATCGGCAGTCGAGCTTTATAATCGGCGCCTTATTCGTCTTTTTTTTTTTTTTCAGTCGGTCGGGGTTGTAGTGGCGTTGAACCTTTGACCTTTTGGGCAGCTCTCGCTCCCTTTTTTTTTATTATTTTTCTTGTTTTAACAATTGGGCGAAGTAAGGAGCGGAAGGAAATGGTTCTTTGCGTTAGCACGCAAAAATTTCATTCGCAAAGTGTAATAAAGTGCTGCGGGTATCGCCCGCTTGTTGAGTAAAAGTTTACTTTTAGAAAGTTCGACTCGAGCTCCCGGAGCTATGAATGAAAATTAAGGTAATGCAATAGCTAGACAAGTCTGGGGAAATTCAACTTTTATTAATGTCTTAGATCGCGGAAATTGTTCTCGGCAAAAATTACAGCGGAAATTCATGAAATTGTGCTTCATTTAAGTTTAGAAAGTAAATAAGCGGCTACATTGAAAAATGTAGCCCCGTGTAACGGCGCGGGAGCGAAACTTTTCGAACATTACAATTAATGATTGTGTAAGGAATTCCTAGCTTAATTGGATGGAATTTTATTAACGGAAACAAATTTTATCCCTTGCGAGGCTTTTATTGCGATTTTAGTCATTTGAAAAGTCAGGGTAACTAAAGGATACAGTGAAACTATATTTTTTCCGCATCGAGTGCGGTTGCTTCTTCTTTGCTTCTTTGTCGTTCAATTTCTAATAAAAAATCCATTATTAAAATTCATTAAAATTCATTAAAAATAAGTTCTACTGCAGTAATTATTTATTCAAAGCAGATTACTTATTTCGCCTCTTATTAACGTTTACTGCGATTTTTATCGAAAAATATTACTCTCCTTCTTCTACCACAAACGAATCAGACAGTGAAATGAAAAAACTTCACTGTAAAAAATTTGTTAATTTTAAGGGAATGATTTACTTCAATAGTACTTATTAAATATTTCTTTGACCAAGTACACTTCAAGAACAACTTGAAACAAGTAATAGATTTCATTAAAACTAAATGAATTTCTTTGTTTCTAAATAAATTTAGTAGTATCAAAAAAAATTTTTTTTGACTAGATAAAATTTTTAATAAGTTTACTTAAAATTAACAATTTTTTTTCTCAGTGTTTTATAACAAAAAATTGCGCATGCGTTTTTTAAATCCATATGGTCGCGTGTTAATAGGGGAATGGAAAGAAAAGGACAAGTCGAAGAAGCAATGCGTCTTTCGGCGTCTCAATCACTCCTCAAAAGATATCGCTGATTTATATAGGTCCGAGCGGAGTGCGCGAACTGATTTTAGTCTTCTTATGCTGACGTCAGGAATTTCGTCTTTGTGCGCCGGGGGGAGGGTGGAGGGATGCCTTCGACGCATTGAAAACTCCGCCGGGCACTTTCTCGCAAACTCCGACTTTCTCAATTCCGCAGAGAGCGTCGCGGCGCGCGCGCCGCCCAGTCCGCTCGAAAAATTTCCCTGAGATCTCCATTTATCCGATTTTCCCCCGAAGCGAGACTTATACACCGGCGTACCGCACCTCGCATTCTCCCTGCGAATTTCCAGCTCAGCGCCGCTCGCATTTTAAACGTCGCTTTAAACGCCCGCGCGCACAGCGGACTCGCTTAACAAGCGGTTTATTAACAGTTACGAATTTTACGCAGGCTTACGCGTTTAAAGTGCATTCCCGGAAGATCGACCGATCGCCGAGCCCCGCGTATAACACCTGCAGGACCGATCGGCGATAAAGAATACGACGCCGTAGGGCTGCGTAGGGAGTATACGTCCTCTTCATCCGTCTCTTTTTACTTCACTTTTTTTTTCCTTCCCGCCAAACACCTTTCCCGCTGAAGAAGCGTAAACTCACCGCGAGATTACGCCATCGATTTTTATTCTCGCATTAACCCTTTATTTCCTTCCGTTCTCGGGCTCGCGACGATCGAGCCGCGCGCGTGGCTTCTCGGATAAAATATTTAAAACGATTTTACCCGCTCGCACGGCTTTCCGTAGATTACGAGGGCGCCTGGCTACGTGAATTACTGGAGTTGAATGGATTAATGGCGCGGGAAGGGTGGGGGAATTAATTTTCTTTTTATTAGTTCCTTTTTTTTTATCACTGCACACGTAGGTCGGCGCCTTTCTTTTTACGCGAGGATCCGATGCCAGAGGCCAGCAGCTGGGTGGAATCGGCCTGGGCTCGAGCGATGTTGAATTTTAATTGAGCGGCTCCAAGTGTTTGCAGCTCTTCGTAAACATTGTCGAAAGCATTAATGTCAAAACACGACGCACTCGGTGAAACCCATATGAAATGATCAAATGGACAAAGTGAGTTCGTCCTTGAGCTACTGAAATGTCATTCAAATGTTTCGTGCAGCTGGAATAGGATAGTGACGGCGAATTTCAAACGTAGCACGTTATATTAATTAATTAGGAAGATCGATTACTTTCTAAAATTCAATGAATGTTTTACGTTTTCACAAGCTTTATGCTTTTCATTTATTGCCAAGCTTTTATAAGTAACGCGTGATTTTTCCTTTTTTTTATTGGATGGTGCGTGGTATCTCGCGATTTACAATTAAAAATATTTTAAGTATTCTTTTGCATCGTAAAGGAAATAAGGTTTTATTATTGCAAAAAATTTCAGTTTACGGTATGAGATTCCATCTTTTATGTAATTTATAATAAAAGGTCTACTGAACTACTCATAAAGGTGTGATAAAGGTGCCTTTTCAGAGAATTATCCATTGGCAGAACTTTGCCGTACTTCAGAGTAATAATTAATTAAAATTAATTAACGAAGATTAATTAGTTGTTCATTAAGTATTTTCAAAACTTACATAGAGTTTACTCCAGAATTTCATTTTTAAGAGTATTATAGTCGGTATTCAATTTTGAAACGTTTAAACTCATGCAATAATCTATACAAATCGATAGATTGTTATAACAATGTTATATAACAAAATATACAAACTTAATTTCTCTCATCAAAGCGATAAGGCATCAATAAAAGTGTTTTCGATGATCAAACTAATACATTGCAAAACGCGCGTACTTTTTCTGATTGACGAGATGTCATAAAAAATATGCAAGTATAAAAATGAAACTGTAAATCCTCTTTTTATGAACAGCTTACTGCTTTTACGCGAATAAACTTATACAAGCCACGTGATAAATCATCGATGGAATTAAAAAAAAAAGCATTAAACATGCGTCCATTACTAAAAATTTCAAATTTATTTAAAAAGAACGTAATTCATTCTATGAAAAAAAAAGGAAACATCTTCATAACGATCTCTTCCCGTTCGCCAATTTTCGCAGCCAAAAATTACTGGCACAAAAAAAAGAGGCAAAGCTGCGGCTCGAATGAATCGCGCTGTGCGCACTGCAGTGGATTCGATTAAATCGGGCATTATCTAAATTATGCGAATTTGAATTGCAAATCTTAAGTGCGGCTGCGCGCGGTTCCGCTCGTAAAATACTCAAAATGGCATTTTCAACAAATAGAGCGGAATGCGAGGCTGTTATAAGCGAGTCGTCAGATTCTACATTTTATCCCGCATAAGTAGGTTATACTTACTGTTTGACGGGGGAGGGGGAGGGGGTACTCCGGTGGTAGCATCACAAGACGGTGGAAGCAGCCGGTCGGATCTTTCTGTAATACGAATCAGCTCGAATACCCGTGAAATAACCTCGTCTGCGTTTGGCAATTGTACAACTGCCGAGTTGCGTATTTAAGAGCATCGGTCTATAGTGAATCGATCTTGTGAAGAACGTCACTTTCGAGACCTTACGATTCTTCATTTTTCACCGCTGATTGGCGGATTTTGTATGCACGAACCGTGGAAAAGGACTATAGGATTTATGAAAAATTAATTTATTGTTCAATAGTTAAAAAATGATTTATACACTGAGAAAAAAAATGACGTAGTAAAATTTAGCATAAGTTTATTGCAGGTGCGGATTCGAAGTATGAATGCAATAAAATTAAATTATTTATAGAAAAAATAGAATATTGCACTGAAAGATTTATTAATTTATTTATTGATCTAAACCAGAAAAGATAAAATGATTTTCTAGGTACGTAAATAATTTAAAAATTTGCTTTTATTATTAAAGATAAATAATTTTTTTTTAATTACATATGAGAGTGGAAATATAGGACAATAAAGATGTAGTCGTTGATTATCGTTTTATTATTTTATTTCTTTAAATGTTAATTATTTTATTAATAAGTTTGTTTTTTAGTACCCCCTAGTGGTAATAAAATAATAAATAAATAAACAAACGTGTTTTGCTTAATTTCCATTAAGGGCAGTGACTCATCCGTACGCCTAGCAGTGATACGTATAATACAAATACAAACTATAGAAACGAATAGACAACTAAATGTTAGTTTAGTAGTTATCGGTAATTCAATCTCCTTTTGCTACAAAATAATTTGTTTCGCATAGAATCACTCTACGCATGCGGAGACCTATTTAGAATTTTACCAAAGCGCAACTCGATTTCTATACAGAAACGAACAAATTATCACCTTGAGCGCAATAATGATAGCGAGATTTAAATAATTGATCGGCGCTTGATTTAGATTTGCACAATTAATAAGCGATTCCCGCGATATATTATCGAATAAAATTAGCTCAATTTTAGTACACGCTCGCGCCTTAACGCCCCGTTGAATTATCACTTAACCTTTTTAGCCGGCAGGAGGTCCAATCAAATCAGCATCTAAATGACGATCAATAATAGAATTCCGGCGGCGCCTCCCTCCTTGAAAAAGTAATGGGGGGTCGACGCCGCTGCGAAAGGGCCAAGACACCGCGGAGGATTTTTCCGACGGGGAGTGCAAAGTGAACTCGACGAAATAAAATATTCAGGGTCGCGCGCGTTCGGTCGAATTTTTTTTTTTTTTATTGTTTTCCGCCACGAGTGTCCTCCTGCAGTGTTTTATGCAGTCCCGCGGCCAGCGGAGGTCGCTTGTCTATTCCGGGGCGCGGCCGATGTTTGCCGTTCGTGCGAGCGCGCTGGTCGGCGAATTAACCGATCGACTAATTCGCATTCGATGACGGCCGCCTCTCTGTTTGCATCTGCATTTTCCTCTGCCCTGCTTATTTTTCGTCGCGCACCTCAGCATCGCTTCGGGTGGAGTGATCGAATTATTGCTCGGAATGTATGATCGATTACGGTGTCTGAGGCAAATGTATAGTAGAATTTGAGTCATAGAGTGCTTCGTGTTTCATGCTTCTACACTGAGAGAAAAAGTTTGTTAATTTTGAGCAAATATTTATTGCAATAATACTTATTAAATATTTTATTGAATCGAAAAATTATTTTTTTGAAACTACTAAATTTATTTATTCATTTAGTTTTAATGAAATCATTACTCGATTCAAAGAAATATTTAATAAGTACTATTGAAGTAAATCATTTCCTCAATATTAACAAATTTTTTTCAGTGTAGTAAAGAACGCACATGGCAGATAATTTACGAGCGCAAGTAGAAGGAAATTAAATTATTGTTAAATAGTTAAGGCTGATGTTTATGAAAATTAGTGTCCATTTTTCCTGACTTTTAATTTTGACATTTTTTATAACGGGAGCTGATTGAAGCTTTAATAAAAAATTAAGCTTTGACAAGGAGTTCATTTTTTCATGGAATTAGAAGTTGTTTGATCATTATTATTTAATTATAATACTTTAATTATTATTGTACGTGATACAAAGTAAATTTCGTTTTATTACGCATAGTTTTGAAAGTTTAATTATCGTGAGTTTTTACTGAAAATGTGCTTTATCAATGTACAATTGAAAAAAATATAAAAAAAAAAAAATTACAAATAAAGCTGCGAACTACATACGCTGAAAATAAAATTTGTAATAAAATTTTTCTTACAAAGTCTCGTTTAAATTGACATCGATTTTTAAGTAAAACTTTTATTAATTCAATCAAATGTTTAGTTGAATTAATGAAGTAATTTTGTGAGCAGAATTTGATAAAACTTTCAGTTCCAACTGCAACAATTTTTTGTCCAGCGCATAAATAATCCACAGTTTAAGATTGAAGCTCACAAAGAATCAATAAGTATACAAAATTTAAATTAAAGTAAATAAATATAACTGTCAGGTTGCCGGAAAATGAGAGGCTGCTTGATTCTTTCCGACCCCTTAACACGAGTATTACGCTCTGATAAATACGAAGAATTAAGTAATTTTGCTGAGTTTTCTCGCAATACAATGGCAGACAATGGAAAGCGATAACTCAGCCGCGCGCTCGGGAGAGCTACGAAAAATCTATTATATCAATAAAACGTATTACGCGATTAGTCAAGGCTGCTCCCAGCGAGTGAGAAGGATATATATATATATATAACAAAGCAAGAACCAAGAGAGACGGAAATAACGTGCGAGGGGTTGAGAAGCCTCGCGCTCCGGAGGACAACCAATTAAAAGGGAGCTCCTCCCGCGCGGTCGCCGAGACCAGCAGAGACTCCCCTTCCCCCATCGAATTGAATTAAAAGAAATAAAAGCGAGGAAAAAAGGATAGGGAAAAAGCCCGGAGAGGAAACAAGCGCAATTGGAAACAAGAAAGGTACGAGAAGCAGCAGTCCAGGCCTGCAGAGGGAAAGAGAGAGACGGAACTCGATTGTCGCTTAAATTTCTATTTATTCCGGGACTCTATAGGAGCACTTGTACGCAAAGGAATTTCCCGCCTCGTACGCAAGCAAACGACGCGCGGAGGAAACGAAAAGGGAGTAGGCGCGCCCTCCTCCTTTTTCTCGGCGCGATCGAGCGAGCGAGAAGAAAAAAAAAGGGAAGGAAGCAGGGCGAAGGAGTAAAACACGTCCGGAGTCGCGCCCACCGCGATAACGCGTTTCTCAGCCGCGCGTTATATTCGCTGGGGGATCGGCTGCGCACACCAATTTAAAAAGGGAGAGCCTATTGCTCGACGCAGCGAGAAGGCGACGGGGAGATATAAGGCCAGCCGAGCCATTGTGGCTGGAATCGTTTCTTTTGAAACGTTTATACGCGAGCGACGACTTGGCGTCGTGTAAAAGTGTCGATGACCTACATAAAATCGCAAGAGGGAGGCGAGGATTAAGAAAAAGAAAAATAAATTTCTTTTTAAAGTCGCGGGCGTTTAAGACTGAATGGCGACGTTAACGCGGTGTCTTTACGTCCCGTGTTCATTTATATGTAAAGAAAGGATAAGGATTTTTATATAAACGCGAAGAAGAGGAGGGAGAAGAAAATTTGAGCCATCTTCTATAGAAATGAGGAAGAAGAACATTTCAGACTTGTCCTATAGAAATTATTTCAACGGAGTTTCATTCTACCGCTTACCGAACGCCTTTCAGAAATGGATGATATAATTATTAAAAAAAAAAAAAATTGTAGAAAGAGTATTTTCTTATTATTTAATTTATTTGAGATATTTTATATTATTGGATTATTTTCATCGGATTTAGTTAGCTGCAGAATCTTATAGCAGTTTGGATCACAAATCTTGATTATCTACGCTAGACTTTCATTTTCTCTGAAATGGGGGTCGGCGAAAATTTATCACTTATTTGACGTCGCCTTCCTGCGCATCCAATACAAAATAATATTTTTCTTTAAATACATTATTGTCGCCATATAAAGGATATTAAATGCCCGCAATTCCTTCGGATCATAGGAAAACAATAATCACGTCGTTCTCTAAGTAAATTTGAACTATGAAAATCCAACCATCAACGAAGGATATAGATTTCCGAGAGCAAGAACTTTTATCCAATAAAAAGAAGTTTTCGCTTCAGTACTTTCATTTTCCGCTAATTAAATAATGAAGCAAACATCATAACTGCTTTAACAATTTTATTTTGAATCGCCAAGCTATTAATCGACCGATAAACTTCTCCTAACGCTGCGCAATTGAACGCAAAATAAAAGTAACGCTCATTACTCTCGAAATTCCCGCTCTAATCCTCCGAATTAAAAGCTCCAAATAAAGCTGCTTTCCCGCCCGCACACTGAGAAAGAAGTCAAATGTTACTAGCCCTATACATCGTAATAAACGTTGAATATAACAATTATGACCAGATTTATATATTTATAGTTTTTTTTTTTAATAATATACATTCTGCAATCGATAGCACAGATTATTAAGATGTTACAGTAATATGTTATAGTAAAAAACACTAAAATGTATAATCAATGAATTTTACTATTTATTGAAATTTCACATTGGCAGCTATGACAGAAGAAATAAGTTCAAATAGTAATGTTTACTATACACATTTATTTAGAAATTTCGAATCTAAAAAAAAATTTCCTATAACAGTGGTTAAAGTAACTAAAGTATTAACGATAGTATTACCACTATACCAAAAGGGTACAATACCCGCAATCTTATAAAATAAAATAAAATAAATTCCTGTAGCTGCAAGACTAGACTAGACTAGTTTCCCACAGCCACTAGCAACCCCGGTAACTCTCTGCTAACGCTCACTATTTTTTTTATTTCTTTTTTCAAAATGCGATAAAATAAATCCGCAATGAGAGTTATGCTAAGAAAGCACCACGAAGCGAGATTCGAAGAAAAGAAGTTACACAATGCGTGCAGGTCAGAGCGATTGATCGTCGAGTTGGCTCGCAAGGCGCTGTGTGTGTGTGTGTGTATTAGAGAGGAAGCTTGCAAGCTCAATTTTCCTCCCCGGCAATTCGCTCTGCACAGGCAGCAGTCTGCTTGGACTTTGTCCGCGTTAAGACGCCGGCGACGACTACACGGAGGCAACGCCAGCAACCACGTTGGCTGCGTCGGCAAACGCAAGGGGGACCGACGCGTCTTTGCGAACTTGCGCCCGGGAGCGAGACGGAAGAGGCCGCTTCTCTCTTTCTCGCCCGGGCGCACTCCACGGCAGCGAAGGCACGACTACGGGGTAATAATAGCTCCAGTAACACCATCTTAACCATCGCGCACCTTCTCCTGTTGCTTCTCCCCTCCATCCCCTTCTCGTTGGGCTCACGGTCGAGTTTATGGGGTATCGTTAAGGTATATGTGTGTACATAGCTGCAGAAACATGCGCGGGAGCCCGGCGAATATGGAATAAATTATCAGGACGGAGGCGGCCTAAGAGAGCAAGAGAGAGAGGGAGAGATACGCTGAGAATCATAATTATTATTAATGTTTCGTAAATTTATCAAGGTACGGCGAGGGCCGAGCTTTCGGCGGCTGGGCGAGCTTGCGCGTATAATGCGAAATATAAACCGGAGTAACGATAGCGATCCCGCCGCCATAGTCCGTCGCGTCTCGCGGGGTCTCGATATTTTCGGCTTATTTATGAATGTAATCGTTCGCCGTAAATTCACTTTTATTGGCGGCGGAGCTGTTAAGAAAACAGCCGGGCGGCGAGAGCTTGCGGCCGCTGTCCTCGGGTGGAAGGGAAAGCGAGAGGCGAGGTTGGAGAAAAAAGTAAAGCGAAGGAAGAGAGACGAATGCGCGATATCGGCGAAAATGCTGAGAAATTCGGGCGGCCCTCCTTTTGCGTCAGCCAGTGGATTTTCGCGGGCGATCCGACGAATTATTATTATGTCCGGCCATTCGTTTCGGGGCGCGCGAGTCTCCCCTCCGGCTGACGCTCCGTCGACGCGCAGTCCTCGCGGCTAAATGAAAATTTTTCGCACGCTCCTTTCGTCGGTCCGCTCCCCTCAGGCCTGGAGCCGTGACGGTTTATTACGTCGCTTTCTTTCTTTTACGAGTCCGAGCGCGCGCGCATTCGCAAAGCGACCCCTTCCCTCCCGAGCAAAGCAAACTTTTCCTCTGCACTTGCGTACACTTTCAAATTGTATGCATGACACTTTTCTTAATGAAACTGGTATTATGTCCTCGGAACGTTTCGCTCTTTATTGCTCTTCTTTTATGCAGTTAAGTAAGTAAAGGCTACCTGATTGTCTATCTAAAGTTTTTTTCCCTGCGAATCTATGTTTAATTACATTTTTTATAAACTATAAAAATAAATGTGTGTAAATTTATTTTCAATTTAATTCCACTACTGTATCTTAATCCTACAAGAATTAAACGTTTTTTTAGCCTCGAAATAGCAATATCCAGTCATAGGATGAAGTAGGAACAAGAACATGCTTGTCTGACTATATCGGACTTGTTCTACTTAATGCATTTAAGTAAGTTAAGGAT
The DNA here is from genome assembly GCA_018906775.1 of Sycophila sp. Sp_5. Taxonomy (NCBI): domain Eukaryota; kingdom Metazoa; phylum Arthropoda; class Insecta; order Hymenoptera; family Eurytomidae; genus Sycophila; species Sycophila sp. Sp_5. Next base: position 2,861,399 of record JACCID010000018.1, read on the forward strand.
ACCCGATTGTCTTTATTTTTATTAATCTTCGTACAACATGTCTGATCACATCTGGCTTTTTCCACTTAATATATTTAAGTAAGTTAAGGCTACCCAATTGTCTTTATTTTTCTTAATCTTCATAACAGCGTGTCTGACCATATCAGACTCGTACTACTTAATGCAGTTAAATAAGTAAAGGGTATCCATTGTTTCTATTTTCTTCATATTAAAGACATTTTTAGAGTTTACTTTTCTCACAAAAAGTTATAATATAATTCAAAACAATTGGTTCTCCGATAACATTATTTCGTTAAACATTAAATCATGTGTTAAATAATCGATAAAATTGCCGGTTAACTAAAATGTAACATGTTGGGAGTATATTTAATCGTTAAATAATAATCTTTCAATGTAAAACTCCTTTGCTATTTTCAAAAAGTATACCTGTGCACGATTGAACTTAGTTTTGCTTACCTAGAGAGAAAATGACGTTCCTGCTATTGACATTAAAAAATAAGGGGGAGCATTTGGAGCGTCGTCGCCGTAAAAAATAGACTTTTCTTCCATCTCACCGATTATTTTTTATCCGCTCACTTTTTTCTGATAGTGCAGAGAGGGGTGTACGTCCTATAGATCCTACCTATAGTAAAAAAACAAACAAAAGAGAATAAGAAGGAAAGCAAAAGAAAAACGAAAGAGAAAAAAGGAGAGAGGGTATGATAAAGAGAGTGAGAGAGATAGAGAGAGAAGCAAGGGTATAACAGAGGCAGAAAGAGCCCAGAAATAGCCATAAATTGTCTTTATCGCACTCGAACGATATTTCACATTAATGCCGAACCGAAATAAAACGTCTCATAAAACGGGAGTTCAAAACAATCCGGCAATCGGGCGCAAGTGCGAGCGTGTACCTTTTTTGTAAAGGTCGATTCAACTTTTCCAAAGCGGCCGACGCGCTGGGAATAACCGCGAGATATTCGAAAAGCGGTAAAGCCAGTTTAGTCGTGCAGTGAAGTAAAAATGAGAGTTACCTCGAAAATTTCTCCGATCAATCATCCACCACTAATGACGTTTATGTACACGCTTTCTTCACCTGCGTAAAATTTTAAAATTATCCTCGCTCCTTTTCAATTTTCGTCTTCTTCGTGGATCAAAAAAAAAATACAATTCCTTAACGTTGTTTTAATTAAAGCAAACACTGAGAGAAAAATTTGTTAATTTTAAGCAAACATTTGTTGCAATAGTACTTATTAAATTTTTTATCTAGTGAAAAAAAAAATTTAACACTACAAAATTAATTTAGAAACAAATAAATTGATTTAGTTTTAATGAAATTGTTACTTGATTCAAAGAAACATTTAATAAGTACTATTGAAGTAAACTATTTCCTTAAAATTAACAATTTTTTTTTCAGTAAACGAATTTGAACATTTGATACTGCGTTGAAGGTGAAGTTATACGTAATAACATTTTTATACTAATATAGTAAAAGTAATATTAATGCCACGCAGTTAGAGAGAACAAATTTAAATGCACTCGCTATTTTGAGATTCTATGAACTAAGAAGAGAGACGGGCGAATGCCAAGTTTAATCAAGTTCGCGTAACACAGGCTCTGAAATAATATCATGTTACGTCTCTGTAAAGTTAGGTAATGCGCAAACTCGCTTGCCACCTTGGAACTTTAAAATTTTGATTAATCCACCATTCATTTTCATGATTTCTTCATTTACGCGTCAACAAAATTTATTTATTATTACAATTACAAATAAAAGCATGTGACTACTTTGAACACTGTTCGAAATAATTTACGTATGCAGACTGTGCCTGGTGAATTGTAAGACGCAAGCACTTCGAAATTTTGGAAGGAAACTTCGATTACATCAACTTTGTTCGAAATTCTCGCTGCAATGTTAACAAAAGAACATTAAAATAACTAACACTACACTGCCTTCACTGTAAGTTCTACCGCTAATTCTATTTTTGCAAGAACACCGAACAATATCGTTTTACCTGCGTTTATTAATCAAGTTGCATTTGTTCAAAAAAAAAAAAAAAACAATAATAAATATTTTAATTTTACCTTCCTTACAATTTTTTAATCCTACAAGAATTAAACATTTCTGTGCTCAAAACGCGAGAAATACATACATCGCGTGTCTGACCATGCCCGACTTGTTCTACTTAATCCAAGCGAAGCGCCTATCCATATCCCTTTTTCCTCACCTCAGCCTTCCTCGCGAGTATCCCAAGCGACCAGGCTGCATCCCCGAATAAAAAAAAGCGTACTCGCCTGAAAAATAAAAACAAAAAGGAAAGGCGCACAACAGCGGATTCGCGAAAAGAGGCGAAAAATAAAGTCGACCGCGTACGTGCGTCGCATGCAGCTGGCGCAAAGATAGGACACGAAGGGAGGGCCGGGGCCGATCCAAATTTTCCACGTGCGCGATACGCAAAGAGATATGGAGAGCCTGAGGGGGGAGGGGGGAGGCGCCGCCCGATAAGCTGGTCGCAGTGGAAATCAACGGACTCGTATATACCTCGGGAGCCCGCGCCGGAAACCTACTCACCGGGCCGCCCGGCTTGTACACCGAAAAGCGTGTCCCATCCGCGCGCGTGTTTGCTAATATCGTGGACATGTCATATCCGAAAGCCAAACACTCCGGCGGCGTTGGGGGGAGGGGGTGGACGGGACGCTGCCGCGGAACCGATGGCACGTGCGATAGCCGGGCGTCCATTAATTAGAATCGCGTACTCTTCCAAGTTGCGCTGTGGCCGCAGCTTTCGCCGACGCAACGACGCGCGGTGATTGTACCGAGTCGACGGGAGATACACTTTATTTTAATTTTTTTTTTTCGACTTTTTACTTTTGACGTGGCCGCCACTGCTTATTGTAAGCTTCGTATTTGTTGGTGAATTTAAGATTTTATTTGTAGGTAAATTTACGCGTTTATTTATTTTTTTTTAATCTAAATAAATCTTGAGTACTCTGTAAATTTAGTGCAGTGAAATAACGAGTGGAATTTTAAATCAGCGATATATTTCACTGCATTCAATTTGCAGCGTTTAAGCTAGCAAATTAAAGACAGATCGAAATCTAATATGTGTAGTATTTTCAAAGCTTAAAATTAATGTTAAAAATATTAAGTGCATGTAGTTTTTAAAAAACAAAGTAGGAAATAGCAGAGTCAGAGTGCATCTTCATTCTTTTAATTAAATAAAAAGTAAAATAATAAATATTATTAGCATACCAACTTACTAAGAGGTAATTTAATAAACAAAATTTATGCAACAAACTTATTTCATGGAAACTGTATATGAGTAGGGTGTTATAGCGTTACGTAAAATTTGTATATACATAAGCAAAATTGAAATAATACAGAGTCTGAAGTAAATATTTAAAAAAAAAACTGGTTATTTATTTATTTAATATAAATTCAACAAACTAAAAGTCTTTACATACAAAAAAAAATATACATATACAAAAGGTATAAACTATAATAACTAACTTAACGAAAATATAAACAATATATAAACTAATAATTACTTGTGAAAGAACGTTTTTAATTGACCAATATATTCAATTGATCTTAAAGAATTCCAAAATCTTTTCAATCTACCGAAGGTGAAGTAAAACCTAAATTTGAAGTGACAATTATTTTCTAAAGTGGATCTATGATATCTCATATTATACGTAATCTGCTTATATTAGTGATTTTTTCCTTCAAAGATTTTTATTTTTATTAAAAAATATAGTTTTCTGTGCTCGAAATAAACTGCGATTCACTTTGAAATCTACTTTGGATAAAATACAAGTTTGTATTTCCAATTGGGTCACCTTCTAGTATTACATATATCCACTCGAACATAACGTAAGGCGTCCTTAACATTTATTGTTTATCATTTTATCAAACTGGTTGTAAACTATTGTCTAAATAAACCCTTTCTAATTAGGCAATCTCCGTGAGAGCTTTGATGGACCCCAACGAATATACAACCAAATACCCTCCGGTATAATCTCACGTGCATTATTACACAAATTATATGCACACACACACACTTTGGAATACGAACTGCAACATTAGCAAACAAGCGTGTATCAAATATTCCGCAGCAGCATTAATATTAAATTTTAATAAATTCAATCATCAAAGTAGAATGCCCCTTTAAATTAATTGAAACCTTTGGCGAATAAATTCGCTCGTCAACGCGTGCCCAGAACAACGAGAGAACGCATTTTGCTTTTTTTTTTTTCATTTCTCCGTTTCCTCGTGTTTCGAATGGTATCATCCAATACGGCCACGGTTATTGCGCAACGAAGCCAAGCCGAGCGAGGGTTGCCTCCTCTACTCCGGCGGGCAGCATCCGTGGGGATTGGAAATCACGCAAGCTTGTCGCTGCTTTCTAATCTCTTTTCCTCGTGCTTCCGACGTCCCGTTTCTTGCCGCCGTTGGGGCTTTGTGTATATAAGGTCCGATGCTCCCGCAGGTGGACTAATTAAACGTTGTTATTTTAGAAAATTAATTTGGCCGCTTGATTGCTCGCGACAATGGGCGAAGTACGAGCAAAATACTTCTTTTTATTTATTTATTTATTACTAGAGTGTGGAATAGCCTTTTGATACAATTATAATAGATACAAGTGCATAAATACATATAACGTTATTTAAAAATTATTCGAGTTATTACAAAAATTATATTAATATAATTATATTTATCGAGTTATTGCTGATCAGCAGAGGAAGTAAACTCCTTTCTGTTTGCTGGTCTGGCTCTATATCAAAACTAAGACCTTAAGAATTAGGAAAAATTTAACTATTTATTTAGATTCTATCACTGTTGGAATTAATTTAAAATGTATTATTGTTATAAAGATTTGTATTTGGGAATTTTATTTTAATAATAAAATACGCTGGGAATTCCTTGTGAAATATTACCATTAATTTAAGTTCTACTCAGAAAACTGAAATTTGAATAGAAGCGTTCGCGAGAATCCCAACTGAAATGTAGGTGAATTCTCCGTAGAAACCCGATGAGAGTATACATCTATAGATGATCATATTTACCTCATAAGTAGAATCTAAGCTCAAATATCCACTTGATTCTGGACGTAATAATAATAGAATAATAAATGTAATAATTGTGTTATCGGATAGTTGTGAATTGGTCTAAGGAAGATTTATGGGATCTTGAAGTTTCGGATAATAAAAGAATCACTATAAGGCGATTTATTTAAGATTCAATGGTACAAAGCAGTTTATTGATTTTCATCGATCGAATAATAATTAGGCCGCCGCGTAACGAGCACTGACTACTCTTGAAATTCCGCCTGCACTTGTAGGGTTCGTTATATAGAAACAATCGGAACCACACGCATTTCTCGAAGGTTCTGCAAATGTCGGAAGTAGAAATAATGTAGAAAGAAATAAATAAATATTTTAAGTTTTCCAAATATCCTACAAATAAAAATTAATTAATTTCGGCGGCCTTTCGCGTGGCAAGCTGATCCGACGGATTGCGGCTTTTTTTTTTGTATCGGCCATTGGATATTGTTTTCGTTTGTATATAGACGAAATATTTACAGCGGTTAAGCGCCGAATCGCTTAGCGATTTTTTGTTTCGACGGAAAAAAAAAACTATATCGCTCGAAAATTCATTTGCAGCTTTAGTATTATACTGCGCAGTGTGTAGGTTGTTCCGGTAAAAACGAACGATGGCTTATCGGCTTGAGTACTGTATGTCGATTTAAAATGCAACGATAAATTGCCCTGCTCTGCCGACGTGATTGATTTAGTTGTTTTCTATTTTATAATTTAACGTTCGTTATTTAAAAGCACGAAATGATCTATTTATCATATTTATTTATATAAATCGTCAACAATCATTGCTCACGTTTGTTTTTGTATTTTAGTGCAACAAAATCTTCGATCAAATTTTTGTTAAGTTAACTTATAGATTGGGAATGAGTATCGGCATTATTTACTTTTCAGATATTTACGGATACTTTGTGGATTTATTTTTGATTAACGTAATTGTAATTAAAATAAATTCCAAAATTATTAGAAAATTTAAACTTAATTTAGTCCTTTCACTAATCGAATTCTTTTTAAATGCTTTAGAACATCCTGCCAGTTTTTGAGAGAAGATTTATTAATCTTATTATCAAAGCTTAATTATTTCATCAACTATTCAAAGTATACTCGATCAAAGTAATGGTACATAAATCGTGGTGTCTAACAATGAAAAACGGACGATAAAAAAGGATTATTTTAATGTTCCACTTTTGGATCAATAGAGTGAATTCTTCAAAAATTGATATACGAATTTATCCAATTTTGGAAGAGTTTAATAGCGTAAAACAGCGAATAAGATACGACTTATTTACTCTCTAAATTTGAAAATGTCAAATTCACATGGAAAATGTGAATAGTGACATATTTTATGTGAAAAATCGTTCACACATTTAGCATGTGGGCGGATTTTCACGCATTAAATGTCACTATTCACATTTTCCAAGTGAACTTCACATTCCCTAAGTAAATTTCACATTTTCCAAGTAAATTTTACATTTTTTAAGTGAATTTAGTCATTTTCCCAGTGAATTTCACATTTTCTAAATCGATTTCATACTTCCCAAGTAAATTTTACATTTTTTAAGTGAATTTCACGTTTTCTAAGTGATTGTTACATTTTCCAAGTGAATTTCACATTTAGCGTATGAATTTCACATTTTCAGACTTACACGGAAAAAAATAAGTTTTTCTTCGTCACCAAGCGTCTACCCAAGACACTTCCGAGAGAAAAGGGACTTAGCAATGGCTTCTCCGTGCTTTTCTCGCGCGGCGAGCGGCCTGCAGCCTGGGGGCCTCACCCCCCAAAGTCTCGACTCTCGCCAGGAGGCAAAGTAGCGCGAGTCCGTGTGAAAACTCGCTAGATTTTTCCATTCTCGCAGTGGGTCGCGAATGGGCACTTGTCCCCGCTGAGCGCTCGGGGGGGATCGGTGGGAAGCGGGTCGAGACGTCGCCTCGTCTCTCTCTATAGAACGGAAGTAGCTGCGCCGTCGGGGATGCCGAAAAATCTTGGGGGAAAAATTCCGGCTTTCTTATCCGGGGCACGTCACGAGGAGCTTCGGAGACACTCGGGCTTCGACGCGCCCAGCGATTCCTGTTCGTCTTACGACGCCGCGCTGCTTTCAGGGGCTGACTAGACGTATGGAATTTCCGCTACTTTGGGATGTTTTTTTGAGGGATGGTGAAATCGAGTCGATCTGGAATTTAATGCGCGACCTTCCTGTCTTCGTCGGAGTATATTTCGAATCGCTGTGTTTAGTCAGGACTTGTTTTTTAAATTATGCTCTCTAAATCTGAAAATGTGAATAGTGACATTTAATAAGTGAAAAGTCAAAGATTTTCACATAAAAAATGACACTATTCACATTTTCTATGTGAATTGCATATTTTAGATTTAGAGAGTGATATTATGCATTTATTTTTTGATGAAGCGTAATTTCTTTAATTTGGGTGCAATGCGCTATAAGGAATCAATGGAGAACCTTCCTGCGTAAAAAAATTTTGTAATTTAGACTTTGGCTCGGGTCTGTTATCATCGCAGAGTCTCCGTAAGCTTTGTCCTTCCGGGAGATGCTCGGAGCTACAGAAAGATGAAACTCGTAGGTTTTCGTGCTTTCTTTTTGCCGAGCTTAAACTTAACGTACAGTTATTTCAATTTTCTGTAACAAGTGTACGTACGGATGTATTTTCTACTCAGAGTTCAGCGAACAAGTTTGAAGACTTATCTATTTATTCGAAAGAAGAGAAATATTTATTTTCTTTTCGTATAAATAGAAAGAAAATTCAAAATATCATTTTCTGCTTTGCACTTTATCGGTACCAGTGAATATAATCGTTTCATATTCATCGACAGTTGTAAGGAGAAATTCATCGTATTGTATAATTATGTGTGAGGCTCCAACAATTAATTCACTGCCCTTAGCAAGTCTGATAATTTATTCAATGTTAATTTGCATCAGTACGTTAATACTCAAGAAAAATGAATAACAGCGTGAAAAATCGTTTAAGGAATCGGTTACTCCTGCCTCGCTTACAAAGCACAATTAATTTTTTTTAAAACAATTGTTCCATGAAAAATTCACGTCGAACCCTGCAGAAGCAAGAGCGATAAACACATCGCCCGGCAAATAATCCAGAATAATCCGAATCCAATTTCCTCCGCATCCGATCGAAACAATCGAACAAAATCCGAATGCTCGCATTCACCTTTTTTTTTTCGTGTCGGGGAACACTCGTCAACTTCGCTTTGAGGCCAATAAAACTTTCAAGCAGAGCCGGAGTAATGAAAAAGTCGGCCTCGCAGACGTACTCGTTAGGAATTTAAAGAGTTCCAGCGGAAAAAGAATGAGCCCGATCCCCAAGAGAATCGGGCGAGTATCCGCGCTTCGAACAAAAGTGTTGCCCCTCTCGCCGCTCTCTTTCTCTCGAAATTTTATGTCCCCCTCGTCTCGATCCGCGCGCACAAGAGCTCCTCGCTCCTTTCAGTCAAGGAACGATGAAAAAAAAGTAGGAGTGGGCTTTGAAAAATCGCGCGCTCTCGAGGCGAGCGGATCGGCAGGGCGCGACGCCTCGAATCCTCACTCGAGACGTCGCGCGGCGCCGATTTCTCCGCGGAAAATCGAAGGGGAGAGATTATGCCTCGGCCCATTATGCCCCGCGACGAATGGCCTCGTGCCGATCCCAGACTCGCCGCCGCCGAAACAAACGGCGCGAAGAGGCTCAATCACCTCGTCGTCCGCGCCTCGACTCCCCGGCCTTTGTGGATCTCCCCGGAGTTTGCGGTGCGGACTCCGCGTTTACTTCCCGCCGATGTGGCGATTTGCGATCTTTCTCAACTTTTCCACGGCGCGCTGCACTTTTTCTTCGCTTTTTGCGAGCTGCCGGCTTTTTGCTTACTCCGGCCATCTATCTCCTACCTAATATGCCCGTAACGACGAGGAACGGGCGCTTCGGAACACTGGTGAAACTCCTTTTCTCGGTTAATCGTGAAGCTTTGAGAATTGTCCCTTTGTTCGTGCAGCGGATAAGTTTTTTATTCGCGGCATAATGAACGCGGGTGGCCACTTTGTATTTTACAGATGATTAACGATTATAGATCTGGACAAAGATAGCGACGGTGATAATTCGGGTTAAAAACAAGAAATAAATTGCATATTCCGATTATATTTTTTATCGGAGTATCGGAATTTTTTATTGCGCCTATATATGTATCGCATGTAGATAATTATGGATTTCATGCTCATTGACTTATATTTTATGCAGCAGGGATCGCTTTCGACGATTAAATATACGTAGATTTCAATTTGGATCTTTGATTTACTTTTTTATATTAGTATTTTTTTTTTAAGTTAATAAATAAAAAACGAAGCAAATTCCCTTATTCGCTATTTAATCATTTAAAATTTAATCATTTAATTATATTCTACGTTGAGGTGACGTTGTTAAAAGAAGAATAATAAAATAAGTGGAGAAGAACTAAGGGATGTACACAAGCGCATTGTTGCATTTGCAGTCTAAACGTTTCTGTCAGAATTTTGTCAACGTCCCTCCCTCCTGCGCCGTGTATCACGACGCGTGAATGTAGACTCATGTCTGCCTCTTTTGCTTTTCGCAGAGGACATATGAAATGGCCAATTTAGATACAAATGTTTTAATTCCAGACAAATAAAAACGGGCCGACATTTTTTGCTCATTAAACAACGAAATGTGAAATATATACACAGAAAAGTAACGTGTACGATCTTTTTGGTTAAAAAATTTATTCATTTATTTATGCATTTAATATGCGTCGAATTTTTGGTAGTTTATAGAAGATGTATATAACGCACGTCATATACAAGTAAATGAAGTGCTTATAAACTTTTTAATTAGACGATCTCCAAGTATCACTGAAAAAATCGTGGAATATCTTTCGCATAATAACAGACAAAAAATTATTGTAGTATGATATTATGTACGATGTTTCAGCAATAAGTAACAAATATTATCATTTATTCAATGTTAAAAAAAATTCATTAGATTAATTCTAAAAAAAATTAATTAGGCGATTTACAGGATAAAACGATACTGAACTATACTGTTTTCAAGATAGAATTTAAAAATTAATGTTAGATTTTTATGAAAACACAAGAGACTACCATAAATACGAGCTTAAATTAGACGATTTAAAATTTAAAACGATACCTAAAAATTCATTAGATTAATTCTAATAATTCATTGGGCGGATTTACAGGATAAAACGATACCGAAATATATTGTTTCCGAGAAAGAACTTAAAACTTAATTTTATATTTTTATAGCTTAAACACGAGCTTAAATTATACGATTTAAAGTTTAAAACGACACCTAAAAAAATCCATTAGATTAATTCTAACAAAAATTAATTAGGCGATTTACAGGATAAAACGATTCCTAAAAATTCATTAGAGTAATTCTCAAAAAAATCAGGCGATTTACAGAATAAACCGATAGCGAATTATATTGTTTTCGAGATAGAACTTAAAAATTAATCTTACATCTTCGTGAAAACACAAGAGACTAGCTTAAACGCGAGCTTAAAGTAGTTAGACGCTCGTAAAGTGAAAGATTGAATTGAACCTTAAGTTTTCGCCGTATTAAAGGGAGGTATAAGCCGATTGCTCGGCTTCCCTCCCAGCTATCAAAAATTACGCGCACAGACGTCGCGTAAAAGCGTAACGTCTACGAGGTCGGCAAAGCGAGCGCGAGGGTAGGTGCAGTGCGTCGCGCCGCCCCGGGGGAACCACCTTCGTGATCGCGGTACATCCCCTGCGCATGGTTAGTATGAATCCGCTAAAAGCTCCGGCGAGTTTGTAGCCGCGCCGGACAAACTTCGCTTGCGGGTAACGCGATCCCGGCCGAACTGCCATCTCGCGGCGAAAAAAGTCCACGCGCCACTTCGACATCCCCGTGCCAATCACCCCGGCGAAATTTACACTCGCCTTGGGAGAGAGTCGGAGTCGCTTTTCTTTTCTTTTTTTTTCTTTTTTTTGTTCGCTCTCTCTCTCTCTCTCTCTTCTATATAATCTAGCGCGAAAAAGTTTGCTCGGAGCCCGGGAGGTGAGCTCGCCGGAAATTCTTTTGAGGATGGCCGGGAGAAAGAAACGGTAGATTCTTTTCACGAGCGCCGGGCCGTTCTCTCCTTCTTTCTCCCGCGCCAATCTCTATTTGCACTCTATCGAGTTTGATTAACGAAGCCAGCGATCGATCGGATTCCAGATGACGACTAATTGCCTGGGCTGGGGCCATTATTTTTGGATTAGTTGGCGGATAGTGGGAGGGGGGTGAAGTCCGCGGGTGCATCGGGGCCACTGTATACCTATACGCGGATTGCCGGGAGTTCGGAGCGAGCGAATTACGAAAGAGTCGCCCGTTACGAATTAAACGGATTACGTTCGCATTACCGACTGATTTTATGTGACTCGCGTATATCCCCCGGCGAAACCGCCGAAACCTCCTCGGTCCTCTCTCACTCTCTCTCTTTTTTTTATCATCGGAACTTCACCGTCCAACGAATTCGATCAATCCCCGCTTTTTTCTCGACCGTCGATGTTTTTTTTCCTTTCTCTCTCTCTCTCTCGTTTTTTTTTTAGTTTTATTCTCTCGGTTTTTCGCTGATTTTGTTTTATTTGTCGATCCCGACCGCTAACCGTGCAGGGACGTATGCAGCCGCGCTGATCTAATTTACAGCAGCGGCGACGGTGGACGCGCGCGGACGCAGCCGAGCGTTGGTTTTCCTTCAAATTGAAAAAGCGACACACCTTTTCGACTGGACCGATAATCCACTTTGGGGAGCGGGTAATACACCGAAATCCACGCGACCCATCGCAATCCATTGTGCGACTGGCCGCGGTGTATACGCTTAAATAATTAGCGGAATAAATGTTTGCCGCATTTAATTTTCTTCTCGATATCCGAACGCGATTTTGCAAATCGATTTTATTTGTCCTCGCTAGTGCCGAGTTGATATTTGTGTACAGGCAACTTTATACAATGAATAATACGAAGCGATATTAATTTTAAATTTCAATTGTATTTCGCGTATACGTAACTAAATATTTTTGTTTTTCTTAAAAACAAAAGGGGTATGTTATTATGACGTTGCTTAACGAATATAGCGATTAATGTTTAAGTTACATTGTTTTGTAAATTGGTATACGAACGTGAAATGAATTTATTTATAGAAATTTGTGGACTTTCGTCCAGTTATAAAATGACTTTACAAATTGTAAACGAATGAAATTACTCTAATTAGTAAGGAATTATTAAAGATTACAAGGAGATCCACTTGAGATCTGGACATACTCACTAATTACGAAGAAGTTACTTTTTTAATTTGATAAACTGAGTATCTCGACAAATTTTTTTTTATTATAAAATTTATTAATATTATAAATTGAGTATCTGAACAAATTTTTATTATAACCTTTATTAGTTTCTTCAACTGAGTATCTCAACAATTTTTTTTTATAACATTTATTAATTTCGTAAACTGAGTATCTCAACAATTTGTTTTAATATAAAATTTCTTAATATCATTGTTATTACCTCACTATTTGTTTAATTAAGCGCGACGTAATAAAAAAACGAGATGTACGTTTGACGACGAATCGTAAGAAGAATCAAGGGGGGTAACTCGAGGAAAAAGAATCCGACGCCTGGAGCCTTGGCCGAGGAAGTAGCGAGCGTACGCAGTGAAACACGAGCGAGAGAGAAAGGAAAAAAAAAGTGAGGGAGACAAAAAAAGGGGGATAATTCGAAAAAAAATACAGGGAGAACAGCGTTGCGACGCTGTCGTGAATGGAGTCTCCGGCGAGGTAAAGGAGAAAAAGGGGGTGGGGGTGGGTGGAGGCGAGCGAAAATAAATTCCGATCGGATTGTATCCTCAAAGTTCGGGTCGTGATTGCACTTGGAGAAGAGAAAGAGCCGAGCCCGAACGAGCTTTCGATCGCGGTAATTTAACGGATAACGCGCCGCGCACTATCCGGCCGAACTCCCTCCGTCCCCGGCGAACTGTAGTTATCTCGTCTCTCCCTCTGCTTTCTCTCTTTCTCTCCGCGTACGCTCTTCTTAAGGCACCCACGCGTCCTCACAATCCAATTTGGAAGTTCATTTGAATCGGGATAGGCGGTGAAAAAAAAAGCGGGTTTGCCACGGTGAAACTCAAAACCGCTCCGCCTCTCGTTAATACACCCAGCGATCGGTCGACCTTTCCGATCGAAACTTCGGGAATATTGCAAAAAAATATGTGTCAATAGCAATACCATCCCCCTTTTTTCCCCCCGAACGCTCGAAAGCGTCGATTTCGGTGACAACGCCTGTCGCGATTTTTCAAGTTCCGCTCTCACAGTAGTGGACGTTGTAATCCTCCGAGGGCGAGTCTTTGTTTTGTTTATTTCATTTTGTTCGCCGTTCCTCGCCCAATGGACGAGCGGGCCGCGGGAAATTCAGATATTCCGTCTGAGCGAGCCAAAGCGACGAGATCCGAAATATCCCGGGCCAGTCCCCCGATCGGATTCGGATTTCAATCGGCAATCGGACTATGCGCTCGGCCCGATTAGAGTGACCGGCGATCGGCGAAAAAGGGGTACAGCCCGAACACAGAGAGAGAGAGAGAGAGAAAACGAGTACCTCCCCGCGTGAAAGTTTGATTCCGCGGGAGACGATCCGCTTAGCTTTATCCTAAAAGCATTCGGGGAAAGGAGCTTTGGGCGCGCGCATCTCCTTACAGCCGCGCGCCCCTTACTTTTTATTATCGCTCGATAATGCGAGACTCGCGCGCGCGTTTCGCGCGCATCCACACGTGCACCGGCGCCGTCGTCATGGCGACGATAAACAGCCGCACGCCAGTAGCTTCCTTCTGCCTCGGTTTGCCCTGTACTTGCCTTTTTATTTTTCTCTCTCTCTCTTTTTCTTTTTGAATCTTTCTTTCCTCCTTCGTCGGGCACCGCGCCCTTCGGCGAGTCTCTCCCGAGGGGACAGTCCGCGTGTATCACCGCCGGAGCTTTTTCTCTCTCTGCTCGTGCTTCCACCTGCTTCTGCGTTGACGGCGACCACGGCGGCGGAGCAGCGGGCCCCTCCTTGGTAAAAGGTTGTACGGCTGATACGCCGCTATTCGGTTTGCTCTCTTTTTTTCTCTTCGCTTTTATATGCACATTTGGTCTTCGCTCTCCTTTTCCTGCATTCGCATGCACTCGCCGCGTTCGCTGTACGTTTATTCCGGAGTACTCCGCCGTCTGTACACCTACGCGACGATTCGCTCCGCTCGTCCGATCTTTATTATTACTGCTGTATTTACGGTCGATTTTTACGATAATGCCCGCGACAGTTGGTTATGCCGGTGCGTTCCTTTCTACGCGCGAGAATGCAGCTGCGATCGAGGATTGCGCCAGATGCTACTTTCCGTTGACCCGCCATAAGCGACCCGCGCTTGCTTTCTTCTCGATAAACTCGATTTTTAATATTTATTTTGTTCGTATGCAGTGTGTGTTTGTATAGTAGGTGATTGCTGTATGCATATGTCTTTGTTTTGTTCTCGTTTAATTAAATGAATTAACAAAGCGTCGCGAAATTCCGTTTTGCATGAAGTGTATCGTGAAACGCCCGCGCGCTCTACCTGTATATAAATATCATTTTAATTACATTTTCACTTGACGAACGAAAATAGTGAGCGTTTAATTAAGAATATTTTTGACGCGAACTTTTCGCAAAATTCATTGTTAAAAAAGAAAAAAAATACGTACATATATTAATTTACAGATTTTCATTTACTTATTGATGCGACTTCAACAGTCCTTATTTAGAAAAAAATAATGTAAATTTATTTGTCGTATTTGTCGTAAAAATAAAAAGTAGTTCACTGATTTTTTTTTTTGTTTTATTTATTTAACCAGACAAAAAAGTTACATATAGTAATTCTTGTAGAAGTAAACGCAGTTACCTGTACATAGGCTGGTATACAAAAAAAAACTTAATAACTAGCTTAATATTAAAAAATTTACCATGACATTAAGTATCCAATAAATAATTTTACAAAGTTTGCGCAACAAAAAACATTTAGAAGAGTCTCAATAAAACATTTTGGTATAATTAACTTGTCTTTATAATAAATAATATATTTCTATGTAGCTACAATACATTTTTTTTATGCTTTTATATAAATTTTTGTTCTTAATAGTAACTTTGTTTAAGTTTAAACATTTAAATCCATTTGGTAGCAAGTTAAATGTTTTTATGGCCTCAAAATAATTATTTTTCTTGCTTACAGTTTTTCTCATTATTGATATTATTATTCTCTTGCTTGTTATCTTGGCATCATTTGCTAAGTAAATATTTTTAATAGTAATTACATAAATTATAATAAAACATCGATCGCGTAAGAAGCATTTTTCTGTGACTCTATAGGTCGAGTATGAGTCATAGTAATCATTACTCTGTATGTAAAAAAGAAAAAAAAATCACGGCAACAAAAATATAATCATAATTTCAACATTAAGCCAAGCCAAAATCCGCTAACTGATGGAGCGGCATTTATCGGGCGCTCAACTGACTCCGGGGGCCCTCCTGGTAAAATCGAAAGCAGCGACTCTTTCCCCCGTTCCTCGTTCATCTCCCGCTGTTCGTCCGCGTCCAGCGCGCGTCGCCGCGGCGTCTCTCCTCTATACCCGATGATAAAGCGGATGGGAAAGGAGGTCGCGCCGAGTCCACTAACTCGCGCGAAGACCTTCCGGACTACCGTACTTTCTTCCTCTTCCTCCCCGACCCCACCCCCTCGCCTCCTACTCCTTCCTTCTTTTCATCTTTCTTCCTTAGCCCTCCGAACTCGCTCCCGACACTTTTTCCGCTTCATCCATGGCCGTACACGCGCGCACCTCGATCCTTTCCCGCGTATCAACGTGTTTTTCTCGTCTTATCGGCGCAAAGTCGCTGCATCCCCGCCTTTGGGTTCCGACGGCCACCTATTCACATGTGGCTGTCCTTTATTTTTTAATGATCCGAGGCTTCTTCCACGGAGAGTAAATATTTTAGGGCGTCCTCGATGTGCTTTTATCCCCTTCCTTTTATCTGCAGAGAAATATTATATATGTTGAATTACGCGCGAGCGTCGGAGAGGCATCGAAATAAAATCATCCTCGTTTATTTAAGGCTCCTTTTTTTAAATAAAAATTCCATTAGTCTCTTTCTTTCACGTTTGTTCAATGTAAACTTGATGAACAAATGCATTAACTTAATGAGACCTCGATTTAATAACGTAAAATGTATTTTGTTTCGCTTCAATTTTCATTAGTTATAAAAAAAGAAAAGAAGCTTTTAAACAAGCTCCCGGATTGTCAGACCGACAAACGACTTTATTTTTTAATTCGCATCCTTCATTATTTTTAAGCCCTTTTATTCTCCCCCGGGCGCGTTTTACAAACGAAAAGATATCACAATACGACGTATATATAATAAACATCCGCACCAGCGAAATCAGTAACAGCATTATAGCCGAGATTCGGATTATATACGAAAGAGGCGGAAGAATGACTTAGGGTGAAGCGTTAATGGCAAAGTAAAATGCTCGATGGCTTCCGTCCAGGATTAATGCGATAAGAAAGCTTAATTTCTTAAAGCATCCTTCGCCTTCCATCTCCCCGTCTGGCTCTCCAAGTTCGCCTTCGCCCAGTCTTATCCCGCTGTTTTCATTTAAGTAATTTATTATAAGATTAGTTACGTGACTCGCGATAAGTCACTCACATTCCGGAAGTGCCTCGGTACCCCCTCAACGTTTCTATATAACTCGTCAAATGGCCCCCCACCCCTCACCCCTTTTCCCGCAGTCAGTTTAAATCCGTCCCCGAGGAGACTTAACGAAAGCGGCCAGCTTAAATATTTCATTTTTTTTTTTTTTCGAAAATTTCGCAGACGAAATCCCGAAGCTCGAGCTTGCAGAGAGCCTCGCGGCGGATCGATGCGCGGCATGGACGGCGACGTCGCGACGGCGGCGGCGGCGCCCCGACGTCGGCACTGTCCCAGGCCCTGTCTGCCGCCCAAGCCAATGGTAAACGTCCCCGGGACCGCGAACGTGGCCACAGGCTACAGGCTACGTCGGCTGCTGCCGCCCCTGCCCGGACCGGTCAAGCTCTCCACTTCCGTCGTGGGACGCTACGAGCCACCTCCGCCAGATCAGGACGATCGCAAGTTTCTGGCCGAGCTGAGGAACCAGGTGAACCACGAGAAGAAGATCACCAGTAGGAAAATCCAGAGGAGGGTGGAATTAGGTATGAGACTGAGAATTTCTGAGTCTGAGACTGAGAGAAATTTTGTTAATTTTAAGCAAACGTTTATTTCGATAGTATTTATTTTTATTTATTTATTTATTTATTTACCAGTTCTTAGATATGCTCAATTACAAATCATTGGAATATGTATACAAGTTACAAAAGTAACCCAGCAGAGGAAATTTTTTTCCTGTTTGCTGGCATGGCTCGATGTATTAGTAATACTTAAAGTAAATAGAAAAGAATGAAAGAAAAGATAAGAGAGAATAGAAAAATAGAAAGCAATAAGGAAAAGTAAATGCTAGAAGTAGTTATTAAGTATTTTATCGAGTCAAAAAAATATTTAACTCAATTTATTTAGAAACAAATAAAATTCATTTAGTTTCAATGAAAGCTTTACTTGATTCAAAGAAATATTTAATAAGTACTATCGAAGTAAATCATTTCCTTAAAATTAACAATTTTTTTTTTCAGTGTAAAACGTGAATTTTTTGAAGGAGGGTAGCTCGGCGCGGTAAAAATAAATGGAAGTCGGGGTGGTTTTGAAGGAATCGAATGCTTAACGACGCGAGTAGGGTTGAAGTGTAATTTGAAAAACAAAGTTTAGAGCTTCGGTGATCTTGAATAAATCAAAATCGGTTTATCCGTGGATAAATTTATTCTGATAAAGCAAATTGTAAGGTACGTTTGTATTTTACAAAATGTTTTAATATAATTTATCAGATTTATTTATTTTTTCACTTTAGGAGGGAAATTTGTGAAGAGTGCTTACAATTTCGGAGGCGGAGAATCCACGCGTAATATAAATATGAGCATTAAAATTTACACGTCGTATTCTGGGTTGCCGAAAACCATTCCGTACCTTATTTTCGCAAAGAAAAGGCAGGCTCCGTTATTCCTCTATTTCACATGAGGAAATATGTATGTCATTATCGTAATACCCGGAATATGACTATTTTCATTGATATCGTTATGGTCTCGATAACGTGGGAGCAAGCCAGTCTTATTATTATGTTTTTTATTTCAAGCTATAGGAGTACTAATAAAAAAAAAGTTTTTATACTCCCTTTTTTATTCTTGCAAAGTTTTTATCTTTTCTTAGCTTTCCTAAGATAGCTTATGCGAATATACTACCCTGCGAGTTAAAGAAGATATATTCAAATGAAACGTTACAGTTTTTATTGCCGTTTTATCTTGGCTGTATTTTTTGTATTTTTTGTCTTTACGTCTATTGCCAATTAAAGAGAACTCGCTGGCCTTTGAAGATTAGCATTTATTTTATTACTCATAGTTAATTGCAAGCCTTTGCAAAGATTCATTGAATGTCTCCTTTACGCAGCGATACTCTGCAGGTGCTGCTCTCAAATTACATATTAAACTTTATGTGTAAAGATAATTCTTTACAAACTTTATGCAGAGATAAAAATTGCACGGGCTATACTGTATTTCTTTTACGGAAAATATTCACCATAATTTTTACGAAAAAGCACAATTATCGCCACATTCCTCGTTCATTAAATGTGAAATTCTGGTTTAAAAAAAAACGTTCCATCTATTTTCGCTCATTTCTATTTCTCCGGCTATTAAATTGCCTTCAAATGTTTCAAATTTCTAGAAAGAGAAGTATTATACACTTGTACTTAACTTTCATTTAAAAAAGTAAAGCAGACGATAGTGCAATGTTCGTGAAACTCTCCGAGCATTGTGGCAATCCGTAGTGAAATTAAAATTTGCAAAGATTTAAAGGACCGCATTTACGCCGTTAATTCATCAACGGCAAATGATCCCAACGTGGAGTTAGACGCAGCTGTAAATAGCGGCGCATGAAGTTGGAAGTTTGCCGGTATCCGCGATGTATCCGTGTGCGCTGCGTGAGAATTGCCGGCTAGACCACGGCGGAAACGTCTCAACTTCGGGCAACAATCGGATAACTGCCTCTGCCGATTTCCCAACAATAAACGGACATCGTTAACTTAACCGAAGTCCCCCCCCCCTCCCCCTGGCATTGTCTTTCTCGGCGCGTTGGAAGCATCCTAGACAAATAAACTGTTTGTTCTGTAATATAGCACCGGCGATTCCAAACCGTTTAAGGACTTTTTTCGCGAACGAGAAAACTTGGGGCTTGGGAACTTTCAATCGAACGATGGTGCGAAGTGAAAAAAAACGTACGCTTTATTTTTAATTCATTTTGTTTCGTCGGTGCGATTGCGCGCCGCCGACAATTGAAGTGCTGTAGTGGAGTTTAGCCTGGATACCCTCAAAACTACACTGAAGTGATTTAGCAAACTTTAATAAATTTTATGCGCGGAGAGAAATGTTAGAGTAAAAATTACTATGTTCCGTGGGAACAGTGGGATACACTCGACCTATGACGATTTTTAGTATGTTTTATAGTAAAAATCATCATAGGTCGAGTATGTCCCATTGTTCCTACGGAATAATCGTAGACTGGCATTATGAAAGCAATTATTACACTTTATAGTAAAATTTTTCTCAATAGTGATGTAATTTTTACTCCATTTAGCAATAAATCAGTATTATGCAGTATAGTATTTTTTTTAATAACGTCAATTTGTGATCGTTTTTCATACAGTGCTGTAATTTTTATTGGAGTTTTAATCTCAGTGTACAAAGAGTGAAGTACCGCGCGAAAAAAAAGAAATAAATTGGGATAAGGTTTACATGAATTCATAGGTCATTGGGCATTAATAATGATGATCATAATAATTATATTTGAACGAGCAACGTCGTTAAGAGCTTTTAAAAATTTAATACTGATGTAACACAGAATTTTCCTTGCGTAAGAATCTCAAAGCTTTAATATGCGCTAAACATTTGATCTGCAAAGTTTATGCAAAAGGAGCGATGCTGTACAGACATCCTTAATTAGGAGAGAAACGCAGAAAAAGGATAAAAAAATGTCGCTACTTGGAGTTTGTCAAAGTAAGAATTTAAAAAAGAAGTATAAATAATCTGAAGCAGTGACTGGAAAATTAAGGAAATGGAGTTAAAAGCTTTTAAAATAAATAGAAATTAGTAAAAACTAGAAAAATAAAAGTTTTACTACCTTTTTAATGCATGGATAAATCAATCAGTTAATCCTCTACTTTATATTTTTACATTATAATTAATTGTTTTCATATTTATCAAAGAACTCTGTAAGCACTCTTCCATTAAGAATTTTTTATGAATTTTTTTCCTCGATGCAGTTGCATAATGATTGTACATTTTTTATAAAGATTTAAAAAGAAACATTCAACTTTAAGCTTGAATGCAATTAACTGTATGTATTTAAAGTAAAAAGTACCACCACCTATTTTTTTAATCAATAAAACTTTCGCCTTAACGCTAACATTAAAATTATAAATTACCTACAATTATTATTATTATTATTATTATTATTATTATTATTAAACTGAAAAGTACAAGCTCTCGTGAGGAAAGAAAACAATTAATTTGCTTATAACAAATACTAAATGAAATATCGAAAAATCAAGAGAAGCTTACCTTCCGTTAGGTAACGACATTCATTTCATAAAATTCTAAGTTTAAATAACCAGTAAGTCGACGAGAAAAGCTTCAATAACATATTTATTTGACATTATTCCAGCCATGCTCATCGAAGTACTGGTTATATGAACTTAGAATTTTATGAAATGAATGTCGGTACCTAACGGAAGACAAGCATCTCTTGATTTTTCGATATTTCATTTATACTCTTTGTTATAAACAAATTAATTGTTTTCTCGTCTGCTATATTACGGCGCGAAATTAAAATTTTTAATTAACTTTTGTGTTCCTTTTTACGCACGATGCACCGTGTAAATTTGAAAATGTGAAACTCGCTTGGAAAATGTAAATACGTGAAAGCTAAATATGTGAACGATTTTTCACGTAAAATTCTCACAATTCACATTTTCCAAATGAATTTCACATTTTCACAGTTACACAGCGTACTCCCTAAATATAAATAAGCGAAATTCACATCAAATAATTGAATATACACTTTACAAAGTGACAAGTCGTTCGCGCATCGAATAAGTGAACGACTTATCACGTAGAATAAGTGTACATCCACCGATTCGACGTGAATTTCACTTATCCGTTTTTACAGAGTAAATTCAATGTCCAATGTAGAAGTAAACCGATCAACTGGCTGGCTGAGCTTTCAGGCATGGAGGCGTACGAGGAGGACCTGGAGGCGCACCGCGACCGACTGCGCGAGTTTCTGCTGCGCGAGGAGACGGCCTTGACTCGCGAGCTCATCGAGACGTGCCGACGGCGGGAGAAGGAGCGTCTGACGGCCCTCGAAAACCGGACGAACGGCGAGGCCGAGGAGCGCGAGCGCGAACGCCAGCGGATCGTCGAGGAGAAGAGGCTGCAGCTCTTCGCCCAGAACAGTCAGAAGATGCGAAATGCCCTCGCCAAGGTCTGGACCGAGGACACCAAACGCGTCAACCTTGCGCAGATCCAGGATGGCGAAGAGCGACGGAGGTGAGTATCCAGGAGGAATCCTGATACAAAAGTGCTTTTTTTTTTAAGCTGCACGGAGAGAAATGTTATAGAAAAATTACTATATTCCGTAGGAACAATAGGACATGCTCGACCTATGACGATTTTTACTAGACTGAAAGAACAAATTGTTAATTTTAAGGAAATGACTTACTTCAATAGTATTTATTAAATATTTCTTTGCATCAAGTAATGATCTCATGTGTGAGCTATGCGCTAAAAAATAGAACAAAATTTTATCCATACTGCTATAATATATTACCTTCAACTTTCGCGCAAGCTCTAACATAAGTGAAATATATAAATGTTCGTTTCACGGTAAGAACTTTTCGAGGAACGTTCGACTAGATTCCTGCGAAAAAAGCACCGTTAGCAAGAATCCTATAAAAAAAAAGAAAGAAAAACACACGGGATTTCCGCAAAAAATGGCAGATTTCACGAGATTCCCACTAGAAAAGCAGACGAAACTCCTAAATATGCTTTCCTTAGCGGAAAAAATTCAGAACTTCCTTTTTTCCCTGGCGAATTCAAATGGCATTATCTATAAAAAGATTAAATCCGTTTTTCTTCAACAAGAAAAATTTAAATCTACTTTTAGTAAAGAAATTTTAATCAAAAAAAAAAGGGCAGCCTTTAAACAAAACGAAAATTGTCGCATCCACAGAAGAGAGCAGGCGGAGGAGGCGTTCTGGCACGACCTGATGAAGAACTACTGCCTGGATCAGGAAGCCGCGGAGGCGGAGAAGGCGCATCGTCGCGCGGCAACGGAGCGTGACGTGGCGGAGACCCTGCGCAGCCAGATGCGGGCCAAGTCGAGCCACCCCGCGGACGAGACGCGCGAGACCTTCCTCTTCGGCCACGAGACGGACGATTTCGAGGCGGCGAGGCGCGCGAAGGCACTCGCCTGGCGCGAGGACCTTGAGCGCCAGATCCAGGAGGCGCGACGGGAGCTGGAGAGACGGCGCGAGGAGGAGCTTGCGCTCGACCGGATTTCCGCCAGCTTCGGCTCTTCGCCCAGGGATGACCGTGACAAAGAGACACGAAGGCGCGAGATCTTCGCCTTCATGGATAGCATGCGGGTGAGTACCCCGCGGGATTTTCGTGTGGCTGCTTCGAGCTTTGGATAAAATC
Source organism: Sycophila sp. Sp_5 (assembly GCA_018906775.1). Lineage (NCBI taxonomy): Eukaryota > Metazoa > Arthropoda > Insecta > Hymenoptera > Eurytomidae > Sycophila > Sycophila sp. Sp_5. The sequence continues at coordinate 2,884,366 of JACCID010000018.1, forward strand.
GAGGCGAGGGCTGTTTGGTATTTTTTGTTATACTTGTCATTTTATTGCTGCACTCAAAGAAATGTTGTGGAAAAATTATTATATTATATTTAGTCTTGGAGCGGAACCACAGACTGCATTCAGTGAAAAATTTATTGTATATCGTATTAGAATTCTAGGAATATTTGATAGAATTGTAGTAATATTTAATAGAATTATAGGAATATTTTATAGAATTGTAGTAATATTTACTAGAATTCTAATAAAATTTAAAATAAAGAATAGTAATTTTATCACTAAATGCAGTCTGTGGCTCCACTCTGAGACTGAATAGTAATTTTTATCAGAGTAGCAGCAATTTATCCAAAACATTTCTCTCAGTAGTAGTTAAAATGTATTTATCTTTAGAAAAAATCGCTTTTTTTTTAATTATTGTAGGGAATTTAAAGTTATTTTTTACGAATAACTTATCCTTAGTTAAAATGGATTTGAGCTTTAGAAGAAACGTTTATGATTTTTGTTTGTAATAGGAAAGTTAGCCTGGTTAAATTGTTTGTTTTATAATTGAGAAGAATGTGATCGATTCTTTTTTTTTTTTAATTTATTATTTATTCACAAAGGTAACGTTAATTAAAATGCATTTGAACTTTAGGAAAAAATCGAGGCGAAGCTTTTTTTTTAATTTATTATAGGCAATTTTAATTTATTTTTTATGAATGACCTATCCCTGGTTAAAATGCATTTGATCTTTCAAAAAATTCGGGCAAAGCTTTATGAATTTTTTTGTAATGCAAAATTGATGCTTTGCTAAATTGTTTGTTTCAATGACAAAGTGAAGAGAAAAAGCCTGTATTATACCAGACATCGAGTAGAATATGTATATTTATATATATAAAATCCTGAATTTTTTAAATTTATTTTTTATTAACACACATATCGCTAGTTAAAATGTATTTCCCATGTGACATCAATGTTGACTAGTATATCGGTACGATGTAAAATCGCTGACACCTCGCGCAATTTCAACATCCAGTATCTTTGTTAATAAACATCGAATTGAAGAGGAAAAATTCGTGACAGATATTTTTCAATGTTCTATCGGACGGATATAGTGGAATCTGAAAAAAAAAATTGTTGTGCACGCTATTGTGATCAGAGGGCAATTTATTTGTCGCTAGGAATTTGATCAATGAAAATATTGATGTGAAACCTCAGATTGATAAACATTCGGTACAACAATATAAATAAAAAATGCAAATAAAAGGCAATCTGCAAATTTTACTATTTACATAAAACGGCTTAAATTTACCAAAATAAAAAACTCAGAGCTTTCACCTTTCAAACGAATAAGTACACCCTCACATATGTTAAACATTAAAAAAATACTTTTTTCAACTCATCCAGCACAAATGCAGGCCTCTTCATCAGAAAATACAGAAAATATTTTTCCAGCAGTGCAAAGCTCCTCTTTACTAAAGCAAAAAGGCACACGAGTCCTGAATTTCGTTTTCAACCTTTAGCAAAATGCCTCGCGCACTTCGAGGTACTCCTCCGTCGTTCACTTCTCAAGAATGTCAAAAATTTCGATAAATAGCCACTCCCACTTCTCCAATAACAATATCAAAAAAAAAGAAAAGGATCCAAATCTTGCCCCGGCGAATAGCGCTCGGATAAGAATTTTAATTAAGCGATTTCTTAAAGCCTCGGAGCTCCGGCGAGTCTAATAAAGGGCGTCGCTTAAAACTGCAGCGAATTCTGAGCACTTGTAATCCAAACCACCGCCGCGGATCGCACATGGCTTCCCATTGAAATTCTCAGCCGAGTCGTTCGACTCTCGGTCTTCGCCGTTATTGCACCGGTGCAATTGACGGCGACGTGCCTTTCTCTTAATTAATTCCCGCCGAAGAGCGACGACGCCGATATCGCTCGCGGCATCTAATCAGAGCTCGCGCGACCAACTAGGCAGTGTCCGCTTACACCCCGATGCTCCACGGCTGCAGTTTCACGCGCGCGGCGCGCATTGTTATCCTAGAAGTGTGCATGCCGCTTAAGCAGCCAACCCCTCCGCCTCTGCCTTTCTCCGCTTTTGTGTTCCTGCGAGTCCTACTCGTCCTCGTTCATCTCGCAGCGCGTCTCAAGACGCTTTCGCGGAGAATGCGTGCCTCCTTAAGGCCTCGTATTTCCAGCGATTCAATTGGCATAGACGCTCAAATCGGCTTACTGTGCCAGCCTGGCAGAATGTTTTACTTGTAATTTAATTATTTTTTTAAACCTTTGAAGATTAACCCCCACACGCTAAAACGTAACACTTCACTCTTAGTTTATAGTGAAGCACTCGTGGAATTAAATTTGACTCTGTTATACAAGACGCAGAGAAATTTTAGAGTAAAAATTACTATGTTCTTTAGGAACGGTGGGATATACTCAACTTAAATTTTTACTATAAAAAATACTAAAAATTACTATGTACATAGCAATTTCTATTAGTACAAATAGTAATTTTTTGCTATGTGCATAGGAATTTTTAATATATTTTGTAGTAAAAATCGTCATCCGTCGAGTATGTCCCATTATTCCTACGGAATATAGTAATTTTTACTATAACATTTACTAAATTTACTTATAATTTTATATTTATATTAAATTTGAATAGAGTGATTTAAATTGGTGTGAAATACGACTCCACACGTTCAAACAGTCAGAGTAAAATTTCTCTCTTAGTTTACAGCAAAGCTTTCGTAGAGTTAAATTTGGCTCTGTTATAGTATATTTAATTATATTAAATTTTAGTTATATTAAATTCGAATAGAGTGCTTTAAATTAACTTTAAAGTAGAGTAAAATTCACTCTAAGGCAGAGTAGTAAATTACAGATGAAGTCCCTACCTTTCGTTCCACTTAAGAGTCAAAAAATCATCCTCTATTTCACTTCATCAAGGGAGTTAATTTCACTAGAAGTTGGAATGAAAATTTGACTCTAATAGAGTTACTTTTTATTCAGTTTCACTCCAGCTGATTTAGCGAGCACGTTATCACCTCGATTTCGTTGAATTTTTACTATTTAATTTATTGCTGACGTACTCAAATCTGAGTTTTTGCAATTTACAGTTACTTTCGTCATGAAATAACATAAAAATAGAGTTTAGTTTGTATAACAGTTTATAACGAATGATATATAAATAAAACAAACATAAAATCATGTGTTTTTTTTTTTCGGAAAAAGACATTCTTGTAGAATCTGTTGAAGATAGTCGATAGTCGATAGTCGTTGGCAGATCGGAAACGCACTAGCGACCCCATTTCGGGAATATGCTGGCATCGCACCTAGGCCTAGTGGCGCTTTGCGCTTTGTCTCCTCATCATTCATCTACCATCAACCTCCTTATGTGGTCTATCAAACTGGGAAATCTGCTAAGCCCCAGAGAGCAAACATCCTGAGGTTCGAGCAGCTACTCACCGTACACACTGATTCTCCCACTCATTAACGTAGGACAGTGATTCGTTGAAGATAGTAACTTGAAATTTAGTATGGATAGGTTTTTAAGGTCACTGATTTTAAATCCGATGGCCGATTTGCGAAGTTCAAGATGATGGACAGTCAAAGTTGAAATCTTTGAGAATATTGATGAAAATTACAACTCGGAGGTTTTCGAATTCAAGATAGCGGATTGTACTCATTTTCATAAAAAAAAGTTATCTACTATCTTAGCTTTGAAAAATCAAAATTCTGGTGGCATATTCCTTATCAGTGACCCCCAAAACACCCCGAGTGAGGAATGTCAGGCTAAAATATCGAATAGAAGAATGTATGCTTCAAAGGGTTAAACTAATTTACTTATTGATACATTGGAATGAATTTATATTGAAGAAGTTTCTTTATTATTGAGTTTTACATTTAATATTAAAGTGTAAGTAGATTTTTTAAATTAGATATTCATAGATGTAATTCTTCTAATTTTTGCTAATGAGAGTCTGTGATATGGAATTCTGATAGATTCTTAATAAGCGTTAATACGTTGCCCCAAATATACTTTATTTTAAACGTTATACTGTGTGCTAAAATCACCCGCTAATCATACTGACAATATTCTATTTGATGAAGCTATTTGATGTAATTAAACACAGCCTTCGCAAATTATTTGATTGGCTATCGTAAGTTTGAGGGTCTTGTTTAATTATCATTTATACATCCACCTATCTAGGAATTAGGTTTTACATTTTATAAATTGACAAATTATTAAATTATTATTAAATGTAATGAGTACGAATTACTGGATATTGATATTAGCCATTAGAATGTTAATACTGATTAAATATTATCTCTACAGGTTAACTGATAATTCTATCTCGAATTCAAGATTTTTTTTTATATTCTCACATTGAAAACTATCACAAGAATAAGTTAACACCCAACTATATCCACCCTAAAATTTACGTCTTAAATAAATCTTTAGCATTAATTAATATACAACTGCACACTTAATATTCTGATTCCTCTCTCCAAAAGTTCAAACGTGAAATGATTTGGCTTCATTATAAATTCCTCACGCCTCTTCATTAAACCCTGCAATTTTAACGAGTAAAGCTACGCTCGTACCATCTCCCACACTATTTTAATCGACTAAAATTCTAAACCCTATCGAAATCCCACACCGCCACACTCAACCCTGCCAACCTCCGTTATACAGATAGCCACCGTTCTATCAAAAAAAAAAAAAAAAAATTCTATCGTAAATTAAACGTCGCTGTCAACTAGCCCTCAAAGTAAACTTCGCGGCGCACTTCATCAGCCCCCTGCGGCGTCAAACGACCGTGGGAAATTCGTAGCGTAAGAAAGCCCGACTAATCGAGACTGTAAATTGCTCGCGGCCCCGAAGCACTCATAATTCCGCAGGCACAATGACATTCGCGCGACAATTCACGCAAATGGCCCCGGCAATTAAGGAGTCGACTGCGGCGGGGGTGGGGGTGCGCATTCTGATGAGTCGGCGTTGTTGCAGGAATTCCGCGAGGCGGTGGCGCGCCGCGAGCGGGAGGTCGAGGAGTGCTTGGCTGGCCAGGCCGCCGAGGCAGACGCTCGCCTCTGCGAGCAGCGTCGCCGGGCGAGGGAGGACCGGGCGAGGCTGGAGCGCGAGCTGCGGCTCACCTGGGACCGACAGCTCGCGGAGAGGCGCGAGGCCGAGCGACGGGAGCTTGACCGGCTGCGGGATAATTGCCAAGGTAAGGAACGCCAAATGGAACTTCCCGTTGGGACTTTGGCCTCGGCTAACCGCGGCTAAAGAATTTAATTGCCCGCGCGGAAACGCCGGGCTTCTCTCTCTCCCTTGCGCCCTTTGCGCAAGGGTGTCAAGCTGCAATCGCAACTGATTGCCAGGACTTGCGGGTAACGAGACACTTTTCAAATGTCACGCTCGTTATTATGGCGTTGTTGGGTGTATAATTGTTTGTGGGAGTGAAATATTCGGTTTTTTATTATTAATTAATATTTTTTTTTTCGGATTAAGCAGGAATAGTCCTGATTTTTCTAGAGAGTTCGAATCTATTTTTATAATATTTAGTATGTATAATTGACGTTATTAAGAGTGGAAATGACAATCAAAATGAAATGTTCTCTTTTTGACGTACTTGATCAACTTTGAGAGAAAAGTACATTTTTTTTTATTTAAAAAGACAATTAAGTGTAAAAAAAGAAATATTTTACTACCATTTATTTATATATGCATAAGACAATTTTATTTTAGTGATAATAATTTGTACATAGCAATCACTCTTGTTCGTGTCTTTTTTTTAAGTATTGACAGTAAATTGAATTAATAATGATAAGTTAAAAATATCTTTATTCAAACTTTAGGAAGTATAGATTAAGACCAGAATAGCAATAGGTTTATGGTGACAAATAGCTTTGAACTCAGAAATTTCTCGCGAGCAAATAATGATATGATTGGCGCTTGTACTTGAAAACAGAGACTTTTTACGGTGCCCTGAGTTAGTACGTTAACAGAAAAATGAGACTGAAAAAAAAATTTAAGAATGAAGTACGAAAGAGGCGGTGCCGCTCCCCTTCTATTTAACGATCAGGTGTCACAGGGACTGACTCCCACGTCTGCTCGTCTGTGACAGTATTTTACGAAAATATTAGTTTTGGAATTCAGTTTTAAAAAAAGAAATATAAATACAACTTTTTCATTTTATTCGCATGAAGGTATTAAAAAATGCAATCAACATCTCGATCATTTGATATAAATTGCAAAGAGAATAAAGATTTTACATGTCTGTCGAAAACAGATTCGCACTACTGATTTTAATTAAAATTTATATTCATTTTGAATTTCTACATGATACTTTTCATATTAATTTTCACTGATTTTTATTTATAGTTAATTAAATAAAACAGCAATCAACAATTTAATAAAATACGATGTCGGACGAAAATTGATTCGTACTACTGATTTTCCTAAACATCTTAAAATACACGTGTAAAGTTTTCTATTTTACCTACATCAGAGGAGTAAATGCGTCGCTAATTATTATTAGTTAATTAAAACAGTATTTCAAAATCCTCCGTCAAAGTTCAATGTCTGACTAAAACTGATTCGCGCTACTGATTTTCACTATAAACCTCAAAGGCAGTCATGTTTTCATTCCTACCGCGGCCAATATATTTCATCGAGTCATTTTAGCGAAATTTAAAATAAACCTTGTCAAAATGAATTTGAATAAAATATTTTCCTTAAACGTATTACCAACAACACTGAAAAACATTTCGAGTGTACACGCAGCTTCAGGGCACGTAAGCCATTAAATTTACTCTTGTACTTGCATACTTTATAACCGAGTGAAATATACGTATGTTCCTTTCGGTTTATGCGAATTTTGGGCTAAGTCAGTCATTTCAGTGCTTGCCCAAGTCTGTACGTGTTTGCGCTGCGCGGGTCATTAAAAGCCAGCAGCGTTGCACGTGCGGAGAAAGTTACGGCATCGTTCGCGTCTTGAGCCGCGTTACGGCCCAACGCTGGACGCACCGGGGTCACCTCGAGTAATATTTTCCGTTCCACGCCTTTTATTATTATTATTATTTTTTTTTTTCATACTGACAAGTTGCGTCATCTCCATTTCGTTAAGAGAAAACGGAGATACCATCAAGACGACGTTTTCCTTTTCGTCCTTTGTTTCCTTGAAGAAGCGCGAGTACAATAGCGGCATTTGCTAGCAAAAAATCGTTATTTTTATGAACGATTCGTGAAGAATTTTATTATGCTCGTTTACTTTTATTTTTGATTATTTAGTGAAATGTTACTTGTTAAGATTAATTGTAATTTAATGATGTGCTGTAGATGCATGAATTAAATTCAAATGCGAATTGCATTTGGAGAGATTTTCATGTGAATTATAACGAATCAGTTTAACGAAACTTAATATAAAGTACTCTGAATGATGAAATGATTGTCTAAATAGGAAAATTTGAATAAATTATTGTCTAATAAAAAAATTACAACTCGTTTCAGATAGTAATGGTCTGTCTACTACTAAAAGTGGAGATTTTTTTCGTATACCTATCGTTTCAGTTATTTATATATATACACTGAAAAAAAATTGTTAATAGTACTTACTAAATATTCCTTTGAATCAACTAATGATTTCATTAAAACTAAATGAATCCATTTGTTTCTAAATAAATTCAATACTTCCAAGAAATAATTTTTTGACTCAATAAGTACTATTGAAATAAATGTTTGCTCAAAATTAACAAATTTTTCTTTCGGTGTGTATAAAACAAATACTCTTAATTGAAATCTCGATGGATTTTGTAGTATTTCTAGAAAAAAAAAATAGAAAAAAATCTATTTTTTCTAGAATGACCTACTCGTTATTAAGTAACTACTTTTTTAGCATTCCCATTTAAAACGATTAATCCAGACTTTGACTTCTATTATTTTTACTACCTACAATACAAACTACTCTCACGATTTCAACGAAACTACGTGATCACGCTCCAGATGCCAAACTCACAGTGTAAATGTGAATAAGTGAGAAAATCACTTCGAACGAGCGAATATTTATTTATTTAAGTAAATTCAACAGACTTAGTAGTCCTTAAATACAAAATATAATCCTTAAATACAAAATAAATTCCTTAAATACAAAATATAATCCTTAAATACAAAATAAATTCCTTAAATACAAAATACAATTACAATTTGTTGAATATACACCTATTCAACCGGAATTTCACTCTTTCAAATTTAGATAGAAAGTTATTCGAAATTTTCGACGAAGTCCTGTCAGTACGAAATTATTAAACTCGATCTCTTCTGACTTTTTCACATGAATTACGCCAGCAGCGGAGGATCCGGAAGCGCAGAAGGCCGAGCGGGCTCGCCGACACGAAGGCCTCCTGCGGTACGGTCGGGAGCTTTTGGCCCAGCAGGAGCAGACGGAGGCGAGGCGAGAGCGCGAGGATCGCCAAACCGACCAACTCTACGCGCGCATCGAGGCCGAGCGCCAACGAGAGGAAAACAGGCTCGTCCGCGAGCTCGTGCCGCGCCTACGCATCTCTGCCAGTCACTGATTTTACCGCGCGTGTAATGCGCTTACAATGCGGTGTCTGTATCTCTTGTATTCGTTCGCTAAATACGCTTTCAAAGTTGAAATTTAACAATGGTGCACGCTTAAATTATAATAATTAATACGCGCTTTGCCCGCTGTTCATTTGTCGATAAAGGTATGTTTTTTTTTTGTTGAAAATTGAGGGAATATGTAGAAAGTTTTTAAAAAGTGTGTATCGTCAGTTTTGAGTAATAAATTGACGATTTTACGAAAGTTTTTGTCAAAGCAGTGGCAATATTTATTTAATAAAGTCTAGTGCGAAGTAAAAGAGCTCGGGCAAATGGAATGCTAGGTAAAAAACTTTATTTTCGAAATATGTGTACGCTTGAATTATAATAATTAATATGCGATAATGATATTTTTTTTTTGTTGAAAATTGAGGGAATATGTAGAAAGTTTTTAAAAAGTGTGTATCGTCAGTTTTGAGTAATAAATTGACGACTATTCGAAAGTTTAACAAAAAAGTGGCAATATTTATTTAATAAAGTGAAAGTAGTGCGAAGTGAAAGGTCTCGAACAAATAGAATGCTGGGTAAAAAAATTTATTTCCGTAATATGTGTATACTTAAATTACAATAATTAATACGCGCTTTGCCTGCTGTTCATTTGTCGATAGAAATATTTTTTTTTTTTTGTAGAAAATTCAGGGAATATGTAGAAAATGTTTGCAAAGTGTATATCGTCAGTTTTGAGTAATAAATTGACGGCTATACGCGAGTTTAACAAAAAAGTGGCAATATTTATTTAATAAAGCCCGGTGCGAAGTAAAAGGTCTCGGGCAAATGGAACGCCAGGTAAAAACTGTTATTTTTGAAATAAAGAACAAACTATCAAATAAACGAATGTTCTCTATTTGACCATTTAACTTTTATTATACACGACCTTCCAAACACGCTCCCCGCTTTTATTTTTTGTTTTTTAGGCACGAGTACTGTACGGAGTGGCTTATTTTTAAACAAAATTTTCTTTTCTAATTTTAACGATGCTCCATTACGACCCACTCCACCCCCGTAAATTCTTCCACGCATTAATCCCGGAGATTACATTAACACCGGACGCATCGGAATGAATAAAACATCACTCCTCGCTCTCAAAACAGCCCGAGCAGAAGGGAAAGAGCACTTTTGAAAACAACGCGAAAACAGTCGTGCATTACTTAAAAAGAAGGAGAGAGACGGAGCGAGCTCGGCCCCTTTGTTCCGCGCGTAATCAAAAGTTCAAACTTGGCCGTACATCTTTACGATTGATCGGTCGGAATAGCTGGCATTCGCAGCCGAGGGAGTGAAATTCTTGGTCAAAGTATCGCTGCAGCAGGGGCGAATCCAGCGCCCATCCATATTAGTTTCGCCGAGGGTTCCGATGTTCGCTCGCACGGAGCCGACTCCGTTTTACCGATCGCGCCCGGCTTTGCCCGGTCATTCGATAAACTCTTTTCTCGCTTTCTCCGCTCTGTCTGTAGCGCCTCTCCTCCCGCGGCCAAAGAGATTCCCCCCGTTCCGCCTGGCTGTAATTAGATTCTGAGGGCGAAATAAAAGCGTTTTTGCGCCCGACCACCGCCGTGTTTTTAAGCTCCGACAGACCGCGCGAATCGCGAGCGAATTCGAGGCATCCCTTTGACGAGTCACCTGTCCGACCTTTTCTTCCCCTGCCGCGCGGCGAGTGACAAATCTTCGGTGAATTTGGGCATTGGGAATGGGAATGGAGCTGCCTGCACGTGCGGATTACCGGCTGCTGTTCACTTTTCGACGATACTAGACTGAGAGAATTTTTTCGTGAAATCGACAGTGAATTTCCCATGAAAATTACGTGAAAAATAGAATTTTGTATGTACCGAGGGAGGTAAAATAATAATGGGCCGAAAACGCAGGTAAATTGGGTGGTAAACATGGCAATATTGTAAATTTTTATGGAAAAATCTCCGTAATTTTTAATTGAGCTTTCGTTGGTTGCTCAAGCTTTGTAAATTTTACAAAACAAGCTGTATGATTTTTACGAGAAAATTTTCCCAGTACACTTTTTTGAGCGCACTAAGAAAAATGTTTGAACGATTTTCAGTATATTGGCCATGGCACAGAGTGTACATCTAAAAAATTTTTAAAAAACTTTCTAGGAATCTTTAGTACAATATTAAGGAATACATAATAAAAATTCAATAATACTTGCTTCTAAATGTCTAAATTTTTTATGAAAATTTTATAAAAAATGCTAAAATATTTCTCTCAATATGAAGTTAATTAATCGTTCATGACGTAATTATGCTTTTAAATATTTGAAGATACATGTTATTTAAATTTTTACTGAAAACGAAGTAGCACTCTTTCTTTTACAGTTGTCCCTTCACTGTAATTCTTGAAATTTCACTAAAAAAATGTGAATAACAACAGTTTGTTTGTCAAAATTCGCCCACAAATAGAATCACTGGACGACTTTAGATATAAAATTGCATTACTTTTCGCATTTTCCAAGCGAATTTCGTATTTTCACATTTAAAGAGTATCTTTAAACAAAATTTCGTTTAATAAGAGTCTAAGGATATTGTAGATTACGCAACTATTTGTTTGTTATGCAAAGCAGTTATTCTATTGGCTCGGATGAAGGAAGAAATTACTTGGAGAGATTGAGGAAAAAATCTTACGGTTATTATGCTTCGAGCAAAGTGTAGCACGGAGTCTGTATAATAGGGGAAAGAAATTGCATTCTTTATTGGCTTTAAAAGATTTTCCAGCGTTTTACTTTACACAAGTCAAATATTTGACGGAACCCTCCACCAGCTTTATAATGCTGCTCAGTATATCTTCGTCTTTGAGAAGCATCTATATTTTCATCAAGGAGGAAAATTAATATTTAAAAATGGCAGGATCAATCTAAGCAATTTTAATTAAAAAATTGAAGGACCTTTATTGCTCGAACTTCAAAGATCAATTAATGGCCCGTAAACTCATAAATAAAGTACGTTACTTACGGCGCATGAAAATTTCATTGCAGATTTTTAAGAATAATAAATGCTAATTAGTGCAAAACAAGAATATTGTAATTATTATTTTCATGCAAATTATAATAAGTGATCGTTAATTTAAAACTACGTTCAAGAGAAGTTCAATCTCGGTATACAGAAGATACATAAATAAAATTATTGGTAATTTAGGTAATTTAGTTCGTTTGCACAAAGTGTGGAAACCACAGTGCGGTCACCTCAAAAATCCCCTTTCAAAATTAATTTTTAAGCGAACGAATTTTCAGCTTATAAACGGCAAGTATACAGAGCTCCAGTTCAACCAGAATTATAGTTAGGAAACTATGCTGTGAACACGCGCATGAAGCATGGGTCAAGCCTCTACCATCAACATTGTTGTTTGAAATGTTTTTAGCGCCGGATCCTTAACCCAAATTTGGCTTCGTGCATTGTTACAGTTTCAAACAGAAATTCTTTTGCCGTAAGGGAGATATTCATGTTTACAACTATGAGAGGCCTAGCAAAAAGATAATTTTAAATTTCGTTATATCACGATATTACGGCTTTCACAGTGGCTGAAGTATTTCTTTAATGAGCTTCGCGCATTGTTGCAGTTTTAAACAGAAATTCTTTCGTCGTACTGGAGATATTCATGTTTACAGCTACGAGAAGCCTAGCAAAAGGAGAATTTAACATTTTTTTTTATACCGTGATATTATGGCTTTTATAGCAGCTGCAGTATTTCTTTAACGAGCTTCGCGCAACATTGATTCAGCCGATTCGGAGCAGCCGCTGCGGTGAAAGTAAAAATAATTTTACATATTATTTATATACCAAGTTATAAATTTCTCGGGTTCAACTCCGTTTACTAATTGCTTACCGATAATTAACAAACTAATTAATCGGCTAAATAAAAAATCCATTTCATCGGCAACTCTCATCGATCGCTAAGTTAATTTAAGATACCGCGAGCCATCGTTTACTCAAATTCTACCTCTTTATTCATTCAAGCCTCGTACGATTATATTTCGCCTTCTAAATAAAAATAACTTTACGCGCACCAGTTTAAAAGTAGGCCAGCGAACAAACAAAAAAAAAATCTAACAACCGCCGGATAACTGGAGAAACTGCACTTAGAGCTTTACGGACCAACAATAATTAAGCGCAATGCAGGCCCAAAATTCGAGCGTGTGCTTATTACACATCCGCGGAAAGTTTCCAGCCCCTCTGTATTAAACACTGCTGGCGAGGGTACCACTGTAAACGCAAGCGCAGACTCTCGCGGGCCATCCGCAGGCCGAAAACAAGCAAAGCGGAGGAGAAGGCGAACGAGGAAGAGAATCTGCGCGAGCGAGGGAGGGAGGGAAGGGTCGCAAGTCTCACTCGTAAAACTTTGAACGTCGGGCGGAAGGCAACACGTGGACTCGCTCCGTAATTAATTTCGGCTTTCTTGAATATCAGGCTCGTGTTCTCGGCGCTGCGGGCCGCCCCGCCGACGGAGAGCGAACGGGACGGAGAAAGGAGCGCGGGCACCGCGCCTCACGATATTGGGTTTCCGCGCGCCGCGCTGGATAGACTCTCGCGTGCGCTAAGTAGGGGAGGAAGGGAAACAAGGGAGATGAAGAGAGAGAGAGAGAGAAGGAGGGAGGACGAGGGAGGGCGATCGCCCGGAGCGATGCCGGAGGTACAGTCTGAGAATAATGCAAAATTAATTTCCTGCCCCCGTCCCGCGATCTCTTTCCCTTTGGCTCGAGCGCGCCGCCGACGGCGGCTTTTATGCGCCGCCGAGCGACGTTTGCTTCCCTGTAGTCGTCGTTACAATTTTACCCGGGAGGCGATCTGTCTTTCTCTTTCTATTTCTATTTCTCTCTCTCTCTCTCTCGGAACGACGCGGATGAACGGCCCTCCGTGTTCGACTTAATTTTTCTCGGCGAACGGGAAGCGCGCTTGTTACTGCGACTCGACGCGTCGTTAATTCCGGAAGTTGCGCAACGGGAGTACTTTAGCTGCGAGCGCGGTTGCTCGAGAGCCTGGCAATTTTCTGATTGATGCGAAATTAATTGTTCACGGGGAATGGACGCGGAGAATCCGGTGACTTTTAATAAACGGCATGACGGCGGCGCCGCTGCCATACATTTATTAAATTATCTGGAATAATATTATGGACGCCAAGTATACATTACCAATTCGATCAAACATTTCGCAAATACACTGCGATATACAAGTGATTATAATAATTAATTACAATTATTACTCGAATAAGAAAGCTTTATAATTCTTAATTAAACTGATTGAAATTCTCTTCGGTTATTACGAAAACTTAAATCAAACAAACAAACAAAAAAAAGCATCTCTTTGTAGTAAATATCGGTAAAATTTAAAATTAGGCGTTTGAAATAAAAAAAAAAAGCGTACCTCTCAATGCAACAATGTAGACTGACAACCACGTGCATAAAAAAAGAAAAACAGATTTTCTCTCCAGCGTGCGCGTTTCAATCTCGAATAAAAATATAAAAGCTCATTGTCACCGTCACTCAATTTTGCGTATATCGCGCGAGCTTTGTTTCCAGAGTGCGCGGCGCAGTACTCGCCGAACCTTTGTATCGGTTCCATTTCCATCAATTTGAGCCGGAGGCTGAGGCCCGCGCGCCTCCAGATATCGGCTGTAACGTCGACTTTTTAAGTTGAATCGCGCGCCGCAAAGGTAAAAGGGAGGGAGCGCCAAAGATGAAAAGGGTATGTTACACGAGAAAAAAAAAAAGGAGCGCGCGCTTGACGCGAGCTAATAGAAAAATCACGAGTTGACAGGGGGAGGCGGGAGACGCAGAAACAAAAGGAGAACGACGCCGGCAAGATTGAGCGCCTTATTTTTCACTCTAAGAAATGAAGATTGATAGACTCTCGCGCCGGCCTTTCTCTTCCACTTTATTCGACATTATAGTCCCGCATACGTCAATGCTGCCCGGGCCTTTCTCATGCAACTCGGTAATAAAAAGCGAGACGAAAGGGAGTCGGAGTACGGCGTCGGCGAGGCTTAGGCTTGGACCTGGCCAACAGGTTGGCCAATTATTTATCGGGCGATCGGCGAACATTTTGTTCGCTGACTTATGGCTGAGAGGCCACGGAGACACCCTGCCTATCGGGTTATTAAAATTTATTCGTTTCGCGCTTTGCTATCGCTTTTTTAGCGTTACGCCTCCCAGCGGACGTGTTTAGCTCGGCCGAGCGTGTAAATAACGCTTTTCAATAAAAGATAAACAAAGGAGATAAATTTTATTGCCATTACGGGTAATAACCGTAACGCATTTTTCAAAGTAAATAAACGCTTATTTACGCGGCGCGTAAAATTATCCGAAACGCTTTATCACTCGAAATAGTAATTAAAAGTTAACTTTCTGGCGGATAAATAATAGAGAAGCCAAGCAGTGTAAAGAGGTATTAACCTCCAGAGGACGAGGAAAAAATAATTAATTTTTTTTCTCCGCTGTTCAAACGGCAAAATTCCCAGGTAAACATCAAATAGTTCGTGCGCCTTGGGTGGTTGATATTCCGACTACACTCAGCCTCCGAACGTTAGTTTTAAATAAAAATTGTGCGACGGAGTAATATTTAAAATAATATTTAAAATTTTAGTAAAGTGAGTTGGACTGTCGTGCGGTACCGCGTAAAAATTTTCAATTTTTTTCAATTTAATTTTTAATTAAAAACCACTTACGCTAAAGATACCGCAGAAATTTTTTATTTTTCGATTTTTTTTTCAACACAATTATTTCAAGATTTTTTTTTATAAAAAATTAAAACGCTTTTACAGAATACTTCGTCTTAATTAAAATGTACAGTTGAAACGAATATGCTACATTTTATTAATTCATAATTTTCGTAAAAGAATAAAATATTATACTCACTGTAAACAATATTTATGTTGCAGCAACATTTAAGCTTTCGGAGAGATTTATTTTTCGATTTTTTTCAGCACAATCATCTCAAGATTTTTTTTTATAAAAAATTAAAACGTTTTTACGGGATACATCGTCTTAATTAAAATGTATAATTGACACGAATATGCTACATTTTATTAATTCACAGTATTCATAAAAGAATAAAATTTTATGCTCACTGTAAACAATATTTATATTGCACCAACATTTAAACTTTCGTTACGTCCCATTTCTCTTGAATGTTACTTTTTCGAAAACCAATATTCATAAATATTACAATCTCTATCGCGGCAATATTGCAACTGAAAAATTAACGGCGACATTCCACTCGAAACTGGAAAAAATAAATAACAGCATACCGCATCGAACGTAATACGGACAATTAAAAGCTGCGCCGGGGTTAAAGCTCGCAAGCTCGAAAAAAAATTCTCAGTGAGCAGCGCGCCTCTTTGGCGCGTCAGCGACGGTCATAATAATAATCCGGCGGGTCGGCGTTGACACTGCAATTTTTAAAAGCTCGCGACCGTGATATTCACGGCCGTAAATTGAGCGCGCGTCGCATTTTTCTTTGGAGCGCCCGCGGGGGGTCGGAGAGATACTTGCGCCCGCGCGTGGCTCGAATTGAATTCCGCCCCGACGCGCTCGGCACCGACCTCAATGCGCCGCGCGACTGAAAGGGGGGTCGTCGCGCCTATCCACCCCACGCGCCGGCAAACAAATTCTCATAACAATTTTCCGCGCACAGCGACAAATCGGACGCGCTCCTCCCTCCCCACTTTGAAATCCGCCGTTGCATTCATACGCGCTCGAGACTGGAGGGGGGCTGTCGGCCTTTAGGAACCTCCTTCACCCAAATGTCTCGCGGAAAAATCGGACGAGGAGTTCGCTCGGGATTGACTATAAAGTGCTGGCCTTAAAAGCGCAACTGCGAGCCCGAGAGGGCGGAAAATTGCTGCTTGAAGCCCTCAAAATGAGCGTGAGCTCTAAATCAAAGAGGGAAGAGCTCCTGCTGCAAATGTTTGCCGGCCGCGGATTTTGAAAGCTCGCCTGCGAGTCTTTGTCTTCGCTTTTTAGCAAAGACAAAGTTCGGCTGGGACGTCGATGATGCCCGCGGGTAAAAATCTACTCTGATACATTTCTTTTCTTCTCCTGCAGTTCTTTGAGAATTTCCGAAATTTTAGTCACACTCGGTAGAGATCAAAGCGGCTATTTTTGAAACATTACGAAGGCCTCTTATTTTCTATTAAAATAAGAAACCTCGATTTTCATCAGTTCGAGTTGAAAATACAAACTGAAGCTTGTTTTGCATAAGCGGAGCTTACATCTTTTAGAATAGAACGGATTGCATCGCAGCCAGGAGAGAATATAGCAAATATCCTCATGCAAATGATAATGTAAAATCGATGCATCATTGTTTCGACCGAACCGAACAATATTTTCGTATAGGGTAGAAAATTTCGCATCGATTTTACAATAAAACGAAAGAGGGATGCACCGAAATATTAAATAAAAATTTACAATAGACAGAAGGAAATGCACGATGCATATTGTTGGCATCCGTAACTTCGCCTCGGAGCTTCTACGTCCTGTTGCAACAAAAGGAGCTTTTTGCCGAGCGGCAGTGTGCGCTTAATTCACGGCAGAAGTGCGCGCTTAATATTTAAGCAGCGCAAAGAAGTAAGTTCTCCACTTTTCACCAACATTAGGAGCTAAACCAAATTAGGAATTTACTCGACGACTTTATTACACTTTTGTTTGTTAAGTAAATCGCGCCCCCAGTGCTTTCCGCGCCACGTGACCTCCCCGGCGGGCGCCGCGTGTCGAGCCAGTCGCTGCCCATTTTTTGACGAACTAATCTGGACAGATATAGCTAATATGTTTGACGTGCAGGGCAGACAGAAAAGTTTCGCCGCGCAGACTCACTTTTTCTCGAGCCATCAATCCCCGCCGCTCGTAACTTTTTTTCTCTCTCTCACTTGGCGGCGGCGCGCAAACTTTTGCGGAGCCCCGACTAGACTCGGCTTGCGTCACTCGCGCTCGTATAAACTGTCTTTCGCGGAATATATCCGCGGATATATGGAGAAGTCGCGCGTCGCCGAGGGAACAGAAAGAGAAAGAGAGAGAAAAAAATAACTTTTCACGACTGTGTTTTTGTTACGTTCACGGCGAAGTCTGAGAGTCGCATAAAAAAGAAAGAGGCATCATCGCTGTCGTCTGGATCAATCGGAGGGTACATAAGGGCGGAGCGGATATCGCCGAATTATTCGGTCGGAAAGATCGTTTCTCGCCGGGGAGATAATTCTCGAATAAATTCGCTGATTCCAGCGCATTACCGCGAGGAATTGCGCAATATGACCGCAGTCCCTTCGTTACGACGTTTATGGGACTCGTTCGTTCGAGCCCGTCCCATTGTCCGCATCGTCGTACCGTCGCTCCTCTCGCCACTGGGGAACTTTCGCGGGGCGGCGGCTTTATCGCGCGGAAAAGAAAAACTCCGAGGTGAAAATTAGTTTTTTTTTTTTTTTTAATCAAGTCACGCTAATTTTAAGTTTCGCGGAGGCGAGGCTCGGGAGAAGTGCAAAAGTGACGCGGAGAAAACTGGGAGTATCGTAAAACGTCTAGTTTACAAATTTCGCTAAAGTTGCGCGCGGGGGCAAAGTGATAAGGCCAACTCGTATAAGTCGAATAATGAAAACTGAACCTTCGCTGTTATTACGGGGAAAAAAGTTTTCCTTAAAATCAGCTACAATCTTAAATAAAATAAGTTAACTAGGATAAGGTAGTAAAACGAGACAACGCAATAAAAACTGCGCGCGGAGCACTTTGAAATTATTTTAAGCAAAAATTTCAGCTGCTGAGTAAAAGACTTTCTTTGTTGCAGTCCGAGGTACACTTAACTCCTCGAAGAGTGTATACCTTTCTGCAATACGTAAAAAGTGGCCCTTTGCGACGGCGAACGGAGCCGCGGAGTTCAGAGAAGAAGCGTTTCGTAAAGCAAACTTTTTTACAGCTTGCCTTCTAAAATGGGAGTACAAGTAGTCCTATCAGCATGAATTTGTATCTCTGCGCCGGATGCAAAGAGTAAATTAAATATCGCGTTCCCAATTCGGGCCGCATGAAACATTTTCAAAAGTTCGCTTATTGCGGAATATTAAAAAAGACGGTCAAACTTAAAGTGTGCCTGAAAAAATATAAAATTGTAAAGCTTTCACATTTTTCCTCGATGGCTTTTTTATCTACATGGACAACTTGTTTACTAAAAATTATTATACGAGTTATTCTAATCCTTATTATTATAGTTTTCAATGACCTCTTTAGTATATTAATTACTCAAAATTAAATAATTTTTTTTTTTTCAATTTTTCAAATAGTTTTTAAATAAAAGAACTGAAAGAACACTCGAAGTTATTACAAGCTCGGGAAACATACAGCAAAACCACTGTTATTTGTAAAACTTGAATTTCTTGTAACTTGTCATTTTTCCAAGAAAAGCTCCGTAAGTTTTGTGGCAAAAGCTCAGTCTTCTTCATCAGAAAATTCTCGCAGTTTTTTAAGAGCTTTTTGCTAAACTATTTCTCGTAAAATTTGCGATGACATCTCCCATAAAAATTGTATGAAACAACTTTATCGCGGGAAAGCTTGCAAGCTCTAGAAACATGTACAGCAAAATCACTGTAGTTTTCAAACCCGAACATAACTTGTCATCACAAGAAAAGATAATAATTTTCTCAGAAAAATCTCCGCTAAGTTTAACCGAGAATTCTCGCAAATTTTAAAAAGCCTTTCGCTAAAAAAAAACTATGGATCTTCAGGTAAAACTAAAAACGTTGCAGCGATCTTCTCGTAAAAATTCCCAAAGTTTGCTAACCGCGGTCAAGTTCCTTTGCGTAATTTTTTTAAGTTTACCTCAAAAACGTTCTCAATATACACAGATAAATTTCTCCGCCAACAGAGTATCAAACGTGCAATATACGCTCCTCCTCGATGGAATTCCCGCAGCACCCTTCGGCAGAGCGCGACACAAATGAAATTGAA
Source organism: Sycophila sp. Sp_5 (assembly GCA_018906775.1). Taxonomy (NCBI): domain Eukaryota; kingdom Metazoa; phylum Arthropoda; class Insecta; order Hymenoptera; family Eurytomidae; genus Sycophila; species Sycophila sp. Sp_5. Next base: position 2,903,877 of record JACCID010000018.1, read on the forward strand.
TCCGGTGAAAAGTCAACGTCAATCGATAGCCTCAACAGGTACACCCATTCGTCTCCGGAAGCTCTGGTCTGGCGTTAAATCGTCCGTTAGCCGCAGCCGGCCACCGAAAAAGAAGCGCGCCACTCAACGCGGCTGCAGGGCTGTGCTTAATTTAATGCCCGCGCTCGCGGTTCGAGGCGCGCCACTTAAGGCGTCCGCTGTCTACTACGCTCCCTTTGCGCGAGCGACAAATTAACGCTGCGAATTTCGCGCGGTTGACGGCTGAAGAGGCCTGCGCGCAGCCGAAGCTCGAGTTTACGCGAAACCGCAGCGCACCGCCGCCAAGAGCTTACGCAGGTGGCACTGGTGCGAAAACGCCGCGAACGAGCTTGCAGCGTCAGCGTCGGCCCTTGGCGGCGATGCCGCTCAGTTTAAACTTATCGGGGCGGTTTATACTCCGAGCGTCGAGCCATTCTCTTTGCCTCTTGAGCGCTTCAGTTTAAATTCGATTACGATAATCGATCGCGTATTTAGCTTTGTAGGAATTTCACTTGTGCGTTTGTTTGTAAAATTAGATGCAATCGTACACTAGAAAAAAAAATTGATTTATTTCAATAGTACTCATTAAATCTTTCTTTGCATCAAGTAATGATTTCATTAAAACTAAATGAATTTAGTAGTATTAAATAAATAATTTTTTGTCTCTACAAAATACTTAATAAGTACTATTGAAATAAATGTTTGCTTAAAATTAACAAACTTTTCTCTCAGTGTATAGGTTCAGAAGATTTTCTCGTGAAAATAGTAACAATGATTTTGAGTGAAAATTATTTATGTATACGTGAATATTTATGTATTATCTTTGAGTATAATGATATTTGTAATTTATTTAATTTAAATTTTAAATAACAAAAAAACTATTTAAAGAAAAAAAATGAATGTCACATTTATTTATAGTACTGGACACTAAGCGCAGATTTGTTTTCTTTATAAAATAAACTCTTTAAAAATAACGGAGCTTTTCTGGCAAAAATTACGGTGAAAGTGCCCGAAAAAGTAACTGCGCCTTTTTTGTACAGTTTAAAAACCTTTGTTGAAAATTACAAGTACTTTTCCGGAAAAGTTTTTACTGCTCGCTAACTGATTACGTTCCTTGATTACGTTTATTCACATAATTTTTAAGAATAGTTTCATCGCCATTTTTAAGAATAATTTTTCCCTTCATTTTGCGAAAAAATCCTCTCAACGTAGAAATTTAAATTTCATCTCAATTTCTTATACGAACAATTTATCGAAGACTTTTCTCATTTGTTGGAGTACATTCTAAACGAATTAAATTCTGTTAAGTCGATGTAACTGCGCAGTTGTAAGTTACGTCCATTCAAATTGCGTAAATGTCATTGCCTGGATACGCCGTCTAGATCCTGCAAAGCCTGAGAAATGCTTCCACGTGTGTACAGCAGCCGATAGAAGCTTTCCCTGATAAACTGCTCCCTTCGTGATTTGATATGCCTTCAATAAAAAATAAAAAAAAATAAACAAGAATCTCATTATAGAAATCGTCCCTTGTTTACCCCACTGCATTACTTAACATACGTGATCGATGAATTTAAGATCGACTAAATCTGTCTTGATGACACTTCATCGCGCAATTTTCTTCATTTATATTCTAACAGAAGAGGATACGGAAGAATGGATTCTTTTTTTTTATGTACGTCTCTTTTCCAGTTGATCCTGGAATAAGCATTCCGAGAAACTTTTCTACCGTAAACTCCGCATTCTCCTAAAGGTCGTGACCGAAGTTGGTAATTTCCCGCCTACTTGACCACATAGCGAGTTAGCCATCCCCGTAGATTCTCCACTCACCCGTTGTCTACTCCAGCACGTTTCCCAATCGAACGCTCACCTGCTTTGGGGTCTGCGTCCTCCTTCAATTTTACGCACATCATCACGTCTTTATACGGCGATTTACTGGGCCATTTATTAACATCGTTTCTGTTTCAAATTGTTAATCTTTTTAGTAATTAACGCTCAATAAAGCATTTCTTTTCTCCGGAGTTCTCTATTAAAAGCATTCAGTGAGAATTTCACTATTTTGAATATGTGAAAAGTTTTTTCAATTCTGAAATGATAAACTTTTCACTTTTTAGATAGTGAAAATGGAGATTTACTTTGTAATCAGTGAATAATCACTATTTCAGAAGTGAAAAACCATTCACTTGTTCAAATAGTGAAATTTTCAGTGAGAACTTTTAAGAGAGTTAGATATCGACATTACGAGTACACGATTATTTATAAACGTTTTTCTTCCATTTTTTTAGGTTTAAGCACGAAATTTAATATTTTTCCGACAAAAGAAAATTAAAAGTCTTAATGATTTTACTATTAATGTAAATTGAATAAGTGTATATAAATTCTTTGATGATCCATAATGTTTTGAATTTTGCCGCTGAAATCAATTGCTTTTTAAAAAGCTCGACATCCTGCCATCAGTTTTAAAGAGAGGATTTTCCATCTTCAAGTTAAATAATGATAATAATAATAATATGCTTTCAGCTCTCAGCGTAATGGGAAATTTCAGAATAAATAGTTGATTCGCTTAAACTTTTATAAGGATAATTTGCAGCGATATATTGCATTTTTATTTATTCACTAATTGATATTTTTAGCTGCGGCGCGGGGTTATAATGTATTCTTATAAGAGGATGCTTTTACTGAAATTTAATACTATTTATTCATTCCACCTCTTCTCTCGGGCATTAAAATATTGTTGACACCATATGCGCAGCGTTTTCCAGCGACAAATTTAATTTGCATACGGTAGTATAGCTTTTAATTTCTTTATTTTTTATTTTACGCCCTGCAATTTCAAATGTCCGGCCACTTTCCTTGTTTAAATTTTTCCGAACGCGAAGTGGGTAGGATAAAAGGTTGACTCTTTCTCTTTTTTTTTTCTTTTTTATTTTTCGTAGTGTTTATTAAAGTTTGTTTCGTGCAATATCACGGCAGTATTCGCAATTTGGTTTCCTTGAGAGTGGGCAAGAAAAATTGTACGATATACTGTGCATAAAAATGAATTGAATGACGTGAGAATTTCATTGAAAAATTCTTTAGAATAAAATGCCGATGAAATCAAATTTACCTCGTCTCTTTCATTATGAAACGCTAAATTTATGGATGCATTATTGCTAGTTTTTCTTTCTCGAGTACGACTCGCAGCAATTTATTATGATTTCGCCTTGTTGCCTCGCATTTCTAAATATTATATAAGATGATATTTCAAAATCGCCCTTCTTAGATAGACGTTTGCATTTCAAAAGGGAAATACATTAAGTTTAATAGATACTTCCCATCGACGTCACGATGATCAGTCAGTTATCATAGAAAATTTAGCCCTTTTTATACTCACGCCAATTTCCGCCAAGGGCTTCGGTTTGATAACAATACAGTTTTTTTACAATACATCATAATTTATGTCTGACATTAGCGAAGCGTCAGTAAAATCATATTTCGAATTAACGATATTCGATGAATTTATTTTGTTGCATAATTATATATAAAAATCCTCTTTTTTTTTAACAAAATTGATGAGGTCTTAACAAATTAAATAAATCCGATAATTATTAACTATTATAAAGTTCTCAAAGAAAATAAATAATAATAATAACAACAACAACAATAATAATAATAACAGAAAAGGCAGCGAACCATTGTTGAAAATGAAATATTTCAGATATAATGCAAATATTTTATTTAAATATTTAAATGTGAATAATAATACGTCAAATTCTGATGCTTGAAATTGCGAATGAAAAATCGGCACGTCTATCTTACTCACCCAATTTCGGAGTATTCGACTCTATTGTTTAATTTTTTTTAATCTTTCATTTTTTTTTTATTTTTGTTAAGACGCATAAATAATTTAACTACACACACTCGATTAGATAGGATTTTGTATTCCAGATGATTTATCACATCAGCTACGAAAATAATCCCTTCCTTCGTTCCACTCGGGCAATCGTTAGTTATCCCCAACGTTTACCTCGGGATCCCCTCGCATATATATACACTTATTATTTGCATCATTGGACACTAAGAAATCATACATTCATGTATAAAAAAAAAAGAATGAAAGCGAGTCGGCTTCACGTCACGGGGAAGACTGGTCACCCGTCGCGGAAAAATTATCCCACTCCGTGCTCGGCTTGTAAAAAGGGTAATGAATTTTACTTATCTCTCGGTGACGAATCACCAAAATATATCTGAAAATAAATGTGAAATAGCTCTGTGGAAGTCCTTTTCTATCTTGCTGCCTTCATCCTTTCCCCTTGATTTCCTTTTTATCGCTGTAATTTTTGATGATTACGCGGGAGGAGCTTCTTTCGTAGAAAATAAACATACACATAAAAAAGTCAAAATTAATAATAATATAAAATTAATTAACATTATTAATAATTAAACTGATTAATAATAAACACGGAAAGAAATTTAATTGGACAGCATTGAAATCCCGAATGAGTATTACAAATAAAAAAAAAAAAGGAAAATACAAATGTACCGAAATAAAATTAAGCACACGATGAAATCATTGAGAGAAGAGCACACCTGACAGAGGAAACGAGAAAATGAACTGCTGTAATACGCCACTTATTGCATCAACGGTGGGGCTTACTCATAAACCGAACTAAATTTCCACTCGCCGTAGTGTACGTTTTACTAGCAAAATGAATTACCTCCCGAAGTGCTCCCTGCAACTGACTGCGTATATCCACCAGTGATCGCGCCGTTTCCACCGTATCGACATCGACAAGAAAACAAAAAATAAAAACAAAAAAAAGGACGTTTGAAAAAATAAAAAATAAAAGCTGTCGCGATCTCCAGAAAGGTCGAAATTACAAAGCGTCCCGCGGAGAGTCCCACGCGGGACGGTCGGCCGGCGTAAACGCATTTCCCGGGCCTGTAGCTGCACTTCCGCGCGTGCCCGAGACAGCGCGCCGACGGAACAAATACGCGAGCGTCGTCGGCGCGGTATAAGGGCGGGCGGGTAGACGGAGAAAAGAATGGCCACGGGAGGGAGAAAGAATGTCCCGGGAGTCGCCGGCGGCGCTTCTCTCAACTCTCGGATTCTATTATCCCCCTTGCGCACCCTGCTCGGCTCGCAAATGTATTCGCGCTTCGCAGCGCAAAATAGGGCGGCGGCTCGACATTTCCATTTACTAGAAAGACGACGATATTATGCAATCGATGGCGCGCAGCGGGAAATATACCTGCCCCTTTCTCTCTCATTCTTCCTCTCTTATTCTCTCTCTTTCTCACTCCTACTCTCTCACTTTCTCTCGCTCACTTTCTATCTCTCTCGCTTCTTCTTTTGGTGGAAGTACGAGGGAATATAGATGCGGCCGATCGACGGCGAAAAGTCGAAGGGACATTTCCCGGCGCGACTGGGATAAGGAAATCGCAGTGGGTGGGAAGGCGGGCTGTCGCGATGAGTTAGGAAGATTAAAATGAGAATGGAGAAGACAGGGTGGAGGAGCGCGGGCTGCGGGAACAACGCCGGAGAGAGGAGAACAAAGAAAATTAATTGGTCCTGCGGGATCCGCGAGGAATAATAAAAAAAAGAAGAGGAAGAGGAAGGAGCATGTAAAGAGAAGAGCGCGCCGGCGGAAGACGGACGGTAAGTAGCTGCGGGAATCCCCGGAAGAAGAATGAAAATTGTTACGCGGGAGGACGGCGCAGCGGCAAAGCCGCGCCGGGAGCACGGAGCTCGCGATGTCGATTGGGACGAATTAAAAGAATAGCGAGACGGAGGATCCCGCCTTGGGGAGGGAATATAAGGCGATGCAGCTCACCGCCGTTGGGAAGGGGGGGGGACGAGGATTCTTATAAGATTTCGCGAGACCGCGAGCGCTCGGGTCTGCCGGAGAATTGCTAGGCATTCGCCCCCTTCACATTTATTTTCGTTACATTGAATTATACAGAGTGTGCGTTCGGGAAAATGACTTTTTCCGCGGAATTTTCGCTCGGCAAATAAATTTTGCATCGGGTGCCTGCGGAGACGCGACGAATTGTTTTGCGGCGTTAAGAATCGCGAGGTTTTGCTTGCGCGTCGCGTTTCCTTTAGCGCCAGGCCGCGAGGAAAGTTTGTGTTTACTCGTTATTTTTCTTACTTTTTCTTAGATGAGTTTAAGTAAGCTACAATGCGAAAGTAATTGCGCGTGGGATAAGTCAACGCGACTGCCATCGCTTTTTCCTTTTTATACGATGTGGAGGATGTGCATGTGTACAAACGCGGGGATACAAATTGTATAAGGATTTTTCATCGCGAGCAAAGGTAAATAACGATTCGTTGATTTTTGGTGCTAACTTATTCCGTTAATGCAGCGTTACAACTTCGTGCGAGGCACAAGTTGTATAGGGTATTAATCGATTGCATTTATCAGTGGGAGAAAACTCATGACTCAGGCAATCTGCGGCAGCTGCACAAATAACAAGGGAGTAAAGTGTCGTTTGAACTTTTCGAATATGACCGATTAGCACTTATCCAACCGAGAAGATTGGGCGAAGGAAAAAATTGTCTCTCCCTCTCCAGCGGCAATTCTGTTAATAAAACGCATTTCTTCCAAGTATCCGATGACGCAATAGCCAATGAGAAAGAATCTCGGGATTTATAGGCGATTTTCAATGGTAGCCGTGTTGCATCTGCCGTACCCTGCTACGTTAAGTACGCGTAGCAGGTGGTGCTTTAACAAGAGTTAAGCTCTTCTGCAGTGCGAGTTTAATTTCCAAATTCTTCGATGTTGGTAGGTAGATTTTCAATATTATTTTTATTTCTAAATATATAATTCTTTCCCTCAGCGAACAATAATTGTATTTGTTAAATTTCGAATCGAGTATACCGAGAATGTTATAAATAAAATTCATTAATAACACACCACTGTAGTTTTCATTTTATCATCGATATGCTTGCGAAATATGATTAAAGAACAATAAATATCATTTCTCGTAACAATATTCATTTAATTTGGATTTTGGCAAGAATTTATTTATCGAAAATATTCACTTAATAATAATGAAACCCTCAGTATGTAAAATGAAACTTAATTGTTATGCAAGCGAATGCTTTGATGCAATAATCAACAGTAACAAAAAGGGAACTCATTTCAATCGGAGCTCCCTTAGAAATTACAATTTATGCCTCGGAAACGCGCGCTAGAACGAAAAATAAAAAGGAAATCAAATAGACCAAAAAATGGAAGGGCGGAATCGCCTGGTGAAAAACGGAAACCAAGGAGAAATAATTAAACGCAGGGTATGGAGCGTAAAAGGTAATAAAAGACTTCCGGGTGGGGGGCCGGGCGAGCGGGACGAGGGCGCCAGCCGAGACGAAAGAGTTTTATGGAGAAAGGTATGCGCGCAATGCATCTACATAAAAGTGACAGGACAGACGGGCGTAGCGCTCGGCATCCAGGCCACAGCGATGCGGGGGAGGTTCCGCATGTGCCGCCAAGGCTGAGGTGCTCAGAAGTTTCTCTCCAAAAGACGTAACAATTTTTCTGCCTTTGGTCGTGGTAGAACACTCCGCAATTTGCAGTCCGGAGTTCAAGATCATTCGTAATTCCTGTGCTGTCGCCTACTTTTTTTTTCTTTTTTCATAGCAAAATCTCTGCGCAAGGCGCGACCAACCCGTCGGAACCCACGGCATAAACTTTTTTTAACAGTCACTTTTTTAAAGGGTAACAGCACTGTTACCGCCTTAAGAAAAGCGTTTATTACTTTTTTTTATTTAGAATAAATTAATTTAAGGAAGTTATTAATTGTACATTCGAATATAAAAATAAAAAGCTTTGTGTAAAAATATTCAAAAATATATAAAAGAAATATATTATTTTTCGTTGAAATTTTACATTTAACTTTAACATTACATTATGGATTTTAAAAATATTAATTTTTTGGTAATTAAAATTTAAATTTCAATTTTACTTACTTACTTAAAATTTCAACGAAAAATAATGTAATTTGTTCGAGTTCTGCTGCGCGTCGATTTGAAAAATCGTGTCTCGATAAAAACGTGTTCAAAGTTTCGTTTAGTCGTTTAGGAACCGTGCAAACTTCTCGGCCAAGATTTTGAAATTCAAATAAAAATGTTTTTTTTTCTGGTATGAAACTTGCCTCATATTCCTAAGGGTTCGAAGCACCTTTTAAGCTAAATAAATTTGTTTTTGATTTAAAAAAAAATACAGTGGTGTCACCCATTAAGAGAGAATATATTAGTAATTAAAATAAATTTTGAAAAAATAAATTAAAAAATTAGGAACTTAATGGTCCACGAATGAAATTGTACAAACTCGTTGTAACAGTTTACTCTTGAATTAAATAAATCGAAATATTGAATCGAATTCTTTTTTCAAGTGCTTCACAGCACCCGCGCAATCTTTTTTTTTTTAAGAGAAGATTTTCTTATTTACAATGAGAGAAAAATTTGTTAATTTTAAGCAAACATTTATTTCAATAATACTTATTATTAAATATGTTATTGAGTTAAAAAATTATTTTTTTGAAACTACTACATTTATTTAGAAACAAATAAATTTATTTAGTTTTAATGAAATCATTATTTGTAAATCATTTCTTTAAAATTAAAAATTTTTTTCAGTGTACTTGGTTGGATGTCCGAAAAACGACTTCCGTCCACTTGTTTCGATTGTTCAAGCTGCGTAGTATTCAAAGCAGCTGCAGCTAATAAATTCTAACTATATATATTAGTGCGGGAGTTTATTTCATCGGTTTTATTCCCCTCGTGAACAGCGGAAATTAGGCAGTATCTTTGCGGCATATATCAAGCATGAGTTCAATTAATTTCGTGTTTATTTTCGGAGCTGTTTCTATCTCAACCCATCGGGAGGCCTTGAATTGGTCTGGAATTCGTAAACAACGGTCACTTGACGTTAGATACGATTTCCTTTGTCGCCGGCTGCCGCGAAATCTAGTGCCAACACGGAAAGAGAAAATTGTGCGCTTTCTTTGTTGCTGGCCTCCGCAAGATCCAGAACTAACACTTAAATAGAAAATAGTGCTGCAAAAAGTTTCTATGTCACGAGTAGTGAATTCCAATCTATGGAGAATAAACGCCGAGAACTTTGTTAAATACCACCTTAGCAATTTTTTTTTATATTCTAGTCACAGTCTATACTTTCTTTTTGTAATTATTTTAAAATTATTCTATCGATTTTCGAAAGATTTTTTAATGGTTGATTCTAACTGCTGATAAAATTTAAGAAAACCTACAAAAGTCAGGCTGAAGAAACTTCATTTCGATTCTTACACTCACAAAAATGGATTCTCAGCTTTAGTAGACGAATCCGCATAAACATTACCTACTTAATTTTTAAATGAATTTATTAAATTGAAGAATACGTCGATAAGTTTACTAGAAGTATAGAATTTTCTCATAAATATGTTAAGTATTGACATTTTTCTGCTTATTAGAGACTTTTTCAATTATTCAATTCTTTTTACTTTTTATGATATTAAATGGAACATTTAAGGAATCAATTTAGAATTTATCATGCAGTGTATTTAATCAATAACAAAATCTACCTTCTAAAATTGAATTAGTGAAACTTTGCTAAAATTAGCGAAATATGCGCAAATTCGAAGCTCTTTCCACTAATTTTCAGTAAAAATTCACTAATTATAGTAGTTTTTCATTAATTAAACTTTAGCTAGTACTTATTTGAAGAAAATTCGTTTCCATTTAAGTCTATTAATATCGACGGCATAAATAATTTTGACTCTTATATAACAAGCAGATATTCCAATGCTATTTAGAGGATTATTTTACCAGTCATATTAAATTTTTGTGACCGCATAATTTCAAATTTGTGACCGACAAATGGTTGGATAGCACCTCAAGTCATAATTCAATAGACACTAAATTTTTCCATATCATAAAATACAAGCGAGGAAGCGACCAAAAGACTCCATTCACGAAGTCAGCCAACGAAGATCACAATGGGGTGCTCTGGAACGACACATAAAGATACAACGGTCTAAACTAGAAGTGATATTGAATAATAACGCACGCCCGAGGAGACGGGATAAATCCCCTGCGGTGATGGAAAAAAATTAGGACCCCGCCGCGAATATAATGGACTTTTTTTCTTCTCTCCTTTCTCCGGGGTCCTTACCTCGCCTGCCCTTGGCGAGAGGCGGCCGCTCATATCGGCGCGCTCGCTCACTTTTTTCCAGACTCGGGGAAAAAAATTTCATAAGGTCGGAATTTTTCTGTTTGCGATCGCAGCCTTTATTTGGACTCGGCGTGTGCGTGTCTCTTGATTTCTAGTAGAGAGAAAAGCGCGCTGACTTTATATTCCAGTCGGTGTGCTCTCCTTTTATCACGGCTCGTTCGCTCTTTTTCTACCTTCTCCGTCACTACTTGCAACGCTGGTCCTTCTCTCTATTTTTTCCCCCTTTTTTTTTATGTAGTATTTCCGTCGAAGTTCTCTCTCGCGGACGGTATGGCTTCGGAGACTCATTTTGCGCGATTTAGTTTTTAGTGAGCCTTTATTAAAAAGTTGAGTGGGTCTATGTCGGGGATACCTGATGTTTTTAAAACTCAAAGGGAATATTTCAGCTGCTTCTGTAACGTTTTGATTTAAGTTTTTGCTTCTAAAAACGTTTTTATTCATATTTCAATTTGAGCAACTCGCTCAGTTTAGATAGAGTATTCTTTTTTTGACACTCAAATCGAGCTTTTTTCTAAATACGAATACGTGAAATTCATATGAAATAATTGCAGGAGTTAGCGTATATTCACTTATTCAATGTGAATTGTACATATTCATATTTTTAGCGAATTCAATTCTGCGTGAATACACTGCAATCAATTTCTTAAATTAAGATTTTCTCTTTCACGGATTTACTTTTTTGTGTTTTAATAATAAGAGCAATAAGAAACTGTAAAAACAATTTAAAACGATAGTTCTTTCGATCATCTTTATTTCAAACTTATTTAATTAAAATTAAAACTTATACTTTTTGAGCAAGAGACCGTGCCATAAAAACTATTACTAATTAAGCTTTCGCGAAAGCACAATAAAACTTCCGCTCGCCTCTCTCATTTACAAAGTACAAAAAGGACTTGCACTAATACTTTTTCACCCTTTAAAATGATTAAAAGAAACACACAAAAAAAAAAAATTAATTTTAACGAACCTGAAACGCGCGTATTGAAAATTGTTAATCATTTCAGCAGGAGCGAGGTACAAAAATGCCTCTGCGTTTGGCTGAAATAAAATAATTGCCGGGACGAGCGCGCGCAAAAAAAAAAGTAATAAAAGAAAAGCTATAGCTCCGCATCGCAGGCTCTTAATTTCCTTTGAACTCGCATCGCTCGTTACGCTGTCGCTCGTTACATTTGCCGGGCATTGGGCAGAGCCCGTCCCCCTTCCCGCGTATGTAAAAATCGAGCATCCGCCGGCGTGCAGCGTCCGCCAAAAGAAAAGCAACGACACTCCCCGGTTCGCTCAGCAGAAATTCGCGGCGCGCGGCGCACAAATCGCGAGCGCGCGAAATATTTGAAAAGTTTCGAAAATACTTGAGAGACCCTTCGGGCTTGTTTTTCCTTATATCGCGCGCCCCGACGCCGCCTCCCGCCATCCCCTTTCTACCGACTCCACAATAGAGTCGCATTTTACATGTTTCTTCCCAGAAAGCCCTGTAAATACATTTGCCGCCGAGCTCCCGCCCGCACCTCCAGCGGAAAACTGATGTCGATGCTCTTTTTCCAACTTCGTATATGCTATACTAAACCCGTTTTTCTTCCTATTGTTCGTAGTCTATATACATTCGCGTCTCGATGTGCTCGGGAGTTTAATAAAATTATTTTGCTATTCCAGGAAAAACATCTGATTTATACAAAGATATTCAAAACAATTGTTTTACAATATGGACTTATTTACAGGCTACAATAAAAAAAATATCCATGGAGCTTTCATTGTAGTCCGTATTCCTCGTGATGCGATTGGTCAAGTTGTAGATGTTATTTTGTTTTTCAAATTATTTATTGTGACTCTATTTATAAGGCATGTTTATGCGTAAGTGTTTATAGTTAAAATAAATTTATTATGAATTCAGGGGTTTCGAAAATTATAATTTTAAAACGAATTCTATACTTTACCCGTGACAAATAAAAGTCAAAGCTCTATTTATCATAAAAATGAAAATTTGTATTGAAAGTGTTGGTGTTGCAAATCTGATCTGATTATCCTATTTGAAACTTGAGAATTAGTGCTTAAAAACAGTTTGGTGGTTTGAAACCTGGATCCATAATTTGAACATTTTTTTTTTTTAAGAAATGGATTAAATCATTTCTCTTTATTTTTGACATAATATATAATAGTTAAATGAATTTTTTACAAAGTTATTAAATATTGAAATAAAAAATGTTTACTTTTAGTAACTAGAATTAATCAAAAAAGACAAAAAAAAGAAATGTGTCATAGCCACAAATAACACAATTTGTACTTTTTAAGTTTCACTCAAGTAAAAAATATTGAGACACTAATAATACCCTACTTTCTGAATGTATTACTGACTTTTCGTAACATATAGATTTTCAGAACGTTATTTGATGATAACAGAATATATTTCATTTTAACTAGATACAATATCGCCGACTAAATTTAATCAAAACAGCACCGAAATATCTCTCTAATGATCGTACACTTTAAATAACGCAATAAATTCGTACCCCTCGCAAAAACCGAAAAATCTCCCCTCAAAGCTAATCCCTTTAGCACCGCCTCCAGGAAATCCCCGTGGCACTGCGGATACTTGCCAGTACACCCGGAAAGGCGTATCAGGCGTGCAAGCATTGCGAATCGGCGTCTGCACATCCTGCTCGCCTCGCCCGGAGCCTCTCTCGCGGCTTTCAAAGCGAGTAGCGCACCCCCCCCCCCCCAACCCCCCATCCCCGAAGACGCGCGTCGCATCGGCAAGCAGGCAGTACGGACGAAGAGGCACAGCACCCACAGGAGGAGCAGGAGGAGGAGGAGGAAGAAGAAGCGGCAGGAATGGCGGTGGCCCATTACCCGGTGGAGTAGCGTCTGCACGCTTTTCGCGCCCTCGAAAAATCGCGACCGCCGCGGTTAAAAGCGGCGCGTGCTAAAAGCGCCGCGTCCTCGAATCCGCGCGCGCCGTACATTGTCCCCGCGGAGCACTCTCACCCCCTCTGTTTCGAGGGGCGGATCGCAAAAAGGCTCGCGCCCGGAGAGGGCGGTAAAGACCGGAGGTGGCTTTAGAGCGCCGCGCGTATACCTGATGAATATTCGCGGCGGCGCGACCGCGGGCCTCTCTATACCCTCCTTTTTCAAGCCCACCCTCATCCCCCCAAGCGTTTTGACTGCTCGTTCCGTTCGCGCGCGCGGGAGTCCCTTCCCCCTCCCCCCGCCGGGAGCTTTTACGCGCGGCTTCTTCGGCCGCGAAATTACGAATGCTAATGGAGCTCGTAATGGGAGGTCAAAGAATTTCCGACGATTACCGGCCGGTAAATTTCGCTCCGCGGCCAAATGCATTTTGTTTCGCCGCGGGGTCGTTGAACCCTCGTCATCGCCTCATTTTTCACGTGCCGCTTGTGTGTGGCCCGGGAGGACTGCGCGAGGCGAGCGCTATTAGCAGTGGGTTGGGCTGCCGGAAGTCCTTCGCATACTTACCTCTCGTCTCGCGTCCCGAGCGTTTTCGAGCCAGCTTCCCCTCGAGTTTGATCAAGATTTATATTTCGGGATCGCGGCCGCTTTGCTCGAGGATTTTTCTTCGACGTGAAGGCTCTCGCTGCGAGAGATTTTGTTTTTTTTTTGTTGATGTATTAATGAACTACAGTTTGTGCGTGTGTGTGTGTTTTTTTTTAGTTTGAAATATATACACGAGTGACATCGCATGTATATATATATATAAATGAGTTTATTCCATAAATTATTTGACTAACTATTTTACAAATATACAAAATTCGTATTTACATTAACAATAACGCTCGAATTCTTGACTTTCTTCCTTTTTTTTTCCTTATCTTATATCATATAATTTTTTTGTTTTTGTTTTTCTTTATTTTTAACTTCTTTCCTGGCGGAAAGATCAAATAGGGAAGAGAGAAAAAATTTTTTTTTACGTATTTCGTTGCGACACAAGAATATTACACAGCTGCTTTAACGTTGATATTCGCTCTAATGATTCACTGGCGCGAGATTACTACTAAGCTCTTGATGAATCTTGAAAAGTGAAAACGATGTAAACATGAAGAATTTGCTGTATTTTTTTTTCATCCGATGCGACTACTTCGATGATGCGAAAATGACTGCCTCTGGGGAGTGGAGGCGACGCGATTGCGAAATTATCTGTAACAGAAATTTTAGCTGCTCAGTAATTGTCATTTACACAATGAAAAATAATATAAAAAATAAAATAAAATTTAAGGAGTGAACGAACGTTGCACATATTAATTTAATTAATAGTATGCATTTAAAAAATTGGAGTGAATTTTATTGTAAAAAAATTAAATAAAGGGTAAGACAAAATTAACCTCGTAATATTAATTTCAGTGAAATGTTATCATTTCCAATTTAGTATTATAATTAAATATTTATGCAAAATTATCTTCTTCTCCATCAGTTAAAATTAAATGCAATTTTTAAAAAGAACTATACTTTCAAAAAAACATTTCATTAAATCACAAAAAATGTCAAGTACCGATAATACTTTGTACAGTAAAATTGGAAGGTGAAACTGTATTAGTCAACAGGAATTCAATAAATTAAAATAATTTTTATTTGAACTCACCGCTTTTTATGTATGTATATATCACGAAACGATTGACGAGTCATGCACTGATCCATTCGTCATTTCGCCCACTCTGTGCATCGCATTCAAGTTCGCACGACTGAAACAAAAACAAAATAGCACATTGTTATTATGCAATAAAAATACAATAAAATTTTTTTTTCTTGTGCACGTTTTTCAACTTGCGCAACTCGCGTTGTTTTCAGTTTGCTCATTTCTCTGAATCGTTGATTTTTTTTATGGAAATACCATTATTTGCTTTATCAAAAAAAAAAAATCAATGAAAACTGTCAATAAAACACTTTGGACGAACAAAGCGAGAAAATCTGCAGGACACGCTGCCAGATTTTTCATTTTTCAGTCGCCCTTATTATTCCAATTTCGCAGCGCAATGGCAAAGTATTTTTCGACGCTTACATGTTTGACAGTATTTTTTCGCGGAAGAATTTAGTCCGAGGCAGGATTTATACGATTCCAGGTGAAATAGTTCTGTTGTAATTTAAAATATGCAAACCAGCGGAGATTCAATCGTAATAAAAAAAAAGCTCAGTCCGTATTTCATCTTGATGTAAATAATATTTCATACCTGCTCCGCGTAACCATAAAAATCTGCATATTTTTGTAATTTTGTTCTGGGTTTACTCATTGAAGTATGAAACTCGCGGCGCTTACTTTTCCGCGTATCCATTTTCATACGCGAAAGAAAAATGAAAACATAAAACACACGGTCAAGATTTTCCATCACCGCGAGCTTCGTTATATTGCGCTCGGGCCGACAGTTTAACATCCACAAATTTATTAATCATCCGAAGAATTGACGTTGAAACTGCCTGCGGACGCCTGGGAAAAGAATAGGGTACTTATATTTACGAGTGTGTCATGCGCTGGATTTCAGCCGGAAGAAAAACGTTTACTATTTCGTGAAGATCGCACAATGAAAAGGAAGACCAAGACTCTCGGGGAAGCGGTCGACCATCCAAATGCCGACATTAGGAGATTTTTCGACCCTCTGCCGAAGAGGCCAGCAATAAGGCGGACAGCGAGGATTTTATTTTCGCTTTCGCCGCACTATATTTCAAAAGTACGCGCGCCCGAGAGATTGGCCGACGAAGAATGGGATTTTATGTGACTTATTACGCGATTTATGTGTATTTATGTATTGTGTATTGCGCTCGTTCGCGGTCGAGCCACCCTACCCTCTCCCTTCCGTCATTTTTTCCCCTCGACTTTGGC
Organism: Sycophila sp. Sp_5; assembly: GCA_018906775.1. NCBI lineage: Eukaryota > Metazoa > Arthropoda > Insecta > Hymenoptera > Eurytomidae > Sycophila > Sycophila sp. Sp_5. The sequence goes on from JACCID010000018.1 coordinate 2,919,921, forward strand.
TGACAGTCCTCGAGCGTATACAATAGGAAGGGGCGCTCGGCGTTTACCCCAAAGGCAGGAAAACGATACTCGATCCGACCAAAACTTACCTCCCCGAATTTTCCTTGTTCCCTCGTGACGTTATAATTATTTACTCCTCGACTTCTTTTTTTTTCGAGCCGCAAGTTTTAAGTATGAACGAGGACGAAAGGGCACCTCCCCAACGTTGGTTCATTATCTCGAGTGATGAATGAATCCCCTAAATGAATTTTTTCGTTTCATTGATAAATTTTTTTTTTGTCCCCTAGAGTCGAGCTTCATCAAATGATCGGGATTTGAAAAAAATTCCCCGAAATAATTGGAATGGATCGTTCCACCGCGAAAAAAGAAGCATTTTTTCCCCCGTTAAAAAGATTAAATTTTCCTCGTGATACGATTTAATGGGTTAGAAAATCAGAACATTTCAGCGGATGCCCGGAGAAAGTAACTTACGTTTCACAAAGAGGAAGGGGGAAGAAAAAGTACAAAAAAAAAAGGAGAATGTCTTTGTCGAATGCATAATCGTAAATTCACGTCGGATTATTAAACCACAACAAAATAGACTCTCTGCATGTGACTTTCATAGCGGCTGTTCAGTTATATGCGCAGTGATTTAGTACAATGCGCGCTCTCCTCTCAGGTGTACCGCGTGCAATTCCTTTCAACGCGTTCACCCCGTCCCCCTCTCCCTCCTCCATTGGCCCCATTAATGAACCAACATTAATCACAATCTCCCTGGAAAATCCTTTGTGACGTATTTGCCATTATTAACGGTAAATAAGCATCTAAGCATTTGGAAAACTCTGATGAATCTTACTTTTTCTTTAAAAAAAAAAGCAAAAAGAAAAAAAAGAAGTGAAGTCTGTGAGTAGGGTGAATTAGCGTATAGTCGGAAATAATTTTAAAGTATTCGTTATTTAACGCAACTAAAACAGAAAATATACAAAAAAAGAGTATTGCATTCAATCGTCGGATCGAGCGAGAGGCAAATGTTCGAATGACAGTGAAAGTCGGTGAGTAATCGGTAACCACCCTAAGTACTCTGGAAAATTGCAGAGGAAGGGAGAATTACTCCCACGAAATTCCGGGTAACAGTGGCTGGGATCAAGCATATGACGCAGGCCAGACATGCGTTTTTCGAGAAAAAAAAAAGGATTAGCGAACATGCGAGCCGACCTTCTTTATCACGGTCAACAGTAATAAAAAGTGCTCGGCCCTTCGACTTCTAATCCGCCAGACGGAAATATGACGCGGTTGGACTTGCGTTTTTTTTTTTAAACAAGCGAATTCGCATGCCTTTTTATTATACGATTGAAAGCAATAAAAAATGTTCGACGCTTTGTTTTTTTGTGAAAATCTTGCGTTTTTGAAAGCACATATTGAAAACGTGCACTCATAAGATCCTTTGTTCCAAAGTCAGTGTGTTTAATATAAAATCATGCGCATTTAATAGAATCTATAAAGGCGTAGGCATATTGGATGTAAAGAAAAGCTGCATTAATTATTTAAGCCATATCCACGGGATTTTCTTCGGTAAAAATGATCTTGCATGAATTATTAGAAGTAAGAAAAATTACTTTAAGAAATATTAGTTATAGTTTAATTAAATTATTTATTTTTATTTTTTATTACTTTAGATCATGCATGATCACCTTTATTAAAAATATTTCTTAAAATAATTCTTCAAACTACTAATAGTTTACACACGATCATCTTCATTAAAAATATTTCTTAAAATAATTTTTCTTTAGTTTGATTTAAGAAGTATTTCCTTAACGCTGATGCATAATATTTCTTCATTTCAAATACCACAAAAAAAATTATTTTTCAAAGCCGCCAAGGCTTTGGGTCAACGAATCTTTTCCATCAGTGTGCACGCCACAGAAGAAGAAGCCACGCTCAATTTCCTCATACTCCCGCCGAATTCTCATCCCGGCGTTACGCTCGAAGACGAAATCTCCCCTGCCCCTCTCTGCAATATCGCGTCGATATTAAAACGCGACGCCTCGTATCGCCAATTTATGACGCGGAACGTCCCCGGGACATAAAGACTCCTCGGCGCTGCGCACGGAGGCGACAAAAAAGGAACAAAGTCGAACTCGCTCGCGGAACGAAAGAAACACGAGAGGGGAAGAAGACAAAAAAAAACGCACGCGGCACTTGCTCGAAACGCCGGCCAAAAATCCCTTATTACACGCGGTGTTATATCGAGAAACGATTATGTCCCGGCGGATGCTGCGTACCCCCCCTTCAATCATCTCTCTCTCTCTCTCTCTTCGTTCCACGCGGGTCCGCTCAGATAAATCACGTTTTCGAGAAACGCAATGACAGGCTAATCACGCGTGCGGAGCGCAGCGCGCTCCTTAAAAAAGATGAGGCAGAATGCGAAAGATCGAGCGGATGGGGGAAATTCGGATGGTGTATTTTGCGAGCGGTCCATCAATCACGCTTCTCATTACGGATTCCCATCGTTTTCTCCCGTTCGCTTTCTCTCTCGCTCGCTCTTTCTTTGCGCCTGCGTCTCTGTTCCTCGCCGGCCGTGTGTATAGAGTGCGCTCGCTCGCGGAAAAAAAAAAAAAAAAGAAAGGGAGGCATCGATTCGATTTCGCATTACAGCAGGAGTCACATATCATCTTCGCAATGCCGCTGACCCCTCCGGCACTACAAATTCGGGGCTCGCGGGTCCACGCGTACAGCGCGAGTCGTGCGATATATCTGCGCCTAGTAATACTCCATAAATTATGAATATCGCATAAATCTCGTTAAGACCGTGCAGTTTTATAGGTCAAAATTCGATATTTTCGCTTTGACTTGTTTATGCCCTTAATTGTATTTGTTCGTCCTGTCCTCATGGCTGGATTAAGCGCCGTTCTTGCACGGGTTTTACATCATAGTCCTTTTTTTTTTGTATTCGTATCTTTGAGATTTACCGTGTTACACGGTGTCTTTTCAATGACTCCGGAGTTTTTCTTCAATCTGATAAATCTGTTTTCTAAGATTTATAAATGTGCAGTAAAAGTTTGCCAGAAATATAGTAAAAATTTTGTTCCTTGTGATATAAAATGATCAGACCGATATAGTGAATCAAAAGTAGTAAATTTTGTCAAATAGTATTGTAATTTTTTACTGTATTTTACCACTTTTTTTATATTCATATCGTTGAGATTTACCGTGTTACACGATGTCTTTTCAATGACTCGTGAGATTTTTTTTTCAATCTAATAAATCTGCCTTCTAAGATTTATAAATGTGCTCTCACGGAAATGTACGGTAAAAATTTGCCAGGAATATAGTAAAAATTTTATTCTTTGTGATATAAAATGGTCAGACTGACATTGTGAAACAAAAGTAGTAAATTTTGTCAGACAGTATTGTAATTTTTTACTGTACTTGTGGCAAACTTTACTTATTATTTATTATATTTTATATATCATATATTATTATATATATAAATAAATTATTATATATATAGAATAGTAAATTTTGTGTACGACCACTTTCGCACGGGAACAGTATACAGTAATTTACTAGATTCTTTCTTTTATAGCGACTGTTAGTACTTGAATAAAGAGTCTCCGATAAATTAATTAGATCGACTGGCCTGAATTATAAATTCCGTCGTTGTTTTCTACAATAAAACGATGCAGAACAAAAGGTTCAAATAATCAAGTTTAATCCTTCGTATTCATTTCGAATAAAGTTAATTTTGCCTAATGTGCGAAATTATTGCGAAATAATAAGTGAACTCATTGAAATCATTCATTCTAACACAATGGCTCATTGTCGAAATTAAACAGGCGAGGCCGTCCGGCGAATTTCTCTAAAACTAAACTTGAGCCCCTTTGACTATTAACTAAAACTCGCGCGTCCGCGGATATCTCCGCTGAACATGTCAACCGGCCAGATTTGGATTTTTCATCTGCCTCACTCAACGCGAGCAATCCTCAGTATCAACAAGAATAAAATCCTCCCGGTGCCCCAGAAACTCGTGAAATTTCGCTCCATGAAGCTGATATTTCTCGAACGAAGCAAAAAAAAAAAAAAAAGAGGCAGAGAGAAGCGCGAGCGAAGGAGCAAAAAAAAAAACCGGAGCAGAAGAAGGTATAGCGCGCCGGTGCAAAAAGAGACAAAATAGAAATAAAGCGTATAACCCGAGCGTGTACGATATAACCGTCGTAACTTCGCGAACCTCTCGATCTGATACATCCGTGCGCGCGCGTAAAACAAGGCGAGCGTAGCCATCGAAAAATTTCCTCGATAAAAAGTTTCGCATCCCACCTTGGCTGGTCCTTCTCGTACCCACCCCTCCTCCATCTCTTTTCACCTCGCTCCGGTTCATACTCCCTCCCTCCCTCTCCATCCTTCCGCGTGGCCGCTTCTCCTTTAAACGCGTCTCACGCTAGAGCGCAAACTACGGGCCCCGCGGAAGACGATCAAACGACGGGAAACTCCGAGGAAAGACACGCGGGCGAAACCGAAAGAGAGATAGACTGATATATAGATAAAGAGAGAGAGAGAGAAAGGGAGGGAGGGTGAGGCGAGGGTGCGGGGGAATCGCAAGGGTAAGCGGGGGGAGGCAAAAGTGTGCAGCACCGCGAGGGCTTTTGTCTTTATATGGAATTCAAGGCGAGCGAGTCCGTACGTGTCTCGCGCCGAGCGGATCCATCCGGCTCGAAACGAGTTTCCTTCTTTCGTGATAAGGGGCGGGGGTGGGAGCGCTGCCCTCGTGCGTCGGGCGTGTTTTAGGGTCTGCTTTCATGCCAGCCTTTGCCCCAAAGTTAAATTGTACGTCATCGGTTTGTCCCTCTGATGGCGCTGGCTGAGTCCGCACTTTTCTGGCCGCTTTTCTTTGTACATGCAATGAACTCCTGCTCCGGCGTGGAGAACTAAGCCGAACTTTGTATTAACGCCAGACCATCTTCGTTTTCTTAAATTTAACCCCTGGTGGGTCTCTGCGTGTACGTTTTTGTAATAGCATTTTTTTTTCTAGTGAGAAGAATAATTTGTTTTTTATTGTCTGGAGATGATGTGAATAATCATCGATTTTTTTTTAAAAAGGAATAATTAATGCTGATTCCGTTATTATAGCTTCTTCAATAATTATAGGGTGGGTCTCTGCGTGTACGTTTTTGGAGTAGGATTCTTTTTTCTAGTGAGAAGAATAATTTGTTTTTTATTGTCTGGAGATGATGTGAATAATCGTCCATTTTTTTTTAAAGGAATAATTAATGCTGGTTCCGTTATTACAGCTTCTTTAGTAATTATTTTAAAACATTTTAATGCGGATTTTTTTTTTTAATGAACATTATTAATTGTATTTTAATGAATATACAATAAAATGAACGTTCTGTTCACGGTATTTAATTAATTTTTACAACAACGCTACCAAAGTATTATGTTGAAAATTTATTTTAACTTTAATAGTTCATAAAAGGAATATATAAAAACGATACGCAATTTAATTCATTTTAAAAAAACGATGTAACTAAAAAATTTTTAAACGTAGCATTTAATTCCGTAATCAAACTAAGTATTTATAATAATAAAAAAGAGACAGTTAAAGCAATTTAATTTGCACCCTAAAAATCATATTAATCGAAACACTGTAAAACTAAATTCAGTCTGCGGTACAATTCCTCCTCCGTGCAAAAGCCAAACATTCCGAAATGACTTAGAATCCCCTTAATAATGCGTCACGGCTCGATGCAACTTCATTACCACAAATTGTACTACGTAAAAAGGCACCTTAAACCGATGATAAATCACCGCGGAAAAAAAACAAGCCCGTGTAAAAAAATTTAAGTTAGGATAAAGTTTAGCCAAAGTTCATGTATGGCGGTCGTTCATATAAACATCGGCAATATGACTAATAATATATAATTTTGTAATGCTTTATACAAACTTCAGATGAAGTTTTTCTTATATTTAAAAGACGTTCACTTAACGAACGTTAAGAACAAATAAATGTAAAGAATTATTTTTGATAACTTCAGCGGTAATTGATCCTTTTATATCCACGCATCTTGTGTATAAAATAAACATCTATAAAATACACTGAGAGAAAAAATTTAGTAAAAATTGCTGTTGTAGTTAAGAAAGGAGTGACAGTTTAAAAAAGCGAGAATTTTTTTTGTGTGAAAACTTTCACAATTACTATTTTAATAATAAAAATTGTTATTTTGTGTATTATAAATTACTATTTTTCACACTAAAATTTCGCGCCTGTCAAGACTGTCACTCCTTTCCTAATCACAATGGCAATTTTTATTAAGTTTTTTCTCTCGACGTAAGTTCGGTAAAGTCTCATTGCCCACGTTCATACGAACGACCGCCAAACATGAACTTTAGGTAAACATTATCCTAACTTAAATTTTTTACGCGGGAGTCCACCGGCTTCCGCCTCCACCGCCCCCTGGCCTCATGAATTTTCGGCGCAACTTGATAACCACATGGATCCGCAGCCTCGCCGCCCCAATGACTATTTACGCCGTCTGAAAAACAGATTCGGCGAAGTCGAGTCACGAGCGCCCCGCACTCCCCACGCTGTTCTCTCATACACAGCTATACGTGACCAATAACCCGCTCGAATTCGACGCCCTATACGCCGCGTCTCCCGCGGGCTTTTCCTCCTGCTGACGCTCCGAGCACGTGTCGTCCCCGTCCGCCCATCCGCCGTGTGTTTCGCGCGCCTACATCGCCACCTTTTTCTTTGTTCCGCGCGTCCGGTCGCCTGCCCCCGCACCCCCTCCCACCCCTGCAGACTTCGCCTCTCCTCCTTTTTTTTTTCGCGTCTGCGATCTTTGCTCCTGCTTCCCTTTCCGATGGCGACGCGTGCCCGGGGTAGTAGCGATCACGGTGGACTTTATTTCGTGCGTAATTTATGTTTACGCTCGACGTGTTTAAAGGAAGGAACTTTTTTAATGTACACTTTTTTCTTGTTCGGTGTAGAAGAATTCCTTCGCTTTGAGCGCTGGAATTTTTTGATGCTACGATATGCGTATGATAATGTTAGAGGAGCATTTACACTTTTTATTCGTTCCCTATGATGTCTGAAATGAAGGTCTAACTAGTATATTGGAGGATTTTTTAGATCAACGACTTTTTTTTTTTGTTAATCGATTCGTGAAATTTAAGAAACGTAAGTTACTTTGATCGTGTAATTTTAAATGTTCAATAGATTAGTCACGGTATTGAATAATACACCTGTTTTTATAAAATATTTCATAATTTCTTACGAACGTTTTTTTAAGAAAGAATATTTTAGTTTAATCTATTCAAAATATAATAGAATCTTTGATTAAGTTTAAATATTTTAAGTCATTCTGTATCGAGTTAAATATTTTTATATTTTTATTTAAATAAAGAAATAACTTTACATGTAAACGCAGCTTCTCAGTTATTAAAATAATCAATGTAATTAAAATATTTTATTAAGAAGTATATAAAATCATTCATTATATCTATGAAGAAATATATTACTTGTTATAAAAAATGTTTTATTCGGACAATTTTTTGCGCAATCTTTATAAAATTATTTACCTGATACATAATTAAATGGTAATTTCTTAGTATTAAGCTCGTTATTATGTTTTCTTTACGTTTACCAGCCTAGGTGTAATTTTTTTCTGGTTAAATAAATTCTAGAAAAAAGAAGTCATTAAACAACGTATAAAAAGCCGTTTAAAAGTAATTCTTCGAACATTGCCTGCAAGATCCATAAAAATAAAAATAAAACAATTTGGGAAAAATCAAATATAACACGTGCACAACTTTTACGACCTCGCTGTAAAAAGAAAAACGCAGCAGGAAGAAAAAACTTAACTGAAAAGTTGATACATAAGGTATGAGTCGCGTTACAGCGCCGAGCGGGTATTATTGAAATAAAAAAAAAAATGTACGATATATTTACAACGCGAGGCAATAACGCGAAATTACATGGCTATCGAAGGAAATTAAACTAGCGACAAGAGAAAAACGAGAAAAACCATGGATGGTTCATAAATATTGTTTATCGAAGCTTCGCCGTGTGCACTCGCAGGGGCCGCCGGTGCATAATAAAAGAGGCCGTAGTGGGGAATCGATATTGAAATAATAGTGCTATGCTGAGAAAAATTTATTCGACGTAGGGGGGCTATAATATTTCCGCGATCTCCGCAGACCGCGCATTACGAAGTAAAATTTTACACGCAATGTGCTTCTCTCGTCCCGTCGAACACACACACACACGCGCACACACACGCGCGCATACGTACAGGCACACATGTTTATTCACGTGTATACAGACAATCTAGAATATACATAGATACACGTGCATGTAAATATATACATGTGCATGTATACATGCATACATGCATATATGTTTATATATATATGAATAATACACGTATACAGGCGGTCTTCAGTGGAAGCGTTCGCTTACAGGCCATCAAACTTTTTTTCCGATAAAGCGCCCATAAGGCTCTGGCTGAAGGGCCTTCGAATCTCCCGATACTCATTGAACCGCGAGACCGTCGTCTGTGCTAAATAAATGTGTAAGAGTGTAAGTGCTTCGATGAAAAAAAGTGGGGAGTCGCTTTTTTATGCAAATGGGCGAGCGGCTCGTTTAAAAACATTAAGGCAGGCCCGCGTCGCTTATGCAGCAAATTACGGGGAGGTCGCGGGGCACTTTTGGCGCGGGGCCAGGCTGAAACGATTGAGACGGATGCAAGCGGTGACGGCGAAATCGAGCGACCTGCCGGATTTTAGGGGCCCCCCCCCTTTACCCCTCGCGGGAGTCGTCGTTTTATGCTCGACTTATTGTTAGTGCCTCCGCGACTAATCAATTAATCAAGAAGTTCGGAGCACGGAACTATTACTTTGATGACTTTCGTTTTTCTTTGGGAGTGCAATAAGGATGGATCGCGGCGCGATACCCCTGAGGAACGACTATGTATAGAGCTTCTGCAGAGGATTCCCTTTGTCATTAATTCTAGCCTCGCGGGGCTGACAATCCTTTGTTGTAAACGTTTCTGATTGCGCTCTTAGAATCAGAGTATAGTTTATAACAATTACTTTGATTTGCGCGTCTATTAATAAAGAGCTTTGGGGAGATTGTTATCGGGCTATTTTTATAATTAATTCGTTCGTCGGAGACTTTTTGCTTTGCATATTTTAATTTCATACATTGAGATGATGAAACATTTTTTGGACGTGTCTACAATTGTTTCGTTTTTGCGAAGTGATATTCAGTTTAAATTTGTAAATGCGTTACATTTAATTTTTAATAGCCGAGAGTTAAAAATTTAGAGTCTTTATTTGTTTAATTCCACAATTTCCTTTGCAAATCTTTGAAGAATCTCTCGTTTTTTCTTTGATTTTTTATTACGCTCGTGTCAACGACCCATTTATTTTTTACCGAATTAATAAGCGGAAGGAGGTTGAGTGCAAAAACTGATTTTTATTTCTCGATAACCATTTATTACGCACTGCATAATACATTTGGATGTATACGATTTTTTTAAATATTAATTACTTCAATTTTTTATTTTAGATATTATAGATTTATTTTAGATATATTAGACATAATAATATCGATTGTAATTAAGGAGAAAATTATTTAACTGCAAACTTCACAAGCCCATCCAATATTTACCACTGATCGTTTTCCCGAGCAGCAAATCCAAATAGAATCACTATTAAAATTCTCCAATCAACGTTTCAAGGCATCTCCTCCGCCAAAAACGTAAAAATCAGTTAGAAAAGAAATTGAAAACTTTGCGTAAATCAACGAACCCAAACAATAAAAACGCACACGCTCAACGCTACAAGGAAAATAATAATTAAACACTGAGAGAAAAACTTGTTAATTTTAAGCAAACATTTATTTCAATAGTTATTGAGTCAAAAAATTATTTATTTAAAACTACAAAATTTATTTATTCATTTAGTTTTAATGAAATCATTACTTTGATTCAAAGAAACATTTAATAAGTACTATTGACGCAAATCATTTCTTTCAAATTAACAAATTTTCTTTTCCCTGCATGCGTGCATGTTTCAACAAAAATAAAACGAGGGTGAAAAAAAATTAAAATAAAAAAAATGCGCTCGTGCGTGTGTACGAAATTCTATTCCAGCGTTGCCGAATCAAGCAAAGAAAAAGGAGCGAAAACGCACGCGTGCGTCTCACCCCAATTTAAGCTCGTCCCCCCGCGCGCGGCCAGCTCGACATCCCCCGTGTGTCGGATTCATAATTCGAGATCCTAATTACTCGCTCGCCCCTGCGCGTCAGCGAGGCTTTATCCGACGCGTCACGCGCGCACTGCCCTCTTTCTACGCTCGTCCGCTTTTTCTTTTTCCACCCCCTCCCCAGCCTTCCGTTTTTTTTTTTTTCATTTCGCAGCGGCGAGCTTTAAACTTTGCCGCGGCGCGCGAGCTACTAATTACTTTTCGCGCGCCGTCCACGCTCCCCCGAGACTTCCGCCGCCATTGATCCGTCTTGTCCGGAGGCGCTGGACGCGCGTGTGTGCATTACGATGCGAGCAGACCGGTACGTAATTTTCTGCTTCATTCTTTGGAGTCTGCACTTTATGCTCCCTTTTCAGCGGGGATTTTGTGCTTTACGCTCGCGGAATGAATGTTAACTTTTGAAATAATTTTTATATCTTTTTTTTTTAAAGCTTGTAATCAAACGCAGCGATTTGAGATGTTTATATGCGAGTTATTAGATTTGGTGAAACTGTTTTCTGCGACTCTACATGTGAGTAAGCATTAATTATTTGGTACATTTCACGTTAAAATTATTCTTTTTTATACTATAAATTAAATGATTAATTTTGAATTACTTGTTAAATTGTTTATTAAAATTACATTTATTATTTCTAGTTCTGGTAACTGTGTAATATTGTTTTGAACAGCGGGAGGACTGCGTTATTTTCATGAAACAATTTTTTTGTTTGCTAAGGTCGCTCATAAATGTTTCATATTTTCAAAACAGCGGCGATGGGAATGACAGTAATATTTCAGCATAGGACACGCAATTCATATGCCTTTTTCATGAAAAGTAGAAAGGAAGAAAAGCAAAGGATGAAAAACGTGGAAAAAAGGTTGACTGGGCAAAATTATATTTTGCTCGGTGAGCCGAAGTTTTTATTTACTCTTCCACTTTTTTTCGTTTACCTTGCAATATGTGCAGGAAGTTGGCATGATTATGAATATCAACTGCACATTTCAACCTGACATTTTAATTTTTTTTCAGTTTTCACTTATTTTTTAATAAAAAATGTTGTTACTACTGCACGTTTGTCAAGAAATTGCATAAATTTCTAAATTAATTTACATTAAAAGATGAATATATCATTAAAGTAATAAACGATATGTTACAAATTTAATTTAATTTTAAGAAAGAAAGTGAAATGCGATCTTAAAGTTGTTCTCGATACTTGATGGGGAATTAGGAACAGAGCTTAATTAATTGAATAATGCGCAACTTCGACAATAAGTGGTTACATTTTTTTTTTGTAATATTAAACCAGGTTTCGAATGTCAACAAGGGTGCTCTTCCGACCCAAGCTTAAACTACGTAGAGAATGTTCCGAAGTTTAAATTACAGACTTCACCGACTCATTTCTCTTCGAAAGTTAAAATGTTAAGTTACAATTTAATCTTTAAATCACTGATAACAGCTTCATAAATAAAATTCACTTTTACGATAACGATATACATCTCATATTTAATCTTTTTTTTTTAAAGCTTTCATAAACATTTGTGCCCACAAATTGTTAATTTATTAACAAATTTTAAATTTAAAAAAAAAAGCGGGATATTAGCTAACAAATATTCATCAATATTCGCGGCGAATATTAATTATAACCGCACAAAGATTTAAAAGAGGCTCTTGATAACATTTTCATCGACACTTAAAATAATAATAAATAAAGTAAAAACTTATAATGAGAATTTAATTTTAAAATTCAAATAGCGGATGCACACGGCCTGAGCGCGTACAAAGGGGTCGTTATTGTCCGTAGCGCACATAAAGCTCCGCTCCAAAATACTCAGCCTTCACGAGTGCATCATTAGACTTTTTAGCCCCCATTCTAAAGAATAATCCTCAATCTTTACGATTGCAATTTAGTCTTTTGCCCGTCTCATTTTCTAGAGGAAAAATAAATAAAGTATCCTTATTAAAATTACTACCCTCGTAACGCAGAAGGACCAACGCAAATTAAAAAAAATCCCTCCATATAATTCCAGCGAAAAATGATACTCTTCATCGCGGAAAAAAAAATTGACTCGATCGACTCTGTTTTTAACTTTATTCATTATATTTTCATCACTTCGGTCGAAGCATTTTTCGCATCTGATTTTTTTACTTCGATCAAGAAGTATGCTTGTTTATTACTTCGTTTTTTAATTGCTTCCCCCTTTTTTTTATTTATTTTTTTTATGACAAACTATAACAGGCAACGCAAAAAGCACCATAAAGTCCCATCCTTAATACCAGCCGTCAGCTGCTTGTCCAATTCGATTCTTTTACATTCGAACAGCTGGCTCGCCGTATATACGCTCCGAATAAAAAGTCCCACTGTCCCCAAAACCCACTCGTGACGTAACGAAACTCTAATAAGGCCAGACCACGGCTAAAAGGATTTTCATAGCGCATATATCGGCCGCGCGAATTCTCCAATAATTTCGCTAATATTATACATAGGGACTGTGCGCGAGGGAGATAGACAAAGGGGTGGGGGGCAGAGTAGTGGGTCGAGGACGCGCACGTTGTGCAGCGCACACTATGGCCACGTTCCAAAATCCCCTGACACATTATGCCGGGCGCACGTCTGGATGTTCCCCCAAATGCTGCGCCCGCAGAGCGACCGCGTTTACCTCCGCCTCTTGCCTCTCTGCATGCGCGCGGATCCCGAGCCTCATCCGTAACAATGGCCGTTTCGTTATGCGCGAGTCCCCGGCTCGTTGCGGACCGCTTTCCGCAATTTCACTTTGACCCTCTTTTTTTTTTCCTTTTTTTTTAACGAGGAGGCGCATCACTCCCAAACGAAAAATTTAATGCGGCAGAAAGCTCGCGTCGATTGTCTTTCCTTTTTTTTTTGAGGGTAGGACTTTTACGACTGCGGTCTTTTAATTGAGGCAGTTTATTGAGGCTGCGATGAGTAACACTGCGTGGAAACAATCTTATAAAATATTATAAAGAATTTGTGAATTTTAGTAAATCCGAGAAATTGGTCATCGGGCTTTATGCACCATTTTATGGAGTTCTATAAGACGCTTTCGATAGGGAAGGTTTCAAGGTTGGATATTTGTTGCTGCGCGAGCTTCTTTTTTATTCTCGGGTAAGGGATGTTTATAGCGAAATAACAATTCGGAGTGGTTTATCGAGGAATTTAATTCGTATTTTTCTTCGAGAGTATTTTAAGTACTTTTAATTACGGCCTCGTGAAAAGTTGTACTGAAATTACATATGTTTCGTGTATGTTACGTGCACGTGCGGTATAGTATGGGATAAAAGAAAAAATTCCCTTTGCCGTATTACATTGCAATGTGTAAATTTTAATTTGAAAAATCGTAGGTTATCAGAATATGTGATATTGTTACATTTACTGAAATTTCATACTATTAATAATGCTATAATTTCAAAATAATAATGTTTAATATGAGCCTATTAATAACATAATGATAGTTAATCAAAAGTCATATCAAATATATTAGTTCAAAAAGATATTTCAAATCAATAGTGGTAATAATTAAGGCAGTAATGTCGGTAATAGAATTATCGTTCAGATATTTATAAAATTGAGAGTATTGGTCGATATTAAGCCACAAAAGGCTCAGTTAAATTTTTGCTGCGTTGAATTTGTTTATAAAAACCTTTTAATAAAAGTATATATATACTGTACAATACAAATTTGAAGTTACGCGCTGATGACTACACGCAATTATGCTATTAGTTTCTACTACGAATTAGAAATTTCTCATTTGACTACCTACGTATCGACAGTACTATCTTAAATATAATTAAAATTAAAATTAATTATACATACGCGTTAAATTTATCCAGGATAAAGAAAAAGACCGTAACTCAATGCCTAGAATCACGTTAAACCAAGCAGTTTATCTAACAAGAAGAAACCGTCAATTCTATAAAGAAACCCTTCTCGGAGCGCTGCAAAGTTTACCCCAGCAAGTACCAATAAGATTGAGCTTAGCCAATCCCTCCCACAAGTTTACCCGCCCTTCTCCCCCAAATCCACCTACGCGAAATACATCTTCCCCCTCCTCCGGGGGTGCAGATTGCGCAGACAAGTTTCAAGTGCACGTGCGGCACTTTATGTTTATGTATACGCATGACCACTGCAGAGCCTGGCTTGTACGTATATAGAATCCCCACGAGTGCGGGGGCGTATATTCGAGTACGTCGAAAGGGTCTGGCACTGGTCATTACGTATCGGCCATCTTGATACGAAGCAGGTGCGCCGGGCCGGGCCGGGCGGTCGAGAGAGAGAGAGAGAGAGACGGTCCCGCCAATTTCAATGGAGGGGTGAACAACCCGCTCGTTTCTTCCGACGACTGTTAATCTTCGATAATTGTTATTTTAACGAGCGAAATTCTCAAGAGCCACCGGCCGCGCGAAATTGCGCGCGGCGTCATTTAACGTATGACTTTTGCGTGCCTCAGCGCTGGGGAGTAGTTGTAAAAGAGCGGAAGAGGAAAATGTTGCCAATGTCTGACCGCAATTGAGCTTTACTACTTGACAATTTCTAAATTCGTTGTTTTTTATTTTATTGAGGAGATGTTGATCCACGTTATAAGCCGAGGAGTCATTGTAAAAGAGAGGGAGAAGAAAATTTTGCCAATGTCTGACTGTAATTGAGCTTTACTACTTAGCAATTTCTAAATTCGTTATTTTTTATTTTATTGAGGAGATATCGAGCCACGTTATAGGGCGGGAAGAAATTGTAAAAGAGAGGGAGATAAAAAATTTTAAAATGTCTGACCGCAATTGAGCTTTACTACTTGGCAATTTCTAAATTCGTTGTTTTTATTTTATTGAGGAGATATTGAGCAGCGTTATAGGCAGTTATCCTATTCGTATTGTTGTCTATTTAGTTGAAAAATTAATAATGAAAAATAAAAGTAATTTTTTTATAAATTATTATGTGATGTAAATATGAGTCGAATTAAAATGTTATTTTTAATAATTCATTGTAAAAGTGTTTACTTATAGTGATTAGTCGAGTATTTAACAGTTTTAGTTGTACTTGTTTGTTAAAAAATAATTCAGAAAGACCGAAAGATAAATGATTCAGGAGTGTCTGACCATGCTCGGCACTTACTACTTAACCCTTCGGAAGATTAACTATATTGATTTACTTTACGTGGATCCGACAATCCTACCCACGCAAGTAGTTTTTAATTACTATTTTATTGACAGTATCTTATATTAGGTCATAATTTAATTTCATCTAGAAAAAAAAACAATAAAAAATAACGAGAATTTTGAATAAATTTTTATTATACTGTAAGTGCTATATTCTTGTCCACTAAATTTTTGAATTTTAACGAATTGTTATAAAACTATGTGTTAACGATGCTTTTTAGATCTAAAAAATAAAATGTCGATTGCCTAACGAAGTACTAATGAAATATGAATGGAAAATATAGAATTTCACAGATGTCTGACCACAGTTGTCTTTAACTACTTAAGTCCTAAATCCGATTATTGTTTTATTACTTTATCGAAGGTGCTAAAATGCGATCGGTTTTAATTTGCTATTTTATTGACACATTCATCTCTTGTATTATGATTTATTTTTGTGAAAAATTTTGAAAAGTATTAATATAAATATTTATTACATAAAGTTACGTTCTAATGAAAATTTTAGATTATTAAAATACTTTCCCCAGCATTAGTTAATTGTTTATTAATTCTACAACTGATTTAACAATTATTTCAAGTAAACAATTTTCAAAAATTATTATTCTCTTAAAAATATTATACTCAAAGCACCATTCATAATTATACTTGTACCTTACGCGAATTACTTATATGCACCGTCAGTCAATATTATAAAAAGCTACTTATCTTTTATCAACTAATAATAATGAAATATTTCATTAGACTTACGTGACAAAACTCTTTCGTAGAAATAAAAATTTTGTACCCACCTGTGAACAAAAAAAAAAGCATGTACCATTAAACATTTCATTCAATGCTTTGCTGTGTTACATTAAAAGTATGCTAAAACATTTGTATGAATATGTCCTATAAAAAAGTCGTGCACTTTTCATTGCTACACGTTTACAGGAGAAGCATTTAACGCGGTTACTGCGTTCGTTCGTATAAATTTCTCAAAAAGCTCTGTAACAACCTACTGCTCATAAAGAATTTAACTATAGTCATAATTAATAAACAATATAACTATAAACTATAAACAATATAGCTACAATCATAATTATTTGCGAAAAAAATTAATTCTCTTCCATTATATAAATGGTTTAATAATTGACCTTTCCCTGCATTACCCAATAGCTTAATAATTGGGTCATTTGTGGATTACGCAAGTCGCAGCAAATCACTGGCACCCCACGTAAATCCCTTGAATAAAATAAATCTCTCTTTATGTTTTAATAAATTTTTTAACAATAAATATTTTACGACCGCCGATCCAGCCTAACGACGAGAGTGTCCCCCTGTCCTCACGTTAAACAATAAGTATAATTTTGCAAACAGTCGTGGCGAATTCCCCGCAGACGTGGGAATGCGGCGACAATCGAATTGGAGCGAGTCTCGGTGGGCGACGTCGGGCCGCTTAAATACGCCGTGCGCGCCTTTTCATTCCCTCTCGCCATGCGACGACTTCATTACCGCATTCTTGGGCAAATTTCACGCGATACTTGCGCTCCCCGCCCAACCCCTTCTTCCCCCTTTTTTTTCTCTTCCTTTCTTCCCGCTCGAATTGTGCGCGGCGCGCTCGCATTGCTGAATTTTTTAAAAGCTCCGCGCGACCGATTGCCGTTTTGATTTTGAATGACGCTTTTAAAAAACGAGCCATTTTCTAAGTCTCTGAATGAGATTTTTATTCGAGCGGGAATGACATTGTAAAGGGGGGAGGAGTGTTTTTAAGACACTCAGTTGGACTTTATTCGAGTGGCAATTGCGGAGTGGGTACTATAGAATGAGCTGCATTCAATTAATATTGTGTGCGCGTCTGGTTGAATATAGCTGTAAATGCGTTTATGGATTCAAATTGACGTAAGCAGTGATTAATTTTGCGTAACGCGGCCATAGCACAATCATATAAAGTGCAATTAATTTTTAATTAACGTGAAATATTAATTGATTGCAGAATTAAAGCAAAGGCAGTTCAAACAATTGTCTATGGTGGGTTAATTTTAAATTTCGATTACAATTCCTCTGTTGCCAATTGAAGCTTTATATCAGCAGCTATAAAAACTAATAAAAGTACGTAACCGTATTTTCAGGAAAGTTTATTTATTTATTCATTTAATCAGAGTAAAAGGTATAATAATTTACATAGTGTAATATTGCACAAATATCACGTTACAAAAGTAACCCAGCAGAGCAAAATATTTCCTATGCCCTGGTCTGGATCGATATAAACTAATTATGGGCATACGTTCATTTTTCCTGAAATAACGTGATACGTAACACAGTACGTTTGTTTTAAAATATTATTTCAATTGAAAAAACAATTATGAAAACCTTTTTTTTATTCGCAGTCCTTGTGAAAAGACAACAAAACAATAAAAATTTAAACAGAATTAATTTTCTCTAAATTGAGGTATCCAGTAAACCGGTAAATATATTATAAGTAAAGTAAAAATGAAAAATAAACCTTTATTAATTAATTTGCTCGAGCATATTCGATTATTTTATTTTGCTTTATTTCAAAATATTTACAAGTTCTCATTCATTTACAATAAAAAGCCACAGAAAAAAATTAATTATTACACTACGATTGCTTTAAATAAAAATAAAATAAATTAAATTTTTCCTCCGTCTCTTCCAATCAATGCTCAATTGATAAAAAAAGAACAAACCGCGCCGCATCCCCCGATTAATAATATTTACCCGTTTTCAACCGGAAAGTTTTTAAGCGTCGTGAAAAATATTTCCCTTCCGTTGCGTGCAAAAAAAAAAAATAATCACTTAGCACCATCCACAACCGTCAGTCCAGCACGATCCCGGAGAAAAATAATCGCGAGCGTGCGCGCCTCATCTCCCAATGATACCAGCCGACAAAAGCCCTCGGAAAACTCATTAAGCGAACGCCGGGCGCTATCTACCCCCTCCCGCTCTTAATTCCCGGCGTCGACTTTATTATTATCCTTTTATCGCGCGGGCAGATTATCGCACCAGAATCGTTTCTTAAGTGGTCCGCTAAGGTTCCTCCGTAGGCGCCCTTCACGGCCTTTCAAACTGCCGCCACGGCC
Source organism: Sycophila sp. Sp_5 (assembly GCA_018906775.1). Taxonomy (NCBI): domain Eukaryota; kingdom Metazoa; phylum Arthropoda; class Insecta; order Hymenoptera; family Eurytomidae; genus Sycophila; species Sycophila sp. Sp_5. The sequence goes on from JACCID010000018.1 coordinate 2,938,389, forward strand.
ATTTCTTCTCCCTTATATATATCCCCAATGGCGGAAAGCGTCTAACACGTCGCTCGTTACGGGACGCGTGGTCCTTGGTCACCCCGCGGGCTTTCTTAAATGACGTTTAACTTGAAAGAGGCTTTAAGCAGTGGCTAAAAATTTTTTTCAATTTAACGAGCTCAGCTTGCGCGCAGACCTCCGCCGGCCCGCGGACATTAACCGCGAGCGCGTAAATTGCGGAAATTAAAGCTTTTTAACCGCGCGAAACGCGGCTTTTTTAATGTTTTTCTTCCTCCTCCTTTTTTTCCTGTCTGCGCCACTGTCGGGGATAATAAAAAAGCTGCGCTCAACCGCCGCGGCGCGTTATTATGAAAAAAAAACAGGGACATCCGTATGCCGCGGGAAACGCGAATCGCTTCAGTCCGTTTCCCGTGTGTACAGTTCAACTGGTGCTTTTTTCATTTATCGAGTGAAATAATTGCAATGGCGCGTTCCCGCTTACTTCCTGGCGAGGAAAAAATTGCTAATAAAAAACGCCAATCTGAGCTTAGCGTAAAAAAGCGGAGGCGGCGGGGATAAAAACGGGGAGATCATCGAGCAGTTCTCGGACCGCCACGTAAACAGGTCGATTAACCAACTTTATACTGAAGTTAAATGATGTAGTTTGTACCTTAACCGTTAGTAACTCGTATACCTGCACATATTAAAAAAAAAGTAATTTTCGCAAGAAGTTATGAAACACGATTTTTGCGTAATTTCTACTTTGAATGTTAATAATATTTGTTTATTTATTTGGTTGTAAAAGTATTTTAATAAATTATTAGTGTTTTAATAAACAATGAATTATATATAAGAAATAAATGAATTTGCAGATGTCTAACCATAATCGACTTATACTACTTGCGAATCCTGAAATCCTGCTATTACTTACCAGTACAGCAGATAATGAGGATGCGTGTCATTTTTATTTACTAGTTTGATGACATTTTCTTTCATTAAATCATTTATTTAGTGTAATTGAGAAAATCACGATAAAAGAATAACGAGAAATTTTAAATACATTTTTATTGCATTTTAATTAAGATTTCGGTTTTTGAATTTTTTTTCTAAAAGTATTTGTTTAACAGCTATTTGTATGTTCATCTATTCAAATTTTAAATCAAAGTAGTAAAGTCAAATTTTCGCCTCGCGAGAGAGAGAAAAATAAAAGATTTCGCGGATGTCTGACCACAATCGACCTTTACTACTTAATATTTCCTAAACCCATTATTATTTTATTGTATCGAAGGTGCTAAGAAGGCTGTTGGTTTTTATTTACTATTTCATTGGCAATATCTTCTGCGTTTTCATTATTTAATTAAAAAGTCATGAAATTGATAAATATCAATAAATTTATATAAATTTTTATAACACTATAAGTCATATTCTAATGAAAAATTCAAGTTGTCGTTATCTTTTTATTACTAATTAATTCTGCCACTAATTTAATAATCAGTTCAAGTAAGAAATATTAAAATAATTTTCAAAATCCATTATTCTCTTAAACACACTGAGAAAAAAGGAAAATCTCCTTAAAAAAAAAGGAGATTCTCCAAACGACTTATAAGAAATGGTCCTTTTTCATAAATTAGGAGTTTCTCCTTTTAGAGAAGAGCTTTTAGAAGAATCTCCTTTGTTTTCTATTCCCATTTTATACGAATGTACAAATTCAAGAAGTTAGATGTTGCATTGTACATTACCCTTCAATAACTATATGTGTATATGTATATACAAATATATATAATTTAAAAAAAATAATAACAAAAATATAGACGCAAAGAGCTTTAAAGCTAAATCAGTGTATGCCAGTTGTCTGCAATACTTTTTTTTTCTCTTCAGTCAGCTCCAAAGGTACACGACGAAATATCGCCCTAATGAAGCTGCGAGTGTCGCGACGACAAGGTTGATGCTGTCGAAAATCGAGGGAACGCTGAATTTCCAGCTTTCCTCGTTCCGTCGATTACCCACGCAAAGGAGCAGGGGAAGAGGGAAAAGTGGGGATGTGGGGAGAGTCGGTGCATGCCGTGCGATCGATGCGTATTATGCCTGTGAGAGGCGGAGCGCGTAAAACTCTCGCTTGATTGCTTCGCTCTTTTATTTTTGTGCAGGCAACGATGAAACGAGAGGATTACGCGCTCTAAAGACGTGCTACTGAGATCAAACTTTGCTTTGGATTATCGCCTCTGGGATATTGTCATGTTTGTGGGGTACTTAGTTGCAAGCTTCGTAAGCTACTAAAATAATTGCAAAGCCAATAAAAAGCAAAACTATTTTAACGTTGCTACTACGTGATTATCGTTTGGCTTGGAACAGCCGATCAATGCTGAAGACTTAATTCGCAACGTTAAAAAAAAAAAGAAATATATATATAAAAATTATTGGCTGTCCGGGAAAAAATTGTTATAAGTTGCGCTGAAATTTTGCGGCGTACGTAAAAGATTATTTCTATAATATTGTGCAGTAAAATGTGCTAGAATTTATTTATATTTTACTGTAGAGACACGTCGAATTTTTATCTGAGAGTTTAATCAATGATATTGATAGTAAATTTTATAATTCTTTTTTCAGGGTAAATTTACATAAAAAATATGTATTTTTTTATGTAAATTTAATTACTATAATTAATTAGAATCTTTATCTCGCTTTGAGAAATCGACCTGCATCAACATCAAAGGAATTCTTGTTTAATTAAAACGAAATCATAGAATTTCCATTAATTTACAAAATTTTCTAAACGTCTACTTCATTAAGCAAAATTAATTTCACAAATCTTTAGTTATACGATTACCAAAATACTTAACTTATTAACAAATAGAGGCAAAAAAAGTCTTAAGCGATGAGACTCTAAAAAAATGCTAAAAGTAAATTTATGCAAATATGAACATAAAAGAAATTGAGCGCAGATACGCTGCACTCGCAACAATGGATTCTCAGACTCAATAAACAAATCTGCTTAAACAATATCTACTTAATTTTAAAATGTATTTATTTAATCGAACAATTCAGTATACTTCTCAATAAGTTTACTAAAAGTATAGAATCCTCTGAATTTTATCATAAATATGATAATATTTTTCTCCTTATTAGACATTTTTTCATTTATTCAATTCTTCTTCCTTTTTACGATATTAAATGAAACAGTTAATAAATCGATTTACAATTTATCTTGAAGTTTATTTATCGATCTACTTAATTGTAGAATAAATCGTTTGCGTTTTATCAAATTAATCGTAAGTGATTGTCCACATAAATACTCTCTAAAAATGAATTAGAAAAATTCACATCGAAATAAGTGAATATACACTAATTCTGCGTGACCAGTCGTTTACTCATTCAATATGTGCAAGACTTTTCACTGCGTACAGTGTATATATTCACTTATTTGACGTGAATTTCACTTATTTAAATTCAGAGAGTAAGTTCAACGTTATAACTAGATTTTCCAGTGCCGTTTAACGGATTCCTTTGCCCGTTAGATTAAACTTCTGTGAACGTGCGGATCTCGCAAAGAAAAGCGACGATCGCGGATGGATAATGGGAGAGCGAGGACACGACAAGGGAAGCGTGTGACTGTTTTGATTGACACCTGCGGATATCCCGAGTAGCATTAACCGGAGTGGCGCTGGCGCAAAGAGAGATTGGCTCTCCGGCGCCCTGTGCGTCATTCCGTCGCGGCGACGTCGTGCCTCTCGAGCTTCTTAAATTATCGGATTCTCGCCATTCGCCAGAAACGGGGCGCTCGTTAGCCGAGACGCGCGACGCCCTCCCACCGGATAAAGAAGCGCCTCCTCTTCGCGGCGCGCCTATCTTTGTTCGCCCCCTTTTTTCTCCCCGTTTCTCCCTTTCTCTCCTTCTCCCTCTAATTTTTTTTTTCACGCAGCTTGGGAGCGATACTCCCGCGCCGCGGCGAATTTTTCTCCAGTCCGCGTTAAGGGAATGAATCGCGCCCCTTGCGGCTTCTAATTTTCTGTGATAATGATGATCTAACTATGCCGGGGTTCCCTATTGAGTGTGAAAAATCGAACTGTTTATGACGCGTTGGTTTATACGAATGTTTTAGATTCTTTAGAATATTTAAAAAAAGAATTTATTTTTTGACTAAAATCTTGAAGTTAAAAAAAAAGATTAGGATTCAGATTATTTTTTTCTGACAAAGATGATCTAACTGTGCCAGAGTTTCTGTTGATTGTAACGCTTTAGTTTGGCCGAATGTTTTAGATTCATTAGAATTTTTAAAAAAAGAATTTGATCTTTGACTCACATCTTGAGTCAAACATTTCTTCTTTTAGAAAAAAAAAATGAACATGATCACGATAATTTTCGTAGATAAAGATGATCTATAGCTGTACGGGGATTCCTTTTGAGTATTAAAAATCAAGTAAGTATAATACTTAAAAAAAAGAATTCGATCTTTGCTTCAGATGCTTGAATAAAAAAAAAAGAATACGATCGCGAGTGAAGTGGTTTTCGCATCGTCGAACAGGTTTAAGTGATTTTTATTTTGATTTTCGATTCTAAGGGTCTTCGATTTCACAGTCTCTGCGATTTACGCCGGGGTAAATTATTTAGTGCGTGGAAAGCCGATTACACGGGGCTCGGACTAAATTATTTTTTTATTTATCGCTATATTTCATTACGAATTGCGGACGAATCTGGAAGCAGATGCGCGGCAATCCTCATAAATAATGAATTTAATTTAACATTCATTAAAATCGATTAATTTCGGCTGATCAATTCCCTCCGCATGCTAATTGTCACTTCGTATATTTTTTATATTCAATTTCAACGTCGAATCAAAGCGTATATTTTAATTAATATGCACCCCGTCCAGCTTTCCTTAATACCCACTCCACCCCATTTACATGTAAATTTCTCGTGCTTTAACTGCTAATTATTTTTTGTCTAATGATGACGGCCGATTACATGTGGAGTATTATTAAAACTATATCCATGTATTGTATCCTTTCTTTTCTTTTTTTTTTTAAAGAAACTAAAGAAACTAAACCACGGATTTGCTTATGCATGTGCGTGCAAGAATAATCCGACTATAAAAAGAAATTTTTAATCAAAACAAACGCAATCGACCATTTTCTCATGCATTTATGAATAAGCGGTCAGCAGCATTTTTTTTTCTAAATACACGAGTACGCACATATAGTATATTAGCATATTTATAAAAATTAATTTACCGAAATATTTCATCACATCCAATTACTCGATTGAATTTCCAATTAGCTTAATTAATTAAAAAAAAAAAAATACGAAGTATATGCGCGTATACACGGGATCATCATTACTCGAAATCTCGATACGGCCAAGCAACTAAAAATCTTCCAATTAATTTTCCTCGAAACCCACACGCCCAGTACCCCCGGAAAAATTACTCAACTTAGCTGAGGGCCACACTCGAGAGAAATTAAACGCATCGTCGGAGCCCACGGCATAGCTGGGCGCAATTCAGCTGCAATAATCATCCCCAGCGCCATGCATAATACAAGTACATATAACGAGACGTGACCGAAGGTACATAACGAAGCGGGCCGCGCGAACGAAGTTGGTGGCGAACGATTCTCCGGCGGCGCTTCTGCGAGCGCTCCCATAACCGACGGAACAATGGGCATTAAAATTAACCGGGGGAATTAATTTCGCTGGCGTCGAGGGGGTAGGGGTGGGGGGGCGAACTTTGCCCGAGCCCCGGTGATGAAACGGCGCTACCTGACTTCGTTGTCGGCGCCGCTCGTTCCCTTTACTTTGGCGGGGCGTGAAAAGGTAATGAAGAGCCGAGTCGCCGCCGACAAAAATTGCACGTACCGCGCATTCATCTCGGCGCTATCTTCGGCCGCGCAAAACGTTACCCGCCCTTTATTCGAGGGTGGAAGAGAGGGGGGAAATTTTCGCGTTAGCGTAGTGGGAGATGGAGATCGCGTCGGTGGATTATATTTTTTTTTTATAGACTTGAGAGATGAAATCTATAAGGGAGACTTAGGGAATTGATTTGCTGAGTTACGTTATTTATGTTTGCTAATTTATTACGACAGAAGCGAGTTATGATCATAGGCGGATTGTTGCTTTTACGCTGATATAAAGCGCAATAAAATTGTTTCTACTGAGAAAAATTAGTTAAGACATGTTATTATTTGTTTAAGTGACTTTTTTATAGACTTCAGAGATGAAATCTATAAGGGAGACTTAGGGAATTGATTTGCTGAGTTACGTTATTTATGTTTGATAATTTATTACGATAGAAGTGAGTTATGATTATAGGCGGATTGTTGTTTTTACGCTGATATAAAGCGCAATAAAATTGTTTCTACTGAGAAAAATTAGTTAAAAAACATTACAATTTTTTGTGACTTTTGTAAATAAACTTTTTTATAGACTTGAGAGCTGAAATCTATAAAGTCGATACTTGAAAATAGAATTGCTACGAGTTACGTTATTTATGTTTGCTGATGATCTATTGCGATAGAAGCGAACTATGCTGATAGACAGCTTTTTGTTTTTACGCGGCTATACAATTGCTTCTACTGAAAAAAAATTAGTTAACATTAGTTAAAATAAAAAAAGAGTGCGATCTTATCTCGATTGTTATAAATAATTTATCCGTTATTAGGTTACATTCTTAAGAGGATCCACTTACTTTGTAAGTATCAAAGTCTAGCTAAATTTTGGAGATTACTTGGCTAGACGTCTAATCAGTAGTGGAGTACAAATTTGTCGCCGCTTATCTAACCGAAGCTGGCTTAACGTCTTGCCGGAAATCCGGAGAAATTACCTCCGCCGCGTAGAGAACGATTTTTGAAAGCTAACACCACTTTCCCCAGAAATTAATCATGAATTCTGATTTTAGCAACGAAAAACTACTGAATTCAACACACGCATTCTTTATTGATTTACCCGCAGCGAAATGTACGTCTATAACTGAAAAAAAAATCAATTTTAAATAACAAATAGATTCTATGGCCATGTTAACTCTACATTTTTCAAAAGTATGTCAGTTTTATAAACTGCGCCAAATTTGCCAGGCTCTATTATTCAATTTTCCCCAGTTCTACAAGCAATCCGCGTAAAATGAAAAAAAAAATGATTACAATCAACTTCTCCGTCGCTGTAATCGTTTCGCACTCCCGTTTGATAGCAAAAAAAGGGTACAAAATTAATTTTGTTCGAGCGTTTGAAACTTTAGCGAGTAACTCGCGCGTAGCCTTAAAAAAAAAAGCAATGAATTCGCAATGAATTTGCCGTGAAGTAACCAACCTTTCTACAAAAATTTTCACGATATAATCGTCCTCGAAGTACTCGAGGGAAACTTAATCGGTCGGACTTTCTCGTCGAGAAAAAAATGGCGAGGGGAAGAATCGATGAAAAGCAAAAAGCGAGGAAGGAAGCCGTAAAGAAGGTAGCCAGATCTGCGGAGAAGCGAAAATAAAAGATCGAAGGTAAAAGAACAATGTGGTGAGTCTCGGGCGTGACCCTTGCGTAAACAAAAAAAGAAATCCTCTTCTCTAACGGCCGACTCAGTCTGGGAGCCATGATCACAACGACGGATTTTTTTTTTTTTATTAAAATTAATTGGATCAAATATTAACACTTCTAATACTTACTTCGTTGATTGAAAAAAAAGTCTGATACTTAAGTTGTAGAAGTTAAAAGTGGAGTAATATTTATTTAAATTATTTTTTTAGAGCAACAACATATAGTCCTTACGATGAGCTACAAATTAAATTTTTTAAAAGTTTTAGTTTATCTTTACTATTGACTTCGTTTTTGTAGCAATACGATTTTAATGATTTTAATGATAATGATTTTAATAAATTCAATGGTAAAAAAATCTATATGAAAAAATATTTAACAAATGCTTATTCGCACCGTGCGAATCTAAGCAAGAGTAGTGGTCACGCTTTACGCCCATTGGTTATTGTCTTAAATTAATTTCACTTGTAATCACTAACAATCAGCGATATATTAAAAATAATTCCTGTACATATTAAAAAAAAAAACATTAGTTATATCGTTCCATAAAATGTTAATAGCACTATCCCCAGCCATCCCTAAATTTGATTGACATAAAATTTCGCAAGGGAGAAAGGCTCACCCACGAGTCTTTCCAAGGCGCCTGTACACAGAGAAGATGCCGCCGAGGCGGCACAATATACTTTCTTCTTGGGGATGCTTCTTGAGCTTCCGGTTGCCGGTTCTACCCCTCCTCCCCCCCTCCCACCCCCACCGCCCTTGTTCCTCCGAATCCAAGCGAATTGAGTCGTGGCCACGCGGGAGCTCGCCCGCTTATTTTTCGGACGTCGGAGGCCGATGCAAATGATAAGTGGTCCTCCCGCGACTCCTCGAGGAGCTACGACGATGCCGAGTTCGTTCATTCATTATTCATGAGATTCGGGGCGAGTCGTCCTCCGCGGCGCTTCCTTCTCTACTTCTTCTCTCTTTTTTTCTTCTTTCCTTCACTCTGGATATTGTCGAGGAAATTGCGAGGATGATCGCGAAATCAATATTCGTACCCCCCTTCTGATCCCTTCCTCTATAAAAGCTCCGAGCGATATAAGGAGATATTAAGAGATGATTCTGTTTTTCCTTCGGCGATTCGCGGGATGAGGCATAATTAAAACTTTAAGTGTCTCGGCGAAGATTGGGATGAATAATTGTCGATGGTAGCTTTTAGAATGTTCTTGATGAATAAATTAACGAGTGGTAATTTCTGCGCGTAAAACTGCGATGAATATAATTTTTTCTCAATTAATAGCGAGCATTAGTTGACATACATTCGTTCATTAATCAATTCGACGTGTATAAGTCCTGTCGTATTCTTATCAATCACACAGAATTTATCATGATGCAAAGCGGATCTTTTCAGGGCAGAAAAGTAAGTATCTATGTAAATCATTGGAAAAAGTTTAAGAATATTTTAAAAAAGTTCCATTGAACGTAAATGTTAATTATATTTATTTATTTATTCATTTATTTACCTTTGGTGGGACTAGCCGTTAAGTACAAATTAAGATATAAAATTAAATTATAAATAAAAATAAGAAAATCAAAAACTGTTGTATATTAAATTAAGTATATAAAAAGAAATTAAATACCTCACAATTTATCGATAAAAAATATTTGTATGCAATTAAAGCTACTGGTTACAAATTATTAACGCTCAAAAAAACTCTTTAAAAAAATACGCAGAACATCAAATAGTAAACGTTATCAAACTACTGCAGAAATAAATGCAAACAAAATGCTCCCCGCGAGCGATCCGACCGCCAGCTCATTAATTTATTCATTTTAATGGAGATCAAATACTGAGGTAACTTGAGTTGACCAATGGCAAGGCAAGTTTATTTATTACTCTCGAAACTTGGAGCCCTTCATTAAATTCAAGATTATTTCCCGCTCTCTATCGCGGCGCCGTCGAAAACAAGTTAATTAGCGCGATATTTCGATTTACATTATCAGTCGATACGCCGAGAGCGCGCCGTACTCACCGAGACCAGCTGCCAAGGGGTGGAAGGGGGTGGGGGTGCAAAAACCTACGGCCAATCGAATGCAATAGTGAGCAAACGTGCACTCGTGTTACACACTCCCCCTCGCAGGCAAATTAAATATTTACAATAACGGGGCACGTTCAATTAGCGTCGCGCGAAGTGCACCCCCCTCACCCCCGTTCGTTACGTACCCCCTGCGCGAGGGCTACTGAATCTGCGGGAGGGCGTGCCGCGAGGAGTGTGTTGCGCGCGTGTATAAATTTCAATGAATTTCAAGATTTTTACGGGGGGTAATGAGGCTGGAGTTGTGATTATTAGTTATTATCAATTTTGCTTCAATAAAGTAAAATAAAAGGTCAATTATATGTATAAGTCAATGTGTGTATCTTGAAGCTTTTATAATTAAAGATATTCTCCGTATTATAAAGTTTATGAAAATTCTAGAAATATTTACTAGAATTCTAGTAAAATTTATAATGCAGAACAGTAATTTTTCACAAAATGCAGTCTATGGCTCCGCTCCCAGACTGGATATTAATTTTTTGAAAATATTTCCCTCAGTGCATCATTAACTTCGTAAAAAAGCATGCAGCGCGTATCCTTGAACAGCGGCACATTAATAAATATAATAAACATAAATAAGTCAATACATCCTCGCCCGGAGGAGGGTATCACATTCTCATACAGTGTAGTAATTTTACTGATACTTATAGCAGATTTTACTACACACTTTTGTCAGTACAAGAGCTTTCTTCTATAATTTTTTAAGAAAAACGTTCAAATCGAATAATGAATAGCAAGCCTACATAGACACCGTTTGAAAAAAGAAATATTTATCGAATATCCCATTTAAAACTCAAGCGCAACATAAAAACTTTTCCAACATTTTTTGATTCTACAATAAACAAACCTTCTGCATTTTACACAAAGAATTGTTTATCCATTTTATTTTTCCACCAAACAATTTCCAACATAAAAAAAAAGTAACCCCGAGTAAAAACAAACATGCTCCGATGCCAGCATAGTGCACCGAGTCTCACTCTTCTCGTTCACCGCAAAATATACAAAAAAAAATCGAAGCATCCTGGCGCCTCTTAACACCCAGTTCCGTCTTGATTTACAGCCGGCGAAAGTTTAACGTCCAATCGCTCGATATATTTTCGTCGCGGGCGAGCGAAGTCGAAACCCCCAAACGAGCGACGTGTCGGCCGGTATCGAGGGGGGAGGGGGGGAGGATAACCGGGCGTCGTCGCCCGTGGTCGCCGCCGTCGAGGGGCAATCGACCACGAGCAAACTTTCTTTCGCCAATGCCCGTCTCGCGAGTTTCGCCCGCTCCGATATCATTCGGAATTCGGCGGGGATGCGGCTGGATAAAGCCGTAATCGCTCGGTTTTTGCCTGCGCCGCCTCGGGCGTTTTGCTGCCAGCCAGGACGTTTTCCGGATAAAGGATGACGATCAGCAGCTAGAATTCTAGTAATTCTAGTACTACCAAATTACTAGAATTCTAGTAAATATTTCTACGATTCTAGTACAATTTGAAATAAAGAATAGTAATTTTTTCACCAAATGCAGTCTATAATGGCTCCGCTCCCAGACTGCATAGCAATTTTTAATTCATTAACTTCGTAAAAAAAAAAAACCGATTAAATCAGTTAAAAAGCACACGAAAGAGATTTCCTGGTACAACTCCGCGACATTTGATCCCTCCGCTCACAAAGCATAGAAGAATTTAAAACTCGAGGGCGTCGAGGTGAAATCGTTAAAAATACAGCCGGTGCAGCCGAGAAACGGGGGAAGAGTCGCACACACAGTTGCCATACGCTCGGCCGACTCCACCGAGGGAGGATGTGTCGCTCCTCCGCAATTGGAGCGTGTAATATTTAAATTCGACAAGTTCCCAGGGCTCCTTATTTCAAGCTCTCGGCCGGCTTAGCGCATGCAGCGCGTACCCTTGACCAGCGGCGCATTCGCAAGTTAATACATCCTCCCCCGGAGGAGGAGGGCGCGTCTCGCCCTCGTACGAGCGTAGCGCACGGGAGCCGAGGGGTTGGCTCGCGTTAAACTTTTACAAGTCGGAGGAATCTTTTCTCGCCGAGCGGGAGATCCCGTCGGGGGCCCCCGGGGAATTCGGACCGGGGGGACTCTCTCGATCGCTTTCCCTCTATTTCCGTCTCTCTCGGCGCTGCGTATGGGGTGGACGCGCGCGCGCGCCTGTCCACCACCCTCTACGCTCCGGCGAGCGCGCGCAAAGGAAATTATTGCTCGGGACAACGGAAAAAGTTTCGACGGCTGATTGAGCTAAGGAAAATTTGTGGCTCGTCTTTACACGGCCTCGCAGAAAATCGACGTTGAATCAGCGGAAAATAAGGGAAGTCACTGTTACCATTTCGTTTTCTTTTTTTTGTTTTTTGACTTATATATACCCTTTATCTTTTTTTTTTTTAATCTTTTTATCTTCTGCGAAATCTGGGACGGGAGTATTTCTGTTTGCTAATACACGCTCGATTTAGCCTCGTGAATAATTTCCCAGCGAAATTATCGTTCGGCGAATCGGTCGCGAGTGTAAATATACGCGGCAATTACTCGGGACGTCGCTTTTTAAATATAGGTTAAAGAAAAGGAGGAAAAAAAATAAATACATTCGCCAGTGATACGTACGATTTTATTTTTATTATTATTTATCTCCAAGTATTTTTATTAGATTTATAAATCGCGCGTGTCTGCGTCGCTTTTGCAGCGCATTCGCAGTTGATATCACCTGACAGTGCAGTAAATTCGGCGGGAAACTTAGTCGCCGGAGGGTCGAAAATGCGGGTTCTCGTGTGTGATAAAATTCAAGGGGATGTTTTTATACGCGCAATAATTAAAGCTGTGCATTGCCATTTCATTGAATGAGCCCCTGCTCCTCCGCGTGAGATATGCTTCGGAAAAATGTTGCGGGGGGAAGTGCTCCGCGGCCGTAAAGTTCCTTGATAGCAGCCGCCTTCGCGAGCAGAAAAGTGTACACAAAGTTTTTCTGCTTTACGACTTCAATAATTGCGAGAGGGTGAGGGGAAAAAAAAGGCGAGTTCACGTTAATTTTAGTTTCACCTACATTTTGAGGCTCTCACGGAAACTCCGAGATCCGTAATAAAATGTACGATTCACCGAGTGGTGTGCTTTATTTGGACTGTGCAGGTGTGTTTATGTCTTGATAAAAAGTAAAAGGAAGACTGTAGAAATTTTTGAGCTGCAAAATTTATGCCGAGACGGAAAAAATTGCAGAATTTACTTCGGCTAAACGGTAAATAACGCTTAAAATTGCTGGTGTAAGCAAGCAGCTTTTTTCGCAAGTTTTCACTTTTTTTTAGTCAAGTAGTTTTTCCTAGTGCAAGCAGCTGGAGGAGCGGAGTTGGCTATGCTTGTGAATCTAGACGAAATTACTCCGCAGTAACTAAGGACTTTTTTTAACAACATCGCAATTACTCCCTTTTGCCAAGTGCAATATCAACTTTTTTTTTCCTCAGCGTAGAAATTTTAAACGCTGATAATTTCACCAGTGCAGTTTTAACCAGTGCGCTATCAGAGAAGCGACGTTTATGGAAGTTGCTTCAAAACTAAGAGACTAAGGACTTTTTAACAACATCGCAGTTACTCACTTTTCCCAAATGCAATAATCAACTCTTCCTTTTTTTTTCTTGGTGTAGAAATTTTAAAAACTAACAATTTTACCAGTAGCTGAACTTCAATTTAATTTTTTGCTGTTCATAGTTTTTAACAAACAAATAGTAATAAAAAATTTTGAAAACACAATATTTACATTCCACGCGAGTGACTGTTTGTAAACGTCCTAACGATTCCTCCTTCAAAGCTGGAAAAAAAGTAGGAAATTCGCCGAAAAAAAAATTGCAGCACCTGATAGCGCCCCTGTTTGACGACTGATTCCTTTCACTCTATTACACTGGCGCGGACGGACTACGCCTACGGGCGTCCGGCCGATAATGGGTAAAACCTCGATACGCCCTTTTGAAGAGCAGCCGGACAAAACCAGTCGATTTCGCGCTGTTCCACCGCCACATCGGAAAAAGACCCCCACCCTCTACATGCACCGCCACCAGAGTGAGAAAGATCTATATACCACGTACATACGCACATTTATATACACATACACGTACATTTGTGTGTATACACACGGAAAGAGAAAATGTAAATACTGAGTGGAGGTATAGAGTTAAAGATTTGTATGTAACATACATACGTACATTTATATGTACACTGAAAAAAAATTTGTTAATTTTAAGGAAATGATTTACTTCAGTAGTACTTATTAAATAATTCTTTGAATCAAGTAATGATTTCATTAAAACTAAATGAATTTATTTGTTTCTAAATAAATTTAGTAGTTTCAAAAAAATAATTTCTTACTATTGAAATAAATGTTTGCTTATAAACAACAAATTTTTCTCTCAGTATACGTATAACATTTATGCGTACATTTATATGTGTGTAATAGACATACGTATATTTATATGTGCGTATAACATACACACGTACATTTAAATGTGTGTATAACATACATACGTGCATTTATATGTGTGTATAACAGGCACACGTACATTTATATGTGTATATAACATAAATATACTTACATTTATACGCGTGCATGTACAGAAAGAGAAAAAGAGATGCTAAATGGTGGCGCGCGTATGATGACGAGGGTCGCCGAGAAAAATATCGATCGATCGATTGCCGGGGCGGGCGGTTTTTCGCTCGCAGCGGAAATTGCGGGGGCGAGTGGGAATGCGGCGCGATGCGCTTATTGGTTTGATGCCGCGATATTAGGAGAGAATTAGGGAGCAGCCCCGGGTAAGGGTAAAAGACAAAGCGGTTTTGCGCGCGCGCAATATGCCGGGAGGGCGCGAGGCTTTGTGCCACCCCCGCCCCCACCCCGCCCGGACGTCCGGAGCATGCGGCCACCCGCTTTAAAGGAGATGACTCCGGAGAGCCGGGAGAAATTGACTCTGGGGAGGAGATCCGCGCGCCGGGCAAAGAGTTCGTGCAGACTCGCGCGAGGACGAGAACGCGATCAGCACTGGGCAAATTTACCGCGGCTCCCACTCGATCTCAATCTCGCCCCCCTCCCCCCTCCACCTTTTTCTGCTGGACTTAGTAGAGCTTTTTCAACGTCGCCGTTCGCTTAGCGCGTAGTTTCTGTGACATTATGTGGCGGACTTGGATGCGACTTTTAGTTTGGACTTTTACAACTTTCTTGTAAATATTTCCTTTTATTTTGAAAAATACTTTTTTTTAGGGGTAGATCTATAAATTCAAATCAGTGAATACTCACGATTTTTTTTTAGTGAAATTAAGTATTCACTGAATGGATAAGGGAAATAGTACTATTTAATGAGTGAAAACGATAATCACTCTTTAAATTAGTGAAAATTTCACATAGTTAAAGAATATTAATTATTATAATTTGTCATCTTTATCCAGTACGAAGATTGTACTTAAAATATCTTAAACATTGTCAATAAGACAAACTATTTATTTTTACCTGCATTAAATTATTATTTTTTTGTTTAATTATACACTTTAATTTATCGTTGTTGTCGTAATTTTTTCGATTGCGTGACTGCTGTAATGAAATTGTTATCAAAACATCGCCCAACTAATTAACTGGAAAACTTGTACTCATTAATATCGATTAAACTACCCTTAATAAAAATTCATAAGTGCCAATCACCTTTTTTTAATTCTTTATTCTACGATGCTGCATTGGATTTTTTATTACAATTGTATATATAAGTGTATACACTTATAGTTTATTTAATAGTAAAAAGTATTAGAATTTTTATCATCTTTATTATTTTATTTATTTTATCTTTATTAACAAATTAGTATTACGTACAGGCGTAATAAAGAATAATTTAAAAGAAAGAGATTTATGATCGTAGATAATTCATTGAGGAAATGCCTAGAAGCGTTGAACAGCTGAGGAGGAAATGTTATTTTGATTCGATACTTCGGAGATAGAGGAACTGGATGTTAAATTTCCGGACTTTGAATAACTCCACCATAAGATAGATCAAACGAAGTTATGATAAATTCCTTTTTCTTTTAAAGTAGAAGCTACGTGGCAAAGTCGGTCCGATATGCAGAGGAAATTCGAGGAAAGTTGGACACTCAGCAACGTTTAACAAAATTAACTTTATTTTATTTAAAATCTATATCATCATATTTACGGTTCTTTACAAAAATAATCCATTAAATTTTGCTCATAGTCGTAATGAAGGTATAGACGCCGATTTTCTGAAGAAACTGACAGCTAATTAAAAGGTATTGCCTAAAATTTTACGTTTAAATTTAGATTTTTTTTAACTGTAGGAAAGTGAACAAAGTAATGGTCTAACTGTATCAGTGACCTTTTTTTTATTAAAAGGGTAGAATAATCGAGTCACATAGATGAGACTGGACTAAAAGCAAAAATATAATTATCAAGCCACAATTCTTTCAAAAATGTTCAATATTCTTCTTTTATTAAAAAAAAAAACAAATATTATAAAAGACATATATTCCACAGAAACAGAACAGTGAGGTATATTTCTGAACCAGTAAAAGCTGCCAAGATTTCTTTGATAAAACCTTTCTAAAATGAGAGAAAATTTGATGGAAAAAGTTCAAACGGTATATTCACGGATAGATCTGATGAAAAGACTTGCCCGCGATTCTTTATACAAATAAAGCTTTCAAGAAACTATCGCATCTCGAGTTCCATCTCGATCCCGAACTCGCGCGAACTATACGCAGGTCACGCCTAAATCCCACCATCTCGTCCAGAAATGGATGTATCAAAAATTCACTCGACTAAATTCGCCTCCTTCAAAGGAATTGCCAATCAGAAATTCAAAAGAAAAAAGAACAAATAGCCATTCTCGATTTCATATAAAGTGAAAATGTTTAACAGAAGCCCTCGAACCCTCATTATATAAATTGTACCTCCGGCCAGCTTTCAATAATTCTCCACGTTGCAGTCGCCAACTATATTAATTAAAATCCTCGTAATTGAAGGAAAAAAATTTCATTCGCCTCTGCAAAGTACGCCGTAAAATTTTTCAAAGAATTCCCACCTCCCGAGCCCCATCGGCTCCGTAGAAAAAAAAAAAAAACCTCCAGACTCGTAACCGTACACACACGCGAGCAATGGCATGAATATCCACGAGGCTCTTTAACGCCACATCGCGCTTAATGAATGTGCAAAGGTAATGCGAGAGCAAAAAAAAAAGTGGAAAAAAAGAGAAAAAAAAAACGCGCGACACTATGACGTGCCGTCGTTACGAGCAGCCGCGATCGCGTTAACGCCGCAGGAAGGGAGCTTTTCCCAGCCGCGTCTCCCTCGAACCTCCCGTCTATATATATATATATATATATACATATACACACATATATATATGTATGTATGTGCGTGCCGTCGACCGCGATACTCTCGCCCGGTGTGCATGTCCCATGCGCCAGAGAAAATCGAAGGGGGCCTCTCTCTTTCTCTTTCAGTCGGGGCGCCGGAAAAGTCAAAGTGAGAGCGGCCCTCCGCACTCTGCGCCCCTTCCGGTTACGGGGTGATCCTTATATATATTATATATATATAATATAGGAAGATACAAACACAAACACACACATGTATATGTATACATATATATATATGTATGAATGTATATATATATATATATATATATGTACTTGTATAAAGCGCACGTGGGTATATTACATCTCGCGAGGTCTTTGACGCGGCGCATCGCACTGGTCGCCGGGGATTTTCGAGGCGAGTGCCGCGAGATTGCAAATTTCGTATACTGCTTGAACGAGACGAGTCGCATCTCTCTGTCTCGCTCTCAGCGCTCGTCCTGGCTAAATTAAGATTTGCGCACTTTAATTTTCGTTCGGATGCGCGGCTCGCTTAAATGCAGGAAATTCTGGGAAATTTAATCACCGGGAGGACACTTTACTGTGCGCCTTTGACTCAGTGTATTTTGATATGTGAAACTATCCGGGAGTAGCTTCATTTTTTGTACTTATGTCCAAGGCAGTGGTGCAATTAGGGTCGTCCGGTATCATTTTACCTACTGCTTTTGCAAGAAATAATTTATCGCAATAATTGTTATTCGCTCGGAGAACTTTCAATTTTTAATTGCAACGAATGTAAAGTAGCGCGAAAAAGTACTAGAAAGATTTTTTACTCGAGCTTAAGTCAAAGTGGTTAATGAAGTTCGTTAAACTTTTTTAAGAATAGCACGGAAAAAATGACTATGATTTTTAAGTAACCATTAAGCAGCTTTTTTCGCATAAAAATTTCTTTTATAAATTTCAAAGCTCCGCAAGTTTGAGCTAAAAATTCCAGCTAAAGCAGCTAGAGTGAAAATTACCTCTGTTAGGGTCAAAATTTCACTCTAATGTTGTAGTAAAATATAGTAAATTAATTTCCTTGATGGGGTGATTTTTTACTCTTATAATATGCTAGTCTACCTTAAAATGAATTTAATTCACTTATTCATGAAGGATTGGAGTCAAATTTGATTCTACAAGTGTTTCACTGTTAACCAAGAGTGAAATTTGATTACAAACTTTTTAGCGTATATAAAACGCGATTACCAGGATCTAAGTAATTGCTCAACTAAGTAATTATTTCTTGAACGGATCTTCACGAATTTTTCTAGAAATATTGCGATAAAAAAACAAAACAAAAAAAATCTGTAACAGTTAACTAAAAAAAAATAAATAAATAAGATGGTCAATAGGTAAAACTAAAATGAAGAAATACCCATTGTAAACTTGTAAATAAATATACATTGTAACTCGTGTAGCTTCCTAAAACAAATAGCGACAATTAAACGTACACATTTGGGAACAAATAGGCCGTTATCAGAGCAATGACTGATGCACCTAATTACCAATTTTTCATGTCGCGGATATCTCGCCCCCATTTAAACGGCGGCGTTTACACGCCTTATCAGCACGAAGCTTGCAACTGAAAATTAACCCTAAGCCTTATCGCGGCTTACAATTCATCCGGACAATCGGCGCGGGGACAATGCGCGCAACTCTTTCCCCAAGATTTTCGACTGCCCCTTTCTTCTCACATTCTTTTCTCACTCCGAAGCACATTCAATCTCTTTAAAACGTCAGTTGCGAATAAATAAGGCTGCTTATAATTCCGCGAATCTAACGCAAACTGGCGAAATTAAAAGCCGCAGGCGACGGCTGTATAACGATATATATATATAAGCCCGCGATTACCTTTTCTTTTCATTCTCTTTTCTACTTAGATTTTTTCTTTTTTTTTTTAACGAAACGTCGGAAGGAATTTTCTCGCTCTTTTCGTCTCCTTTCATTATCTTTAGTGCCGCTCGGCGGAGTAGGGCCGACTCCGACTTTATTAGTTTTAACGACGGGGGCGCTTCAGCCGAGGCTCCGCAAAACCAAGCGGAAAAATCCGCGCGCCTCTGTGCCCTCGCGGCACTTACACTCAGCTGGACGCAGACGCACAATGCCCCTTTAGCGCGAGCGTCGCGATCTGGGTCGCAGAATTTTCTTCCCCCGGCGAGGGGGTGAATTTTTCTTTTTTTTTTTTTTTGCTTTCAAGTGCCCCTCTCGGTCGAGTTTGCTTTTAATTTTCGAAATGAATTTTAATTGCCGCACCCACTTGCGCGCCGGGAAATTTAAGAGAGGCTGAGGCTTATCGACAGCCGCGCGCCGTTGGATTTATTGCATCAAGTGCGTAGATTAAGCGCGATTGCAGAGATTTCGGTAGTTCTGCACGATTTTAGTCTTTTATTTTTTAACGAAGTATTTTAAATTGTGAGGGGAAAGGTCGTCAAACATTGAATATCAATTAAATAAACACTGTTATCCGGATTATGGATTATTGCATAGATTAGAATTTTACTCCGAAAAAAGAAGCTTCGTTGGAAAATTTGGTTATAAATCTCGAATAAATTTTAATAATAAATTGTGCACTTTCATTTTCTCAAAGACTATAATAGAAACATTTCAATCGATTTTGTGTCATTTATAGTATCAATCATTTCTCTTAAAAGTTACTGTTAATCGAATAACTCGTTCTTTGAGTATTATATCCTTTGCTAAAAAGTTAAAGGTACTATTCGAAGAATAAATTTTGATTAATAACTAAAATCATAAAATACTCAAATGTTCTATACTATATTTATATTATCAGACCAATTATAATGAGTCTATAATAATTTATTTTAAATAGGGACATTCATAAAAAGCAAATGCCTCACTAATTCATATCGTAAAAAAAAAATGTGAACGTGGCCATTGTCTTAGAGTATACAATTTTCTAAAAAAAACTTCAAAAAATTTTCTAGTAATATCGTTTTACTTAAAACGTTAAAATGAACTATATTGCAATTTCTTTTTTTTTCTAAATACGTAACATAAATTTTTATACATATTATAGGGGTTAAATAAATATATAATACATCATCGAGTAAGTCTAGTACCGTTTATTCGAGCCTAGTCTACAATATTTATTACAAACCGGTATTTTTTTTTTTCATTCTCAATTTTTCTACAAGCACTTTCCAATAAAATTTCTCTTTCAGCAGCTTGGCTGCTCGAAATCCAGGCGACGCTTTTAAAAAGAAAGTCCGCACTGCGTTTAATTAAGACCAGGCCGCCGACGGTCGCGGCTAATTAATTAAGCATTGTTTACCCGGCTGCATTGTAAATGCAGCAATTACATCCGCTTTGAGCGTCCGCGGGCACTTTCGTGGGGCCGCTAGGAAGGCGTTATACGGCCCCGAGCCATTATCGCGATTTTTCCCCCGGCGAACGGCTCCCCCCACCCGCTCGCGATCTTTAAAAGCGACAAAGCCTTTGTGCCATTTATATTCAAAGTCCCTAAAGTGCTGAATAATGTCCGGGCGGTATGAAAGGGCCGGGGCCATGTAGGCTCGCAACCTCGCGTTTGGCCGCGATCCGAGAGGAGGAGGCAGTGCCCAACGGCGAAAAGTGGCGTCGGGTTTCCAGTTCCGCGTGTCCCGTAATAAAATACCGCCGTCTTGACTAGACCTAATAGGGGAGGGGTCCCGATGTTTCTTTGTCGGCGCACAAAGCCGGCGATACGCCATTGGCGACATCTCCGATTCGCTGTGAAGACACCGAGAGCGCGGACAATGAGCCGAGGTTTCCTCTTCGTTTCGGCTGCATGAGCGACGAACTGCCGTGGGATCTACGATGCAGACCCTACCCCTCCCTTTTTTTTCTTTTTTTTTTTAATCTGTTGATTGTAATCGTTCAAGTATTTTTTTTAATCTGTTGATTGTAATCGTTCAAGTATTTTTTTTTTTGAGATTTAAGAAGAAACTAATCGCAGTTTTATACGTTGTTTATATAAAACCTTCTGTTTTTTCATCTGTTGATTGCAATCGTTCAAGTATTTTTTTTAATCTGTTGATTGTTATCGTTTAAGTATTTTTTTTAATCTGTTGATTGTAATCGTTCAAGTATATTTTTTTTTAATCTGTTGATTGTAAACGCTCAAGTATTTTTTTTTTTTGGAGATTTAAAAAGAAGCTAATCACACTCTTTATTCATTGTTTATATAAAACCTTCTTTTTTCAATCTGTTCATTGTAGTCGTTCGAGAATTTTTTATTTATTTATTTACTTATTGAGATACTTAATTTGTAGTGAGGTTTAAAAAGGATTTAATCGCAGTTTATACGTCTGATATATATACTAGATAATCTTGTTACTTATGAAGATTTGGCTCTATTGTTAATGCACATGTTACCTGTTTATAATATCAGAATTTATAGTTGAGCAGCATTGTTGTACAAGTTTTGATTTTTACTCCATCCTCAATACAGTCAAGAGGCTCTAGAATTCGCTACCTGGTACTGCAACATCTATTGTTCCTATCGGACAGCTTAAAGCATCCCTGCGTTCATTTACTACAGTAGTTTTCAATTTTTCTTATTTTTATATTCAGTAATTTTTACCAACCACTTTTTAAATTTTACCCAGGTGAGTCTCTCAGTGTACTTAAGAACTGAAGTCCGCCGAAATATAAATAAATATTGTATAAGTATAGTATATTTTATACATTAATTAACTTGAACAATAACAAAAAACTTACTACTCATAAGGAAAAATACAAAAGCAATAAATTAAAAGTTACATTTTTGTGCCGACGTCCTATTCAGGGACGGTTATTTAAAGTGCAGTTTTCTTAATAAGCGCAACAATGGGTCAGAGAATTTTAAACCATATTGGGTGTTCCAAAGGGGTTGAATCGCTACAAAGGAAATATGACTCTTTGTTCAAATTGAATGTGGCTTTTGAGCAGCGATTAAGGATGTCAAAATAGTTATGAGGCATTCCATTGAACGCAAAGTGTTAACGTATCAACCCAGTTACAAAGTCACTCATTATTTAATTTCGCACTTTCGGTCGATCAAACAATGAAGAGAACGAAATTAATTTTTCCACTTTCATATAATATGTTCAATTTTATTTTAGTAGTATACGCAACGTACTTTATATGTTATTTTATAACATCCATGATGTAATTAATAAATTACTCAATTTTTGTTTACTATTTTTTAAATAAACTTTCTGTATATAATTAATTTACTATATCTAGTTTTATCTAATTATTGTACACTTAGATTTAAGTTTTCAATTTAATGTATTTAAATTGTATTTAAGGACTGTTCAGTCCGTGGAAATAGTAATAAATAAATAAATAAATATACAAAAAATATTTATAATTACTAGACCAGAAAATTTGAAGTAAATAAATCAAACACAATCATGAATAAATGAAATGCGCTTCGAGTAATTCAATAATACAATAATTCTACCTGCAGATGTTTTCACTTATTTCATATACTGAAGATTTATCACGAACAATAAGTACATAATCATTTAATCCGAATTTTCTGTACTCGTGTATTTATACAGAGTACACTCTAACTATAATCCACAGAGTACACACTAAATATAATTCTCCTTCAAGAATTAAGGTAGTTCACTAAAAAATGACTTTTTCATAGAATTCTTCGAAATTTTCAGAAAATGTTCGTAAGATTGCCCTTTGTAAGTGTGCAAAATTTCGATATAGCAAGCGGGATTGGAAAACTCACAATTGGACTCGAAAGTTGAGAAATTTAACATAGGAAGTATAGAACGAAGCTTCTTTTAAAGAACACTTTCTTCAAATACAAATGCAATTTTTCTATTGATCTTTTAAAAAACTAAAGTAAACTTTTTGACACTATAGCAAGATACATTAAAAAAAATGTGGATGTAAAATTTATATTAAAGTTTGTTCTTTTACATTATTTGACAGTATTTATATTATTTATTCTTGTTTCAATATTTAACATTATTTACTTAACATTTTTTAGAAAAAAAACAGTGTCTTAACATTGATTTTCTTGTCACGTAATTTAACTTAATGCAATTAATTTAATTACATCTAGTTTTTTATCTAATTATATATTCATATATTGTACACTTAGATAAAAGTTTTTCAATTTAATTTGTATTCAAGGACAGTTCAGACCGCCGAAATTTAATAAATAAATAAATGAATCTATACTCGAATTAATGAAGTCGAGCATGACTGCACCGAGTGAACTACCTTAAAAAAGAAAATAGTAAAAAGTACTGTTCACTCGATAAAATAAAAGAGAAAAAAGAAAAGCCCGAATTTCCGATGTACAGGCATCAGGGACGAGGTCGAGGCGACAAATTATGCGGCCAGCGACTTTTCTCCGGTGCACGAAACGTACAGGCAGGCAGAAAGAGGGCGAAGGCGAAGAAAGGGAGCCCCTCCCGTTTAATAAGCCCGGACGCGCGCGCAAGGCGCCGGGTCTCTCGTAAACGAAATAAAGCGGGCATACGCGCGGCCCGAAAATCCACTTTACCCTTAGAAGTTTTCCCGGGTAGCCAGTCGGCTCTCGCTATTAAGAAAAATCCAATCGGCTGAGCGGAGCGCGCGGCCTTTTTGTATCACTATAGCACCGGCCGACCTCCTCCGGCGCGGCGTGAGCCGCTCGTAAAGCAGGGGGAGGAAGGGGGGAGGGTCGCGGGGGTGGAAGAAAGCACGAGGAATCCGATATTCAAAGGGGGAGTCGCGCGTGCCTCGCCCCGCGGAGGATCTAAGAGGCGACGGATGGCTACCGGCAAGCCTATGCGCGAGGCGGATCTGTTCGCGCGCGGACGTTTGCTCCTCTTGTTGGCCCGATTCTCGTTTTAAACTAAACCGTCACGGTGGCTGCTGAGCTTTGTTATTTATTGCGAGCAAATATTTGCCGTGGATGGCGGCTGGGAGGGAGAGGGGCAGGACGCGACTGGGATTTTATCCTGTGCGAGAGATTCTCGTTTATTTGGTCGCTAATACAACTTGGTTTGAATAAAATTCGGGGTAGCGAGAAATTTTTTTCATTTTATTTTGTCTTAGTGCCTATAACCGTTCGATCGTGATAAATAAATATAATTGAATTGAATTGAATTGTATTGAACAGAACAGAATAGAATAGTAGATAACAAATAAATTTTTTTTTTATTTTTTGTGTTTTTTTTTTTAAATTGTTGATACGATATATTCAAATTGTTGACATAATAATATTAAACACAAGATTTTTTTGTAGTTATTTTATGCATTAGTTGTCGCGATAAAAAATACAATAGTTTCTTGTAATATTTACAACATTTGTATCGAAATTTATTAAAAATTTATCGACATTTTACAAACTATTTCAATTTTTCGCATAATACCAATCAGCAAAGATATTAAATAAGATTATCACAATTTTTAGTAGAGAATTTTTGTCGTCCAGAGAGTGTAAAGGCGATTTAATTGTTTGACCTATATACAAGGGTATGTTTCCCGCAATCTTGTATTTTTTTTTTGAATGAGCAATAAATATTGTTGAATGTTATTAAAATATTCCTGAATATTAATTTGAAGTATAATAAAACATTATATTAACTTGCAGGTAATGCGGTGACCGCCGCATTGAACAGTTCCGTTATTCCAGATGATTAAATTATGACAAAATTGTTTACCAATTTAATTAAAATGAACAATTCTTCTGAAATATTGAACGGTCCTGCGAGTCTGATAAAATAATATTACTCAGAATTTATTACGTTTCAATCCAAGTTAGTCTGCCATTGTATTAAAATAAAGAATACGTCTATAACAGTACACTCCCAATAAACACATAATACGCATTTCACCAAAATGAAATATATAAAAAAAAAATGAATAATCACTTCGCTTTTTCATATTTACAGGCTCCATACACTTTTTATCATTTATTTACAATATTTTTCGTGATAAAGAACTACACGCCCGGCTAAAATGTGAGCCAAAGGAAAACGCCGCTATCGATTTCAATATAAACGATCAGCTGAAAAGCGTGTATATATATATATAGACACCTCCGGCGAGAACCGCAAGGCGAAAAATATACAGAGTGACCTGAAAATTTTTCAAAGTCATACGACGCATTCGTTCGCGGTATACGGCGACCCACGCCTATGAAAAGCACTTCCGAGGCGCCTCGGTGTGCACGCGCGAGTGTACGGAACTTCGCGTGAGGGAGAAAAGTTCGAAAAAAAAAATTCTTATACACATATATATTCGAGCTCGACGGTCCGTACAAAGTGCAAAGTGACGATCGCTTCCTTTGTGTCGGCCGACGAAAGGAGTCGGAGAGACGTACTTAAGACGCGCGCGGCACTCATCCCGCCATTTGCGGCGATGTATAGCCGTTAGTCCGAAAAAAGGGAGAGTCTCGTGGCATTTTCGTCGAGGGGATCGGGGACGCGTAACGACAACGCGTTACTTAAAGGATCGAGCCTTTTAGAGAGACCCGCAGAGAAAAGGAGAGAGTCGGGGGATGCTTGGGAGGGGAGGCTGCTTACCTATCGGAGGGGTGCGCCGAGAGTCGCCCGGCGAATATCAAGTTGAAAGAGACCGAAATTCGTTTTTTTCTTTATTATTTAACGAGGCAATCGATGCTCATCATCCGAAAGGTGGGACGAAAAATTATCCGAGCGGTCGTTAAATGATCGAAATGCTACTACGAATTGCAATGTAAATATTACAGATCGGCGCATTATATTTGTAATTACTATTTCTATCATCCGGTACAAGAGAAACATTTGTTAACTTTAAGCAAACATTTATTTCAATAGTACTTATTGAGTGAAAAAATTATTTTTATATAAAAAACTATTAAATTTATTTAGAAACAAATAAATTCATTCAGTTTTAATGAAATTGTTACTTGATTCAAAGAAATATTTAATAAGTACTATTAAGAATTTTTTTTTCAGTGGGAGATTAATAATAGCATAGTAATTCAAATTGAAGATTTCTCTCCGCGCAGCTATTCTTTATCTGTCTGTGAATATTACAAAAAACCGCGGTGAAGATTTATTTATTCTCCTTTTTTTGCGAGAAACATCGTTCGTTTAATTTTTTGTTTTATTTATGAAAAAAAAAAGAATGTTTCAATCAACCATATTAATATATTTTTCCCCCAAAAAAAGCAAATGTGAAATCAACGATGTTTCTCGCACAAAAAGCGAGTAAAGAAATTTGCTATGTGAAATGTATAATATGAATCTGGCAAATTTAAAGCAATCGATACTTAAATTTACTCAGTACACAGATTCTTGCAATTTGCACGTAGTAAACATTACTGCAGTAATTTTTCAAATTAAACTCAGTAAAACAGCTAGAATTTACTTATCCACGTGCTTTTATTCTTTTAACGTAAAATCACAGTTTGCGATAAATTCATGCCGATGGTAGCCACTAGAATAACTTATGAACAAAAAAAAAAAAAATGTTGAAAGCAAGCTTTCTCACTTCGCGCCTCTTAGAACGCTGTAAATAACGTGAAAATATTTGATCGCATAATACGGAGAGCATTTTCCTTCCCCCATTTTATAAAAATTTTTTGAAAGCCCGGCGCGGCCACTGTATATAGCCAAGTGCAGTCTCTCGAGACGCAAAAATTGCAGACGAGACGCGCAAAAAAAAAGAAGCGAGAGAGCAGATACCCGAGAACCGTTATTACGAACATTTTACGCTTCTTATGCTCCCGACTGCCTTCACGGGCGTTGCAACGGCAGCGACGTCGAACGAGTAAGTGTTTCGTATACCTGAAGCTACAAGCTATTCTGCTCCCAGTCGCTCTTTGTCTGCGCCGGGGGAGCCTGGCGGCGGCAGACGGCTTTTCGCATCAATACGCTCGCTTATGTTCCTCCCAGTAGGATTACACGAAAAACACATTTACACGCACATTGTCCGACCCCGGGCTTGCATCAACAAGTATGCGTACGAAACGACGGCCTGGCTATTCTTGCGCGCGCTTGGAACGCTGCACACGCCGAGAAGCCTCCTGTGTGCACGCACTCGCAGTTGTATACTCAGTTTTTTTTTTTTTTTTTTTGCAGAGTGCAAGACCTGGTATACACGAGGATTTTCCGCGCTCTTTAATGCACGGCGAGAATTTTTTATTGGGGGAAAAAATTCAATTCGTTTTATTTGTCGCCTTCGCGCACAATTTTATTTACGCTTGCCACTGTGTACTGTACTTGGAATCAAGCGAGCTGTTCGATCAAAATTATTTATAAGGATTGATAAAAGTTGCATGCTTTTTTTTATGAATAATTTTTTACTGCCATTTATCGTTTTAGCGCAAAATTTATACCGATATTTGTCCGTTTGTATAATCTTCTGAATGCAGTGACTTAATTTTTTTTTTTGCAATCTACACTTTTTCTGTAAGTGTTTATTGTACCCACGACAGTGTTAATGAATCTTCGTTCTGTGTATATTATAAGAAAAATAAATAATTTTATCAATAAATATAATAACTGTATCAATTTTGTTTTATTTTATTCGTCGCTACCTCGTTGCAACGCAAAATTTACTCTTAC
Organism: Sycophila sp. Sp_5; assembly: GCA_018906775.1. NCBI lineage: Eukaryota > Metazoa > Arthropoda > Insecta > Hymenoptera > Eurytomidae > Sycophila > Sycophila sp. Sp_5. The sequence goes on from JACCID010000018.1 coordinate 2,965,868, forward strand.
GGAATCAAGTAGTCTATTTGATCCCAGCGATTTATAAGATCCTATAAAAAATGTATTTTTTCTTGATCTCTTCGGAATAATTTTCGTATAAAATAAACATGGAAGTATCAATGAGACGCGCGGAGATTTTCACGCGACACATTCGAGAGAGAAATCGCACGCGGCAATCAAACTCGAAGTGTTGAATTTTTCTTTTTTTTTTTTTTATTGGACTTTGTAAATCGATTTGTCGCTCTCCTCTTTTTTTTTATCGCGGACGACGGCACGCCACACTCGCGGCTGGGAAATTCGAACGCGTCGATCGAAATGCACATGCGACGCGCGCGAGCATCTCCAAATTGTCGGAGCATTCGCGACGCTTCAACTTTCCTGAATTCGCCCGCTAACTCGTGGCGCGCATACGGCGCGATGCAGGCGACGGCGTTATAATGAAATCGCGCGTTACGTTGTTCAATGGCTCGTGAGGAAGTTTTGGAAAAATTTAGTTTTCCGCGAGTACTTGAGAAATTTACGCGTACATATAGTGACGTAAGGGTGAAAAAAAGTGACGTCTAGCTTAATGGCCGTTTTTGTCGCGCGACAAATAAATGAAAAATAATAAATAACGGGGATAAAGTAGTGTAGTGGAGGCGATGCTGATTTTTTATTTACACAGACAGAGGAAAAACGGCGACTAACGTTGGCTCTAGACTTTCTGTTTAAAAAACGCGACTTTCTTTTTTTAATCTGCTGCTATTATTAACAGTTAAGAATAGACTTGATCACTATGTACGTAATTGTAAAAAAAGTGTAGGCAATTTTTCAGCCTTGAGGTTTATATATAGTTAGCGCCTCTTCATTGTTTTTCTCTAAATAAAGTAAAGTGGATTTCACAATTTTCTAAATATAGGCAACTTAATGTTGATAAATAATCTCTAGACCGTTTTTTCTAATCGAAGTAATTTAGATTTCATAATTTTCTCAATATAAGTAACTTAACGTTAATAAACAATTTCCAAGTGGTAATTTTTAAACAAAATAAATTAGACTTAATAATTTTCTCAATATAGGCAACTTAATGTTGTTAAATAATCTTTAGATCGTTTTTTCTAAACTAAGTAAATTAAGTAACTAAGTAAACTATAAGATACACTGTTTTTCGTTTACAAAGTAAATTCAAAAGTAAAAACAAAGTAAATTCCATTTAACAATTTTCTAAAGGTAGGCAATTTAACGTTGGTATAATTGATATAAAATCTCTACACCATGTTTTCTAAACAATTTTCTACATATAGTCAATTTAACGTTGGTATAATTGATAAAAAATCTTGACACCGCGTGTTTTAAACAATTTTCTAAATGTAATCAATTTAACGTTGGTATAATTGATATAAAATCTTTACACCACGTATTTTCAACAATTTTTTAAATAAAGTATAAACAACAATGTAATACACGATAATTCACCTAACGGATGATACTCGAATTGTCATTCGCTCTAAATTCAAGGAAACGTGACCCTCCACTCAGCGACGCGATCACCACGACTTAAAGTTTGCTCGTGACACTCGAGAGAGAGAGCACCGGCCCGAAGCGATCCGGCTCGAGATTAGCCGATTCCCTGTGCGCCGCACGCGTCAAATATTTTCCCGGCGACGCGAATTTCAAGCTCCCGCCTTCAACGGAGCGAAAGCTCGCCTCTCCCTTTTTTCCCTCGCAAGCGGCGGTCAGTGCGACGCGCGACTCCCTCTTCATCCTCCCGCGATTCTTCAGCTCCGGCACTCAAGTGCATCTAGACGCCTTCCTCCCGCTGACCTCGTTTCCCGTCTCTTTTTCTTTTTTTTTTTTTTTTGATTTTCGCGCGGACCCTGTCCCTTTTGTTTGTGCGTCCGCGCGACTGCTTGGAGAGCGAGAGAGAAGAGGAGAGAAAAAACGGGAGAGAGACGTTTCGTGGGAGAGCACGCGAGTGGCTTTTGTTTTTACAAACTGCGGGGGTGTGGAAACGACGCGCGAGCGTACGCCTCGTCGAAGGATGCCCTTCTTTTTTCTCCTCGGCGGGGATCGTTTTGCTGTTTCAACCATCGCCCCCTTTTTTTCCTTTTTTTTTTGGAATGTATGTGCGACGGCGGAGAAATACCCGAGGCGTGAAAAAAATTATCGGCGTCAAGTATTTTTGCCGAGGGCTTCTTTTTGGATGGATAACACTTTTTATTTTCTTGTCGCCGTTGCAACGACGGGCTATTCGATGAAAGGCGCGCGCAGGTGAGGCACTCGACCGGGGGATGCTTGAATAATTTGACATTCCAATGTATAACCATTTAAGTTGTGTTCCTTGATTAAACAGTATCGTGTGATATGTGTGTTGTTGAAAAATAAAAATTTTTGCAGCGAGAAAATTAATTTCCGGAAAGTTACCTTTTGTAAAAGTAACGAGATCTAACGGGCTTTGCGTTGTTAATTTTTCTGACGTGCACTTTCAGGAAACAAGAAAAGTTACATCCACCTGCGATAAATTATTTTAAATAAAGTTTTTAAATGTTCAAAAAGGACATTTGATTGTGTTTTTTTTTTCTCGTCCTTACTTTATCTTTTACGCGTCGACAACCTGCAAATTGTTAAGCGGTAAATAAAGGAAAAAAAAGATAAAAATGAATTTTGCTTTTGAAAATCTTGAAAATAGCTCTGCAACAATTTACTGAAGGTAAGTATAGCTAGTAGAAAAAAAAGACTAACAAACCTACGGTAGAGAAGAGTCTTTACTTTCTTTTGCACCGAGTGTATTATTCTTTGCCTAAGCGAAGACGAGAAAAAGTAATCTTGGACAGCCGCCGGCAGAAAAGGTTTACTTTTCACTTTTTCGACGGATCTATATTAAAATATTGCTTCCCCATCAAAGCAAACTAACAACAAATCCAATCAATAATTATTTTATTTTTCTCTATTAAAAAGTAAATTTAATTTCACTGACAACTGCATATAAACCATCAAGTAGTAACAGTACCTTAATCAACTTTTCTCTGTGTATAAACGAATTGCTTGTTTTTGCAAAAATAATGTTAAACTAGTAATTAATTTTTTAATTTACGAGAAAAAAGTAAATAAGTAAAATATTAGAACTCGTTGAAAAGAAATAAAATTGAAACATTAAGTACAGTCTATATAATACTTGATTTAACGGCGGTGTTGAAAAGTCAACTTTCAACGTCCTACAGCCCACAACGATAAAATGTGAAGTGAAAATTAAATGTTTATAGACTAGTATATGAATTGCTATTTCATATCAGTGCCTGGAGCTTTCGAAAACACTTGTGCGGATCCTCCGTCAAGGACTCTAGAGACAGTGAATCACGATTTTTACAAAGTCACGTCGAATTATCAACAGAAAATGATTAATCGCGGCAGTTTACAACAAACGTTCGTAATAAATATTATCGCGTGACAATAAACTCTATAACAGACTGTCGGCTGTGCAAAACGTATTTTTTCATCCAACCTCCAGCCCTACTCTCCAATGCAGTGTGCTATAAAATTAATGAAACGGAAATCAATTTAAAGCATAAAAAGTCGCTGTTCCTCATAGCGCGAAGTGCAGTTGAGAATGAAAAAGAGATCGTTAAAGCGGCCGTTAAAATTTTCACCGTCTGCTATTTCGCGCGATTTTAAATGCCATTCGTCGATTTAACAACGCGCGCGCGCACTCGCACCCTCGAAAATTCCGCCGTTATTTCAAATCGATCGCACATTTTTTTCGAGGATTAAAAATCTTTTTCAACAAATGCCGCGCCATTTCCTCAAAGCGAACGCAATAAAGCAGCAAATGGGGCGGCGCGGGCCTAGAGCCGAATAATTTCACACGCGAAATCGAGTCGAGCGCGCGCTGCGCAACTTTTGCGACTGATTTTTTTGTCTGCCCACTCAAAGGATTTCGAACGTCATGATTTTCGTCGAGTGGTCTTGCGAATGAAAATTATTTCGATTCCACTCGGACACCGTCGAATTCGCAATGATCATTATTATTGTCGATATTTTTTTTTAAATTCGAAGTGCTGCAGGTGTAAATTCACGCGTTAAAGCGTATACAAAATAATTGTTTAATTGATATTGCTTCGTTTCGAATGAAAATAAAAAGGTGCACACGTGTAAAAGTTCTTTACTCGGCGATTTCAGTGCTTTGATCTCGTTTTATCTCGAAACCCTCGATATTTTAGACTGAAGCTTCGGTGCTCGCGCGGCTCGTACGAACAATACTGAAGAGTAATTGAGAGGTCGATGAGAAACGAGTATACGTGATGCGCAACCTCCTCTTCTCTGCACAATCCGGGATCGACATTTTTTTAATAAAAATTTCTAGTACCTGGAGCTCTTTTCAAGACAAAGTTCATGTTTGGCGATCGTTCGCATGAACATGGGCAATGAGACTAAATAATAAATAATTTTGCAATACTATATACAGTCCGGGTACATATTTCATTACACGTGGCTGTACAAAAAGGATTTTTTCCTTTTTGCTGTTCTTCCTTCCAAGAGGCACGCGGTGCAATTTTCTCATTGGAAATTCAACAATAATTTCCCCCTACTGCTCTCTTAAAAAAAACAAAATCTTTTTTTACGCGAAATTTGTAGGAATAATTAAATAATTCGATTTAAAAAATCAGTAGGTGTCCGCGTAAAAAAAATTAAGTTAAAATTTACCCAAAGCTTATGATCGGCGGTCGTTGATATGAACATGGACAATGAGTGATATCAACGGATAAATTACCGTCGAAGTTATAGAAAATAATTCTTTACATTTATTTGTTTTTAAAGTTCGTTATGTGCAGGTCTTTTAACTTTAAGAAAAACTTCATCTGAAGTTTGTATAAAGTATTATTTATTATTTAGTCTCATTACCCCTGTTCACATTAACGACCGCCAAACACGAACTTTGGCTAAACTTTATCCTAACTTAAATTTTTTTACATGTGGAAGGAAAATAAATCGATCGCCAATGGATAAATCACTATAAAACGCCGAGTAATTCTCTCGTTTATTTAATTTCCCTCGGCAGCAAATTAGGAGCGTCGCATCGTTCAGCGGCGTACCATTGACTGGCGCGTACAATGACAAAGGGAGGCGCGCGCGGGAGCTTCTTAGCGGAGCAGAATAAATTGCAAGCATTTAAAGTGTCGCGTTCGTCCTGTTTTTCCGAGATATCTCGTTCGCCCGGAGTTTTATTGGCCGACTTTACGACGCGGCGCATAAAACTGCGCCCCACTACCCGCGCCCCTGCGCTATATACGTGTATATTAAAAGAAGGATAGAAATCAAGGCAAAGATTCCATTTTGATTTTTATTGCACCGCATCGACGCCGAGAGAGAGAAGCCGGCGCATCCCATCTCCGAGTTTGCGGTATTTTAGGAGCAGCCGGGGGGGAGGGTAAAAGCGGCGTATATATAGGTGTTCCCATGCGGATCCCACCCCCGCAGACATTCATGCTGGTATAATCGCGCGCACACGCAGGTCTGCGCACGTGGGGGGGCTGAAAGCCCGGAGAGAGAACTCGAGTCGCTGTCGAGTCGTAAACCCGTTTTTCGCGAAAATCCCGGAAACGCCCGGCGTGACATCTGCCTCTCTCTCTCGCTGCCTTCGCGGCGCATCGATATATCGCTCGAGGCTCTCGCGCGACTCTGGATCTTTCATTGTTATTATTTTTTTTTCTTTTTCGGCAGGCAGAAGCGCGAAATCCGCAGTTTGAGGCGCGTGACGTTGGTATATCGAAGGCTCCGGCGCTGCAGATTCGGATGGGCGAGATTCTGGGGTATAAGGGTGGAGCGACGTGATTGATGCTGAGGAGCGCGGAGAGACGTTCGGCTCACGCCTTCGATTCCGTTTCATCGCTCCGGAGCGCGCTGAATTTTTAAATGCGAATTCCTCGCGATGCGCCAGGGGCGTCATTCCCGACGCCGTCGAGAGTCTCGAGGGCAAATTGACAACGGGACGAAAATTAAAGTGAGCCAGTTTATTTCGTTTAATTGAAAAGCTTTGTACCGCTCGGAATTGCCACTTGACCAAAGTCAATCTTTTATAAGAGCTGGTAAAACTTTTTACGATTTCAATATTGCCTGTCAGGGAAATTATTGTTTTACTTTCTCTTGGAGGACTGCTGAGAGTTTCCGGAGGAGATAATTATGGAGGATCACGATGAGAGCACATATTAAAGGCGAAACTTATCCCTTGCACGGAGAGAAATTTTATTACAAAATTTAAGAAATTTTACGACAAAATTTAAGAAATTTTACGACGAAATTTAAGAAATTTCATTATAAAATTTCTCTTAGTGTAGAATTTCTTATCCGATGGATTATTTGCTTTGCTTTATCCGAACAAAAAAAGTTTCTCTTGTAGAGGAATAAATGTTTTCAATTTGAATTTGTCGCTGACTTATTCGTTCAATGAATTTCATGAGGGAATCTGAAAATACCATCCGCGAAAGTTATTTGAAAAAAATTTTCTTTTCAAACATCTCTTTGATGCGAGTTTGTGAACGGCGATACCTTTTGAAGGCGTAATTAAACAGTGATGTTCACGAGGGGATACTTCGCTGCTTCAGTATTGAATGCACCATCGAGATTTTTTTTTATTCTCATTGAAATTCAGCTTAAGGAACAAATAGTGCACGAGTATAGCCAAATATTTCAAAAATGGTAATTAGAATATTAAAAAGTAATTATAAAGTTCCGACTGAAATTATCGGAAACGCGATAATAAATACATTTTTCAAATAAACCGTAATGTATTCTACATATTAAAAGAAAAAAACAATCGTAACTTATTTCATAACAAAATCAATCCGTAAGAACATTGAGTATTATATATTCTACATATTTATTTATTTAAAGAAATTAAATGGACTATAAAGTCCTTACAATCCAAAAAAAATATTATAGACAAGATAAGGATATAACATAACAGAATAAGCGTTACATATCCGCAAATGCATTATTTATTTTATTCCAAATTGTTTAGAGATATTTCTTAAACCATTTTTAAATAAAAAAAAAAAAAAACAATCGTAACTTATTTTACAACAAAATCAGTCGTTAAGAGCATTGCGTATTAAAAAACATTAATTACTCGTAATTTCTAACAGAGACAATTTTTCTCGGCGTAATAAACGTTTACGTTTTACGGGCGATGGCTGCGGAAAAGCAAATTTAAAGCTCGCCCCAATTTAGAACTCCCATCCGTACAAACTAAAACGAATGTCTATTAGACTGAACTGGTCTCCACTAAACTCCCGCGGAAAAAGTGAACCGAGCATCGCAGTCATAAAGCGTCGATGTCTCAACTTGGCGAAAAATTGTCGTCGCGCGTCTCGCCGGGCGTTTTGCGCCCGCTTTTTGAACAACGGCAATTTGTCGCGGGGGGGGGGGGGCAGTTTGCGCGACCGCACATTGTTGGGAGTGCGTTTAAAAGGGGCGAGGGGAGGGGCAGATGTAGGCGAGGTCTCGGGGGCGAGCTTACAATTACGGCTGGCCGCCGGCCGGCGGTAATTCTTTTACGCGCCGTAAATCGCGCTTAAATAAAAATCCTCGAGAGCATTAACGCGGGCATCGCGCGGATAATGCGTTCCGCGCTCCCGCGCATATTGAGCTTGAAATTTGCCAAGTCCGCTCGGGCGCCGTTACTCCCGCCCATCCCCTTTAGCCTGCGCCTCTCATAACGGCGGGGCTCTGCGCTTGTCATGGGGGTTCGCGATATTTTCCGTTAATTCCTTCGCGGGGCGCGCTCCGAAATTTAGTGGGCTGAAAAAGATACGCGCGGTGGAAACATTTTAAGTGCGGTGGTATACGAAGTACCGGATTTTTTGCGGGTGAATCATTCGAGTGGTATAAACGTGAAATAAAATATTTATTTAATAATTCCGAAGGGTATGTAATATATAAAGGCATTTACGTATGAAAACTGTAGAGAATTACGTAACTAAAATGTAGTAAAACGAGTAATTCGTTTTAAGAATTAAATTTTAATTGTATATAAATTAATGCGAAATTCTTTGATGGTGGAAACATTTTTGAGATTAAAGGAAGAAACATATTTTGCTACACTGAGAGAAAAATTTGTTAATTTTAAGCAAATATTTATTACAATAGTACTTATTGAGTCAAAAAATTATTTTTCTGAAACTACTGAATTTATTTATTCATTTAGTTTTAATGAAATTATTACTTGATTCAAAGAAATATTTAATAAGTACTATTGAAGTAAATCATTTCCTTAAAATTAACATTTTTTTTTCAGTGTACAGGGGCAATAAAATTCAATATTAAAGTTGGTAAAGATTTCTGCATAATGAGCTACAAGGGTTTAATATACAATTAATATTCCTATTATAAAAGTTAACAGTTGATGAGTTACATTGATCAAAATTCATCTAATCTTAAATTAAAAATTATAGTCTTAGAAAAATTTCTATTTTTTTTATTAATGAGGCAAGTTATTTGAGCAGGTTCGGAAATTTGATATAATCACGGATTGAAAAATCCTTTGTCAGTCAATGCCTTTAATATAAAGCCGTGCGCATTTAATTAAATGCCGCCGGCTTTATATTAAAGACAGGCTTCGGGTCAAAGGATCTTTTCTATCGTTGATTGTAAATAATTTTTATTATACCACTACGAAATAATATAAAACATTTAGTACATATTGTTCCCAAGACGAGTAGGTCCTTTTGCTCTTCTACTAAAAAAAAAGTAGAAATTTTTCTTAATATACCTTTCGCAGTGGACAAATGAAAAGTAGATCGCGATAATAATGCAGCGACTTAATAAAAGGATTGTTTAATTTAATCTACACCGAACTACCCCAGACTTATAATAATTAAAAAAAAATTTGAAGACACAATCGTGACACATGAAATTCTAAATGTGACGACGAAAAAACGAATGTAACAGTGCGAAAAGTAGTATGAACAATTAAAAGCAGGCGTTATAATTTATTATAATAAATAAAAGCGGACAAATTCCACCATCATGCGACTCGCTGCACCGTCAATTACGCAAATTCATTCGCAAGAGAGTGCGACGCGCTCAAAAGAATTTAATGAATTTCAATTAAAAATTTCCATTCGGCCTCGATCGCCCGACATTTTTCATTTTCACCCCCTCTCACCCCAGAACATCCCTTCGCTCCGCGTGTAAACACCGCGCGTGTACCCTGACGAGCAAAAAAAAAAAAAAATAAAAAAAGTATGCGGAGCACCACTGCCGGCCGTTACTTAACTCGGCTGCGCGATGAAAAGGCGGATCGCCCGCGATTTCAATATACGCTAATGAAAGAGCCCGGGGAAGGCCGAAAATTACACGCAAGCGGGCCGAAGTGGATTATCCCGGCGCGACGCGGAGGGTGGAAGGAAGCCATTTCTTCTCTCCATTTTTTTTTGTACGTTCACCCCGGCGGGTCCCCTCGCGCGGCAAAAGCTAATTTAACGAATGCGAGCGTGGAAGGCGCGACAAATTGCGAGAGGACGCGCGGGATTTGAATAAAACGCGGAATGCGCGCGGCGAGGGGTCGGCGCGGAGGGGAGCAAGGGTGACGGTCCGCTAAGGCCGAGGCACGGAGATCGCAGCCCCGACCTTGATGGATCGGGATGGTTAATGATCCTACGGCGACGAGCCGACGGTTTAAATTGCGCGCGAAAGCTGCTGGCTTCCCTTTTATTAAAACGATAATACAATTGAAATTTAGCCGGCTTAGCCGCAAAACGACGTTTCTTTCCTTTTTTTATCAAGAATTATTACGTTTGCGTGGGTGTCTTGCTTGCGTGTTTATTTGCTACGTCTGTTTACTTGATTTTGTGCTTCTGTGGAAATGGAAATATATTTTTTAAAATTTAGTTTTTTTATTTATTTATTTATTGACCAGATAAAAAAATTTTAAAAAAGTAAACCCTGTGTATATAGGCTGGCACAAATAAGACTTACAACTAATATAAAACTAAAAGTCCCGTGCGAAGATAGTTTTATAATTATATGAACAATGAAAAGAATTTTTTTTCTTTTTTATAAAATAAAAGTAATTGCTGTAATTTTAACAGCCATTGTTATTCTTGAATCACGTTTTAAGTTTATTTGTTATAACCCTTTTACTAATTTTTAAAATAATTATTATTTTATAATTAAATTAAATAATTACAATATTGCTATACGTAAAAACGCAAAGAACTTTCAAATAGAATTACAGCAAATTTTTAGTAATTACCTACTGTAAAAATTTCATCCCTCAATCTATAACAGAAAGATTCATCAGAATTTGTTCGCAGTCTACATACTTATATAGACAGTATATAATGATTAATCATTGAATTAAATCTACTTACTAATTATAATACATATTAATTCACATACTCGATTCGATCGCCATGTCATAAAAAATTGATATTCACAAATTTTCTCCGTTAAAATTTATACTATTAATTAATCTTTCCCTAACCCTTATCAAATTTAAAATTTAACATGAAGTATAGTAAAAAAAAGCTAATTATCCCCGCCGGCACTTCGGAACAATTTTTCTCCCAAATTAATTAGACAAAATTAATTGAGTGCAGCAATTTTAATTTCTACGCATATAATAATATTTTAATTTAAAAAATCACCGTACGGAGGTATTTCAAAATCGCACAATGTATTACTTAAAACACACTAAAAAAAAATTTCATATCACACCGCGAAAATATTTCAGTAATGAATTCCCTCCTACAAATACACCCGGAAGTTCGCCGACAAACGAAAATCCAAAAACGCAATATATGCGCACGGATCGAAGCGGCCGTTTTTTCCGCCGCGACATCAAAGGGACCCCGCGTCAGACGCAGAAACACATCGCGAGCGCCAAATCGATCCTAAAAAAAACTTGGAGCGCAGCGCGCGCTCAGCTTGCGGCGATGGCTGCCGGCGCGAAGAGCCAGATATATAGAGAAAAGGGATATACATCATAAATCAGAGGCTCTCCCGGTCGCTGCTCGGAACTGATTACGCCGCTGGTCCGTTAAAGCGAGAGAGCGAGGAAAAGCGGGGCCACGTGTGTGCGCGCCGCACGCACGCGTGTGAGTGCGCGGGGGAGAGATTTGCGCCCGGTGAGTCACGCGCTGCACCCCCTCGGCGCGTATCCGCAATTCGCCACGGATTTCTCCGATTCTCTTCTCCTGCGCGTTCCTCCCCTTACGCCGCCGTTATTTCAGCAAGGGTGGGAGAGGAGGGGGGGGGGGTTAGCAGAGAAACGTTAGTTTTTAGCAGTGGCGTCTTTTTCTCCGGCGCGCGTTCTTTTACTGCGTTATTCTTCGTCGCTGCCTCGTAAAAAATTCAGCTGAGCTGGATTAGCCGCTCGAATTCGGAGCGAGACGTCGCACCCTCCGGCGCTTCTTATTGGCCGCGGCGCGCCATGCCGAGCTTTTTCGGCCGTCCGTCTGTCTTCGCGGAATTTCGTCGGGCTAAAATTTTGTTGCTGCTCCGAGCGACTGCTAATCCCGTCGGGGTACATATTTTATTACACGCGGCTGTACAAAACGGATTTTTTCCTTTTTCCCGTTCTTCCTTCTAAGAGGCACGCGCTGCAATTTTCTCGTTGGGAATTCAGAGATAATTTCCCGTACTATATACTCCTTAAAAAAAAAATGTTTTCTTGCGCGAAATTCGTAGGAATAATTAAATAATTAGATTTAAAAAATCGGTAGGTGTCCGCGTAAAAGAATTTATGTTAGGATAAAATTTACCCGAAGCTTATGTTCAGCGGTCGTTGATATGAACATGGACAATGAGACTTTACCGAACTTGCTTCTTATATATTTTATAGAAGCTTGTACACTGAAAAAAAATGGTTAATTTTAAGGAAATCATTTATTTCAATAGTATACTTATTAAATATTTCTGTGAATCAAGTAAAGATTTCATTAAAACTAAATGAATTTATTTGTTTCTAAATAAATTGAGTAATTGAGAAAAAATAATTTGTTGACTCGCTAAAATATTCAATAAGTACTATTGAAATAAATGTTTGTTTAAAATTAACAAAATTTTCTCTCAGTGTAGATACGTGATATAAACGGATAAATCACTGCTGAACTTATAGAAAATAATTCTTTAGATTTATTTGTTTTTAACGTTCGTCATGTGAACGTCTTTTATATATTTAATAAAATTTTCATCTGAAGTTTCTATAAAGTATTGCAAAAGTATTTACAAACATGAACTTTAGGTAAACTTTATCCTACCATAAATTTTTTTCCGCGGGTGCACTCCGAAATATAACGGCGACTGGAGGGGCGCTTTCGCCGGCGTGTATGCGTGCACAAGCACTTAACGGAACGATAAACAGTGATTTTCGTTGGGCTGGTAAAATCCAAATTGGTGCGGCCACGGGTAAACCATGATTTTCCACTCAAAATTGTTCGCGCTGCCTCCTTACCCCCGCGATTCGGCGATAATAACGGCGCCGGGGCGGACAATGGACCGGCGAGAAAGTACGGCGGCCGCCAGGGCGGAACTAATGCCCCGTCAATTTCGCGCGCGGCACGCAGATAGCAGTCGTCCCCGAAATCGCCGGAGCGTGTCCGCTGGTTAACAAATGCCATTACAAATAATCGATTGCTCCTAGGCGACCGAGTAGTCTACTAATTCATTGAATACCGCGTTTTGTCCCCTCCCCTGTCAGGACGCGCCTCCCTCTTTTCCGTCCCCGGCTGAATCGAGTGTGTCATTTTCGGATTTAGACCGAAGGGCGAAGACTCCCCCAGTGCACTTCCCCCTTCACTCCTTCTTTCAATCCGGGGCGGAAGGACGGGATGGAGCTCGAGCAAATCGCGTCGAGTAGATTCACGGACGATAACTAGCGCCGAGATCGGAACCCTTTCTCCCGCTTTTCCATCCCACTTTACCCGGGCGTACCTTTTTTTTCTCCTCTCTCTCTCTCTCTCGGCTTTTTTATTCAGACGCTCGTAGAGAGTCCTACTCCGGCTCCGGCCGAAAAATAGTCGCCCGGCGGATTTAACGGGGCCCGGGGAGCCGAGGGCAAAGCAAAGCCGCGCGCGTGTATTCGCGGAGCTAGACGGTATTAGGTAGATCCGAGCTTTGAGAACTTAATTAAGCGGCGGCTTAAGAAAAATAAGTTCGCCGCTCCGGGGACACGGCATTCAATTTTTCCCCTCTCGCTCTCCCTTTTTTTCCGTCCTTGTTTCGGGGGTGGAATGCCGGCCGCTGCACATAAGTTCGGCCTCCCGTTTGCTCTAAAGTTACCCCTGCCGTGGAGCTTTTCCAGGGGACGGCCGCCGAGCTTTTGAATCTTGATAATCTCTTTTTCTGCTATATCGCAATTGCAAGTGGGGCTATTAAAATTTTGCTAAATTGTAATTTTCCTGCTAGAATCCTTACGCCGGGGCTGCAGAACTACTTGGGAATTTCGTGACATTTTCGAACAGCGTTTTTCGGAAAAGGAGCGAACGGAGAGCTTTTAAACCTCGAGTGAATCCTCGTTAAGTCGCGTTTTACATTTCCTTACTTAACGGTTATTTTAAGTAATATTTTAAAATTCCCTTTTTCTAATTCTTCTTTTAAAGCTTCATAGGCCCTAAAGTACTAAAATACTTCACTTCATTTTTATTTTTTTTAAAGGACTTTTCATACTAATTTTTATGCTCGACTAATATTAAACGTAAATGCATAGTAAAATGACAGATTTCATTTTTTTATCTTTCAGCTCTACCATTTGAAATATTATTAAAATATATTTTTCTACGAAGATTATAACCCTTCTATTTTATGTAATGTACCTTTATGCATCGTATCTGATCAAAAATTTATATTTGTATAATCGAGTTTTTCCGGTAAGCGCCAGGATCAATTAAAAAGGGCAAGGAAATGCATAATACATTACAAGATTCCGTGATTATTACTATACATTCTTTTTTGCATAAGCTCAGAAGTCGTCGGAGCGCCGCTCCTTTAATATGCCCGAGAAAAAAAAGGGAGGATTTTAGAAAGGGTTAACGCATACCTCGTTAAACTCATTAGTTTTGCATTACACGCCTGGTTTTCTCTGTTTGCTTAGGCACACGCGCAAAGGAGCAAAGGCGGTGCATAATGAAAATTAATTAGGAGAGCTCGAGCTCGGTTCCCCCGACTCTCTCGCCTCCCCATCCGCGGCAGCTTTTCCGTTTGCTTTCCTCTTTTTTTTTTTTTTTTTTTTTTTAATCTACCGGCGAAATCACCTTCTGACGACACCGCGAAAAGTAACTCGACGTCGTTGTTAACGCCGCGAAAAAAACAGCCGACTAGACAACGATATATATATATTTTTTTTTAACGCCGCGAAATTAAAACAAAATACGATACAACGGTTTTCTCGGCGAACACGACAAGTCGGGTAGCGCTGAAGAAAATTAAAATTTAGCCTTTCAACTAATTTCGTTTCTACGTCGTTTTAACGGTTAGCGCTGTTCACTTTCTCACCCAATTCTGCCCCGTGTAATAAATGTGCACTGCGATAATAAAAATGTTAATTAAATTAATTAAATTACTCTCCGTTATTTCGTTAGCATTCATTACAATAAAAAAAGAAAGAATAAGAAGATAGCCAACAATTTAAATGCAAAAACCGGGCCTCCATAAAAGAAACGGCCGCGCGCAGTTTTATAAGGCAAATTGCATTTTCAGTTCGGCGCACTTTGAAAAAGTCAAAAAATTCAAACTGCACTGCGCGCAATTTCCCCAACTCTTCAGAGGCGCGCCCCTCAAACTTTTCGCAGCCCAATAATTCAATTATCTATCCATCGAGCAACTCGGCGTCCCGGCTTTAATGAGTAAGCGAAGTTCTCTTCAAAAAAAAAAAAAAAAAGAAACCTGCAGCTCGCTAATAATTAAACGAATAAGATCCTCCGCGCCCGAAGCAAAAGGGCCATGCGCAGAAGGGGGAAGGGGGCTCGAATCCCCGCGCGGCAGCTTCGGTTTACTTCCCCGGCAAAGTCCGTCAACGCGTTCTGGCGGCGTTCAAAAAGTTAAGGGAGAAGAAGTGCGCCTCTCTCGACTGACGCTTAATAATCGACGATCCCCGAAAGGCGCTTAAGCGCGCGCTAAGTCTTAAGAGCCGAAAGTTCGCGCGAGATCCGTCCCCGCGGGCTGCGGAGACGACGCCCAAGTCGGCCCGGGCGACGGCCGGGTTTACACAGCGCATACTAATTTGCTCGCGCGAGTTCTAAACACACGAAACTGCGCCGCGAGCGCGCGAGTTTCCCTACGATGTGAGCGCTGCGCGCCGGAGACCAGTCGATTTGCCCTCCTCTTCCCGAGTTCGCGTGTACTCACGCTGAAAAAAAATTTGATAATTTTAAGGAAATGATTTACGTCAATGGTGCTTCACGCATAAAAATACGTACGTACTCGCACTGAAAAAGAAATTTGATAATTTTAAGAAAATGATTTACATTAATGGTACTTCACGCATAAAAATACGTACGTACCGTAGTTAAAATACCGTAGTTAAAAACGTAGTTAAAGTTAACAAATTTTTTTTTCAGTGTGTGATTATTATTATTGTTCCTTATAACATTGAGCGCGTGCGTTTTTTATTCTTTGGGTTCGGTGATTTACGCAATTTATGCTTTTCGATTTCTTTTCTAACTTTTACGTTTTTGGCGGAGGCGATGCCTTGCAACGTTGATTGGTGGATTCTAATAGTGATTCTATTAAAAAAAAAAAACATTCTCTCAGTGTATACTTATTTATTTATTTATTTATTCAAACTTCAACATACCAAAGTCCTTATCGTACAAATATGTACAACCATTAATACAATATATGTACTTTTATTTATTTATTTTTTTTGCTCAAGGTATAGAGCGGATCTCTCGAGCTCGCGGCATTCATTGCGCCAATTTGAGACAAGTGGACCGTGAACTGAATCCCAGATTTCTCATAACTTTTGCAGGAGTATCGCTGCATATAGTGCACTTTTGAATGCAGTGCAGTGCGTGCGGGGTGATCAAAAAGTTGGCGATTCAGAAGCACGGCTTATTGAATGTTGAGTCGGAAAATTCGATTGACCTTTTCGTTCTTTATATTCCTTATAATGATTTCTGAAAAAAAGAAAAAGCGCGATGTGCGCTAGTTTTGCACTTTTTACGTGTCGCTTCGTGAAATGTGGATATAAGGAGAAATTCGATGTTGGATAAAAGTGAATGTTTACTTATTTTAACGTGGATTAAGTTCGTTCATTTATTTCGATATGTGGAACGATTTGTGATATTAAATAAGTACGTATGGATGAGCCTTATCATTTATTCATATTTAAAAGAAAGGATCCAAAGTAGGTATAACGTTTATGATACGATATATGAAATAAATACACGAGAAAGTTTTTTTTTACAAATATTGGTAAAATCTTATTGACTCGTAATGCTATGAAAAATTACATTGGAAAAGTGGAAAGAAAAATTCAGTCTATCGAGTGAGGATTATGATCGAAGTCCGATACACAATATCATCAACCGAGAGAAAATAAATTCACCTATTGTTAAATGCGATATTTTTTTTCAAACGGAACATTTTTAAGACATAATTAATGAGAAGTCATTAAATTCATATGGTATTTACATAAATTATGTATTAAATAATATGCAAACGTATATCGTAGTTTTTTTTACATTAAGATAAGTGTTTTAGTAATTGTTACTGTGAGTTCAGAAAATTAATCAAAGACGAAACTTTAGAAATGTTATTTTAATTAGGTTACTGTTTAATAACTTTTAATACGTAAAATATTAAACAATATGCTTCATGAGTTTTCTGTAATATTTCACAACTGAAATAAATGAATAAACTTTTAAATATCAGTCTGAGAACAAAGCAACGTATTAAATTACTTAAAACTTTATTTTCGTAACAAATTTGTTTTCACAAGAAAAATTTCATTAAAAATCTCGCACTCTTCGTAATATTATTATTAATAGTATTATTACACTTCGCAATTTACTTAACAAATATTACTACACTGAGAGAAAAATTTGTTAATTTTACGCAAACATTATTTCAATAGTACTTATTAAATATTTTATTGAGTAAAGAAATTATTTTTTTAAAACTACCAAACAAATTATGAAGCTAGGAACAAATAAATTCATTTATTTTTAACGAAATAGTTTCTTGATTCAAAGAAATATTTAATAAGTACTATTGAAGTAAATCAGTTCCTTAAAATTAGCAATTTTTTTCAGTATAGAATTCTAGTCAAATTTAAAATACAGAATGATAATTTTTCACTAAATCCAGTTCGTAAAGACTGGATAATAAAATAATTTTTCCAAAACATTTCTCTCAGTGTATTAATCATATATTATGACTCACAAAACATTTATTAATAAATTCAGCATGAAGCGCATAAGCGACCCCGCCGTGAATTCGAAAATTTTATTCCAGCGACAATGGTGAAAGTACATAAACCGCGCGTTAATGACACGACACTCCACAAAAGCACCTGCAAACGTCAGCGTCCGAGTGTAAAGCAGCCCGCCCCTTATTTGTTTTATCGGCACACTCGGGGTCCGCACGCACGCGGAATAGCCGTTCCCCGTACACTATACCCACGTAGCTTTGCACTCCGGTCGCTCGTGAAAAGTGCAACAGCGCGGGATTCGCCTTAATTAAATAAACTTTTGTTACTCGAATCGAGATTTAATTTTCTCGAGCGAACGACGCATTGAGCGCCGCGCTCCTTGCCCGTAGCCACCCTGCTCCCCGGGCGCGGAGCAAATATACCGGTGTATAGGGGCTCGGCGAGGTGAGGGAGGAGGGCGAAAAAACAAACGGCGCAAGGCATCGGGATGTAAGCCCCCTTTCATCCGCGCGATAGTGTGCGAAATTTACTGCTATCTTACTTCCCCTGTCCGCGTCTGTACACCGCCAGTCGCTCGTTCATCCGTTACACCCGCTAAATCCGTCGTTTCCGCGAGCGCGGGATAAAGAGCGATCGTTTCGGACGAATTCCGCGATATTTTTTTCTTCTTCGATCTTGATTTACGGCAACTCGCGATAAAGAACAAGGCTCTGGGGTATCGCGATCGTTCCGAGAATTATGTAATTAAGTCTTCGTTTAAAAAAAAAAAAAATAAAGTCGAATTAGCGAACGAATGTACTACAATTAAGTGAGATTGTGGAACGAAAGAAAAGATCCACTGTTTCGTAATTAGTGGAGCAGTTCGCTAATTTTATGGTAGGTTTTCATACTAATTCCACTTAAAATAGTGATGTGATAACATTTTCTCGTAAAAATGACGGAGTTTTGTCTTTTTGTAATAAAATTACGAAGGCTTCGTGTACAATTTCCGGTATAAATTCCAGGCATTTTCCTACAAACATTTCCAGTACTTGCAAACCATTCCTCAATTACGATTTTAATGCAATTTTTACGCGGAATCACAATCTAATTTTATAAAAAAAATTATTTCAGTGTATAGTTACAATCTAATTTTATCAAAAAATTATTTCAGTGTATAGTTACAATCTAATTTTATCAAAAAATTATTTTAGGGTATAGTTAGTTCTTATGAAAATTGAGATTTATTTATTGTAAAATTCTTTATTCCACTATATACTTTACGAGATTATTAAAAATAAAATGTACGTAGGTACCTACAGAATAGCGTCAAACCAAAAATCAGTATAAAGTTACGACCTTCTGCCACAGATTTAATTGCAATATTAAAGTATTGCATATTGCATTTCGTAACTAGTGATAATTCAGAAGATAATTCCCGCTTGAGTTAAATTTATCGCCTCAGTGTTGAGGATTTGGTCCACACATTTTAACGCGTCTATCTCGAAATTCATGAATAATAATTTAAATTTTATACGAAAATATTATATACATACGTATAAAACTGGTAATGGTATAATAGTACATTCCGTATATATACGTACACGAATAAATAAATACATTAACCGGAGAATGTAAAACGCAGGCAGCATTCATTCACAAAGAAATACTTTTTTCATGCTTGAAATGAGCCTGAAAAGTTGCAGGTAGTACTGCGTGCTAAAAAAAAAGGCTAGTCGCACTTTGCTCGTTTACGCCGTCGTTTCATAAATTTCAGGTTGGCTCTATCTAAAAGCAGTGAACTACAATGCCCGCGTAAAAGAAAACCCTCCGCAGCAATTGAAACCCGAAAAATCACACGAGAAATTAATTTAATTCACATCTGAATCGCGACACTCACGGAGTCTTCTATTCTTAAAAGAAGTACGTGAAAGAATTATTTATCTATTTATTTATTTAAACTAGTTGTTACACATAAACAATTATAAATTGATAAACATAAACAATAAATAATTAAGTCTGTACAATCGTTTACAGTTGTATACAATTTTATCCACATTGTATGGAATCATTTTTTCATACAAACTGCATGCAGCGACTTTATGAAATTTGTATGTAAATTGAATGAAAAAAAATTGAGTGGATTTGTCTACTAAGACTAAGAATCCATTTTTCTGAGTGAAAATCTTCAATTGGCAAAAGAAGTACACTGAAAATTTTTTTGTTAATTTTAAGGAAACGATTTACTTCGTTAGTACTTATTAAATATTTCTTTGAATCAATTAATGATTTCATTAAGAGTAAATGAATTTATTTGCTTCTAAATAAATTTAGTAGTTTCAAAAAAAAATCATTTTTTTCACTCAATTAAATATTTAACGAGTACTATTGAAGTAAATGTTTGCGTAAAATTAACAAATTTTTCTCTCAGTGTAGTAATATTTACTAGAATTGTAGATAAACTATAAATTTGACTGGAATTCTCGTAATATTTACTAGAATAGTAGATAAATTATACATTTTACTATATGATTCTAGTATTATTTACTAGAATTGTAAATAAATTATAAATTTTATTTGAATTTCGTAATATTTACTTGAATTGTAGATAAATTATAAATTTTACTATAGGATTCTAGTAATATTTACTAGACTTGTAGATACATATTACTAGAATTCTAATAAAATTTATAATACAGAATGATAGTTTTTTCACTAAATGCAGTCTGTGGTTGCATTTCCAGACTAAATAGTAATTTTTCCAAAAAATTTCTCTCAGTGTACATAAAACAGTTAGCGCCGTTAGCAGATGAGGGCCTCCTCTCGTCACACCGTCCCTTATCTCGATGGCGCGTCTCCTGGCGCGGGATACGGCCTCAAAGTGCGGAAGGCAGATCCCGTGGAAGGACGAGGCGACAAGGAGGCGTTGACGGCTCTCGTAATTAGCGGCATCAGCGCGTCGCCCTTAAAGCCCCGCCAGTGGCGCGCGCAGCCCTCCTCGAGATTAGGCACGCGTTGCGTGGCCCGCACCCCTCGACCCTGGCCTTATCACCACCCTGCGTACTCTCCCGAGCCCTCCGTCTTATCGGCGATCCGGCCCGGGGCGGAACGTCACGTACGGCGACGTTTCTTTTTTTTTTCCTATCGGGGGGTTGGCGGTCGCGATTTTTGCCCGAGATTGAGGCGCCCGCTGTTGCAATTCGTCCGCTGAACCTGTGGAGCTCCTGGTGGGTGTCCTTCTTCGAGGAGAGCGTCCCGCATAAAAAAATTTAATTACGACCCGAGGGACGCCTGATGCGTGTTTTCTTTTCTTTTTTCTTTTTTTTATCGAGTGAAGAGTACTTTGTACTATTTTTTTTAAGGTAGTTCACTTGACAGTTCACAGTGGTGCTCGATTTGATTAATTCGAGTATATATTTATTTATTTATTAAATTTCAACGGGCTTAACAGTCCTTGAATACAAATTAAATTAAAAAACTTAAATCTAAGTGTACGATATATAAATGTATAATTAGATAAAAAACTAGATGTTATTAAACTAATTATAGTAAGTTAAATTACGTGACAAGAAAATCAATATTATGACACGATTT
This sequence comes from Sycophila sp. Sp_5, assembly GCA_018906775.1. NCBI lineage: Eukaryota > Metazoa > Arthropoda > Insecta > Hymenoptera > Eurytomidae > Sycophila > Sycophila sp. Sp_5. Next base: position 2,986,779 of record JACCID010000018.1, read on the forward strand.
TTTCTAAAAAATATTAAGGAAATAATGTTAAACAGTGAAACAAGAATAACTAGTGTAAATAATGCGAAATAATGTAAAAGAACAAACTTTAAAATAAATTTTACGTTTGTCGGTAGCACAATATAGATATACTAATAGCATGAACGTTTGGCATTGAAAAGCGAATGCCGATTGTCCACAGTTTTTTAATGTATCTTGCTATAGTGTCAAAAAGTTTACTTTACTTTTTTAAAAGATCAATAGAAAAATTACATTTGTGTTTGAAGAAAGTATTCTTTAAAAGAAGCATCGTCCTATATGTTTCCTATGTTAAATGTCTCAATATTCGAGTCCAATTGTGCGTTTTCTAATCCCAGTTGCGATATCAAAATTTTGCACACGTGTAAAGGACAATATTATGAATATTTTGGAATAATTTCAAAGAATTCTATAAAAAATTGATTTTTAAATAAACTGCCTTAATCGGCGCATGTTTTCGATGGGACTGAGCGAGGTTTTATTAATGAGATTAAAAGTTTCTGCTACGAGGTGATGTCGTTAGATAGAGTACTGGAGTTTTTTTTTTATTGAGTTATGTTGAGTTGCCTGGACGTGACTTTGTTGTCGAATTGACATCGGGAGTCGTAATTCAATTCGTTTCTTGTAAGGGGGTCGAGTTTATGTGGCTTGGAGGAATATTCGATTTCGTTGTGTTATGAAGTAATAATAGATATTATGCAAGAGATTATAGCATCAAGATTTTTCTCTCTAGTGCCTCTTAACGATGTTTATTTATAATGGACGTCGTAAATGCGTATAGTCGAATTAATGTATAGTTATTCTACCTTAGGATTGTAATAAAATTTGGGTAGTTTTATCAATCGATAATGGAATAATTTTTAGTGCACGACGAAAACTAATACTTCGTACAAATTTAAATTGCACGAAATTTAAATGAAATAAAATTCAAAACAAAAGTAGTTGTAACTTTGTTACATTATTCCAAATAATAAATCATTCGGAAATTATATAATTGTAAAGAATCGTACATATTTGAATGAAAATCATTTTTTCTCGGCATCCCAATCAAATAATTTTTGCAAACGTATATTTTAAATTTTAAATTTCAATGGGGGGAAAATATCGGTCGACGAAATGATCAAACGCGGCCAAGAAAAATTGGGTTAATAAATCAACGTATATTACATTTTGCAATAAAAACACCAATCCCAAAATTTTATTTTCGAAATGAAAAGTTCAAACGGAATAGCCTTCACAAAGGTAGAATTTTATGAATAGCTTCGGTACTAAAAGTGCTTTCACATTAACTGCCATTTCAGCATATTTCAATAAAATAATTTTTTTACACTGCTTGAAAAGTTTTTCTATCTTAAAGTCTTATCTAATGTCAATAATTAATTTGAAAAATATAAATATATATGCTTTCTAATATACCTATTTACTAAATTGAAAGATTTTTTTCGTATAAATTATGTGAAAAAAACGTAATCAAGGGTAGATTTGCAAGCGTTAGAAAATCCCTCTATTTGATCCGAACTTGACCTACGAAAAATCTTTGTAACATTGACAAGAAAAGTTGTATAAAAAATTACGCGGATTTTCTCCTCAAAATCACGAGTAGCAGATTCACTTATAAAATCCTAAATAACTCAAACTCATCCCTTGATTAAAATTTTTTCAAGAAACTTCACTACAATTTTTCCGACAAAAATCTCTCAGTTTAGAGTAAACCATGCGATTACGACGCGTTAGTACAATGAGAAAAACGTTTTAAAAAAATTACTGTTATTCCAGTCAAAATTACTGTTCGGCCTGGGAGCGGAGCCACAGACTTCATTTATTGTAAAATTACCATTCTGCATTATGAATTGTACTACTCTCTAAATCTGAAAATGGGAAATTTCTTTAAATATTGAATTAGTGACTTTTGATGTCATACGTTCAATCAGTCAAATTTGTTTCGCAGACTTCATATGTGAATATTGAACTTGTCGAGTTTTATTTCACACATTACACACGTAAATATCTCCATTTGATTAGTGGACGTGTTTTCACCTTTTAAAATTCTTTAATAATTCACATTTAATATGTGAAATTTCAACTTTTCAGATTTAGAAAGTAGAATCCTAGTAATATTTAGTAGAATTTCCAGCTCATATTACTAGAATTCTAGTAATACTTACTAGTAATATTTAAATATTCTTAGAATTCTAGTAATATTTACTAGTAATATTTAAATATTCTTCGAATTCTAGTAATATTTACTAGAATTTCCAGCACATATTACTAAAATTGTTCATATACTAGAATTGCCATTAGAAATTGCTAAAATTGTACTAAATTTAAAAATGCAGAGCGACAATGTTTTCACTCAATGCAGCCTGCGGCAATAATTTTTGCAAAATGTTTGTCTCGGTGTAAAGAAACGCAGCGAAGGAAGTAAGCGAGCATTTACCTCGTGCACGCCCAGAGATGCTGCGGCGGTGGCGGCGGAGTGGGCAGCGGCGGCAAAGGCGGCACCGGCGGCACCTCGGGCATGGCGAACCTCAGCTTCTGCCAGAAGAGCTTGTCGCCCCAGACGAGCAGAGTGTGCGAGGAGATCCGCCGGCGGAGCTCGGCGTCGAGGTCGCGGGGGCACACGCCGCCCACCAGGATCAGAATGACGCTGCGCCCGCGGCCCTTGAGGGCCTCCCTCAGGGCGGTCTTGAACTCGAAGCGCGACCACTCGCCGTGGAGGAAGTTGCGCGAGAGCACGAGGATGGTGCGGCGCGAGGAGTCGGCGGCCTCGGCGACGGCGTCGGCCACGCTGGACCCGGAGCCGAGGTCGCGGTAGTGGAGGCAGAGCCGGTAGTGGGACTCGAGGCCGGGCACCAGGACGCGCGAGACGAAGGCCTCGTCGACGGCGGAGTAGGAGATGTAGGCGTCGAAGGGTTTCTCGCTGTCCTCGAAGGCGGCGGTCTTGTAGCAGGCGCGGAGGCCGCAGCGGCTGGCGGCCCAGGCGCGGAGGGAGCGTCGATGCCTGAGTCCAGCGCAGACGAGAGCGCCGGTGAGGCAGAGGAGTCCCAGGACGGCGAGCAGCGTGGGCAGGTAGACCTCGAGGGATTGGCTGGCGACGCCGTTGTTGACCCTGCTGAGGCTGGCGCAGTCGACGAGGGAGCCGTTCACCGGAGTCAGGAGGGGCATGCCGAGGCTGCAGCTGACGCGTCCCCAGTCGAGGAGTTTGTCCTTGTTTTCGCTCATCCAGACGCGGACGCGTTCGACGTAGGCGCAGCTGCAGTGCCAAGGGTTGCCCGAGAGACTTACCGCGACGAGGTAAGGGTTGTTCGCCAGCAGCCAGAGGGCGAAGCTGACGAGTCGGTTGCCGTCGAGTCTGAGGATCTCGAGGTTGCGAAGAGGTTGGAACGTGGAGTTGTCGATGTGGGAGAGCTGGTTGTTCTGGAGGTAAAGTTCCTTGAGAGCCTCCAGAGGGGCGAGTTCCATACCGTAGAGAGCGCTGATGCGGTTGTTCTCCAGATGGAGGATGATCAGCCTCTTGAGGCCGCTGAAGGTGAAGTTTCGGATGGCGAGGATGTTGCTGTCGTTGGCGTAGAGGATCTCGAGGTTCTTGCGTCCGATGAACGAGTGGGAGTTGAGTTCGCCGAGTTCGTTGCCGTCGAGGTAGACCTCGGTAGCGTCCATGGGAACGCGTCCAGGGAGTCTCTTGTAACCAGCGTTGGAGCAGTCGACGACGTTGGCCGACCAGGACTGGTCGTGGTAGCAGGTACAATTGGATGGGCAGGTCATTTCGCAGTCGCAGGCATCGAAGTCGCAGCAGTGGCAGAGAGCGAAGCAGTGGGTAGTGTAGCCACAGAGGAACTGGGAGGGCTTGGCGTCAAAAAGAGGCACGAAGGCGTGTCGCCGGTCGTACGGCAGCCGGCAGTAGACCGATTGCAGATCCATGACTCGAGGATGCTGCCGGAGCATTAGCTGGTTGATGCGCTGGAGCCACTCGGTGGTGCAGTCGCAGACGAAGGGGTTGCCCCCGATGTAGAATTCGGGCAGGGCTCGCTCGTTCGGCACTTGGCTTAGCTGAAGCGCCGAGAGCTCCATGCGTATGATTTGGTTGGCGTAGAGGTCCACGCGAGTGAGGTTGAACTTGCCCACGAAAGTCTGAGGTTCGACGGTGTCGATCTGGTTGTCGTTTAGAAAGAGTAACTCGACCGAATCGGGCACGGAACGCGATTCAATTTTGTTGAGGCGATTAAACGAGGCGTCGATCGTCTGCAGACGCGAATTGGGCCTGGAGGTGCCAAGATCGGCGATGTTGTTCTTGTGCAAGTCCAGCCACTGGAGTTTCGGTGGCAGGTAACCGTAGTCGAATCGCTCGATCATATTGTCGGAGACGTTCAACCAGAGAAGGCTCGAGACGTTGACGAAGGAGGTCGACACGTCTTCTAGGAGATTCGAGTCTAGCCGGATCGCCTGGAGCATCGGATTGCCCCTGAAGGCTTCGTTGTCTACGTACTCGATTTTGTTTCGAGCAAGATTTAAAATCTGAAGAGCCGGCAACTCGGCGAGCACGTCACGAGTCACATTACTTACGTAGTTATTCATCAGCCGCAATCCGTACAGTCCCGTCATTCCATCGAAATTCGACCTCTCGAGAGTCTCGATACGATTTTCGCCCAAGTCCAGCATCTTTAAAATTCCCATGTCTTTGAGTGCTACCGGAACGTGGTTCAAAATGTTTCCCGAAATTTGGAGATCCTGAATGCTCGAGCAATTCTTGAACGCATCCGGGTGTATGCCTTCCAGGAGATTATAATTCATCGCCAAGAGGGACAAAGCAAACAGGCCGTTCAGAGACTGAGCATCGAGGTACCTGAGTCTATTGTGCGAGATCTCGAGGGTGTGCAGGTTGCTCATGGGCGAAAACGTATCCGCCTGAATGTTATCGATCTCGTTGAACTTGAGATTCAAAATCTGCAAAGTGTAGAGGTCCTTGAACAAACCTGGATCCAGCTTCTCGATTCGATTGAAGGACAAGTCCAGCAGCACCAGACGGATCAGCCCAGCAAATGTAGCCCCGTTCATCCACGAGCTCGACAACAAATTCTTCGACAGATCCAATTCCACCAGATGATTCATGCTCGCCACCAGTCCAGGCGCCAGCACCGTCAACGAATTGTTCTGCAGCTTCAACTCCTTCAACGAATTCGCCGCCTCGCGAAACACATTAGAAGGCAGAGCCACTATCCTGTTGTCCGACAGGTCGATCGTCCTCAGCGAGCCCAGCCCGTAGAAGGCCTCGTCCTCCACCACGGCGATCCCGTTCCCAGCCAGGTTCAGCGTGCTCAAACGACGCAGCGTGGAGAACACGCGGCCCGGCAGCAACGACACGCGGTTCCGCGAAACGTCCAGCGTCCGGATGTTGTCCAGAGCACATCCCGACTGTCCCGACTGCTGCGGAGTCTGCTCCAACCGCCGCGGCTTCCGCTCAGGGTACGACCCGAAGTCCAGCTCCACCAGGTCCTCCAACAGGTTGCCCGACAGATTCAAACTGACCAGATTCTCCAGCGGACAGAACACGTGCCGCGGCACCTGCCAGACGTTGTTGTCCGACAACTCCACCTTCTCCAACTGCGCCGCCCCCAGGAACGCCCCGGCCTCCAGCTCCAGCGCGAACTTCGCTCGCGCCCGACGCCCAATCTGCGGCAGCTCCCCCGCGTCCGACCTTATCGTCAAATTGCGCAGGTCCCGCAGGCCGATGAGCGCCCGCGAGGCCAACCGATTCACCCGGCAGCCGCTCACCTGCAGCGCCCGCAGCCTCCACAGATGCGCGAACTCCGACAGCCGAAAGGAGATCCTCTCCAAATCCGCCAGCTGCCCCTCGTACTCCTCGCTCTCCACGCAGTAGAGCCTCAGCGAGGCCGTCGACTCCGCCGACACCTCGCTCACGTTCACTCGCGAGCCCACCTCCCCCGCCGGCTCCTTCTGAAGACACACCAGGCTCCCGTCGCTCGGCGACTCCCACTGGCAGTGCCGCGGCACCTTCATCGACGCCCCCGCCACCCCGTCACCGATGCTCCCCGTCGCCGCCACGTGACCCACGCAGCCCACCAGCAGCAACAACCTCGCCAGCCGCACCATCACTCTCCCCTCCTCCATCCTCCTCCTTCCCATCTCCCCTGCAGTCCTCTCGACGCCGCTTTACTCCGCTCCACCACCCCCCGGACCAAATCCGCAGCAGCGCACCGTACCCCCGTCGATCCAGCCGCGCCGCGGCAAAAAGCTCATGCGGGTAGCCGCCGGCTAGTCGAGCGGAAAGCGCCGGGCACGTGATAACGGGCCGGCGGACAGAAGCACTCCGCCTCCTTTAACTGCGCCCGCTCATTTTTCGCGGCGCGACTGCGTTTGCTGCTGCAGGCGACAGCGAGGCGCCAGTGGCCCCTCGTGCGCCCCGCGGGAACCAACTGCGAGGCGGAAGCGCGCGTTCGGCTCGGGAGCGAGCGCGAGACTGCCGGCGCGGCGCCGAGGGCCGGACTATACTGCCGGAGCCCGCCACGCCGTCGGCAGGCGCACGCGCGCGGCCCTCGTGCCGCCAATTGCCCACACCGCGCGTATATACGCGGAGCATCCCCCCACCCCTCCCCTCCGTCTGGCCGTGCCTGGCCGCTACTACTGCCGACGCTCGACTCCTGCGATTATAAAGCCCGCCGACCGAAAGCTCGTAAGCTCGACGTCTTCTCCCCCTCCCCTTCTCCTCCGACGGGCTGACTCTTCGCGATGCTCGACTACTGCACCTGCGACTTTTCGCGGCCGCTTCCAATTAACGCGACGGCGAGTAGTGCTTTTCTTTTTTCTTTTTTTTTTTTTTGGTAAGTTCCTTTTTTTTGTGCAGTGGTGATGGACGGAATTCCACGTGCAGCTTGGTGGAGTGGATTTATGTATTTGTTTATTCGAGAGGAAATGTTCGTGGGATTTAGCCGGAGTGCCATCAAAGGGCGCACAAAATCATCCGTGTATGTGTAGGGCGCTTGTAAAGTAAATTTCACTGGGGTAAACATAATAAGATACTTGTGCATACGCCAAGTTGCTCCAAGGTGTATGCTGATGATAATAATAATAACTTTTAAAATAAAAATGTGTTTTATGCGAAAGTTCAATAGAAAGTCATAATCTTGATTTTGCTTACTTCGTTCATTTTGATTAATAACTTTTCTAGGAAGCAAAACGGAAGTATTCGTGTTTTCTTTCTTAGGTGGAATGTAATTTCGTGTTTCTATACGCTTGAAAAAGTGGAGAAAAGTGTAATATAAATCACTAAATAGTTTTCTGTATTTATAATAAATGAAACATGATGCGTGGGAAAATCTTTTTATTCGGTACATTCGAACCCAAGAAACTCTAAAAAAGAATAAAATAAAAAGACGATAACTTTTTTTTTTAAAAGAGTACTTACTAGAGTTTTATATCCTGGTATGTAAGCTTGTATTTCTACTAATACCCAATTATAATGGCTAATCTTCTTTTCATTTTATTAAATTAATTTAAACTTGGCTTTTTCAAATCTACCGTGTATTTAGTAATTTCACATTAATATTGTTCGAAAGTTATGGTAGAATTGTTTATCCATCACATTTGCTTGACACCCGTTCACATATTCGCTCCATTTATAATCAATTACAGTGTAATGGCAGTTTAACTACCCCAGAATCCGAAAGATCAAATTAACGCAGCAACAACAATAGCGAACAAAAACAACTCATTAACAACAATTTTTTTTTATTACTCAAGCAAACATCCAGTTCTCGTTCAAACAGAATGCAAAGAAAAAAAATATAGCGGTTAAAGCGTCTATTTGTAAAATAAAATTCAATTTGCGTCACTGATTTACATTTTAGCAGATTCTATTTTTTATTCTTTTCTTCTTTTTTTTGACAAAACGAGCGAAGAATCTCGCGAATAATTCAAAAAATTTACGCTAAAAATTTGACGTAAAGCGCGCGAGTCAAGTAAGCTCATTATCCCGTTCAAAAATGAAAAGTGTAACTCGTCGGCTCAAAAGTCCCGCAACGCAGTTTAATGCGCTCGAAAGTCCTTTTAAAAATTTCACGTGTTTTTTTAACAGTCCACGCGACAATCGGTCCCTCCCTCCTTTTTATCTGCCCGCGTACCCACTTCCTTTCTTCCTCTCCCGCAGAACGTACAAGCGCATGCATATATCTATATATACATATATTATCCCGGCCAGGACCCGCTTACGCTCTCTCCTCCGCATCTTTCGTCTCGACCATGGCCCGGTCTTTTTAGTAACCTGCTGCAATCGCCCACGGTATGTGCTCCTCATTTTCCGCGGCCCAAAAAAAAAAAAAAAAAAAAAAAACGGAGGGGGAAAGAAGCCGAAAAGGAAGGACTTCGAAGTTGCGCTGCGCGAGGAGAAAAGGATAGAGCGAGAGAGAAGCTTGACTGGGGCACGATTTTTCCAGTTATGCAAATCCTTCGCCTCGTTTCGGCCGCGTCCTTTCTTTCAAACATGCGCGGCCTCTCCACCTTTTTCCGCTTATTTTCCCACGGCCTCCTCCTCTCGAGGCTCTCTCCTCTCGTTACCCCCGAGAGTTTCCGCTCGCGCACTCCTTTAACCCTCCCCGTCCGCTTTATCTCCTCTCGGTTCTTCCTACTACTCCTCCTTCGTTTTTTTTTTTTTTCGTCCACTCCCTTTTTATTTGGACGAGTGCGACGTGATTACGCGGACGATGGGATAATGAAGTGGAGGAGATTCGAACGCCTCCCCGATGAATTGGTCGCGCCGCATCAAATCTCGCGAGCGCGACTCTCTCGAGTGGCCCTTTCTTCCATGCATACATATACACATATTTTCGCGAGTTTTTCCGTGTAAATGCGCGTGCGTGTGTGCGTGTGTATGTAAGTGCGTATGTATGTAAGTGCGTGTACATGCGTGCGTGTGTAAGTGTCTGTGCACTGAAAAAAAAATTGTTAATTTTAAGGAAGTAATTTACTTCAATAGTACTTATCAAACGTATCTTTGAATCAAGTAATGATTTCATTAAAACTAAACGAATTTAATTTAATTTGTTTCTAAATAAATTTACTAATTCCAAAAAAATCATTTGTTGACTCAATAAAATATTCAATAAGTATACTATTGAAATAAATGTTTGCTTAAAATTAACAAATTTTTCTCTCAGTGTGCGTGAGCATGTACGTGTTCATGCGTATGTATGTAAGTGCGTGTGCATGCGTGTATATGTAAGTGCGTGTGCATGCGTATGTATGTAACTGTGTGTGCGTATTTATGTAAGTGTATATAAATGTTTGTGTGTGTGTGAGTGCACGCGCACACATAGGGATGTACGCGGGTGTGTAGAGTCTGCCACAGCACGGCATGCACTACTGCGCTCGATTTAGCGAGCGCGGCCGAACAAATGAGCGAGCGAAGAAATCGAGAATGGAGGAAGAGCACTGAAAATTTTATCGGCCCGTTGATTTCTCGCGTGTACGTATAGCCGGTGTTGCGCTGATTGAAAATTTTAGCGATTCTCTGATTTTTTTTTATTGCCGGCAGTTTATACGCGCGAGATCGAATTAAAATTGTTTTTCGAAGATCTAATTTGAACGGCGAGCGGATTATCTATGAGCCTTTTTTTTTTGTTTGCTTGCAGTGGGTATTATATGTTGCATTGGAGTTTGATGGATACTTGAAAGGCTCGTTTGTTTTATTGTTAGTTCGTTGTTAAGGCAAATAGTAATTGAGTCTTGTAAATTACTTTTTCAGCTCCCTTGTTACGTAATATACTATAAATCAGCTAATTATAATTTATTAACTGCTTCGATTGCTTTGTGAATATTCTTTTATTAATATAAAAGAAATTATTATGATCTTTATTGTAACTACTTCAAATTCAATGTACAGATTAAAGAGTCGAAATCCTGTCATTTATTTGTTTTTGTTTTGTTCATTTTGTTTTTTTTTTATCATGAATTGTTCGAAGCACATGAATTGTTATAAAAATTAGTGTTGATTGACTAAAACAAACGTTTTATTAAAACTGCTAAAACACAGCAGCTATTATGAATGCAATACAAATAAACAATGAAAATAGACTTCGTATATAAATTTCCATTGATTTGGTACTTTCAGTAAAGTTAGTATGACGCAATTCGATAATCCTTACTACCCATCCAACTGGAAAAGTTGCGATGTACATTCTGGTTTACTTAATTCGAAGCGTTCAATTAAAGTTTAGCCTGCACATGTAGAATAAATAAAAAAAAATAAACAATTGCGCAAATTGTATGAAAACTTTTTTTTAATCTTTATTAAAGGGACGGAACGGCAATAAAGTGGCTCGACCCATGATAGCCACCCCTCATATGGTCATTTCTGTGTATAAAGTATCTTTTTTATGGTGGCTATACTTTAAAGTTTGTAGGCGTCCCTTTATAAACTTTTACATCAAAATTTCACCGAAAAATTGCTGACGCTTCTGTTGGAAGTACTTGGATACTAAAATATTTAATAAATTATGCAACAATTCAAAAAATAAAGTCGAGGAGCGTGCCTTTGTGCAGACTTACCTATCTGCGCAAGGAAAATTGAACGAAGACATTATATTAAAATTAAAAGTTGCTTATAAATATATAATTATATTAACAAATTTTGTTGAAACGAAGAAGTTAAAGTAAAATCTACTGCCGCTTTTCGGGTCCAACTTAAATGGACCATGACGCCTGAGATAAGAATAAATTAAATTAAATTCATTTTACAGTGAAGAAAAAAAACTGTTACATAAACATTCTTATGAATTTATGCTTCTATTATAGATATATTTAGTCCATCTGCGTAAAGAAACTGCACAAAAAATCTTGCAAGGCAAAAGTTTAACAAAAGCTGCTTCAGAAAGTTTCTAAGGCTTTTCTTATCTTTCGCGTTTAATCGACAACTGGGTCTCGACTTTAGGTGCACAAGTTTCTTTAAAAAAAAAATTCTCAATAATTTTAGCGCGCATTTGGTCGCATTACCTCACAGTTTAAAAATAATGTAATTGATTAAATTAACTGTATGCTTAAAACTTTCGTGTTTTGTGTATCTCATAATATGAAATTCTTAATAAAAGAATAAACTTTAATGTTTACTCTCTTCTTTTTGACACAGAGAATATAATAATCTATGAAATAAAACTTTTATATCTATATAAATTAAACTTTTCTTTTGTATTTTTATAGATTATACGTAAAATTGTGTTTCATTAGGCAACATTTTTAGTCAATAATTGCGAGTAGTTTTCTAAAAAAAGGAACTGAAAGAAAATTCATTAGAGTTAATACGCACGAATATTATGTTTTGTTATATCTCTTTCAATTATAAACACAAAGTCTACCCAGAAAAAAATAATTGTTATAAAAATTAATGCTGTTCCTGGTCACCATACAGTAATTTTTACATTGTTTTCTCAGTGCAAATAAGCAGATTTTTCAATAATAAAAAAAAAAATAAATAAATAAAATAATTATATATCAGTTTTCCTCATCAAGTAAAACGACACAGTCGAACAAAGCCATATATCCAACGCAAAAAGACTCCTGATTAATCCTAAAAATCCAAGCTAAGCACACGCGATCCCCTTTGAAACCCAAACGACGCGTCGAGAGGGGGAGCGGCGTTTAAGCCGTACAAAGTTGACTGTTGAGCGCGAGTCGAGAAATGAAAACGAAAAAAAAAAAGAAAAAAGGGAAAAAACACGAGAGAAGACGATCCCAGGTAATCTCGTGTAGCACTTGTCCCCGCGCGTCTGAAGCGGCGTTCATAAACGCGGGGCAAAGAGCATTCGACGACACTCGAGGAAAAGGGGGATGCCCAGGACGCACAAAGGGGTCACATCCTCCCTTTAACGCATCCCCCCACCCCCAAAGCGCGACCCTTTGTCAAATATAAGCTCGCGTCTACGCGAAAATAACGCGAGGGGGATCAATCATTCAAAGCGCCTTTTCGCCTCCACAAAAGCATTACCCGCGTCCCGCAGGTAGGCAGTGCGCTTACGTGTACGCGAATAATAAAAAGCGCCGGCCCGTATTCCGATGAAGGCGCGCGCGCGCCCCCCATGCAATATACATTGCGAAGGACATGAGCGAGTCGACTTTAGAAAAAAAAAAAAAAAAAAAAAAAAGAAGTCGACTCTTCCCTGCGTCCGTCAATTTTTAAGCGGGCCAAGCTTTTCACAAAGCCGCCCCCGAGTTTCTTTGTCCTCGCGGGGGTGGGAGAGGGTTGCGCGTCACTTTTCGACTCGACTCCCTCGCAGGAGCAGGCGCCAGTCTTTTGCATGCGGAAAGGCCTTCCTCGGACTGCTGACTAATTTATTTTTCCATCAAACTTTGAGCGTAAACTTCCGGCGGGGGACTCGGCCGTTTGACGGGGAGCGCATGATAAGGGAGAAGGTGCATGCCGCGGCTGCCGAAAAAAAATGTCCGCGCTGCAGCACGCCGCGAGGAAAAATCGAGGGGTGTAGTGAAAATTGCAAGGCTCTCTGGACCGACTGAATTATTCACTCGCTGGTGTATTATACTTGTACTTCTTTATTTTTTAACGGAAGGCGGGTGCTTGTAGGAGTTGTCGTTTGAACTCTGTTATAGTTTACTTTATTGTGAGGAAGAATGTGTGTATTCGATTTTTTTTTAATTTAAATTGAGCTGGATTTAATATAATTCAGTAAGATTTAATTTCACGGATGTGCAATTTTATTAAGGCTTACTTGTAAATTAATTTGCTCATTTAAATGAGAACCTTTAATTTGCATATTGCGTTTGCGAATAAATAAATTAAATAAATGATGATTGGCTATAATTAACGTAAAAGTTATTCATTCAGATTTTAATTGAATACGCTTATTTAAATTTGTAATTAAATCAATTGGGGAAACTGTATGAACAGTTACACGTTTACAATATAAATTACCCAAAAAATGGATTTATTCGCTTTCATTTTTACCTTGCGTATTTTTAAGGGATGCTTTTCAATATTGAAAGTATAATTATTTTTCCAATTATCGAATTTACCGATAGAAGTTAATTGAAGAATCGTAAATTGATTTTTTAATTTAAAAAAGAAATATTTCGAAAATCAGCAATAGTTAAATAATTGCAGGAGGGTGTTTACGAAAGTAAAGTAAAACAGAACTTTGTGGAAAATATTTATTCCTCAACGGCAGATCTACCGCCACTCGTCAATAGTCCATAAAAAAAAAATGCTAAATTCGACGTAGTTCTTCCGTTGATGAATAAAGTCCAGTAAAAATTTTGGTTTTTAGTCGAAAAGACCAAAGCCCATATCCTCATCTTCCGACTCGGATTCTTCCTTGGCAGCCTTCTTGTCTTCTGTAAATTTTAAAATAATTTTATTAATACAAAATATTAAATTATTTAAAAAATTTATAGTTTAGTAGTCATTGATCAGATATATTAAAGTAACAGCACAACGACTCAGTCGAAAGATGGTGTTTATGGAAACATCATTTGAAAAAGTATCCAATTTTCATATATTAACATAAACTTTAAAATTGCAATATTAAAAGCTACGAATCTATTATATACTATGCTACACATTTATTAGATGTGCAATTATTTGTATTTCAAATATTACTCGATTAAAACAAATGTAAAAGTAAAATATGCTTCTAATTTCTTTAACAAACGAGCAATATAATAGTCAAATTTACCTTTCTTTTCTTCAGCGGCTGCAGGGGCGGCACCACCAGCAGCGGCTGCAGCAGGGGCTGCTGCACCACCCACTGGCATCGAGCACAGCTTCTCTCGGCCTACAACAATTACATATATTAATAACAATTCAACATACTGCATTTCTTAAATGACTCAACAAACATCTTGAAACATACCTGAAGCGATCACTTCCTCAATGTTTTTGCCATTGAGCTCAGCGATGACCTTCTTCAGCTTCTCAGCATCGACTTCGATACCAACCGATGAGAGGATCTTCTCGATGTCAGTCTGGCCGGGGGAAGTCTTTCCTCCCAGGATAGCCAAAAGGTAAGCGGCCACGTAACGCATTCTACAAAAATAACAAGAGCCTTATAGGTTATGTGCGCAGTGCAACTACAAGTTTAACGCTTTAATTTGATATAAAAATTTATTCAGTTCAAGAGTAACCATCACAGCGCATCAGTCGAAAGATGGTGATAATTGAAATCATCATTTAATAACGCAACGCTTTAACACTAAGCAACAAGTTACAAACAATGCAACGCTATAGAAATCATTGTCGGCGAACACGCGACTATCATCCGCTCGAATCGCTATTTATTTCTCTGCAATCCGCGAAATCGCCTTTTCGTTTCGACGGTTTATTTATTTAATTAAGCGGTGAGTGCATTATTTTTTAGAGAATTGTTATAATTTTACTTACTTTTAAGTCTTGATTGACACGAAACGTGCAGCCCGCTAAAGATAGAAAAACGTCCGTTCCCTGCTTCGGAACAAAATGGACGAGAAAGCGCTGTCGCACTGCTGACAACACCTCGACTCCAGTTTGCCCCTAGAATTGGCCTAGTGACTTTTGAGCGTAATCTAGTAACAATATTTAAAGCAGCGCGCGCATATGAGCGCTCTATTTGATGATTTATTTGAAAAGGTAAATAAGAAAGAGCAAAATCGTAAACATACGGTACGCAATGTTTACTGCGTGGTGTACTTATTGGAAAGTGTCAAAATTTAACGGACTCTCGGAATTCGCTGGCTATTACGTGAAGAAAAAGCACAGAAGCTTAAAAGAAGCTGCTGATACAGAAAGTGATCGAGGGGCAAAATGAGGAAGAGCACGACGAAACGACGATCATCGTCAAATCCTGGAATAAGGCCTCCAGGCTTGAAGATGAAAGATTCAAATTTTGGGAGTCAGGAGACGATGATACCGAAACCACGAATTCGCAGTCACTCTACGGACAGGTTGAGTGGCATGAAAATGTCAAATTTAAGGCCCACTACTGGTGAGTACTTTCTAAGGTATTTGTATCGTAGTCAGTTAATCTTCTGTCTATTAAGAATATAAATATTCCGTTGTAGTTGCTAAAGTTGCAGCTTCGGCATGCTCGACTGTTTCACCCTTGGCAAACAATCGCTACACTCATGTATTTGAAAAGGCGGCTAGACCATCTTTGATCGATCAAGGTAGCAGAGGCAGGCAGTCGGTTGTTGATGCAGGATCAAAAGGATTTATTACACCAAGGACTGGTAATTCGAGACAGACTATGGCAAACAGTGATAGAAGAAGCAGTCGAGCATCTTCAGCTGAAAGAGGATTGGCCCTTGCTTCAAAGGGCCCTAAGAAAGATAGCAGACCATTAAATGATAAAAATTATCAAAATGAAATGCTGAGCAAGATTGATAATTATTTTCACTGTATTGGTCAAAGCTTAATTCTCAATAATAATGGAAGTCTAAAGCCACTCACACTAAAAATATTTGTGGATGCCACGAATTTGTTAGTCAGATTATTAGATATGAAACAATCTTTAAACGTAACAAATTATGTAGAGGAGATTCCTAAAATTGCTAAAAAATTGCACTATCCAGGATTGATGAATAAATCTTGGCTAAAAACTGCAAACACTATGCATTCTTGGCCACATGCTATTGGATGGGTGTGTTGGCTTGTCGAGTTATGTGAAAAAAAAGATTTAGCCAATGAAATATTTGCACTTGACAGATTACCGATTATTGCTCAAACTGAAGAGGAAAAGGAGAACTATAGAACATTTTTTCTTGTTATGATTCAGTGTTATAAAGCCTTTAATGAAGAAAAACCAGATGAAGAGGAAATGATTTTAGAAGAATATTTTCAAGAAGAAGCTGAAAGAAGAGGAATAAATACTGATAATCATGATCAAATAATCTTAGAGTATGAGAAAGCTGCAGAAAGATTAGAAAAAGAAAGAGCTGAAGCTAATAAAATAGATGAAGAAATAAAAAAATATCAGGGAATTATAAATTCTTTAAAAAATGATTTATCAAAACAACAGGAGCACAAATTACAACAAAAGAAATATATTGAGAAAACACTTAAAGACATTGATCAATTAAATAAAGACAATGTTAGACTTGATGAGGATATTGCAAAACTAAAGAAAACTAAAATGGAATTAAATGAAGCTATAAAGCAACAGCCTATGAATATCAATAAACGAGATGAAATTGTGAAAGCTTGCACAGAACAAGAAGCATATATTAAAAATTTTGATCTTCACTTAGAAGAAATAAAAAAGGAGGCATATTCATTAGACATGCGCTTAGTTTCATCTAAAACGAATCTCGTGAAAACTATTCTAGCTTATAATCAATCTCTAATAATACAAGTTTCAGACTGTAATATCGATAATAAACTCTTAATGCCAGAAAATGGAATGTGTGAAAATGATTTTATGGATAGACTACAAGAAAAGAAAACATTAATGAACCATTACATGCAAGAGCAAAATGTTGCATTGAATAAAAGTTTATCTTTATTAGAATCGAATTTGAGAGAAATTGAAGCACTGCAGACTAAAAAAGAAACATTATCAGAAAAAATGGAGAAGACAAAAGCTGCTGAAAAAAAATGGAAGCAAGAACTCAAAGTAAAAGAAAGTAAAAAAAGAGAAGAAATTAAAAAATTGCACCTTGGTATTGAACAATACAATCAATCAATTAATGAAATGACAACTAGAGTAGAAAAAATAGTGCAAAGTATATCAGAAGCTGTAGATAAGAAAGAAGTTGAGCTTCAGAAAAGTGCACAGCTTCGTCAAAATACTAAAAGTTTGTTTACAAATATGAATAACATTTTAGATAATCACAGAAGTAATATAAAAAAAACGCTCGAATTGTATTGTAAAGAACAAAAATTATCACGAAAATGAACATTAAAAAATAACAGAAGATCAGATAAATGAAAATGAAAAAAAAATTAAAAAATGTTACCTAATTGTATGATGGTAAAGTATTTTTTCAATTCGTCGTAAACTTATCATTATTCTAAATTTGTTATTTCTGACTATTGTACAGATTCTTTTTATAAAAATAATATAAGCTCTATTTTTTATCGCAAATTGTGTATTCATTTCAATTTTTATATACACATACTTTTGAAACATTTCATAAAATTTAAGTTTTTGACTATACAAATATTTTCGCAAGATTAAAAAATGAAGAAGAACGTATTTTCATTGTAACGCATTTATAAGAATTTATGATTTACAAGAATTTCCCTTATTACAAATGCTTATGTAAGTAATCTATAAACAATAAAATACACCTTACATTTCTAAATTATGTACAAGTTTTTTAAAGACTTTTGATCTGAAATCTCAGTCAAAAATATGGTTTTTCTTTTTAACTGTGTAATTGTTTGATTGCTGTAGAATATCAAAACATACAGTACAGTTTACCAAAATAAATCATTAAAAAAATGTGACTCGAAGTAAACTGCAGTGTAAAAATTAATTACAACAAAATAATTTAGTACAGATGAAAACAATGATATACTTTCTTTAATTTTCATATCTTTTTAAGAAAAAAAAATGTAAAACAAAGCTTTAATCTGTACTTGTAAGCATGACATTAATAAACGTTTGATTGAAGTACAGCTTTCTTCAGCAGGCACGAGAAGGTAGAGTTGACCTCTTGGCAAAGAATTTCGGCAGAGTCATCACCCAGAGCAGCCTGAGCCGAGCTAACTCTGCCGAGCTGCACAAGCAAGTCGATCGCGCCGTCAACGAGAGGCGGAAAGGCGTAACCTATCCTGGTTAAGGCGGGCAATATCGGGATGAAAAGAGAAACTCGATCCTTGGAGGGCAAAGCGCCAAGTAGCGTGCCCAAAGTATTTATTGCTAATCGACACACGCCCAAGGCTTTCGGCAGCGTGTACTGCACAGCCAGGTGTGATACGAGATCCACAGCGAACACTTGCTTGTCCAATTCCGGCTGGGACATTAGTTCCGGTATCCAGTCCAAGCATATGTGCATCGATGGGATCCCAGTTACAGTCACTGGAATCAACTCTCTAGGGTACCCCTAAAAAATATATATAGATTAAAAAAAAATAAATTAAATTTTGGCCTTTCTAAGAATCTCTTTTTTTTTTAATCATTTCTCATCGAATAAGCGAAATGCTCACCTGAAAATGCACCAACTTTGCAAGGGAAGGATCGGCGATAAATACTTGGTGGAGATAAGAACAAACAACACTTCTTATCTCTCTCAAGGACCACAATTGACCGGCCACCGTTCGGTCCTCTTCTGTTTCGAGACAAGCCTCCAACAATATTTGTACAGCGGCACTTTCTTGACCAGCAATAAGAGCTGTTTTCAGCTCTTCTCTTTCCCCTTCACTGGTCAATTGACCAGTTTTCTCTATCAATGGCCTGTCCTGCATGTGTCTTGACAACTGCGACCGAGATGCAGCTAATGTCGCTTGTAAAATTCTGTGCAAAGTGAAACCGAAAATTTTAGACAATTTCTTGATTTAAAATATTTGATTAAATGAATACAGTGCATTACCTAAGTATCACAGATAAAGCAGGCGCACATCGGAAAACTCTCATGTCACAGCGTAAAACTTGAAGAGGATCAAGAACAATGTTCTCCTGCGTTAGGAAAACGGTCGCTACTGCTGAGTTATCAATAAATAAAGCGTTTATGGAAAGCACCCATAGACAACGAGGCAGAACCGTGTTTAACCTTAGCCAGACCTTTTGATAGAGTTCTGAAAATGAATAGACAACATTTTAAACATCCGAAATAATTTATCTCTTACAAATTTATAAAACCCTGCAAACGATTGGACTTACCTTGTATATATCGTGGCACCTTATCCGCCAAAATTTTCTTAAAAAACTGTACAATAGTCTTGGCGTAAGGCCAGATATCAGTAGGTTTCATGGACATAAGCTGCCTGAGCAACATTCCCGTTCTCGATGGACAAGACTGAATATGATCAAATGCTTCTCTGATGCTGGTATCGCTGATGACCAGCGGCTCGTTACTTTTGACGCCGTTGTCGATGTTGATCGTTTCGTCGTCCAGCCAGTCATCGACCAGTGACAGGTGGGGAAAATGAGTGGCCAGGAGCCTGAGCAACGGCGAGAACAGACCGGCGTAATTCATCTGATCTCGCTGTACCTGCTGAAGCAAGTATTTTATCGGCAGCTCTGAAAGAAACTCGGTTGAGTAGGACTTGACCTTCCTGCCCTGGCTCACGAAGTTGTGCATACTCCCCAGTCTGACGTCCTCGTACAATAGTAGGTAATACAGGAACAACAACTGAGATGTTAAAGATGGTTTCGGTAGATCATCGATGTCCATGCGCTCGACTTCCGAATCCATCAGGGTAGAGAACTTCGTTTTCTTCGGGTCGAAATTCGCGCCGAAAACGCTATTTTGAAAGACTCGTCGGATCTCGTCCTCAGTGATGGGCTTGTTTGTATGTTCCACTGCTTTGTTGCCGACCACAAGGATCGAATTTACATAGACTTCGACGAGGGCGGGTAGCACTGGATGCAGCGGTGGTACGCTATCGCAGATTTGGCGGTAAATCCAGTTCTTGATGGGCACCTTGTGCTTGGCAAAGGCACGCGACTTGAGCAGCTGGTGGATGCAGTGCACGGGTAGGAAGCCAGGGATGTTGGCGTTCAGGTTCGCTGTGACGGGTACCTTTACAGCGTGCGAGGTGACCACCTGTTCTGTGAATATGTCTTGCATGAATATCTGCTTCATACGTGTGAGATTGTTCGGCCTGATGGGTATCTTCATTCCTAAAGTGGTGCAGACCAGTTCGCAGATGGCGGACAATTGATTACTGTGAAAATGAATGGCCATAAGAAGCAACATTTCACCAAAGCTGGCTGATACTCCACTTGCACTTTCGAAGTAGGCTTCCTCGCGGACGAGCCATTGCACCCACTCAATGCAAGGCTTTTCTAAGTTGTGATGACCAATCAATGATGGACAGGCTATGAGCATGCACAGACCTAAGGAGACAAATCTAACACCTGCTGGTGTGGGTGGAGGGTGAGTTGTTAATAATTTTACTATTGTTATTACTTCGTCGTCTTGAAATTTGATACCACCAATCCCCCGAAGAGCACAGTACAACCTCAGGAGAGTACTTGCCTGTACGACCATGTACTCTGGAAATACTCCGTTGTTAGTCTTCAAATTTATTTCTTGTAATCTTCCAAGTAATTCGTCTCTAAATGCTTGCAAAGCAGTGTGAGATTCCCATTTCTTCTTTTGACCATTTCTTATAAACATTGCTATCCAGTTTCTTACCTATAAAAAGAAAAGTGTTAGTATGTTTGTAAAATAAATGTTTTATTTCTAATTGTTACTACTGATTATTTTACATTAAAGGATTGAAGTATTAAAAATTATTCAGTACCTGCTGATCACTGCCAAGCAGAAGACCAGAAACAAAAGCAACAACATCACTTTCTGAAACTGAGTCACTTATATTGTCATTATCCAAACTCAATGTTATAGCCAATGCTGGCATTTTGCAAAGTTCTACACACTTGGATCGTACCACGAGCGCTTGTGTAGGGTTCATTTTACACAGCATTGTCAAAGTATGAGTCCTTATGCTGCTAAGTGCCGATTCTTCTTGACGTTCCCCATTAGAAATTAAGTGAGAACATATTTCCATAAAACAGTCAGGATTATTAGCAACAATCCAACATATAATCTTAGGTCCATGCTTAATATGCAGAAGAGTTTCACACATAGCGGTAATCGATAACAGATCCGGCAACTCAGCCAATGCTATGCAAATAATGTAGCTGATTTCTTCCATGTACACGATACTATCAAACAAGTCTGACTGCTTAATTTGAAATTCTTGGTTCTTCTGAATTTCTTGAATTTGAGAGGCTATGTACAATATTTCACTCAAAACTAAGCGTATACGTCGATTGGCATCGCTGCGTTCAAACTCCAAAATGAGTGCACCTTGCAGCGACTGGGCCAAAATACTGTCTGCTTGAACATTTCCTGCCTTTTGCCTGAAAAACACATTCCCAATCTCAACAAATATTCGCATCAGCAAATTAAATCATCAAATTAAGTCCCCTCGAACCGATACCCACCCCCGATATCCCTTTTCTACTCCGATCGCAAACTTCAGCAACCATCGCACAGAAAGAGCACAAAATCCCCCAATAAATATAAACAAGAGCAGCAGTAAAAAGCATCGCACTCAACAAGTGCCCCAAAAAAGAAACGAGCAGGCTGCTCCAAGTGCGACCTTACCTAAGCTCGAGCTCCTTGCGCACGTCGATCTCGAGGCTGTGAAAGTCGATGGAGAGGAGGGCGACCATGGAGTTGACGGACTCGATGCCGGAGAGTATCGCGAGTATCTCCTTGCGGATCTCGACGCATTCGCCGGTGGTGTCGAGGGGCGCGATGAGGCTCATCCTAACCAAGCAGGGCAGGATCGGCCGGACCTCGCGCTCGGAGCAACGGCCAAGGACGCGCGTGTCCACAGTCTGGATGGCCTCGAAGACCCACGGGGCGACCGGCGGCCCGGCCACCGCCTTCGCCTGGCCTCCAGCCATCTGCCTGTCGGACATCAGACTGCCCGTGGAAGGTGAAACGCGTCCGCCGCCGCCGCCGCTACGACCTCCGTATTCCGTCTGGCTGCCGACGCCGCCATCTTTTCGCGCTCGACTAGCGCAGCTCCATCCAACGCGCAGACGCCAAAACGTCACACTTATTAACACATACATAACTACTGTTGAACACTATTACACTACACTGTATACACGTGTGAGTGTGATATGTATGCGCACGTTGTTAATTGAATACTCATTGTTGTAGTATTTAAACAAATAAATAATTAAATTTTCACTTTTCGGACTTCAAATTACAGTACAAGTAATTACGAAGTGTACGTACATGTGTGAGTGCGATATATACGCATGTATGATGCCCACGTGTTAATTGAATACTCGTCGTTAGTATTTATAAAAATAGATAATTAGATTTTTATTTTTCAGATTTTAAATTTCAGGACAAGTAGATATACGAATTACGAAGTGTACGTACATGTGTGAGTGTGATATATACACGTGTGTGCGTACGTTGTTAATTGAATTTTGAATAGTCGTCGTTAGTATTTATAAAAATAATACATAACTAAATTTTCATTTTTCAGATTTCAAATTACAATATGTATGTACAAATACATAGAAACGTATGTGTGTATATGCAGTGTTTCGGTGTATACCCTAACCCTGTATGTGTATGTATATGTAATCGTGACGCTCAATGAGTGTATACACGATGATGAATGAAAACGAAGAAAACGCACGTTTATATACTCGATCGATGATTGATTAATTATTTAGAAATATTTTTTTTTCTTTACAATTCTGAATAGAATCGTTGGGCTATAGTTTTAACAGACTCTTCGTTTGATGAATAATGAAGTCACGTGGCCGACGTGGATGCTCATTCACGTAAATCCTCGTAAACGTAGAGTCGAAACACGTGGATTCGGCTATGAGATAAATAAATTCAGATAAGTCATATTTACTATTACGACGAAAATTTATACTCTATGGAACATTTGAGAAACTAAAAAAATAATGAAGAAAACGTATCAATAAAATCATATTTATTTATTTACTAAGCATCCTGTATACAAACAGCCTGGAATCTTCAATAATAAAAATTCAGAAAAAATTAAACTAATTAAAATTTAAGAAAAGGAAACGCGAAAATCAGAGTTTGTAAACTAATAAATTATGTAAAATAAATAAATATAAATTAAAGTTTAATTCTTGTTGATTAAGAAAAAAAATTATTATAATATTCTTTAAAATATATTAATAAAAAATTAAAAAATTAAGTTTTGTGATTTTTGTCAGGCATAATTAGCGTTTGCGCGAAAAATTGCACTGCAAAATTGAGATTGCTTAATGTGTACACTAATTACAATTGAAAAGGGAAAATAATGAAAGTAATTCGTGTACTTCCAACATTACAATTTATTGCTTCGTGAAGCGTCAACAAGCTTGTTACATAACGGCAGACAGATGATTTTTTTTTTATCACTTACTATAATAATTCATTGCGATAATACATATTGGACGACATTTAACTTTTTTATTGTTTTCTTCTTTTTCTCACTGAGTATCCATATTATTGTATATGTAATTATAATTGTGTAGGCGTGTAAGCGTCATTCGGATTCGATCATAACACATAACTAATCTGCTACAATTCGCAAGTGCGAGATTAAAATTTCCCAATGAAGGATCATTAATAGACACTTAAACAAATGTAGCAAATAGATTTCCCAAAAGTTTTATATAAAATTGAAATACCAACACCTAAAGTATACAACGAACGCTGTAAGAACAACTTACAAAGATTGTCGCTTAATAAATTATTATTTTACTTCATAATTCTTTCTTTCTTTTTCTACGTACCATGTAAATCTGAAAATGCGAAATTCACTGTGAAAATGTGAATAGTAACATTTAATAAGTGAAAAGCCGTTGACATGCTAAATATGTTGAACGATTTTTCACGTAAAATATGTCACTATTCACATTTTTACAGTGAATTTCACATGTTCCAATTTAAAGAGTATTTGGTAAGAATTATACGCGAAGAGTCAAAGTTTCGTTGAGGAAAAAGCATCGCGATCCATTTAAAAGGATTCGCGATAGAAAGTCAACTTTTAAATACGTCGATAAAATGAACAACGTACAATATTATTCGAACAGTCATTGAATAATTCATTAATGAATATATCGTTAAAAAAATACGCTCCTTATTTCTTGCACTTTTAAATTTGCGTCATCGGTATAGAAATTGTTATATTTATCATTCTGCTTCTACTTGCACGTGTACAATATATACGGAATTTTGTGTATAAGGCATTGAATTCAGCGCTGCATTTTTATGTGTTTCGTTATTTATTGCAATTTTTTTTAGGCTCTGTTCGAATAAATATTTTCCCTTAAATTTCATTTATAGTTCATTAAATTGTTAACGTATCGATTATTTCAATAATTAATTGCTAACAGTAATAATTTCAATAACAAATTGAGTTTTTTTTTTGTAGTTTCAATAATAACGACAATAATTTTAACGTTAAACAAATTAGCTTCAATATTCGCGCTTGAAACTGATATAATTCAACGTGAATGGAGTAAAATGAATTTATCGAAATTGTAGCTAATTTTCTGACTAAATTGGGACATTTAAATTGGGACACATTGTCCCGTTATCTTAAAAAAGAATACACCGTTTATTTAAAACACGCATCAATAATAAAATAATACACATGTTTCCTTATTTGCCTTTTGATATGTTTAACTGGTATGTTGAAATTATACTAAAGTGGCACTTCCATTAAAGAATTTTCAAATACTGATTGTAATCAGTTAAATTGAACGCTTTAACAATGAATCTTAAATTGTAACGATATAATTTTTTAAGAAAAATAATAACATTTAAAGGCATAGATAATACTGATCTCTACGGTTCGTCGTGAATGTGTAAGATAGTTTTCGCATTACAATTTTACAATAGTTACTTAATTCCTAGCGAGATCCCGATAAACTCTAAAATTAACTATTAAAAGTTTCTTCATGAATTATACAAAATTTCGTTCGGCTCTTTCGCTCGTTAATATCAAGAGCACAGAAAATGTTTAATCTTATCGGTTTATTCTCTGCACATTATATTTTTATCATAAATATTAAATTTCGTAATGTTTCATAATTGTGTTTATCTTATTTATCGTTGCTCTTAAATGATCCCCGCTTATATCTCTACAAAGACTTATCCACTCATTAATCGGAACCATGCGTAAACGATTACCGCAACCGCAGAATCCATGTCCAAGTGTATATAATTACTCACGCATTTTTATTTTTATTTATTATTATTATTTTTTTTTTATATATATAAGCGAGTCGCAAAAATTTGTACCGATAAACAACCCCAGATACCTTCCTCTCTTTCTCTCCCCTACTACACACGAAAAGAAATTTTATAGTAAAAATTACTATGTACGATGACTATATAATTTTTTACTAGTAAAAGTTACTATGTACCATGACTATGTAATTTTTTACTAGTAAAAATTACTATGTACGATAACTATGTAATTTTTTACTAGTAAAAGTTACTATGTACGATAACTATCTAATTTTTTACTATGTAATTTTTTGCTAATAAAAATTACTATGAACGTAGTAGAAATTGCTATTTTTACTATGTTTTATATTAAAAATCGTCACAAGTTGAGTATATCCCACTGTTCCTATGGATCACAGTAATTTTTACTACAACATTTCTCTCCGTGCAGCCACGATCACACTGAAAGAAAAAAGTCAGTATAATTGTACAATAAATCACGACTAACAATTAAATTGTCTCGACTGATATTCATAAGTGTTTCAACTAACGTTCGAAACAAATGTAAATAACGGTTACTCGTGATCACTGACTATATGTTTTTCTGCCCATTTTCACATAAAAAAAAAAATAAAAAGAAGCTACTCTAGCAAAGGGGAGTCGTTTTCCTCGTCATCCACCTAGGAGGAGGTTGCAAAGAGTCTCTCACTTGAGGAAGGACTTCATCTGCTTGGTCTGGTGCTTCATGCTGTACTGGGCGTTCTCGGCCTTGTTGATGAGGGAGTCCAGCTTGTCGATGTGGGAGCTCACCTTGGTGTTGAGGTCGGCCTTGCGGTGGGCGATGGGCCTGGGGGCGGCGTCCGCGGCCGCCTCATCCTCGGGGTCGGCGGCTGCAGGGATTTCCGCCTCGTCGGGCGCCGTTGTCGATGGCGACTGCTCGCCGCTCGTCGACGGCTGAGGCTCCGACGACGATCCCGCCCGGGACTTGTGCTCCGGGGTACCAGGCTGCGAGCTCGCCACGCGCGCCTTCAGCAGCGTTCCCAGACTTCCGCAAACC
Source organism: Sycophila sp. Sp_5 (assembly GCA_018906775.1). Classification (NCBI taxonomy): domain Eukaryota; kingdom Metazoa; phylum Arthropoda; class Insecta; order Hymenoptera; family Eurytomidae; genus Sycophila; species Sycophila sp. Sp_5. The sequence continues at coordinate 3,012,748 of JACCID010000018.1, forward strand.
GTCTGTTGGTAGAATCGAGCGGTTAATAATTTTGTTTATTTATTTTTAATACGGTGGGTAAAATATTTTGCTTATTTATTTGTAATGCGGTGGATAGAAGAATTTTGCTTATTTATTTGTAATACGGTGGATAGAAGAATTTTGCTTATTTATTTGTAATACAGTGGATAAAAGAATTTTGCTTATTTATTTGCAATACGGTGGATAAAAGAATTTTGCTTATTTATTTGTAATACTAATTTTTAAACGCAAAATATTGGCGGAAGTAAGTGTACATTTTAAATGTGAAAATATGAATAGTGACATTTAATAAGTAAAATATGTAATTATTCACATTTTCACACAACTATTTTAATATTTAATATTTTTATTGGAATTCTTGATATAATGAGAAATAACTCTGTATCTAACAATTTTCCGATTCGCTATAAAATTGATTAATTGATTAAAGAAAATTGAGCACTTATATTGACTCACGAATTGTTAAGTCTGTACAATATTTTAATTTACTAATGAAAAAGTAGGAGCTAATTAAACATTTTTTATTACTGTGATTCTTATTGCGAATTATTTAATTTATTTATTAAATTTACTTGCTGAAGAATAACACACAAAGAGTTATATTTTGTTGTTAAAATAAAATGTTTTCCTTGTTGTGAATTAAGATTAGTAGAAAATAAGTTATTTGTCGATAATTACCTTAAATTTATTAAGTTTTTTCTGCGTGGCATTTAGGATAGTGTTTAATTCATCCAATCCACCAGTAACTCGTTTCATGCTTTCGTCATCATTGTCCAGCTCCTACACGTATAAAATAATATAGAAACTGTATATAAGAATATTTCATAGCATCAGTATTTATTCTGCTAAATATAGCGAAAATTTCTCAGTCGTGATTTTATTACAAGAGAAGCACTTAAAGGCATTTAATTTCAATCACAGCTAAATCGAAATAATACAATAAACAGAAGCTCAAACTGAACGTGAGTGAACCCCTGAAGACCATTTTATTAGAATCGATCAGACTAATTTTAGCATCAGCAAATTTTATTGCGCCAACAATTCCTATCGCCTTACATTTGCTTAACAAAAAATTAACAGCGTTTTTTTGTACAAACAAAATAAAGTTTTATCATCACACAAGTGACATATCACGCGGCATCTCAAAACTTTTCGTCAGCCTCCAGAACTCCCTATCAAACTTTTTACCGCTCCAACAAACTTTGAATGAATTATTCATAAAGTGGTCATCCCTCACGGAAAATATATAAAAGGAACATACATAAACCCTCCAGCGATAAAAAAAAGTCGTCTCCAAAAATAATCGCCAAATCAATCCGCGCAGCAATTTCAACTCTCTAAATTCCACGCAGTGAATGCTCACTATTTTTCTGTGAATATTCACTATTTCCTTTAGTGAGGATCAGGTTACTATTCCATTTCATTTCGTTTATTAAACTAGAAAAATCTATAGGCTGGCCTAAAGAATCTTAAGACTAAACTTAAAACTTAAAACTAAAAAAAAAACAGATAAACATTTAATAAATTATATTGTTATACAAGGTGAACCAAGTAGTTCTAACTTGTAAATAACTCGGTGTTATCCTCAGAATAATTATATTTTAATGTGAATATTCACTAAATGGATAAGTGAAATATCATTATTCAATCGACAATCACTGTTTAATCAAGTGAAAAATTTATTTTTTTTCAGTGAAAAACAAAGTTTGTCATACTTAAATCAGTGAAATTGAGTTATACTTAATCGGTGATCATGATAATCACTATTTAATCAAGTGAAAATTTTATTTTTCTTCCAGTGAAAAACAAAGTTCTCCATACTTAAATGAGTGAAATTGTGCTATACTTAATCAGTGATTATGATAATCATTATTTAATCAAGTGAAAATTTTATTTTCATCCATTGAAAAACAAAGTTCTCCATACTTACATCAGTGAAATTGTGCTATACTTAATCAATGATAATGATAATCACTGTTTAATCAAGTGAAAATTTTATGTTTCATCCAGCGAAAAACAAAGTTCGCCATACCATTAGCTCAGTAAAAATGTGCTACTTAATAAGTGCCCACGACAATCACTGTCTATAAATTATTGAAAATTTCGCTGAATGAAATTTAGACAGAAAGCATCCCCCGATGGATGAATCGAACTACCCTCGACTAAGGAGACTCTACATCGAGTCGCCTCACCTGGGCGACGGCGTCATCGCGATCCTGGTCCTCCTGGGCCTCGCGCTCCCTGGCGCACTCCTCGCTGGCCAGCCACTCCGCTTCGGTGGGCGTCGGGAGCCCCAGCAGCTCCGCCCTCTGACAGGCGTGCACGTAACCCTGGGACGGCGGGCCCGACATCTCGCCCCTGTCAGCACTCCACCCCTCCTGTCCAGCACCCTTAACTCGAGGACCTCATGGTCGACCAGGCGGTGCCCCCCGCGTGCTCGCGACCCTCGATCGGCGCGCCTCGTGAGCTCCCGCTGGGGTGGTGGTGGCAGACTGAGCCTCTGGCGCGGGACTCCATGTTGCCTCGAGCTGCGCAGACTCCGCGAGCTGGTCGTCGATACCCGCGGCCACCCTCGTGGGGTCTAGGCCGTGAACACGGGGGTTGGCTGCGAGCCTCCGAGATTCGCCGGTAGACTGTGCGGACTGCTGCTGCGATCAGCGTGCGACAGAGAAAGGGAAAGCTGCTTTCGCTTTCCGTATGATAACGCAATGCGTGTGCTGTGGCTCGGAAGCGACGGCATTGCGATCAGAGCGTGCTGGAGGGAAAAATAGAGAGATTTAATTTTTTTTTTTATATTTCAATATGTATATATATTCTCGTCTGTGATTCAATTCCTTCCTTAGCTCTACTCTGTTTGTGTCTTTTTTACCTAATTGTAAATTAATCTTGTAATTCCGGAGTTGTACCTTTAAGGACCCTGGTCCGTTGAATTTTATTAAATAAATAAATAAATGTTTTGTGGGGGATGTGATTAAAATAGTACTCTCTAAATGTAAAAATATGAATAGTGACATTTAATAAGTGAAAAGTCTTTCACATGCTAAATATGTGAACGATTTTTAACATAAAATATGTCACTATTCACATTTTCTATGAAAAATTCACATTTTTAGATTTAGAGAGTAAAAAGAAAGATGTGCAAATTTTATAAAATCCGATGAATTCTTTATCGGGTTTTTGCACTATTTTATGGAGGTTTATAAGACTTTTTTAATCAAATTAAACTCTGACAGAAATAATCTTTACCTAAAATAATTAATTAATTGATTCTATTGTATCGTTACCTGTAACGAAAAAAAGCACATTTCTGAAAAGGCTTATTTTCTTTAGCATTTTTAAAGCACTTGAGACAAGCAAAGTCTTCTAAAACTCAATAAACTTTTGGAAGAACTTATTTATTTATTGCTCGAAAAGTGGAAAATTTAAATAGGCTTTTTTTGAAATGTATTTTTCTTCGCTATAGAGGCAACGATATTTAAAACTTGCTTAGGAAGAGTTCGTATTACCACGTCCATTTATTATTGTTTCTGTGATTTTATTTTGCATGAGTTTAATATATTTATTATTTATTAATTATACTAATAAGTCAATGTCTCGCTAAGAAGATGCGATAAACCGCGTCGGACATTAATAATACAGAAACCTCCTTTGATCTCATCAAAATGTATGCCTACTCTAAAGCTTACATGAATTTTTAAAGCATCAACATATAAATCCTACCAATAGTAATTTAGCATAGTTATATATTTTCATTACCGTGGCACGCTAGATTTAAGCGAAATTTGCAGATTCGTACGAACGAGAGTCAAAGGCACTTTTGGCACTGAACGAGCAGAAAATGAGAACGCAAGGCCTCCCTCCGCACATTTTCGTCGCGGCCGATCGTTAAAAGTGGCGTCTGAGGGCCATTACGAGGGAAAGACTTCACCTGCGCTCGAGGCCAATGGGGAAAAGTGATGTATCGCTGAAAGGGAAACTTCTCCGATGAATATAACTTTTTTGCAAGCTCCAACCAATTTCATCGTTTTATTGCGTCGATCGAAGAGAATAAACGTGCACTGATCGCAGGAAAGTTAATTAGGCTAGTCGGTAAATTAAATTACTTAACCCGATAAGATTAACGACGCTGCAGATGAAACGTGCCTGGAAGTCTTATCCTAATCTCGTTAGAACATTAATGCTTGGGTTAAAGACACTGGCAGCGTACGTTATTTTAATACAACAGTTGAACTTTAAAGTTGACAGTTGAATCGTTAAATTTAGTAAAGGAATTTTGACATTCTAATTCTAGTTGAATTTAGTAGAGGAATGGTGGAATTTAAATATTAATTAGCGTAGATCGCAAGTAAAAAAATATTAGTAGCAAAAATTTAGCTTTTAGCAGTAGGTATCTACTTTGACATACTTTTCCAATAATTTTAAATACTCGTATTAAAATTTATGTGGCAGAAAGTGCCATTTATTTAACTTCCATAAAAGTATAGTGTTTAAACCAGTAGGATTATTATAAGATTATTAGTTTATTAAATTTAAAAAATTACATCATTTTTTTATTTCTTACTTAAATTTTACAATACATATATTACAAAAATAAAAACGGAAATAAATTAAATATTGTTATATAACGATCAATGATTCATGTACAATGTTACAATATTGATCAATCTACATTATAACCCCAATCTTCTTTTACCATGTCAGCCAGTTTTTCTGCAATCATTATAACTGGTACATTCGTGTGTCCAGTCATTATCATTGGCATTATTGAAGCATCAGCTACTCGCAAGCCTTGTATACCTCTGACCTATAACAATTGAAGAGATGACCAATTAATTTTGAATCAATGCTGAAATAATAGATTGTGAATTCAATTGGATTTACTTGTAATCTTGGATTAACAACTCCTGTTGGATCGTAATCTGGCGCCATTTTGCACGTTCCAGAATAATGGTATATAGTGAAGGTGAAGGTTCTTAAAGCACACTCCCAATAAAAATCCGAATCGTATTCATAATCTTCACATCCTGGTACAGGGGCATCGTACAATCGCGATCCAAATCTTCTCATGGCTCTGGTTTTGCCAACATTTATCGCTGCTCTAATACCTTTTATCATTATCCTGATATCTTCAGGATCGTCTAAATAATTTGCATAAATTTTCGGTTTCGATAGAGGATCTTTATTTCGAAGTAAAATTTTGCCTCTGCTATTTGGTCTCATCAGCATAGGTAATATTGTCCACGACTGATGTCCCATTATTTTGCCGAAATTCTTCCACCAATATTCAGGCGCGATGCCGACGTTATTACGGAACGAGGGATCTGAAGCTGCTGATCCAGCGATGAATAGAAGTTCCATATTTGGATATCCTTCCAAATTGTCGGGATTGTCGACGTCCAAAAAAGCTAATGCCTCACATCCACCTGGAACCGTGAAAGGTCCGTACCGTCTGTTTAAGAAGTCTCGCAAGTAAGGTTTGAGTAAGTTGGACAAGTCATTTGCTGTGATACTAACTGGTTGATCTATTAAGAACACCAATCCACCGTAGGCAATGTGATCCATCAAATTCTCTCCAACTGGTAAATCTTGAATAACATTTATATTCATCTGGTGCAAGTGTTGAGCTGGTCCAACACCAGACTGCATCAACAGTTGTGCAGAGCCAATGGCACCAGCACACAAAATTACTTCTCGTCTTGCTAAAACATTGATTCTTAAACCTGATTTAAAAAATTCCACGCCATATGCTCTTCTAGTTTGTGGATCAATAAGAATTTTACTAACGTGACTTAATCTGCTTGCAAATAGGTTGTTCCTCTTGCTAGCAGGGTGTAGATAAGCTTTATTAGTACTCATCCTGGTACCATTGTTCATTGTTGCTTGAATGTAAGAAAATCCAACATCTTGGTTCGCATTGTAATCCACAATAGGATAACCCATTTCAAGACCAGCTTCTATAAAGCTTTCAGCTAAAGGCGTGTGATAAGGTGGATAGTTAATATTCACTGGTCCATCTGTATTGTGAAGTTGAGTATCGTGCTGCAGTTCCTTAATTCCTATGTTTTCTAGCTTCTTAAAATATTTGACTAACTCTTCATAAGACCAACCGTCGTTACCCATAGCAGCCCAGGAGTCGTAATCAGTAGGATTTCCTCTGGTGGCTATCATATAATTCAATACACTACTGCCACCCATGACCTTACCACGTGGCCAGTTGCACTTTTGAGCCGTCATTCCTAGGCAAAACATTTTGGATGACTCAGTTTGGTATCTCCAATTCAAGTCATTGTTAAACTGAAGATAATTTACGATCACTGGGATGTCCATAAGCAAACTTTCGTTTGGTCCTGCTTCGATCAGAAGCACTGAAGCATCCGATAACTCGCTCAACCTACCAGCCACTGTTGCACCAGCAGTACCAGCACCAACGACTATGTAATCGTACACTGAATTATGCTTCGGTGTAGTGTCTTTTACCTGATTACCGAGAAAAATTTCTTTTTCTTCCATGAATTTTCGAGCGCCATCAACGAGTCTTGCAAGAGATTCTCTTACGGGTGTTGTGTCTTCTACAAAACCGTACAGATTGCGATAAACTAGTGCACTATGTCTGTACGATGTGCAGCTGCGAAGCACAGCAAAGATTATAATAGCCACGTTGACTGTTTGCTTCATATTTTTTAATAAAAATTAAATTAATCAGAGATTTGTTTTTATTATGTATTACGCAAATGGCTTTCGCATGTGAATATCGTTCATTTCACTTCGTTATTATGAACCGCGCTATTTGTTAATAAATTCGAACACTTTATCTTGTGGCATTTTTCTACACTCCGTTACACTTTAATTAATTAACAGACTTGCATAATTTTATTACGTATTCTTACACTTGCAAATGCACAAGTTTCCCTATTTACAATCAAATATTAATTAATTCTATGATTTCGGTTAACTTTTGTAACAATTTAAAAATTTTTTTTATATGAACTTGTGAGGGATTGTAGTAAGCAAAGGAAATTTTTCAAACTGATATTGAATTGCTACATGCTCAGGAACTCGAACTGTTTTTGCTGACTGACTTAAATAAATACTTCCGAAAGCAAATTTCGTAAGGAGAATTCGTTTGCAGTTTATTTTGTTGCAAAAATTTCATCGTGGCTTTTTGTCTAAATCATTTGAATCAAAGTAGGTTGAAAATAAACAAGTGAACAATTTAGATGATGAAATTTAGCATTAGCGTAAATGTTTAAAAATGCAATTTCATAATCATTTATTTATTTCGTGTTACTCTGTTCACTGAATTACTTCTTCATTAATTAGAAATAATACGCAATTTTATTATGCAATCCCTATTGTATTTACACACCATGAGTTGATCATTTTTTTTAATGATTTTCATTTAGTTTTAATTTAATTGGTTGGTTTTTTTATCACGAGTTTCAAAGGTTTTGTATTTTTACTCAAAAGTAAGTGAGAATATTTGTATTCTTGAACTTATTAGTTATCAAAATATTGTCACTTATAAGTATTTTTTTATTTATTTAGCATTATTTATTAGTTTGTTTTTGTATCACGTTACGTTTCGCGTTGACATCGTTTCTGGATTTTCCTATCAACAAATCCAGCAGACTATTTCAACGATATCACGACCCTGGTTACCACAAACTCGCCTGATCATTCAAGATTAATGTGGATCTGCATTAATCATGCGCACATTTTCGCGCCTTATTATAGACATCCCGATACACTGCTTCACTTACATACAGGTATATATCGAAAGTCTGCTTATAATGGGTCATTTTGCATCGTTCAATTTTTAATTAAAGCAATTTAACACAGGTAATAAATTTAACTTTTCAAATTGTCTGATTAATTTTGCTCTCTGAATTTCAGTTATCCATGAGTTTCTGTGTAGAGATATAGATACAAGTATATTTTATTAAAATTATTATTTATGTCTCTAACAATCGCATTATTAATTTTCAATTAAATACGATATTTTACAATGCTTGGAAGAAATAAAGAAAATAATATAAAATTATACATTATATAACCACTCAATTAATAAAACAAACTTGTAAATAACTCCATTTCTTAATGCTAGCCTATACAAACTTTGAATTTTCTGCAATAGTCACTAGAATACCTATTATTAAATAAATAAATAAAAAAAATTCTTCAAACTATTCTTCAGCTATAGATAATAAATCTGCAAGCAACATATTCTTCGAATTACAATCATTTTCTCAATAGCACCGGAGTATCAAACCATTAACATTCCGATCCTCCCCGAAGGAAAAAAAATCGCATTGGATCTAATTGAGATTTACGGCGCTAGGATTCTATTTTTCCTGCATACACGGAAATCGCAGCATCAGCCTTGCCTCCGCAGCCGCGGGTTTACTCCAATATTTCACTCTTCTTTTTTTTTTTTGCAAACAGATTGATCGCGAGTTACAAAGAGCTCCGTCAAAAAAAAAAAGAAATAAATAAAGATCAACATCCCGTGAGCTTTAAATAGAGCAGATTACTCTATTAATACTACCGGCATGGCACATTAGCGAGGGCCTCAGAGTCACGCGATCGCTTATCTCGGAGGGTCGACGTGCAAAAAAAAAAAAAAAAAGAAGAACAAGGGGGAAAGGCGAGAGGCCCATTATCGCGGAACTCGTTGATACTTCCTGGGGACCTTCTCGCGCTGTTTGCCATCCGAAAAAACCTTGCGGCTGCAGTCCAAACAGCCGATCGAACGGCGTGTGTGCGCGAAGTAAACACGTGCGTGCACCGCGGTGACTTTTTTTTTTCTCGCTCGTGAAAAAGATAAAGCAGCGGAGGCCGGCGCGATCTGGCCGATAAGAGGTCCCGTGTAAGTGCCGTATTAACCTCGGAGGAATGTCGAGTGCGACGGCCACCGGGTCGTTCTGCCGAGGTACTGTTGACTCGTCGCCGGAGGAGTGTTGTAACGAGCAATGAGCGATGATAAAAATTTCGAAATATTATGACACACGCGTTTGCTTCAGAACGCTTTCCAATCGAATTTTTTCTTTTATTTGCAATGCGTTTTTTATTTGTTTGAGAGGGCGCGAGTGAAAATGCACTGAGAGAAATTATTTGTAGTCAAAATTGGAGTACAGTGGATATGTACTATCTAAAATAAAACAATAAAAAGATTCATCTTTATTATGTCCGGATTTAAGATTTCTTAAGATTTAAAAAGATTCTCGATTAACAAGCACCTAAAAATCAATTTAACATCTTTTCGAGATCATTGATTTAATACAATATTAATATTGGTTTAATACATATAAATTTAAAAATTTTATGTATAAGACCTTATTAAGATAAACACGATCTTTAGAAGATCTTATGTATAGAAATTGAATATATTAAACTAATATTAATATTGTATTGAAATAACGATCGCGACAAGATCTTACATTAATAGTTAGATATTTATTAAAAGAAAACCTTTTTGAATCTTAAAAAATCGTAAATTCGGACATAATAGAGATGAATCTTTTTATCGTCTTATTTTAGTCGAAATTATCTAAATCTGAAAATGTAAATAGTGACATATTTTATGTGAAAAATCATTCACATACTTATCATGTGGAATAAAAAAATAATTACTGTATTTTTGATAAATTTTACCATTGATTATAGTAACTTTTTTAATGTCATAATTATCTGACAGTAATGTCAGACAGTCTTTATTTTCACGGGCTGTATAGTAATTTTTACTACATTTATCACAAATTTTATTATCTACATCTCTCAGAGTGTAGATTCAGTCAAGGTACATTTGAAGATTTTACATTGAATTCGTAGTGATTTTATTTATACCAGATTAATGAGGACTTCAGTCATAAAATGTGAGTACGACAAGGCGATAGAAAGAAGATACCGAACGATTGGGTATCAGGAGGAGATTCGAATAGCTCCGGAGTATTTATTATGGATAACGATAAGCGACAAAAAAATTTTGTCTTTCTTTTATTTGCTTGTTTGTTTAGACTTGGTGTCTGGTCGGAAGTACCGTAAAAATTGTTTGAGACGATCGATTTACCTATCTGAAATGGTTTAGCTTTTGTTTAATGTTTACCAATGTATTTAAAGCGAGAAGAGGCCTGAAACGATTTGCCTGACATTGAGAACTGGGAAAACACTTGCATTTTTCGTTTCTTCTTAATGCGGTTATTACCGCATCGAATGCCTTCTTTATTCACGATATTTATTACAACGATAAGAGAGATCAGTTTGCCCTATAAATAGATATTCCATTAATGGACTTTCCACATAAATCGTTTGAAAATTATATCAATTTCAATTTATTAGTTTTTTTTATCAAGAGGCAAGTTTTTTTTATTATACGTTCGTTTAATATGAATTATTTCAATAAAATTCATTTTCATCAATTTTTAAATATATACTCTCACTTAAAAGTAACCAAGGCATCACGAGTTTAATTTTCTCAACAGCCACAATTTTAATTCCACCAGATTCCATATAAAAAAAGGCTATCGTTCGGATCTTAAGAAACGTAATAAAAATCATTTCCTCGAGCAGCCAACAAATTAAAAGAAATTATTATTATATTGCCAGCCGACCGTAAAAAATTTACACCGATAAAAAAATGCGTGAACTTTTTCCCTCGGCTTCAGAAAATTCCGTTAAACGCTAAAGCAAAGCTTCGAATTTCTCCTCCCCGCGCGCACAGGAAGAACCTTCTCCTCGACCCAAGTCCTTTGCCTCTCGTCCCCCTCAACTTTCGAAGGAGACAGAAATTAACGCTCTCGAGGAGACGTACGAAAAGGCAAAAAAAAAAAAAAGAAAAAAAAAACAGAGCCGCGGGTCCCGCGGGACAGATAAGAAAATCCCCCGGGGGTATGCGTCTGAGGCAGTATTGCATCGCTTGCGCTCTTTAACCGAGTCTTTTGAACTCTCCGGGTCTCCGTCCTTGAGTCGATCATGCGTGCACAATTCGCCCATTTATATACTTGTACCCGGGCTTATGCATGCCTACATGGACGTACACATTCGCGCGGTATGCAGAATCGCGCGAGCGAATCTGCCGTTCCTAAAATAACGCGAGGCGCACGTGTACCTTCTGATAGGAGGTAACGCGCCGCTTTTAACGCACTTCGAGTCGGCGGCACGCGCGAAGGGTTTATTCACTCGTCGCCGCGAGGCATTGTAGGTGAGGGTCGCCCGGTGAGAATGACCGAGTTTGTTTTTCGCTTCTGATTGTTACTGTCAAACAAGTCGCGGGTGAACGACCGTTAGTCAGGGTTTCGAGCGATAACTGTCATGAGTTTTTATAAGGATTTCTTATTAAAGATTCAAATTTCGCGCCATAATGTAGCAGACGAAAAAATAATTTATTTGTTTGTAACAAAGAGTATAAATGAAATATATTGAAAAAACGAAGAGATTCTTGCCCTCCGTTAGGCAACGCTCTATCGTTTTGTATAAAGTTCCAAGTTCTTATAGCAATATCTGATGGAGAAAAGCTTGAATATTCATTATTTTCGTTAATTTACTCGTAATTGGATCAATTTTTATTTATTATTTTCGTTTGCCCGTTCTTAATAAAAAGAAATAAATTCATTACACTGTATACTCGTACAATTTGAATTATCAATTAATTATTACAATATAAACAGCCTAAACGTACTAATTCAATTTTATTGAAAAATTTCTTTTCATTGTATACATTCGGCTTTAATGAAGTACATTCAAGATATTCGCGTTGTGCATCTAATCACGAGCATTGCTTCATAGTTTACTATTCATCGTGATTACGCTTTGTGCCCAGTGTAAAGCCAAGTTTAGATCAATTTAATCTCCGGATATTTTTATCCGAAAGTTCCTGCCGCTGCTATCACTGTTACTCCAGTCAAATAGGATGATTACGCGCTCGTCTCTACTATTTTTAGACGGTAATTGTCGTCGGCGCATGACTACTTGCCTCGGTAATATCGCACGGCGTATGTACGCGCGGAATCTGATTACAGCCAAAACCCGCGCATGTCTCGCATAAATTCATGCAGATGCTGCAAAACGTGATGGCGAGGGCTGTTTACGCTTGCACTGACTGTTACACACATCGCAGCTTCCTCCTGTCGCAGTCCATTGTCTGCTCCCGGAGATGGAATGATATATTGTACGCGTAAATCAAATTGTACTCAGAACTTTCTGGTAGAACTGCATTAGGAATAGGATTCATTGATGCACGGAGAGAAAAGCTTTGCTATAAAGTAGAAAAATTTCTTTTTCGATTTTTGATAGATTTGTATGAGAAATTTTGAAAAGAGCGGTATAGTAAAATGTGGATAGAAATTATTGCAATTTTTTATTTCTACACACCGTGCGCAAAGATGCGACTTTGCGCACGCTCGCTCAAAATCGAGAACAACGATTCGATACTTGTGCGAGGAAATGATTTTGAAATTACTTACTTGCACATGTATCAAAATGTACTCATTCAACGATGTCAGTCTGTGAGGATATTCAGTTAGACTATTGTCCTTTTTAATATTAATCTTCATGTGTAAAAAGTAAAAGATTAAAGAACAAGAATCAAGAATAATCAGCAGTAGAAATGATAATAATTAGAGTCATCTTCTGAGTTTTTAAATAATAAATTGCGAAACAAGAGTATATAAAAGCTCAGAAAAACTAGAGATAGTTTCAAACTTAACTTTTTTACTTCTTTTTTTTTTAGTAAAACAAGATTTCTACTTGAGTTTACATTTTATTTGATTAGATACACTCTACAGAAAATTTCTTTTGCAACAAAGTTTATAAATATAGCTAATTTGATACTTTGCTCTGACTAATAAAAATTATCTCGATATTTCAAAACTTTTCAATAGAAATACATTAGGAATAAAAGAGTACTAAGAGATTTGGAGAGACTGGGAACTCCAGATCATCCGAAAATTTATCGAATAATTTTTTTTAATAAAACAAGATTCACCCTTCTACAAAATTAACATGTTATTGATTAGCTACACTCCACAGAGACTTTCTTGTACAAAAAAAGTTACAAACACATAAACAAATTCGATAATTTCCACTGACAGATAAAAATGACATCCATAATTCATCTTTTCCTCCTCCGTTAGACCGATCATCTATCAGCTATTAACGATGATCATAAAATCACTGCAACAATCTCGAAGCTAATTAGTCTCAGCGCGTATATCCATTAAACAAATTTAATTTGCATGAACTCGGGACGGCAATAATAACCGCAATCCAAAAAAAAAACGTGAAATTCTAAATATATCGCAATATCACCGTATTTCAGGTGTGCAACGCTCAAGGAAATAACCGACGCCTACATGGTCGGCCGCTGCGATCTTGGACCTGGCGAAAACATTGGCAAAAACAGCGGCAAGGCTCCGAGCCGATAATAAATTAACGATGCGTTGCAGTCGGCTTATTTTTTTACAGGCTTAATTCATTAAGATTGGCCGTCTCCCCGTTTTTGCATTAGCCCCCTGATTTATGCTCAGCGATTACAATGTCTCCTCGTATACTTTTAGAGGAAGCTCGAATAAACTTTTTTTCTTGGCAGAGTCTCGGCGGTTATCGTAGAAGCCGATGACAGTGCATGGCGATCGTTCTTCTTGTGGATACAATGCGCTTTCGTTCGTTATCCTCGGGATGATCCGCTGGCAGGCGGAGAAAATTTTTATTTTTAGTTCGCTGTACGAACATATTACTCTCTAAATTCAACTGAAGTAAACTCAAAAGATTACTCTCTAAATGTGAAAATGTGAATAGGGAGATTTAATAAGTGAAGAGCCGTTCACATGCTACGATTTTTCACATAAAATATGTCACTAGTCAGATTTTCTATGTGAATTTCAAATTTTCAGATTTAGAGTGTACTAATCTTTACTCTGAAGTTCAAATTTTATAGTGACAACGTTTTGTTTGTATGCAGTCAAGATTAGTTTGAATATTCTCTACTAATCACTTGTTGACTGTGGACTTGAATAATAGTTAAGTAATTAATGATGCGCTGGGAAGATTATTTTTTATCTAAATTAACTTTACCAAGAATTATATGGAAGCGATGAGTTTGACAAACGTGACACATAGATGTAGAAAATTCTGTAATAATTGAGAATTATTTTTACAAACTTCGACTCGAATTGCTTGTGAAATTATCATACAACATTTTCATAGAAAACATGCGATTTTTCAAATTTAAATTCTATGATAACAATCAATTGGCTGAGTTTAAATAGCTGGACATTTTTTAGAGCGAAAATTGCTTTGAGTATCGTAAGTTGAGTATTAATTATCGAGGGTTTGCGCATGTTTATCGCCATTGTTGTGTTTGTAATTGGGATAAGCACGAGGGTAAACGGTGAGTACATCTCGCGTCGGGATAAGGAAAACCGAGCGCAAATAAAAATGTGTATCGAGCGACTTTTTCAGATTTAAAAATACTCCTCTTGTTTGGAGCAAAAACATCATGTGAGATCATTTAGAGCCGCCGCGGGACAAAGATAAGTGTGATGTAAAAAATTTTTGCTTCGACAGCTTCGCTGGCGGGCAAAGACTTCTGCAAACAGATTTCTTAGAATTTTTTAATAAATTCTTCAAATTTGCAAGGGAAGAACGCAAATATTTACGTTAGCATCTCGCCGCAGCATTACCAGTGCAATAACGAAACTTTTGTGCAAACTTTAATAATTGACGAGCAACTGGAACTCTGCACGTACGCGAAACTAAAAATCCATATTTATTTAAAAAAAAAAGAGATAAACTCTTTCTTTATCCAGGATTATGCGAGAATGTCTTTTAAAATTATGCTTATCGTCGAATATATTTCTCTGTACACTGAGAGAAATGATTTAATGAAATTTATTATAATTGTATTGAATTTATAAAAAAATTATTGTACTATCATTTTGCCAAATAATATTGCGATTTTTACTAAACTTTTAGTGCTAGTCCTGATCCACTTTCCCATCAGTATAATACTTTTTCTACACGCCGTGCGCAAAGATGCGACTTTGCGCACGCTTGCTCAAGTTCGTTTGCGAAAATCGCATCTTGCACACGTTGCGAAGAAAAAAACGGTTTAATACTTGTGCGAGGAAGGGATTTTAACCGTTTGTTATCTCGCACAAAGTTTAAAATCACTTTCCCGCACATGTATCGAAATGCACTATTTCCTGTATATTTATTTATGACAATTTTTATCACACATTTCCATCAACGTAAAACCGAGTAATTAACTAAAGTATCACAAACTTCGGTGAAATTTTATTTCATTTAATGAACCATACAGAATTCGGTAAATACAAAGTGCACTGACGTATGCCGACCACCAATACCAATATTTGAGTACCCCTCAAAAAAGCCAGGCACCAGCTTCCGCTTTTTCTTTCTGCTTCTCTTCTTTTTTTCTTCTGCTTCTCTTCTTTTAAATTTTCAAGAAAAAAATCCACCGAGAGCTCGGCATCGGGAGCATCGCCGAAGGAGTGTTCCAAATGTGCGTCAGAAAAAAAAAATAAAATAAAAAATATTCACGGGTGTACAAGTGCATAGGAGGAGTCAGGGCACGCGATCGATCGCGAGGAGGAGTCTTTTGGCGACGCGACGCATGACTCACAGCAGGCATTCGCATTCTCCGTTACCCGACTACTTCCTCTTTGACTTGTGGCTCGTCATGTGGCGATCATGTGGGCCTTCGCAGAAGCCGCTGCATCGTCTCGCCGAATCCCGACGCCCACGCTCGCTGCCTGCCTCGAGTTATTATCGCCCGGACTAACGCGGAGAGCTAAGACCAGGCTGATGCTTATCTCCTACGGGGAATCAGGGATAGAGGAAAAGCTGTTGGCCGTTGCGCCTTGTTTTACGCGGAAATGAGGCGAAAGTTCGCGGTGAAGTGGTGCAGCTTTTTCTGTTTGAGACTAGATCACATTTATTTATTTATTTATTTAACCAGAGTAATACATCATTACATTACAAATTGTAATTTAGCAGAGGAAAACAAATTCCTGTTCGCTAATTTCATTTCTCTTCGCAATTCCTGTTCGCACATTTCATCTTTTATTTTTTAAATTTGTATAAGTTACTTTAAAGTAGTACTTTAAAGTAGTTTTAGTAAAATAATTTATGGCATTTTGATGTATTCCCACAGGGGACGTGTATTATCCAAATCAATATTGCTTTATTTAAGAAATGAAATTATTTTCCAAATGTCTGCTAATTCACAGTGAAATTGGATACAATAGTGAATAATTAAACTAAAATTGACAGGAATTATATTTGATTTCGAAGTAATTATTTTTTAGAACTTTTCACGTGCGTTCAGCGTCATTAAAAATAGCCTTTCGTTTAAATAACTGTAATTTGACTCACATTTCCTTCTTGTAATTGTAAAACGAGTCCGTTGTGTTTAGCGTGAAAAGAGGTTCTGAATTTTACTAAGTGTTTAACACCGGTAGGACAAATTTGTCAAAAAGGTTTTTCATTCTCTTCCAGGATAAAAAAATATGAGATCAATTAAAGATGGAAATGTGATTTATCAAAATTATGACACTTTTTAATATATTTTAAGATGAAAAGCCTTTTACAAATACTAGAAGATTTTGAGATCTTTTTAAGATGTCAATATTTTAAATTTTTAGTTAGAAACAATTGCGTGTTATTACACGTGACATTGACAAAAGCAAATATTGCGATAAGAAAAAGTTAGAGCATTTAGTTATGCATAATCATAATTACATTCTTATTAAGTGCAAAATCGCCAATGCTTGATTATATTTCCTTATTTTTAAATTTTAGTATGGTTAGAAAATTGACAAATACTTCATCGGTG
The DNA here is from genome assembly GCA_018906775.1 of Sycophila sp. Sp_5. Lineage (NCBI taxonomy): Eukaryota > Metazoa > Arthropoda > Insecta > Hymenoptera > Eurytomidae > Sycophila > Sycophila sp. Sp_5. The sequence continues at coordinate 3,029,618 of JACCID010000018.1, forward strand.
AAAATACGCGTTTTCTTTAGACATAGATTTTCTATAAAAATCAAACTCAAGTAACAATCGAAGATAAAACCATCAATTAGTATATTTTATTTTGTAATTTAAGAAAATAAACGGTCAAATTGAGTTTCGTAAAATGATCAGGAGAAAAGTTGCATTGCAAAATTTGCCTTACTTACTCATTGTCATCAGTACTTTGGTTGAAACAAAACTTATTCACACAAATAGTGACATTCCAATTGCGGGAGGTCGTTCAATCGCAGAATGCATTAGTGGAAATCGACCCGAATATTGGGATTCAAATCGACATACAACAACGGTAAATTATATACTTCTTACTAATATTTTCAATTAATGTTATTGAAAAAAAAAGAAATATAAATTAAATATTTTCCACTTGCTGTACTTTATGTTTAATTTTGACTGCTGATTAGTTGAAGTCGAATCATATAGATTTATTTTATTAGCTACTTATTTAGAAGTTATGTTATCTAAAAATTAACTTGCATAATTATACTGAAATTAGATAAATAAAAAAATGTATTGTACACTGTATTGCACAAATTCTATATAAGTGCAAAGTAGCTATGATATTAACAGGTAGCATAAATAATTTTCATATTGCGATACAATCCCAATTCTGCAATTCGAAATTTTTTACGAGTACGATTTATTTAATTACTAATAAATTATTCGTCAGACTGAATTAGCCAGAAAATTAGGATATAAAGCTGAGGATCACGTCATTATTACTGAAGATGGTTATATATTAACGTTACATCGAATCACAGGATCCGACGGAGCTCCTCCGGTCCTTTTGCAACACGGACTATTTGGCAGTTCCTTTAATTTTGTCTCCCTAAACAATGGGTCATTAGGTAAAAAAAAAGATAATAATTTTTTATTAATTTATAAACTTCCATATCTTATACTGTATGTTCAAACTATTAAAGTTGTACACTGAGAAACAAATTTGGTAATTTTCAGTAGCATTTCCTTCAATAGTACTTTTTAAATATTTCTTTAAATCAACTAATCATATTGTTGAAACTGCTAATTTATTTCGAAACAATAAGTTCAATTAGTTTCAAAGAAAATAAGTATACTATTGAAGTAAATATTTACTGAAAATTTCTAAATTAGTCTCGCAGTATATTATTTTATCATTATATAGAACTTAAATTTATTTAAAATTACAGCTTTCATGTTGGTAGATAATGGTTACGACGTGTGGCTTGGTAATATCCGAGGTACTACGTATTCTAGGTGCCACACTCGCTATACTATAGCTGACAAAGCATATTGGAATTTTAGGTAACAATATCATTGTCATAAAAATACAAAAATGGATTACAATCATAATTATTTCGAATTTTTATAATTCACTTAGCTTGCACGAAGTGGGAATCTTCGATTTACCTGCCGAAATTACGTACATTACAAATATTACCAAACAAGATGTAATTTACGTAGGTCATTCAATGGGAACAACAGTTTCTTACATAATGGCAATTGAAAAACCTGATATAGCATCAAAAGTTAAAGTATTATTTAGTCTAGCACCGGTTGCTTATACCTATTCCGGTAAAGATTTATTCCGATTATTGGTGCCGTTTATTCGAATTATTGAGGTAAAACTTTCCCCTTAAATATCATCCATAACAAGTCTCCATCGGTTTAACAATTTTACAACTCGTACTATATTTTAGAGATTTGCAAAACTGACGAGAGGAGAGTTTGTGATACCTAGAACTACTATGAGGTATATGTGCACTTTAACAATGATGCAGAAAAAAATATGTGCAACAGCATCATTCTTTTTATATGGATTTAACTATGAACAATTTCCTTATGTAAATAACAATTACCAAAACATCAAAGAATAATCCACACAGAGAGAAAAAAATTACTTCTTCGTTATTAAAATAGTAAATTTTGCTATTAAAGTAGTAACTTTTGGCTTAGAAGAATGATAACGAAAATTTTATAACTTTTGTTATAAAAAGTATTATTTTTATAATAATAAAAGTTGTAATAATAACAATATTTGTAATTGACAATTTTTACTAGGTTTTTTCTCTCCGTGCATGTAATTGCTGAAATGTTAATTAATTGTTATAACTGTTATTATTAATTTTAGTCTCGTCTCGCAACAATTATAGACCACTTTTCTAATCTACCATATAAAGTCGGAATTCATTATGTACTAGAAAGAGTTACTGGCAGATTTATGCGATACGATTATGGAAAAACTGAAAATCTGAAGGTGTACAATAGCACTAAAGCGCCAAGCTATAATATATCAAAAATCAATGTCCCAGTCGGTATTTTTTGGTCTAAAAATGATTATATGGCTCCTCCAGCGGTGAGTTAATCCAATTGCATAATGTTTACATTTTTTATATTTTTAATTTAATTGTTTTATATTAATTTGTAATCATTTTACTTTTATTTAGGATGTGCTGCATTTCTATGAGCAAGTACCAAATAAAATTTTGAATTATACAATAAAGAGCTCGAGATTTAATCACATAGATTTTGTTTTCGCAAAAGATGCACCGAAATATGTATACGCGAAATTGTTGTCTATAATGGAAGATTACAGATAATATTTTTTGTTTATATCGCTTAAAATTAATTTAATTTATATTTAAAGAAATATATTTATTATGTATCCTTAATTGAACTGGGTAAATCAGACATCACCCTCCTTCTTTTTTCTTATGTTTTATGCAGTACTTTGTATTCCAGATATAAAAACGCAATTTTTACAATTTTATTTATTTTTAATGAAAAAGTTTAATGCTACTACAGTTGGATGCTTAAGTCTTTACTTTATTTCTGTCTCTATCCTCTTTTCCTATCGTACATTTCTTCAAATCAAATATCTAATTAGCACAAATTAAAAACATTTCCGCGTCATTCCTTTGATGACAAAAGTTGCGTAGCTTTCATCACTGACTGTGAATAATTAATTTACGACTCCATCATGCTATAATCAGCACACCAAGTACTTTTTCAGCAAACTTTTTATTAAACATTCACACGAATGTCTCGCCTCGTCGAGACAAAAAATAAACTTGCATTCAAATATGGCCATATAAACCTCCTTAGAATCATAAAAACGACGTCGCGACATACGAGACCGGATTGATGTATATACACGCGTAAATTCGTCGACCCTCTGAATTCCGCTGAAAGGAGTACGCTAAATTGAAAAATGAAACGGTGAAGCTCCCATCTCAAGCAGCAGGTAAGTAAAAGCCCGTCCCAGCCGATGAGTAAGGTTTTCCCTCTTTTGTACGAACGCTAACGGCGTCTTCCACGAAGCGGCTCCCTCCCACAAAGTGCGGCGAAGACCTTCGGACAGCCTAGGCGTCTCTTCTCTTGTACTTCTCTTTGTTCCTGATCCGGTTTATACGGGAGAACGCGTGGAGTTCTCTGGGAAGTGTTTTTCGAGGCGGCCATTGAATTTTGAAATTTTTGTGGAAAAAAAGCGAGGGAGCGCATGCGCTTCCTTTTTTTTTGACGCGTCGCGCGGGGGTTAATTATTATTCATGAATTTTTGAAGGAAAAAAAAAGGAAGAAAATAATGAGTGCTTTTTGAATTATAAGCGCGTGAGTTTGCTGAGGCAGCGGCGAAACAAAGAAATCGATTTGTTTTGTTTCCACTGGGGCTTTGTTCTTTTGAGAAGGAGGCACGCGGCTGCATGCGTGCGGATTTAAATATTCCACTGTTTTACATTATTATTGACGGGAAAAAAGTGGGGCGTTATTTGACTCGATCTTGCGACTGGGATTCACTTGCTGGAGTAAAAAGGTTAATATAGTGTCTTGATTTGATTTTAAAGCGTTTATGTCCATTGGAACATTGACACGTGGAAGTAGTAGTCATTGTATCGACCGGCATCGCAAAAAGCCGGCGATTAATATGCGAGACTTAATGCCACTTTTTTGCTCGCTTATTCTTAGACTATGCGTATTGGAGTATCGGAGACAATGTGTCCATTTTTATTGCTTATTGTTCGACCGGTCGTTTCATTTTGCGGACTATAGAAAGAGAAAAAATTATTTTACTTTTACTTTGACGTGCGAATGAATTTAAGATGAAGAATTCATTAGACGCTTTATCAGTGAATTTTATGGATTTTATTATTAATATTTGTAGGACGCAGGGAAATAGTTTTTTTTTATTTGAGAGAAATAAATTTAGTTATAATTACTTGAACTGCTTGAAGTATACGACATGATAACAATATGCTATCTGTATTGTTTATTGTAGTGCAGCGAATATTTCATATTATCTGTAGATATAAAAAAATGTCAATTTATTTTTAATGTTTATAACGATTTCGTTAAAAAAACTTTATGAAATATATTTTATTTTATTTTATTTTTAAATAAATCATTTGTGTATCGTATAATTCAGTTAATTTATAACTTTTTTATATTTATTTATGCTCCGAGAATTTCATAAAGAAATTAAATTATTTATTGCATACGTAGAACCTGCATTTTCAGCTCCGATATAGAAGGCTTGTCAACGCTGTACAAAATGCTTTTAAAAGCTAATTAATTGAATTATACTGAAATACAATTAAGCGGCTATATTTCACGACCTAATTGAATCCAATATTTTAAAAATAGAACCGACGATTTTCTTTTGGACAGACCTTTTTTTTCGTCTCTATGGAAAATAACGAAACTAACAGCGAATCGGTCGTAATAGGAAGTGCGAGTTACAGTTCGATACCGCAGGTATACATAAATAAGTCCTATAAAAAAAAAAAAGCAGTGACAGAGCGTAACGTTATACCGAAATCATTTGGCATTGTAGAGAAGAACTGACATTACGCGTGTACTAATCATTGTCCCTGCTGTTTTTGTCTATTCAAACTTACGTCATAGTGTCCAATTTCCCGTGCGGGCAATGTATAATGCTTGGGTGCTTTAACGGTCAAAGGCTCGCAGCATGCCTCTTGCGTAATGTTCACTTAGCGTAAATTTTTTCAATCTTTTACGGTGGCTAATTTGAGAAAAATGATAAGTCAGATATAAGTATGTATTGTTCTAGTTTTTTTTTTTTGAAGAAGAAGCATTATTTTTATATAAAAATTTAGTTTTACGGCGAGAAAAAATTGTACGAAAAAGGTATTTCAATGCAATTCTAAAAGATAAGACGACAGTGGCTCTTTGTTTTTGTAAAATTTAGTAATCAGGAGGAAAGTGGAACACGAATTTTTTGAAACTTTATTTTATGTGTATTTTTTTTTGTTTTATACATAAAGCCGTGTATCATTAATTTGATCTTACCGATTTTCATTTAGAATACATTGTGCATTAAAAGGTATTTAACTTCACATTTATGATAATTAACCATCATGTAAAGTTTCATAGTGATTAGTACGTCAAATCCTCTCCAAAAAGTGCAATAAAATCCTTGTATATTTTAACAAAAACAAACAATAATAAATTGAAGAAAAAAAACGTTATATAAATTATTTTATTTTTGTAAATAAGAAATCTGTATTTTACCTCTTTCTCCTTAATTATTAAAATGTTCCTTAAGAATTAAATGATGAGAATTTTTCCTATAAGCGATGGGATCGTTCGCTATATGGCCGTTATCGCGCCATTCATCGAGGCCGCGGCTTCGGTATAAGCAGCAAAAATTATCCCAAGAGACGCGATGAAATGAATGAGCGGCGATAAAATCCAACTGTGATTCGAAAGAGGAAAAATGTCTGGTCACTTCACAAGTAATCCTTTTTACACAAGATCCGGTCAATTAACGAAGAAGGAAGCTGCGATTTATTTTGAAACAATATAATTATCCATAGAACTATCGATTGCCTCGAAGAAACGTTGATACAAAAATCAGCGGTGCGCATGTGCAATCTGGCGCAGACGCAGGAAGTGAGATATTGCAAAATAGAGTGAAAAAGTTGAAGATGATGCGAAATGAGGAAATTAGAGTGCTGTCACGACGAGAGAAATTGAGGCGAGATAAGGAGCAACAAAGCGAGATGAATGAAAACGGATGAAGTCATGAATGTATATGCAGTACGTACACTGGAAAAAAATTTGTTAATCTTAAGAAAATGATTTACTTCAATAGTACTTATTAAATGTTTCTTTGACTCAAGTATTGATTTTATTAAAACTTAATGAATTTATTTGCTTCTAAATCAATTTAGTAGTTTTAAAAAAATAGTACTATTGAAATAAATGTTTGCTTAAAATTAACAAATTTTTCTCTCAGTGTACATGTCGTATATATATGTATACATGCAGCAGTGTAAAATGGAAAATCGGAGAAAAAAATCTCGCGACGATAGTGCGATAAAGCGGCCATATTTCTGTAGATTTACGCGCGCGGTGGGATATGAAAGGAGAGAGTTTTATATGAAATATTATCGAGCGGTATTTACGACTGGTATTGTTTCAAGGTTTCAAATAATTGGGAATTGCGCAGATGGTAAGCAAAATTTATCACTCGACGATTTATTTCATTTACGTTCGCGCTTTTAAGTTGAAAAAGTGTACGTTTAAAAGGATTTCGATAAGACGAGATCATATCGATAATAAAAGTTTTCTTTTCTATTGAACTTCCGAGAACGAAAATAATGACCTTACTGTCGCTATGCGTATTGTGATTACTCAATTATTTCAATTTTATTTTGAAATGTTTTATCAATTTATTATTTTCAAATCAGTGATATGACTTGTACAATAACAAGAGATAAATTCCTTTTTATTAAAAAAATTCTCTCAGTGTAGAACTTCCATAGCAAGAATTTCTCTTTATATAGTAAAATTTCTACATACATAGTAATTTTTCGTATTTTTTACAGTAAAAATCGTCATAGATTTAGTATTTCTTATTTCTCTGCGTGTAGGGTAGTACGAACGTGAGAAAAATCCTTACAGATGTGAGATAAAGCCGGAGATGAAATCAAAGACCGAAAATAAGTATCCAAGTTGTATTTCCTTCCACGTGTGCGAGTCTTAGCCCTTCACCCTCAGTGCCGCGTGTGCAACAACTTATCGAGTCCAACCCTCTTGCGTCATCGTAAGACGACCCTGATTGACGTGTTAGATCCCGCAAAATTGCCTTTGGCCAACACGTGGAAAATCTCTGACAGATTTGCTTAGGGCTGTAATAGAGGTAAAAGCGTCGCGTGGGTGGAGCAATGGGAGCGACGATTGAACTTCCCACGCGACTTCTGTAATTTTGTTACACTTTGTTTAATTCGGTTAATTTATTGTTAATTAAACTTATCTCGTGGAAAATTTTGTTGTCTGCAATTAACTATTGATCGCATTGCAATGCTTCTATTTAAATCGTTCAAACACGTGTAAAAAATTAAACAATTTGTAACATTTTAAGATTCAATAGACCACGAATTTACAATAAGCGCGTCAGATTTACTGGTGACGATCGTTAAATTCTAAAGTTTATTTCTCCAAAATACGAACTACTAAATGTTTCGTTAAATAGCCACTTAAATGAATTATTCGTGACTTCTCAAGGCAATCACAGCTCTCAGAGTTTAGCCACGTGTAAAAATATTTTCCCAACTTGCAGACAGTGCCGTGCGTCTAGAATCGGCAATTTTCAATTGCACGTGGATGACCAACGCCACGTGCGGCCATTTTTAGTCCGCCGGCGGCAGGGTAAAAAAAACATCATAAAACACCCGCATGTGCGGTGGATGGACAATTTTTCCCGCTGGCGTGTCGCGTGCAGTACCCGACCGTAGGAACTTATTACCGAAGTAATAAAGGGTCTGGAACTGTAATTGAAGCTGATCAACAACCGATGTTTGATGCATAGGACGTGGTGTATGTCAGGCTTGTAAAAAATGCTGCTGAAGTATTTTATTCAATTATATATATAAATAAAAAAATACTTTTACTTATTTTATTTTAATTACTGATTGTGTAACACAATAAACAAGAAAACATAATTTATTTTATTGAAAAAGCTAGAATAAGCTCAGTTCTATTTTATTAAAAAAAATGTGTTTGTAAAAATAAAGTACAGTGTATAAATATAAAAGGTATAATTTATATGCAAATTGAATTAGAAAAATGTATTAAATCAAATCGAAGTCTTTAAATAATTAAATTATATAAATCGGAAGCTACGATAAAAATAAATATTTATATAAAAAAAAAATAAAAATAAAATCCTACGATGGAACCCGCGCGTTAAGCTCGAAATAAATTCAAGAGTCGAGCTTAAAAAATGAGAAAATACAGACGGGTATTTATTTGTCAAAAAATACGGGTTAATCACTGACGTACGTACTTTGAAATACGCACTCAACTATTACTACACTTTTTTCTCGTACGCCACTCGAGCGCTCGGTTTATCCTTTTAATAAATTAGTCTTATAATAACGCGCTAATGCCCAGAACAAATTGACGAGCCACCGCATGTGACTCTCTTCTTTCTCTCTCGAGAAACTGCGAAAGGCGTCGGCAAGCTGTGAATTGCCAAAAAAATCGGCGTAAAAAAAGACGCGAGCGAAAATTGAAGGCGACGATCAATTTTTTAATGAATTTTATGGAAGCTTTAATAAAAGAATGCGGATGGCTGCGCGCCGTCGACATTTATAGTAACATTGACATTTATTTTATTCGTTCGCTTATGAAACGTTCGTTGTTCCCGAGATAAATAATGCTATTTTAAGTGCACTTATCTTGCTGCATTGCATCTACGGGATGATAGTGTCAAGTGAGCTTAAGAGAATATTTAGTGAATTTTTAATTGACGTTAAGTTTAAAAAAAAAAAGACGAATTATCGATCGTTAATGTACTACAATGTCAAAGTAATAATCTCAAATCGATTTTGCAATTATGTCTACTCGCTGTCAGATAGGATTGGTAAAAAGTATCGGAATAAAAAATAATAAAAAAAAATTGTAACGATTATGTAACATTTTTTTTCGCAGTTGCCTCGAGAATTAAAAATTTAACTAATTTTGACGCTATACTATCTTTTATATAGATAAAGTAGGCATGCGCAAATATTGAGAATTACGATTTATATATTGTTTACGGGTCAGATTTTAGATATACTATAAAAATATTGAATTTAAGATACAAAAGTCTTTTTTGCCTCCGATAATTCAATGTTAATGGGCGATTTTCTTATTTGCTGCGGTCTTACATCACTGGTCAAAGATTAGTGTTTTTCTAGCTTTTGAATACTTCCATTCTCCTTTGATACTTACAAAGATCAGCTGAATATTTTTCACAGACTTATGAAATATTAATCATCTTATTATTGCCTTGGTTTATTCTTTATCTATTCGTCATTTGATTAGTTCTGAATATTTTGAACTTTATAATAACATTTAGAGTCTCGGCGTATATAATTTTGCTAGAAAAAAGTCTGCATTATTTTGCTAGAAAAAAAGAATAAAATTTTTCGCTTAATCAGCCGACGATTTAAAGAAAAGCGTAATAAAAAGCCGCGCTGAGTTCATCGAGGATGTAACTTTGAGTCATCCATGATTAAACAGTTTTTGGTAACGGACCACTGGAAACGGATCTGGGTTCGGAAACCGAAAAAAAGATGAATAAATCTCGCGATAAATTAATCCGTCATAAAAGAGCGAAAAGTATCCCGATGACTCACGGCCGATCGATCGCGACGGCATACCAGAACGCATCGTCGACTCATTGTCCGCCGGACCAGGGCAACCAGAACCGGTTGTCTCTGGAAGGAAACGGCGTTGTTCCACCAACGGTGCTGATAAAAAGGATGTGATCCGGCGCGTAGGTGTTTACGCGAACGCGTGAGAAAGCACCGACTCCGATCGAAAGTGATGATGACTGTATTCTTTCGACGACTTCCGGATCGATTTCCAAAGAATTTAAAAAAAAAAAAAGTAGAGTAAGAACGTGGTTTTAAATATTAATGCTTTATGCAAACACTTATGAGATTTAAAATTGTCGATTAGAACTTTTCTGAGTGGCTGAAAATTGAAAGGATCTTCCCCATGAAAAAATCGGTATCGATTTTCATCGCTGATGTCCGATTACAATCGGTCATCGTTTTTAAAGGAGTCTCGGCCAGTCGAAGTGCTAAGTGTTCAGGCATTCCAGAAAAAAACATTTTTAGCCATCTCTGGTCACGCGTTGGCTGTGCTCTCGTGAACGTCACAGTTCTCGTGATAAGTCACGTGCTTGAGTCTCGACAAAGTGCCGATCACACGTGCACATACCTCAGTTTTTGAGGGTTGCTCTCCGACAATTGTAAGCGTGCGCAGCACTTCACAATTACGTGCATCGTCGACCGATTTCACACCTACCTCGATTGCGATTGAACCGATCGATCTTAATTTACAAAACCTCATCTTTTAAGATCATACCGATCGCAAGCTCTTTAAGACAGTATCAATCGAAATTTTTAAGGTTGTATCGATCGCAAATTTTGAGACTGCATCGATGGAAATTTTTAAGATTGATCGTAAGTATTTTTTAAGACCATAGGGGTCGAAATTTTTTAAAGTCATACCGATCACAAGCTTTTTAAGACTGTTTTAATTGAAATTTTTAAAGTTATACCGATCGTAAATTTAATAAAGACTGCATCGATCGCAGTTTTTAAGATCATACCGACCGTAAGTTTAGTTAAGACTGTACCCAGCGAAATTTTTAAACTCAATCGTATTATTTTTTTGTTAAACAAGAATTATATACATTGAGTGCTCAACGGCGTGGAGCCAAAGCGACTCAGAAGCAGAATCCAGCTGGCCATCGTAAATCCGTTGATTCGAGATTTATACTCCGTTTGTTTACTCGGGTTTAGTGGATGGGGATTGCAAACGGCCGCAAAAATATCTCGATGACTCAAGTGGCCAATATATATATATATATATATATATACGAGTCCATCGCTCTCTTCGCGGCTTCAAGAAAAGTATACGCCTAAGCGCGTGCCGCGGATGAGACACGAGACCGCGTGGCTGCGCCGAAGATTATTTTTCTTTCTTCTTCGCGAGCGCACTCCAGCGAAAATGTACATATTTGATAAGCCGCCGAGGAAATAACTTTCAAGGGTACGCTTCATGAGAGTCAGCGATTATTCAAGGACCCTCGTTCTGGCTGGATTAATCGTAAATTTTTTTTTCCAGGTCTGCGTTTAACGCGGATTGATTCCAGGTAGAATTTTGAGCGCTAAAATGTATTTACGTTTGTAGACGCGGTCAGATTATCGTGGAAAAGAACAGTTACGCAGTGTCCTTGTTAATCCACTTAATTTTTTATCAATTCGAATTTACATAAAATTTATTTTTAGTCTACAGCAGTAACGTTGTTAGAGAAACACACCTTTATTGTTATTTTTAATGTACATTTCGATCGTTATTAGTGTATTCAATAATTTAATCATTTATTACAAAATCCTCATCAAATGTTATATTACCTTTTCTTTAAAGAAAAAAAAAAACGATGACAGGATGTTAAAACGAAGTATTTTAAAAAGAAATTTGATTGCTTAAAGAATATTTAAAATTTCAGATTAAATGGCACTAAAATTTAAACTGCTTCAACGCGCATAACGCAAAAAGTTTATGTTTAATTTTCTTAATAACAGATTATTAAAAATATTAAATTTTTTAATCTTCCAATTATTTTCTTATTTACTTTAAATGCACAATTGTGTAAATAAAAAGTAAATGCCGCAGTGCCTCGTTTTCTAATCTCCAAATTTTTAAAAACAGTGCGATCAGCGCGAATTTTCTATACTATATGAAAAGCATCGAGTGCAATAAAAAAAAAATTTAAACTTACAAAAAATGACCAAAAAATTGAAAAAAAAAAAACAGAGGACTCGGATAGCCTCTTAAAATTCGGCATCGCATGTCCCGCCATAAAAAAAGCAAGAGAATCACGTGCCTTCCTCCATCGCCTGCTTACCTATCGCCTCCCCCCCTCCACTGACATTTCGCGTACATCAACCAGTCAAAGTGCGCCGGTGAGCGTTTTCGCCTCCCGAGAAGGACACGTGCCCGGAAGGTTCATCGCACCTCCGCAATTTCGCTCATTGTCGGGGCTCCCAGGATCATCGGCCCCCATCGCGCACGCCCCGCTGCAACTACATAGGCACTTTTTCGTATAGGCGATTCCCCGCACGTGTTGCCTCTCTCGCGGGAATAAATCCAGCCTCGTGCTTGCGGGCATGACTCCGCCCGCCCGGGGATGTAATCTCGAGCTGTTTAACTCGACGCGACAGTCGCAATCGCGTATAAAGAAAAACAGGATGGGCCCTTACTCTCCTTAATCCGCGTGCCTCGTATTTGTCTCGTCGAATGGAGATGCTCGATCGAATCGTATCGCACGTTTTTCTTAGTTTGTGTATATAATTTGCGGCGTCGATGTTTTGCTGTTCCTTTTTTTTTATACACAACGGATGTCGAAGAAAAACAAAAGAAAAAAAATATTCAATGAGCGTGTAGCTTGAAGGTGTATTTACTAAATTAAAAAAAAAATCGAAGAAACGCGTTGGGTAAAGAATTAATTATCTTTCGTGAAGTTCGATATGTTGAGGGGATTATTAGAAAGATGGTACTCTTACACTGAGAGAAATACATATTAATAGAATTCTAAATTATAATTTTTCTAGAATTGTAGATACATATTGTAGATACTAGAATTCTATAGTAATATTTACTATTTACAATTTTAGTATAATTTATAATACAGAATCGAAATTCTAGTAATATTTACTATTTACAATTTTAGTAAAATTTGTAATACAGAATAGGAATTTTAGTAATATTTAAATTTATAATACAGAATAGGAATTCTAGTAATTTTTACTATTTACAATTCTAGTAAAATTTATAACACAGAATAGTGATTTTTTCACTAAATGCAGTCTGTGGCTTCAATAATAGACTGGATAATAATTTTTCCAAAACATTTCTCTGAGTGTATACACAGGAAGACAAGTACTCGCGATATTCCGATAATTTTCCTTCTTTATATACATCTGCGTTCGAATCGGGCGCCTGTATAACGGCGCCGTTAATATTGTGTCTAGCCGGTGTTGCTCCACAGGCACCACGATGTGAGGTCCAATGGAATACTGCGATATCCATCGATGGAATTCAAAGGTATAATTTCATTTTCATTTACAAGTCCACTGTCAATGCGAGGAGATTAAGCCTCAGGGTAACTGAACACTGATTACAAGCCATAATAGTGAATCACAAATAGAAATACACCTGATGCCGATATCAAAGTCGCAATGACGAGCCGATCATTGGAATAATGTAAATCCGTTTTAATTTTACAACTTTAAATAATCCAAAGGGGGGAAGGAAATCGCCACTCTTGTCACGGGTTTCTTCGGATTTAAACGCATTTGTTTTCTTCCTCATTTTTTACGAGACTTCCTAGAAGCATAAAATGATAATAGCCTCAGTCTATTTGGATCTGGAGATAACGCCACGCAAAACGCTAAATCAAACTTAAAAGCGCGCGCGCGCATATTAAAAGCGTAAATGGCAATTTCCTAGTAGCATACGACTGTCTTCGCCGTGAAAATCTTTAAGTTTTTACGATCGCGATTTAAGTTCGCTGATCGAATGAAATTATTACATCTATCCTTCGCGAGGCAACGGACATCAGCAGCGATCTCGGTAATAGGCTCGCATTCCCCACTGGGACAATTGCCAAAGCCGATGTGCGCTTCCGTACACACCCACATAAAGTGCCAGCGGAATTTATTCGTTACAGTGAATTATCTCAAGAAGCTAAAATTACTCAACGGAAAAACTATAGGTGCTCCTGTCGCAGAGTATAAATATCGCGCGGATAGCTTTATTAAGCCCCGAGTGTGCTTTGTCATTGCCGCGGAAAAAAAAATTGTACACGTTGAGATCTCAAATGCTATGCGCTTCGGGTGAACATAAAGAAATATTTGAATCTCAAATCGTGTTACTTTATCGAGTTGTAATTAAAGTGCACACGATTGCTGTCACTGCGGACACCTTAGTGCACGGAGCGTTTGAAAAAAAAAAATTGATATCGCGATGCTCATGAATAAAACCAGTAACTCACGTCAGTCAGAGTCGGCGAGATGGAAATACAAGTGTAGAACGCCAAGATTTCGTCGAAACTGTACAGACGGCAGACTCTGCAATTCAAATTCTACGCGATGATTTCTTATTCAGATTTTGCTCCAGTCAGCTGTGAAAAAGTTTGATTCGCTTAAAAACGAAAAAAAAACAAAACGAGTCCGATAATTAGCTTTGGACTTTACATAAAAAAAAAAGAATGACTACTGTTACAATGTTTCTTTTTGCTCGCTTCGTAAAATTTATTTTACTTGATGATTTAGCGCCTCTCCGGCCACATTAAATGATTATGCTTGTGATTCACTTGAAACATTTGAGCGTGGAACACGCTGAATATAAAACATCTCGTAAAACCAAGAGATATGTTTTTTTGCAAATATTTCTTCTCTTAATTATCTCGCGATTTTCTCTGGATATCAAATGTACTTGTGCTGTTGTTTTTTTATTGGCAAGTCATCACAAGCACTTCCTTCATGATGTGTTGCATTTTTTTTTTTAATTAATTGAATACTATAGCCGCTAGAGTACAATTCTTTAATCGGAAAATAGAAAGAAGGCTGAATCGTAATTTATTGCAAAAAAACTTTTGTTTTTTATATAGGATTCAATTAAATCTCTTGTAGATTTCGATTGTTTATCTTATACGTCAAAATTTACCGTTTTTTTTCTTCACTCACAAAAATTTAATCTAATTGGTAAAAGAATCCACAGAAAATTATTACAAAATCAACTTATTTATGTTGTCTATAAGCGGACCATCATTTATAATTAATTTGCTAAAACGTAAACGATTTCTTCTTCAAATAAATAGATTGTCTTCTTCGAATGTTTACACTGCATGATAAATTCTTTCATTTACTGTGCCATTTAATATCATAATAATTAAAAAGAATTAATTGAATAAATGAAAGAGTCTCTAATACGCAGAAAAATATGAACAATTAACATAATTATCATAAAATTCAGAGAATTCTACCTCTAGTAAATTTATTGAGAATTATACTGAAGCAGTATATATTTTTCAATTTAATAAATACATTTTAAAATTAAGTATATGGTTTTTTTCTATACTAAGATAAAGAATTCATATTTGTGAGTGTTCCTTTACTTCAAATCGTCACTTATGCAAATAAACGGTAACTCTATCTGCCGTTAAAAATACCCCACAGCAATTGAAAAAAAAGTTTTAAATAAAATTATGTTAAATCGACGTGCCCGTACGAGTGTACTTCGTCTCAAGGCAAATCAAAAGCTCGCGAGAGCCAACGCACGTTTCCCCGGTCGTCGGCACGTGCGGACGTCGCCAATCGAGCCCGCGATATACTTACGAGCATGTATCACTTATCACTGTAACGAGCGTAGACTTTCCCGTCAGCTAAAATGGTTCATCCTCGATTTCGAATTTTTTGCGACTTTGGAGCACATGAAAAATTTAAATAGCAATATTAGTTTGACCTCTTGACCTGAGTAATAAAAAAAAAGTGCATAATACATTTATCCCTTGCACGTGTATATGAGTTAACGAGGGTATGCCATTAGCAACAAATGAGGGATATACATGTGTGCAGCAGATTTCAAAACGAGATGGTAAATGCATCTTGTCAGGCAGGACTGCTGGTTTGTGTGTTAATTATGAAGATAAAATAAGATTATAAATGAGAGTCGTAATTGAGATAATCGTGACACTCCTTTACAATGAGACTGCACATAAAGGAATTGCAATTCACTGTAGTATGTGCGCATTAGAATTAAAAATAGTTTAGTAAAATTCAGATATTAAAATATTTAATGAATATAATTCTCGCTAAATCTAAAAATTTTTAATTCACTTAAAAAAACCTGGACAAATAAAAAATAGTGACAAATTTTACGTGAAAAATCATTTCAAGTTAATTACACATTTTCACATTTATAGGGTATACTAATAATTACATTACTTCAAAGTAATTTGTTTAACTGGAGTTGAATTAATCACACTATTTTATGATTTTTTAAACGCGTAATTATATTATATTTGATTGTGTAGTTTTTAGGCCTTATTACTATTATGATGATTATTATTATTTTTGTTATTATTATTATTATGAATAGAAAAAAAAATCCATTGCTTGAAGGAAGCCTCACAATAATTTGTATATCTATTTGAAATGTAAAACGCGTCTGTTTATGTTATGCGCACTGAATAATGAAGGGTCAGATTCCGCTGTAAAATCATACCTTTCGATTTTACAAACATCCGCGAATCATGTACTGAAATTGCTTTAAAAAGAAAACTGCTTTGTCGTTACTCGCTGACTTCGTTCATCCGATATTTAACTTTTTTTTCTTAGGTATATTAAATTTAGCGAAACTTCTTAATTTCCAACACTCAATCAAATAATATTATAACCGAAGGAGAAATTGTTTATGCAATTTCTTAAGTAAACTACATTAACAGTTTTTTTTTTCTCAACGGAATTTGATTAAGTATAACTTGCTAATACCCGAGAATTATATAAAATTGATTTCTTATAGTTATTTAACGCGCGATGACTTAATCCGCTTTAAAGTACATCTTTTCCAACGCTTTGCAGTTTTCTGATCATTTTAGCCTATATTAAGCGAAAAAAGGTGTATAAAAAAATATTGAGAAATATTTTTCAAAAAGTTCTTTATGAAAAAAAAAGCGAACGGTAAGCACGAGGAACGAACGAGGCGCCCGCATGAAATTTTTTTCCCACGAGTGATACATATAGTATCGGTATAAATGTCCAAGGTGAGAAGGAATATACGCGAAATGACGTTCTTATCGCTCGCAGCAAAAGAATCCAAGGGGAATCGCGGATACAGTCCCGACGCGTGGGAAATTGCCACCTCCGCGTCGGGCAACTTTTTCAATAAATGAAGTTTGGATGAGCGCAGTGGAAGGTGATGCGAAAAAAAAAACGAGCGAAAAAAGTGGCCCTCACTCGCGGGGAAATTCTGGGATCCCCCGACGATACCAAACTCGATTGTGGGAATTTCGCCGTTATTTCCTCTTCAACGCGAATGTTATGCCTCTATCTCTCTTACACGAGATCCTTGATGGCTCTTTTCGATTTCTTCGGGCGTCGCGTCTTATTGTTTCTTTTATCTTGCTGAATTGTGTATATTTATACGCGTCGTTTTTCTATTTCAGTATTTGTAGGCTTTAAAAAAAATTTAGATATGCTTTAGATTTGTTAAACTTCTCTATTGACGGATGTAATGATTATTTATGATTAATCTCCTGTGATACTGCGGTACTTAAAAATTTTAAACTTTTAGTGCAGTTTAGTGTGTATAAATTTTTTGCGCCGCATTTGTACGAAATTTTGTACAGTACGATTGTACGAATGAAAACAAAAAAATAAAATCTATTGACGAAGCTAAGTGGAATTCGTCCATGAAAATTCATAAACGATAATTTTTTTTATTTCCTCTTTTTTTTTGTCACCACACAAAAATAACACTTTATAACAAAGTTAACAAAAATCCAGATTTTTTTTCCGCAGGGACAATAAAATTACGTAAATTCGTAAAACTGTGTTCTCTTTGTTTTCAGTTCTCACATCCTTTTATAAAGAATTCAATTATCAAAGCTCCTCATTGGAAACATCAATCCTATTTATACACTTGTTCCCGTCATTTTTATTTATTATTATTATTATCATTATTATTATGAATTTAAAAAGAAACTTATCTTGTAACAACGCATCGTAAGTCGACAATGCTTTAGAGGATACAAAAAAAAAGGTTCCATAACAAAGACTCGTACTTCTAAAAATACGTACACATGTATATATATAAAAAAAAAGAGAAAGTAATGAAGCACCGAGTGAAAGAAAACCAGCAGCGATAATCTCCGAAATCTACTGACGCTGTAATCCTTTAAATTGCCATTACGAGACCATCGCTTTCCACGGGGCTTAAATTTCTCACGGACATCCCCCCTCCTGCGGGATGCATTTTGCTTCGTTTGTATACCTGTGGACCTGTACTCATTGAACCGACGGTGCCTACCTGCCGCGTCTCACGTCTGATCCAGCGCGTGGGTTGTAGCCGTTTCCTGTTAAAAACGAAGTATAACGAGGCGACGCGCGTCCCGATGTTTGCGTCATTGCAAAATTGCCTGGGCGCTAGGACGTGATTCGCCTCGATTTGATCGCCGCTTAGCCGCATCCTATATAAGCCTCCACTCGCCAGAATTCGGCCTCGAAGCGAACTTATAATTCGCTATTTTCTGTCGATCTTCCGAATAGGTTAATGAGCTCACGATGTTACGAAAAAGTGTCTTTCGAAAAATGAATAAGTGAACCCTCTAAATGTGAATAAATATGAAATTCACGTCGATTTAGTGATCCTCTGAATATGAATAAATGAAATTAACGACGAATAAGTGAACTTTCTGCTCTCTAAATCTGAAAGTGTCAAAAGGATCACTTGGAAAATGTGAATAGTGACATTTAATAGTGAAAAATCATTCACATGCTAAATGCGTAAACGATTTTTCACATAAAATTTGTCACTATTCACATTTTCTAAGAGAATTTCATATTTTTAGATTTACCTGGTAAATATGGATAAATATGAAATTCACGTTGAATAAGTGTATCTGACTTATTTCACTTATTGATATTTACATAGAAGATACACTAATTCTATTAGATTCACTTATTCGATATGTGGAAGCCTTTTAACTTATTCATATTTATACATATAGAACACAAAGTAATTCTACTCGATTCACTTTTTTCGACATCTGTCGAACAATTGTCACATTATAAAAATGAAAATTCACTTATTAGACGTGAATATCACTTATATTCATATTTACGGAGTATATAAGTTTTAGTTTTAACAATCATCGCGGCGCCGCGGGAAACAATGACTCGTTAATTGGAACCGTTTGTTGTTCCATAATCGAACGCGAGGGACCTTTCAGGCGCTCTTTAATTTATTTAAGTCCGCGTGGAGAATACCAATGATTCTTTCGAGTGTCTTTTTTCATTTGTAAAAGGTATTTGTGAAATATCGGACCTGAAATTATTTTACAACGGTCCGAAATTTTTCTTAATTTTCATTGGGCATTTAATCGCAAAAATCCTGAACTTCGAAATTGAGTAAAAATCTCTTTAGAAAATTTAAAAACTATACCTAAAATACTTCCCCACAGGCATTTAATCGCGAAAAATCGTTACTGTCGAAATGAGTAAAATTTTTATTAGAAAATTTAAAAAACATACCCAAAGACTTCCCCACAGGGCCTTTAAATCGCGAAAAATCGTGACTTCGAAAATGAAGTAAAGATCTTATTCGGAAAAGTTTAAAAACTACCCAAAAGACTTCCACCCAGGCATTTAACGCGAAAAATCGTGTAACTTTGAAAAAGAGTAAAAATCTCTCTAGCTTCAAAAGAACTACCAAAGACTCCCGACAGGTTATTAACGGTAAAAATGTGAACTCCAAAAATGAGTAAAAAACTCTTTAGAAAGCGAAATTCCGCCCCCAAAGAGCCTCCGGACGGAGACTAACCCCCGTGGAGCTCCCCTGCGCCGCCTCGAGACCCACGATGGTCACGGGCGTGCGTTGCGACCGTGCTCTTGCTACTCTCCAAGTCTCGAGCCGACGCGAGCCGAGCTCGGCCGAGGCACCGCCTCGCGCTCGTACCAGCCGACAGAGAAGGACCGAGCGACCGGGAGAAAGGCCACGCGAGGGAGAAAGAGACGGACGGAGGCGAGCAACGCTGCCGCCGCCGAGGCGGAGAAAGAGAGTCAGTCCGAGTCGGCACTCGATAGCGAGACGCGCCTTGCACCGCGCACCGGGACGCGCCGTCGCAGCCCCCGGGACGCCGTTTTCTCGCCGCCAGGAATCGCGGCCGCGCCGCCCGGAGGTCGGAGGCCATCGGGCCGGAAGAGGAGTCGAGCCTCCCGCGCTCGATGACCGAGCGACTCCGCCACGGCCTGGACTGCCGCTCCTCAACCAGCCGCCGGTGAGTCTCCACTTGTGCTCCGAGCCGTGAGTGTGCGTACACGCAGATAACGCGCGATAGCGTTCGCTGTGTGCGTGGGCGGCCACCCCCCTCCACTCCGTCTGCCGCTCCGTACGCGCGTACTATCACTACTGCGAAGTGCATTTTACAATCGCGTGTTTCTTTATTTCCTTTTTTCTTCTTTTTTTTTATTAAATTCTTTTTTTATATATATATATATATAATTTTGAAATGTGTGCAATCATCACTTTTTACGAATGCATTGTATAAGCGTATATTTGTATTTACATAAATACACATATAATATATGTGTGCAATCATCACTTTTTACGAATACATTGTATAAGTGTATATTTGTATGTATATATAAAAATATTTATGTGTGTGTGTGTGTTTGTAGTTTTCGGAGCAGTGAGTCTTTGATTCAACGTGTATTTTGAGCAGCTGAGTTTGTATATGGAATACTTTCGACTAGAATTTTACGAGCAGTTTTTTTTTTTCATTTAAATTGCTTTAACAGCTGACTTTCCGCAATGTTGTAAATTTCGACACCAAGACTTAATAGCGAGCGACGGACTGCTCCGAAAATTCCGGCCGCCAGAAGACGTCCATTTCGACGCGGATATCGCGGACAAAGGAGAGCGGTGCGCAATTGCGATTGCGGCGTGCATTCGCGATTTGCATTATGAATGAGTGAAAAAAAAAAAGAAAAAAAAAATGAAGCCGCGCGCGTTTCATTAGCCACGCGGTTGCATATTGCAGCGGAGGTGTCGCTGCGCTCACGGTGATACTGTAGTTCGTCGGGATGCCGTTTTCTGGAACGCGGCTGCACCGACGCAGCTTTGCGTGTGTGCGTGCGACGGGATATAGCTGATCTGCTTTGCTCCCTTCTTTTTGAGGTCCTCGCGCCGAGATCCGCTCTCCCTTTCGCCTGCCTAGACGGCGGGAAATATTTGAACGGTGGCGCGCGTGCGCACACGATGAGCAGCGCGGAAAAACTTTTTCAGCGGAAAAGCATATGCCACGTTTGTTATATGCAATTCCTGTACTAAGGAACCAAAAAAGGTGTACTGTGCAGCCGAAATATTGATACTACACGTTGGTGTCGTTACACTCGCAAAAATTTACTTTGACTGGTAGAAGAATACACTAAATAGCACTGGAAAATCTGCTTATTACAGAGTGAAACTTATTTATGCCGTGGATAAGCGGACTGTCATTTATGATTAATTTGTTAAAATGAAAACGATGTTTTCTTCAAAAAAGTGGATTACCGTGTTTCAATAAAGAGACTGCGTGATAAATTCTAAATTGATTCATTAACTATTAGTTACCATTTAATATAAGAAGTAAAAAGAATTGAACAAATGAAAAAGTCTCTAATAAGCAGAAACATACTCACAATTAACATATTTATGAGAAAATTTTGAGGATTCTATATTTCTATAGTAAACTTATTCAGAATTATACTGAAGCAGTATATAAATTATTCAATTTAATAAATTCATTTTAAAATTAATCAGATAATGTGTTCAAGTGGATTTGTCTACTAAGTAAGTAAGTAAGACTAAGAATTCATTTTTCTGAGTGTACACTGATAGAAAATTTTGATAATTTCAAGCAAACATTTATTTCAATGGTACTTATTAAATATTTTATCGAGTCAAAAATTTTGTTTTTTCAAAATTACTCAATTTATTTAGAAAATTATTTAATTTTCATGAAATCTTTATTTGATTCAAAGAAATATTTAATATATACTATTGAAGTAAATCATTTCCTTAAAATTAACAATTTTTTTTCAATGTATTTAACAGATGCGCTGAACAACATTTTAGAGTACTTGGTACAAATTTTTGCGGTACCATCATCGAAAGTAGTACAGGAATTAGGCATACCCACTATGGTATCTGTTTTTTCTGTAACAGGTTACTTTTTCACAGTGACAAATTTTTATATGATATCTCTTTTTTGATGAAAATGTTTTCGAAAACCGAGCGATTGTGCATTCGGGACAGCACGTCGGAAGAGGCGGACTGTTATTTTAGGTGTAAGCGCCGCTCCGCGCTGGTTTGCATGCCGCACGCAACTCCCGCGAGAAACTAGAAAGTGTAACGCTCGGAATTCGGCGATTTTAAGATTTACGTAAGGGGCGGGTTGGAGTAATTAATAGAGTGGTGTGAGCGAGGAATTTCGCTGCGATCGCTTAGATTTTAACGCTCCTTGATTAATTCCGCCCGGAAAGTGGGAATCGAATGGCTAAGTGGTACACCACTTCGATCAGAGTTGAATGGAGGGGCAATTAGGCGAAGGGGGTATGTAGATTCGATGGAGTTTACTTTCGAGGTGTCCTTCACCCAGTTCCAATGAAAAGTTCAATAGGGCCATTAAAATAGTTGCTGTTCAAACTGAGGCTCGGCTAATCGCAGTGCAATTGATTGGGTATTACCGATCGAGGCTACAATGCTTGTTGGCTCGTATCGAAAATAGCGTGGATGTTTGACCGCAGTTCTTTAGAAGCGGAAATGCCATTGAGCGCTTATAGACGCTCGGATTTGTCTGGGCGCGACGTGAAGGCTCTTGAAATTGGTCCAGTTACGGAGGATAAGAAAATATTAACGAATTGTCGCGTAACATCTCTTACAATCGTTGTTATTGAATTTTACGTCTGATAGACAGTAATAACTGATCAACGATTATTTCGACCGATGGACGCTAATTAATAAAATTTCCAGAGGAATAAGAAAGCTAAAACAGCTGATCAACTATTACATTATCGAACACTAATTAATAAAATTTCAAGAAGAATAATACATTTTATTGAATTTTCTCAAATAACTTGCTTAAACTTTATTATTATTTATTAATTTCTTTAACTTTTTATTAACAAAAAAAAGATTGTTTTACCATGTAAATCTGAAAATGTGAGATTCGCTTAGAAAATGTGAATAGTGACATTTAATATGTGAAAAGCTTTAAAAGCTTTAAAGCTCTAGAAAAAACGCTCGGAAAATATTGATTTAGAAAAAATTAGTTAGTTAAACGGGTGGTGAAATATTATTGAAAATTATAGTTATAAAATATAAATAAGCATTAAAGTGTTTAAATGATTTACGATGTGACTTAGCAAAAATTAAGGTTTCTGCAAGTCTGCAGTTTAGTATATTTTTTATTGAAGAAAATATTGTTAAAATTTATTAATATATTATTTAAACGTTGAGATATACAACTAACATATTTTATTTTTTTTATCGGGCGCTTTGAAGAAGACACGGACGGTCGCCTTATATATCATGAAGTACGTCTGTTTATCTTTTTTTTACGACTTATATTTAGTAAATGAATCATAAAGTTTCATGTTAGATCCCTGACTTATAGGTACCACATTTACCTTGTAAGTTGTTCAAGAATTATTAGTTTCAAGTACATTGATATATATTAATAATTATCAAGAAGTGGTTTCTACTTTACATATTTTATGATCATTTAACATTGGGACATGATGTGCAGGTCAGTTCAAACTTCCTGCGTTATGCATTTTACAATTGTGTAAAACTTATTTTTGAATTATTAATAACCATAAGGTACGAGGGTAGAATGAAAACAAATTTAACGAATCTACATTTTTATGTCGGGAACAATGACATTTACTAAATTTTCTTTTTAGTATCTGTTATCGCAAATAAATTTTCCCATTTAAAAAAGAAATTGCCGATATACTTAGGGAACTAAGTTTAAAAATATTTACTTTATCGTTCAATGCAAGTGACCAGCAATTAAATTTTTTTGTAAGTCTATTTTAAGTTTCTTTGTTAATTCTAATTTTTTCAAAAACAAAGTGCTACACATTCTTCGCGAAATCGTCTTGTTTGCTAAATTATTAAACAACCGCACGCGAAAAATAAAATAAACATATAATTGCCATAAGATTTGAAGGTGACTGCGGCGCAGTCTGCAGTTTGTTTATCTATTGTGTAAGATAAGGCTGTTACAATGATTAGATTAAGTGACGTGGCTTCCAGCTGCATTTTCTGCAAATCGGCATAAACGGTCGTAGATATACGTACTCCTAAATCAATGCTAAAAATGAGTCACACACGTTGTGCGGCAAATCTTAAGGAATTCTTTGAAATTTCAATTGTTTTTACAAAGTAACATTTATCATTAGCGCATACAAAATACTATGCATCATGCTAATTAATTGTCAGTTTTAGGTTGATTAAATTGTTAAATAACTCGTTTTATTATGCGTATAATTAAAAAATGATTACCAAATTATAATTCTTAATGAACAGATCAAATTAATATTGCAAAATTTAAAGGAATTTTTTGAGGTTTCAATTGTCTCTCCAAAGCAATAAGTATCATTATTGCATAAGAAATTTTATACATCATACTAATTAATTGACAGTTCCAGGTTGATTAAATATTGTTAAATTGATAAGCCGTTGTTGGGTACTTCAAAAAACGCTTACTAATATAATTTATAATAACATCTGTTATTGTATCAGTTATTATATTAATATACATCTGCTTATTATATCTAAAAATAATTGAAAAATCTAAAGGAATTTTTCGAGATCTTTGTTGTCTCTCAAAGTAATGTTTATCATAGAAAATATCATACTCATTAATCGACAGTTTTAGATTGGTGCAATTGATAAATAAACCATTTTTATAACGCACAAAATATTAATCGTCAATAAACGGATAAAGAAAAAAAAAGAACAGAAATAGTTTTTAAAAATTATTCATCTCAAAAATTCAATTGCCTTCAATCAAAAACCTAATTTCCTTAAAATAAACTCAGCATTGTTAGCCAAAGCACTATCAATCGGGTCAAATAAATTTCGTACAAAAAAAAAGTTCAACGCGATCATCACGTGCACTGTAAGCTGCGCTTCCGCGAGTTCGCGCGCAAACTACGCTGAAGCACTTTTTTTTCTTTTTTCTTCAGTTTTCTTTCTCTAAATTGCAACTCACGTGTGCGCAATCACCTACAATACGCAAAACTTTTTCTCACGCCATTTTCGACGTAACACCGCGTCGAAAGCATTACCCTCCAATCGCAAAAAGATCCGCGAGTATTGCGCGTGCGCTAAAAAGCGTATTTGACCGGCGCTGAAAGATCATGAATATTTTAGCATCGACTATTTGGAAAAATGATTAATACATAAGTGCATAATGCACAGTGTTTTTTTTTATCATAAAAAAAAACTGAAAGAAGAGAAGCACATATAAGTACGTCGCAGCAGAAATGAATTACAATAAAAAAAAAAAAAAAAAATTAAGCGTCCCGCTCGCGCAGAATTTCGCGCGAAGAAAGTCGGCCTCGTTACTCCTGAGATAAAGTCGGACTGCACGCGCATTTCATAATATACGAGCCTACCGCGAGCCTTACAATGAGGATTACATAAACCCAGTTTCGTACGGCCACCGTCCGCCTATCATAGCGAGGCTAAAGGAGGCGTCGAGCTGCGCCAGCTGCAGAACGTCCACTTCGGGAACGCACTACTCTTGTAACACTAATCCAAGAGAAATCTCGGAATTATCGAACGACTCCAATCCGCCGTGGATTTAGTTGCGCAGTTTATATATATATATATACATATACATACACATATATATATATATATATACGTGTCGCTGCGATTGCCGACGCGGCACCGTTCACTTTTAATTTCATTTTTATTTTTGTGCCACCTGCCGAGTCTTTATGAGCCGCCAAGTCGTACACCGCGAATGTTCGATAGCCTCGTAATAGCTGGTCTGCAGCCGCGATATTATAGAGATTTATAAGCGTGGATATTTTGAACGATCGATTGATCCGCTCGGGACACTCAAAAATGCATTAAGCTAGATGATAATTTATTTGAGTATGTAATTAATCCAAATTATATACTTTTTGTATTACCGGGTATTTCTTTTGTTTTTTTTTTTGTTATATCAATTTTTTGTATCCATTAAAATCAACTGATTACGTCGCATTATACTCACGAAGAATTTGAAAGATGTTGCGATGTGTATAGTATTTTATTTATTTCTTTTTTTTTGTGTAAATAAAATTAATCAACAACAGGTTTATGCATATATTAAAATGTCGAGTGTCTTGAAGTATCCTTGAAAATGTTGCATTTATGTTCTTCGCGTTTTTGCGTGGAGTAGCGCAGTTATCGTTTTTTATTTCGCGCTTTATTATTTAATTCGCTGAAAGGCGAAGAATTGAGAAATTTACGTTTGAGTTGCGGATATCGACGCTCTTTTTTTTTGTTTTAATTATTTTCTTGTCGTAAATCTCATAATCATGATAAAAGTTAAGTACTCGAAAGTCCGCCAGCACTTCTGGAGGCATTCGCTTTTTTTGTTCTTTAACCCCAGATAAATAAATCCAGCCTCTATCGATGTAAACACTCTAGTAATTGTAAATTTATTAAATAAATGAACAAATTGTTTAAACAGTGCTTTAACTAAAAACAGTAATCAACGTGATTTTTAAACCCCAGATAGATAAATCTAGTTTCTATCGATGTAAACGTAAATTTATAAAATAAATAAACAAATTATTTATGCTTTGACTGAAAACAGTAATTAACGTACTTCCCTTCATCTCGTTGGCGCTGTTTTCGCTTCGAATTAACACTGTTAAACCTCAATGTTGAAAGTACACCTGACTGGGAGTTCCCACGGTTGATCTTCTCAAAAAATAAAATATATATGTATATACACTCATAAATCGATCTAGCGATCAGTACAAAATTTACTCAATTCTTGAATTACATAAAATACTGGTACGAAGAATTCCATTAGACCCGCCAGATAAAAAATATCGAAAAATGGTTGACAGGTAATTTTTCTTTTTTTCAAAATAATGTTTATTAACGACGATATTGCCATTTGTATAAAGTCTCTTGACGTCATAATCATTTGCTATATTGATGGACGCACTTTACGAATGCATCCTATGGTCATCCTCGGACTTTGAAAACGCAATATCTTCGTTAATGTAAGCACTAAGTTGAGAAAAAAAAATACGCACCAATCGTAATTCTTGACGGATTCATCCCATATCCGACGGATGTAATAGAACATTTTTTTAATGCAGCTACCGAATTACCGTTTCCATCAGGAATAATAATTCCTTCCTCATTATCCTTGAACCGCGTCGGGCAGTTACCGAATAAGCGCCTATAATAGAAAATCGGCATTGAAATAAAAGATCGCTTGCGTCATTTTCGGGCCATTATCTCGGGCCCCATCGTGACCTTCAAAACAGTTGCGGCAATCTGTACGTAGCGGTACCAACGATCCACCCGCCAGACCTTCAAGAATTCATGTTTACGCGGATTATATCGCGAAAATAAAAAAGAAAAGATTATTGCAAACAAAAAAAATGACTAATAATAATAAAAAAAAGCAGAACTGTGCTCAGAGTACGTGCAAAAGTCTCGACGATCACGCGACAATAGATAAAATCGCTTATCCTCCGGAGGATTAGGCGAATTTATCAAAAATCTTCTCCCGCCGTATCGGCAATCTTATCGGTTAAAAGCGATTTTTCCAGTGTCGCCGTGGACTTCACAGTGCGTTATCACGCCTGGATCTTCTTCTGCTCTCCGGGCCACATAAAAAAAAAAGTCAAATCACGATCCCAACGGCTGGTTTGACTTTTCACGTGCACGTAACGTCTGATGTCACATTTAATCGCTGGGTTTTTTTCTTTTTCCATGTTCTCATCGCTCGATGTAGGCGTGCGGCTGGGAATACGCGTGTACCCGCTAACAATTCGTAAACTGAATAATCGCGCGTTCCCGCGCTCGCAATCAAGTTTTAATGCGCTAATTGCTCTGGAAACTCCTGCGCGACCAGGCTCGGTTGAGTGAACCAGCCCGCGGCGGACCAGTTGGAACAACAAGTTCCTCGCGCGCTTAAATTCGCCCGAAACTGATTTGATGCTAACGAACTTTATGGATGTTATCAACGTTCCGGGCGTGATTATTATTATTTTTTTTTTGCAACTTTTTTTTTGGTGTTGATTGTGACAGTTGTCGACGGGAATGTAATCTTTTGATATAATGATACAAATCATTTCTGCGCTATTTATTGAATTTTCATACAGAAATATCGAGTTTTTTATTTTTCGTGTTTGATTTTAGGGAGTTTTCTCGGAGGTACAGACGTCGAAAAAGGAATTACTTTATTATTCTATATAAATATGAATAAGTTAAAAGGCTTCGACATACGAATAAGTGAATCTAGTAGAATTACTGTATATTCTATGTAAATATCAATAAATATTAATAACTTCAAATAAGTGAATATACACTTATTCAACGTGAATTTCATATTTATTCATATTTACCATGTAAATCTGAAAATGTTAATAGTGACATTTAATAAGTGAAAAGTTGTTCACATGCTAAATATCTAAACGATTTTTCACATAAAATATGTCACTATTCACATTTTCCATGTGAATTTCATATTTTCAGATTTTGAGAGTAGATAAATTATAATAGTGAACAATTACCCATCTACACGGAAAAAACGATTCGTAAAATTTATTGAAATAGTAAATAAACTTTGCTTAAAAATTTAAGTAAACGTAGTCATATAAAATTTGCTCATACGCAATAAGTAAGGAATACCGATTTTTTAAACAATCTTTTTACTTATATTTGATCACATTTTGAAATGAATTAATTTGAAAGCACATCAATCACGATTTACTATTTGATTTTTTTTCTTAGCTACAAAAATCAGGACACACGTGAATTCTACTAAAGATTAAAATTCCCGATGACACGGAAATTAAAAAGTAAACTCTCTAGAGTTTCGATAATAAAAAAATCGCTACACGAACGATCATCAGCGTATATCTTTCATTTTCAATTCGAGTAAAAGGCCGCAGTTTGCATGATTCAAGCAGCTGTTCTCGCATAACATTACACGCAATCATAACGCTTATATACATATATATTCGTTTTTTACGTATATATGTATTCGTTTATATATATACACGTTTATTTCGTATGAGTGTATATGTGTGTGTGTTCGTTTTTTCCCAGCTCCGGTCGGAGAAAACGCGACATCTTTAATTAATTGAGATCCGCCTTAACGACCGCAGAGCCCGCCTCATCCCTTTTGTTTTCGGAGTGTGCGTATATATGAACATCGCGAGGTTCAATCGTCGAGGGGAATTCCTCCTCCGAAATCCCGGTGGACGAGGCGGCTTATGCACTTTAATGGCGAGGAAGCGGCTTAGCAACGCCTCGCCTCGGCGTATAACTAACGAGAAAATTTAAACGGGACGGCGAGAGCCAATGTATCTTTGGTTTTGGCTAAACATTTTTTTTATCTCGGGCGCTTGGAGTGTGCGAAAAAAAAACGAACGACCAGTCGAAAGATTTATTGTGTTTTATAAGCAATCGAGTCGAGTGCTGTGTGCATGGTTTCGTTTTTTTTTCTTCTTCGGCGAGCGAGTTTTATCTCTTTTTCTCGCTTTCCCTCGTTCGAATCGCGATTTTTGATTATTGGATTTAAAGTTCATTGATTCCGACGCGAATAGTTCAGGCAAACAATTCAACGATATTGCGCCCATTTATTGTGGAAGAGAGAGATCGGATATTTCGCTTTACGTACTTTCCAAACAAATTCTTCGGGATCGAATCGAAATTTTCTTGCGTTTTGATTTGTTTATTTATTGGAATTAATTTATTCAGTTACTCAATCAATGAGAACGAACTTATTAATAGGTCTTTAAAAATTCATAAATTATCTGGTTTCAAAATTTTTCGAAAATTACTTCTTTTTGTACACTTTATTTTTTCCATTTTTTTTTGCCGACGTGTGTATGCTCATAAAAACGGACATATTTATTGTCTTCAAATCCTTGAATACAATACTTATTTATAAAAAAACGGTATATCAGAAAAATATTAAACAAGTTTTTAGTGTCGGATACTTTTACACTTTTGATTTAAAGAATCTCCGGAATAAAGTTACAGCGTCTAAGCCAAGTGCAATAAAACAACTTTTTCATTAACTTTCTTTTTATTTCTCCGTAAATTTTGTTGAAAAAAATTTTTTACCGCTACCCAATTTAAATCATAACGATTATTTAGGACATAATATCAGCGACTAAGAAGAGCGACATGATTCAATTTATTTATTTTATTTATTTTTTTTTTGTCAATTTAGTAGAAACATTTTTTTACTGTTGCGATTCTTCGTATATCACTCGAAATACCTCAACGGGTTTGTTGGTATAGCACTCGAAGGAATGAGAAAACGTATCGGAAGAAATGGCCCACATTTCAAGCGTAGTATCTCTGTTTGATTTTTTTGCACGATGCGCCGGAATACCGCGCGGGATGCAAGTCGCGAAAAAAGAAAGAAGAAGAAAAAATCACACGAAGGTAAAAGTTCGAAAAATTCGCGAATCATCCGCTAAAAATAGCCGCTACCGATTTAAAACCCATAGGTTTTAAATTTTATTTTCGAATCAAGGTCCTTAGCCAGCTATTGCCGAAACATCACCCCCACCCTCGATCGTTATACAAGCACCCCATTAAATGCACTCTGTACGAAGAATTTTTTCTCGTTTCAATTTCATTTATTTATTTTTTTTTATATAAAAAATCTACCTACTGTAAAGAATGAGGACGTGACCTGTAGGACCCATACCTTTCTAAAAAAAAATTTAAATCAAAGCATAAAATATATGAAGAACTACTGTATTGTCCTTCAATTAATATACGATTAACTTAATACACTGGAAATTTTTTTTGTTTGCACTTGAAAAAAGATTCTGTAACTCCACGAGTGTCTTAAAAATTCTTTGAGAAAAAACTTAATCTATTTGGAAAAAAGAAAAAAAAATAGCGTCCTTATCGCACGTCACAGTGACGTCTCTTACGCTTTTTACATATCAGCGATCGAATGTTGAAAACAAGCCTTAGAATGCACTTCGCGTCGAAAAAGAAAAAAAAAATTGCCTAGAGCCACTCAACGAAGATG
This sequence comes from Sycophila sp. Sp_5, assembly GCA_018906775.1. NCBI lineage: Eukaryota > Metazoa > Arthropoda > Insecta > Hymenoptera > Eurytomidae > Sycophila > Sycophila sp. Sp_5. The sequence continues at coordinate 3,060,720 of JACCID010000018.1, forward strand.
AAGATCTCGAATTTTCTCTGCGGTGAAAAAGTAATCTTATATATAGACATAGACATCGGAATTGCTCCACGTCCCGAGGATTCGCGCTGATCGAGTTAAAAAACTTAATTGCACCGGGATGAAGTCCTTCTACTTCCCTCTTCTTCCCCTTGAAATTCGAGAAATTGGAATTGCTCTTCATTTTATAGCGACGCGGATTTTATTGAGAATGTACCGTGGCCTTAGCGCGCTGATTATATCGGAGAAATAATTTTTCGTCCACCTAATCTACGAAGAATTTTCATTTTATTTATCGATAATATCTAGGTCACATTTGTAGGATAAAATGAATTACACGTGACGTCAAGGTAATTTGTTAATCTCGTACATGCTATTTTTATTTAAAAAAAAGGTAATGGAAAAGTTTTGTAATCAAGTGGTTCGTGCGATCAGTTTAATTGAAAATAGCGATGTGTACGTTAATTTTAATTTAGCGCCGATGTACGTTTATTGACAATCACGCAAGGAAAGTGAAATAAAAGTTTATTTAAGCAAAAAGTGATAAAAGTAGAATCAAATGTCGAATTTCTGTTTACATCAAACTTTATCTTACGATACAAGATTACACGCGCCATCGATCTGTTTAAAGAGCTTAAAAACAGTTCCTTACATAATAATCACATGATGCTCGATTTTAATTCAGCATCATCGGTGACGCAATTAGCTGCAATCAGCAATTTTCCAGTAATTTTTCTCGCTCGTTTCAATCGTTTTAATTGTAATAAAATCGACGAAAATAGAAAAAAAGTGTAATTAAAAAAAAAAGAGTACAATTCAAAGGATCATCATCGAGTGATCAATTGAGGGCCAAGTTATTAGAGCTAATTCTCGAATAGCCCGCAAATCGGAGCGACCACTATCCCTCTCATCGCGTGTTTAAACTGATACATAGACCGAGATAAATGGCGAACGATGAACGGATAATTTCTCGCTTTAAAGATCCATCTTTCTCGAAACAGTCGGTCACGTGATTTTCACTCTGCCAAACTCGCGTAATTTTCTAAAAAAAAATAATTGCACGGTCACAATATTTTTGCGTTATATCTATACTAAATTATTTACATTATTATACGTATACCTAATTATTTACGTTATTATAACTATACTAAATTATTTATATTATTCCAGACGTTTTATATTTATTTTTTTTTAGCAATAACGAAATACTACGTATAATAATGTTCTACGATATTATTTATCGCTTCTATTTATATATAGAACTAATCTTAATTAAGACTTTACACTTGTATCTTCGGTTCGTTCATTTTTAGTAGATACTATACTACGAATAATTGAGATCAAGAAAGAACGAAAACAAATGCGCTACATCCTGTGCCTAATCAGCAGCTTTCGTGATTAATAAGCAAAAATTTTCTAATCTCACGCGCTTTTACACGCGAATGCAGGAAATACCGCGCGCGTGCGCGAAACGCCAGATACTAATGAATGAGCGCGCGTGGAAAAATTTTTCCGAAGGAAAACAAGAATTGAGCGAATCTTTGTCCAGCGCTCGCTCGATTAATTTAAATTGTCCCCCAGGGGCGCACCTAATTAGATTTTCATTAAAAGGCTCTCGGCTCGCTCGCAGTTCGTCAATTGTGCATTACTCCCATTCGACGGCCGTTTCCTTTGCATCACCTTTCAGTTTAGTAATACTTACTCAAAGTGGACAAAGAAAGAGAACGAAAAGAGCGACTTGCGCAACGCCGAGCTCATTACAAGCGGGCAGGATAACGATCGGCGTCCGAGAATCGTTGATACTTAAAAGCACCAAAGTGACCGAAGGAAATTTCATTTTGTTGGCGGCGCGTGCGCGCCGATTGTGCCTAAGAATAGAAGCCGCGCTTTGGCCCGAAGGAATAAGAGAGTGGATGGTGGCACGCGTAAAAGCGCGGAGGAGGCGAATATTGGTCAGTCTCCTGACATTTCCCAGGGCGGCGACGAAAATTGCTCCTGATGCAATCGCCGATCCCCATCCTCGCCGCGGTCTATGTATAAACTAACCCGATTTCCCGAGCTTTCGGCGAGACGCGCGAAATTTCCGATTCAAATGCTGATTCCGATGGCTCGAGCTTTTTGCGCCGCGCAGATCGACCGGATAGTGTTGTTTCGGTGGGGGAGACGATCGTGCGAAGTCCGTTTCCCCGTTTTGTTTTTTTTTTTTTTATTTGGCAATTTTTTGTTTGGCAGCTACGAGACGATGTTGCAATGCGCGTCCGGTCAATAGGCGCGACATTGACGTTTGTGCAATAGCACTGGACTGTTAGATACATTCTTGAGGCACGGGACGCTGTTTTTCATTGTGTAGGTATGTTTGCGGCGTGATATGAACATTTTTATTGCTTGGTAACCGATTATTAAGATCGGCCAAATGGCTTCTCGGAAAAGGTAATTATTTTCTAGTTAATGGCGGAGTAGGAGCAACACTCGCGGTTATCCACTTAAACTAGCTCATTCGACTAATCAAATTCATTTAGATTTTTTTTTGTAATATTTTTGTATTTGCTATTAAGATATACAAGAAAAAGTGAAGCTATAGCTAATTCCAAAGTTTTAATTTTGAAGATACATTTTTTGTTAGCGCATTGAAGTTTAATTTCTACAAGAAGAACGTTTTTTGCTTAAATATCGCTCCAAAGACTTTATTTTGACACTTTTTTTTTAAACATAATATTGTAAGTTTTAGAATAACTAAAAAAAAAAACAAGCAATAAATTTAATGGAGGCTATTCGGCTGATATTTTTAGCGATGCAAACTTTTCACATTGTTAGTCTGCGTTATTAGTGTACACATACAAAGTACGCGTTAAAATTTACATAAATGAACTACCGTAACGCATTACTAGAAAAAAAATAATAAAATGCGAAACAAAGAAACACTCGTCGCACAAATACACAGTTCCTGTGAAATTATTGAGATGAAAATTAGGTTCAGCAAATAAAACACTCCCGCGGTGTTTCTACTAATCAAACAAGGGCGAGGCCTCCAGATCGACAAAATTTAAATTCTCGGTTACGAAAATGCTCGATTAATCAGAGCCGAATGGTGAGGTTCACTCGAAGAGAAAGAGAGGAAAAAAATCTGGAAAAATTTGTTTCTGATGTATTATACCTCTCAGACTGGAAAAGGTAGACTGATGTTTGATGGCACTTGCGTAACCACTTCATGCGAGAGGAAATATTTGTGACAAATTTTTGACGACTTCTGGTTGATAACTAAGCCTTCCACCCAAAAGGCACTTTATATTATACTCTGAAACTTTGTCAGAATTTTTTTTTCTTTTTATTTATCGTGTGAGGTGTATTTGGAAATTTATTTGGGTATATTCTGGGGATTAGTTCCGTGTTTTGTTTTTATGCTGATCGTAAATTTAAATAATCGGCCACTAATGCTGGTTTATTATAACGGAACTCATAATATAATTACTTTGTGTATATATTTTGGTTGATATACGGTTATAAACATTATAATCTTGTATTGATTTTATTTTTTTACTCTAAATGATCGATTGAGTATTGACTCGATAAATCTCAATTAACTTTAAATTAAAGAATTGCCAACAGGCATAGCAAATCGCTGCCGTGAAAAACCAGTAATTATATAGATATTTTTAACTGTTTTCTAAATCTGTAATTAAAAATGAATTGATCGAATCTTAAAAATCCGAGGATAATATTATGATCTCATAAAATTTCTGATTGACAAATTTAGAGTTGATCACGTCTGCCTATACAAGTGCGTTAAATGTACACTTGAAGTAAATAAAAAGCGTATTCGTTCAACTGTAATTAATGTCCTGTTTATTTTATATTTAAGTCATACTAAATTATGCAATTTTTCTTCATAAATTAAATTTTCCTCCGGTTTTATTTTAATTGACCTATTTTGCTATTAATACTTTTTCTCTTCTGCGAGGCTGCAAACGAAAAGGAAAAAATAATACATCACGCTTTGCTAAGAGGGAATACTGATTTATTTGAAAAAAAAAACGGAGGATTAATCAAAGTACTAAGAAAAAGTTTAAATCAAAGCGCTTAAATAACAAAAAAATTCTTTCTCGAAAATTTCGGCGATTCGTTTCCGATGAATCGTTTTCGCATTTCGTCTTAAAATCCATAGTTTAGCGTAACCATCGTTGAAACGAAATATTACAGTCGTACATACACTATACTGAGCATCTTGAATAAACAGAAACCTGTTTACAATTTCAATATTAATTTTATTCAATTTTTGCATGTAGATATCGACGTTGCTTTTAACATTATCGGAGACGTTGTAATGACTTCTCGCGATATCTATTAGAAGTGTGTCAATAACTTACTCAGCGATTTCGAAATTCATCATTTTTCACGTTAACAATTAATAGAATACAATAAAAAAAATTTCTTGTGGAAACTGAATCATTCAACACCAACTTAATAATCGGTAAAAGTTTCCTTATTTGAACTCTTGGAAAATAGTGTAGGAACATGTACAAAACATTGATGAAAGAATATGAAGAATAATACCATGAATTTTCGAAAAAATACAAAGTTTATAGAACGTATTATCTTAACTATGGCATTTTTTGTTTAAAATTTTTGTTAAAAATTTGTTACATTTCTAATAACTACATGGTAGTATTATATTCATGTTTCGCGCACGTCTTTCTTCTCAAACAATTTTGAAGTAGTTTTCAATATAAAATTGGTCCTCAATAATCAATGCACAAAATTTTTCTTATAAAACAGCTTATAATTGATTCAATTAAATATTTACTTTGATCTATCTAACTAAACATTTAAAAATAACTTCGTAAGGATCTCTCAACTAATTTTTTTTTGTGCATTCATAAAACTATTCTTTCACTCTATCCCTCAAACTATCCCACGTGAAAAAAAAATTGTAAAATATTTATGCAATTCTTATAAAACTATTGTTTATAAAAAAATGGACATATAAAGTTTTATAAATTCTTTATTAAATTTTTTTTTGCTAAATTTTTATATTATAAAACCCGATATTATTTTCTTAAAATATTGATACGTTTTAATATAAAGTTTTATAAAATTGATAGCAACAAAAAAAATAAATAAAGAATTTATAAAACTTTATATGTCCATTTTTTCATTTTTATAAGAATTGCATAAATACTTTATAAATTTTTTTTCACGTGGGATCTCTCAACTAATTTTTTTGTTTTTCACCTCAGTTTCTCCCCCTTCGCATCGAACAGCACCCGAAAGCTCACAACTCGACTCGAATCGTGAATGCACCTCGATTCCGTCCAAAAACGAAGGAAAGAGAGGCAAAAATGGAGACGAAATAAAAAAAAAGAAGGAGAAGCGATGGCGCGAAAGGGGATTGGTGTCAAGCATCGCGTAACCCCTACGCCATCGGCGAGCCTCTCGCTCGACGGAATCGAGGAAAATGGGTCGCGAAAAAGCGAGAGAAGGCCCACGCAGCCGTCCACGCCCCTCCGACGGTCCGATACTCGCCTCTCCCACCGCGTGGGATCGCAATGCACTTGACCGGCCACAAATCAGCCCGGGAAAGCCCCAGGCACTCGCGCGTCTCCCTAATTATTACGTTTACTACTGGAAATTACGCGCGAGTGCGAGAAAAATTTACACGCCGCGGGATTACCCTCAATGGTCGATAAATTTCGTAAAAACGATTCTTTTGTTTATGCGTAAATGCGCTGAGGTGACGCCTTTTATTTTATAAGGAAAAAGTTTTTTTTATATACTGAGATGTACGATGCTGCGAGATGAGGCTTTTTATTTTATATAAGTATAAAAGTGATTTTTTTTTATATACTGAGATGTATACGATGCTGCGAGTATATTGCTTTCTCTAATTTATATATAGGCATCTAAAAATTTAGCATTTTTTAGATGTTCCTATATAAATGTTTTTCTTTTATAAAAGCGTGTTTTTTTAAAGTGTGGAAAAATTTATTTTAATGTTTTATATAAAAAAAATGTAATTGAATACATTTTAGTTTAGACACGATGTTTGTGATTTATTTATTTTTGTATATACTCTCTAAATTAGTTTTTTTCTTACTTGATAAATAAAAGATCTCGATGATTTTAATATGCATGAAAACTCAATCATATGTGAAGAACGATGAATAACAATTATACGAAATTTAGACGCACATCAATGTTTTTAATCTGAACGACGTTTAGAACGACTGTAAAGAAGTTTCACATAAAAATAAAATCAAAATATATAATTGTATACATTTTAGTCTTAGACACGGTGTGTGTTATTGATTTATTTTTGTATATTCTCTAAATTTACTTAATTTTTTTTTACTTAATAAATAAAAGATCTCGATATCTTTAATATGCACAAATTGAACCATACGCGTAGAATGATGAGTAACAATTATACGAAATTTAGAAACATCAATTTTTTCAATCTGAACGACGTTTAGAACGACTGGAAAGAAGTCACGGAGAAGAAATAGTAGCTTAAAATTAGAAATAGCAAAATTTCTGAGGCACACGTGGCTAAGACAAGGCTGGACGTCACCTCGAGCGCGAAAGACAGCGTGGCGCGCGCAACTCTCCGTATAGGCGAGTGCAATTAGCATTTATCCGCGCGCGCTTGTGGCGAAACGCCGATGGCCGTAGCAGTAGCCCGGGCTCGTTTCGTCATCGAGCGACGCTCCGTTTCCTCTTTTTCTTTTTCTCTTTAATTTCCCTTTCTCGGCGCGAGCCTCCTTTTCATTTTCTCGCTTTTTTGAAGGCTTCCCCGCCGCCGAATTTTCGAAAGTGCGGGTGCCCTTTTTTTTCTACTCGTTAATTCACGCGCGTCTTTCGCAATGGTCCACTTTAAAAGCGCGTCGGTGGCGATGGAGATTCGAGATATCGCTCGTGCCAAGTGGCGATTCGCCGCGGTTTGTAGTTTTCAAGCGGAAAATTCTCTGGTGGAATTCTTTTGTAATTTCTTGCTTTTTCTTTTTACGTTACGCAACGAGGCGTTAAACAATTGGCGAGGAGACACTTCGTTTTATCTCTTGTTCTGCTTTCCTGATAATTTTATCGGTTGTCCTTGTTCTGGGATAATAATTAGAAAAATATTTTTTTATGTCGTTGTGTAGAATTGAAAATGAAGATGACGAGGAAATTAAGGCAGTTTAATTGGGTGGCAGGATGTTTAGGACTCTTTTTTTGCTAAACAAACAAACGATTAGCAGCTGATTATGTACGGGCTATTTTAATACGTGGGATGCCACTTTTTTTTTATTTTATACCTGCGGTGACTAAGTCTGAAAAAATTTTTTTTTCCATCAATCGAGTGATCATTCAACACAATATCGGTGTCAATTATTTGTTATTGTATATTTGTACGTTATATTATTGAACAGTAGATCGTCCACGTGAATATTTCAGAAAAATATAAACGTACATGTTGAATCAGGTGGAGTGAAAATTAACTCTATTGGAGTCAAATTTTCACTTTATAATGTTATGGCAAAATTAACTTCCTTGATGGAGTGAAATAGAGTGATTTTTTTATTCTTAAGTAAAGCGAAAAGTTAATTTTACCGTACTTTAAAGTGAATTTAAATCATTCTATTCATTTAGAGTCAAACTTAATTCTACGAGTGTTTCATTATAAACTAAGAGTGAAATTTTACTCCAAGTATTCTTCTTCTCTCATTAACAAGACCAAAGACCACAATGCCTCGGTATCCTAACAAGCAGACGGCGCTCTTCCTCCTTTCCCATTCCAATTCACCTTTTAGTGCAATTAGAGCGTCCACCTTGCATTCCTAAGCCTTTATTTGCGCAAACTCACGTGCGGTCACGCGACAGCCTCTTTTTTCTCACTCCCCTCCTCCACGCCCATCTTCCGCGTCGGCTATCCTCAAATAAATCTCCTAACTGTATACTCAGCCGAAGGGAACGAGTCTTCCCACGTCCCCGTTCGACCTCGAATAAATCAAAATCCGCAAAAAGAAGAAAAAGTAGAAGAGCAGCGGTAAAAGAAACCGCTGAAAATAAGAAAAGAAAAAAAACGGGGGGGGGGGGGTGTGCAAGAAAAACGGACCGACGAAAATATATTCGTTCGCTTACGCAGAGGAGCGCGGTGCAGTCGAGGAGAAATGCAAGTGGCGAGGCGCCGCCGGGAAGTCGGCTGGCCGAGGTCCACAGGGCAATCAGTCATCCTCCGCTGACACGTGGGATCGACGCGAAATTCGTAAAACGCGCCCCCGCGGGGCAATTTTCGCTTCTCGCGAGGGAGAGAGACACGCGAGGCGATGACGTTTTTTTTCCCAAGTTTCCCATTTTTTTTTTTTTTTTATGTCGTCTATATTCTTCGTCCTCGAGCGTTAGAATCGGCGCGTGCCGCGTGGCCCCGGGGCATTGTTTTCTCGGCGGATTGAGGGAAGAGACGAGAATCGCGCGAGACGAACATTTATTTTTAAGGGGCGATTCGCGCTCCTTTTTTTGCAGAGAATATCAAACTCATTATTTTTTATGTCCGCGCCAGACGGCGGTGTTTTCGCGAAACATGTTGTTGACTTTAGACAAATTGCGGTTTAAGGCGGTACTTTTAACGTGAAGCGAATTGCCGAGAATAATTTTTCAGTTTGTCGTCACTAATTTTTTCAGAACGAATGAAGTGCACTTAAGGAGAGAAGTTCAAGTGGATGATTGGATGCTTTGATGCTGGGGTTCTTTTTTTATTTCGGTAGATTCGAATCACCCAAAGTTTATTTATCCAGCGATAAAATTCCACGTGAAACTTGTTTATTCAGTTGTTTATAAAAGATGCAGACGATAATTTTGTTTATAGAGGTGTTAATCAATCGTAATTTACATCGTTGTCTGCGTAAAACTTAATTATCTATAAAATTGTCTACTCTTTTACGAATCTCTGTGTCTGCTATTGTATAAACAGCTAATTTTATGCTACAATAGCCTTTTTTTTTTAATTTATTTGCGAAACAATATTTTTTCACGCAAAAATATCAGTCTACACTCCTCCTTTTTCCCGTACATTCTTTATATAATCTTACAAAATTAATTATAGAGTTATAAAGAAAATATTATTCTCGGAAATCCCTTTAACACCCGCGAATAAGAGCATGATTTAACGTCTAAAAATAATTACAGTTGTATAAAAAAAAATTATTTCAGCGATAAAAAAAAAAAGATTTGAAGCAGTCATTATCGAGGCATCTCGACGCACTCAACGAAAGAAAAAGTCAAACTCGCACGACGAAACTTTCGCCGTTATCGGCACCGCGCCTCGCATTCCTGCGAAGGAAATCCCCGCGATTCTTTTTCCTCGCGCGGTCCCCGATAGCCTCGAGGAAAAAGTCGGCGCCTCGAAGCAGGAAGTGCAAGGCTTATCGGCCGATAGCGGGATTTTATCGGCCAGGTGTGCAGAGGCGCACTGGCCGTGCGCCAGCGCGAAATATTTTATAATCGTTGAGCCTCTTGCGACACCGCCTTTCCATCGCTTCCGTGAGCATCCGAGTTCCGCGCGCACGTATCCCTTTTACCCACTTGTTAATTGCATGTACTTGTCCGTGTCAGCGGGACATTAGCCAATTTTCCGTCGATGGCGTAAACTTCCCTATGGATTCCTGCGTAAAAAAATTTAAGTTGGGAAAAAGTTTACCCAAAGTTCATGTTTGGCGGTCGTTCATATGAACGTGGAAAATGAGACTTTACCGAACTTGCTTCTTACATTTTATAAAAGTTTGTATAGATGCGTGATGTAAACGGATAAATTACCGCTGAAGTTATAGAAAATAATTCTGTACATTTATTTGTTTTTAACGTTCGTCGTGTGAACGTCTTTTAAATTTAAGAAAAATTTCATCTGAAGTTTGTATAATGTATTGGAAAACGACCGCAAAACATGAACTTTAGGTAAACTTTATCCTAACATAAGTATTTTTACGCCGGTTGCTGATTTTTTAATTATTTTTTTAATTTTAATTTGTAAGTTTTAGTTTTTGGTCTAATTTAATTTTCATTATCCAGATCATCGCACAGGAGATTTGTTCTTCTCGGCTAAATTACTTTCTAATGTACTCGTATTACTCTGGTTAAATAAATAATAAAAAAAATTTTGCTTCATCCAAGTCCGCAATCCTAAGGATTCGAGAATTGCACCGACGAGAGAATTTTTACTCAAAAATTTACGCTACGAATTACGTGAAAAACCCGTTAATTTAAGGACAACCGATGGAAATTGTTAAGACAAAATGTATCATTTTCATCCAAATCATAGAAACTTGACAAAACTTTATAACGTTTTTCAAGAAAAGCTGTGTAAAAATTATAAAAAATTTTGTCAATAGTATTTTTACGGAAAAATTCTCTGTGCAGTAATAATGCGATTATATAGAAGGACAGACAATTTCATTTGAAATATCGATGAAAAAAGTACATCAAACATTTAACGTTTTTCGAGCTTCTCGATAATAAAACGCTGTGAATCGCAATAACAGTACTGTACAATTAAAAAAAAATCGATAAATAATTATTATTGCAATCGATAAATAAAAATTACAACAAAAAAAAAATAACACCAACTACTTTATTATATAATACATATAAAATCTAATTATACATTTTTCATTATGTTTCAGGTGAGTTACGAAAATAAACGCCACCGCACCAAGACCAGCGAGTCCTCCTTGCGGCGTAAGTTTAAACGCGACATTATAGTTATTGCGTTATTTCGCAAATACGGATGCAACTAATGAATCGTATCAGTTACTGCAATATCACATTCGAGCAAACATTCATTATACCGTCGGTCCGCTCGTAACCGTAAAGCCTAGAGCGCTAGAGGCTCCTTTTATATCCGCCGTGTTATTGCCGCGCGCGAAGCCGCTCATTTGCCGGCGATAAAAAAAAACCCATCTGTCTTTAATTACTCTTGGTCGAATCGCGCTCCGAAAATAGCCGTGAAAACTGTCGTCCGCGCGGAAATCGAAGAAACCGTGAGTGTCGCCGCCGCGAAGCCAGCGAACGTCGCAGGAGACGATTTTTCTCTATGTGTATATCGTTATATACTTATATATAAATATTGAAATGATTAGAGTGATATTTCACTCTTGGTTTACAGTGAAACCACCCGTAGAGTTAAATTTGACTCTATTTGAGTTTATTGAAGTCAAATTTGACTCTACAAGAACAGTGTGATAACAACAAAGTGATTTAAATTCACTTTAAAGTAGAGTAAATTTCACTCAAAGGTAGAGTAGCATATGACATCTTAAGTCCTTACTTAAAAGTAAACAAAATCACTCTATTTTACTTCATCAAGGGAATTAATTAATTTATTTTACAATTAGAGCGAAAATATGTCTCTAATAGATTTAATTTTCACTTTATTGTACTCCAGCTGATTTAGCGTGTATATATATATGTATATACCATGCGTATGCATCGTCGTTTTTAACGAAGATATATTGTAATTAAAATTTACGATTTTTCGAGCAATAAAGTGAAATGTAAATTTTTCCAAAATTTGATAAATTTAAGCTGTCCTATGCACTGATAAACGGTTGGAATCAGATTTGTCTTTTAGTTTAAAATGAAACTATATAATTTGACGTGAATAGAGTGCTTTAATTTCAATCTAAAATAGAGATTTTCGCTCTACTTATAAATAGTCAAAAATTCACACCATATTTCACTCCATCAAGGGAGTTTAAAATTAGCGTGAAAATTTGACTCAGTATTAATTTTCAGTCTATTTCACTCGATCTGATTTAGCGTGTTCGAATGATACAAAATTCATCACGATTTGAAAAAGTTTTATATTTTTCTCTCCATTGTGCTCTACAGTGCGCTTAAAAATTGCATATTAAAACATTTATTATTGAAATGTATGGAAATGTGCTTTTCTTCGTCTAAATGTATCCCCTATGCGGGGGTGTACGATCGAGCGCGATAAACTTTTTTTTCCGTCTATATGATGCAATCTGCACTCGTCGCAGCTGCGCGACGCTCTCTAAAAATAGCCGGCGATTTGCCGCGCGCGCGTTTTATATTTAACGAGGCCCGAGGTGGGCGGCGAGATAAGGCTAAAATCGTGAATAAAAGGCGAGCGACACACTCGAAAATTGGCGTGTCGCTGTTGCGTAAGGTTACGCACTCGAGGGCGTTAATTGCTTTTTGCCGCGTTGCTTATGTATACGCGACTCGCTGAAAGAAGGAAGGCGGGCGTCGTAACCGGAGCCAGCTGATCGCTGGACCTTGATCAAATCGGAGGCTACGCGATGATTTTTCGTTCGCTTCTTTCTCTCTTTTTTTTTTTTTTTTTTAACCTTTGGGAGGAATCGATGCTGCCGTGCGATTTTTTTTTCCACCGCCGGTTTAGTCACTTTGACACGGCGGAAAAAGCAAAAGCGGTGTTGACGTCGCTCGGCGCCCGGAAGATATACACTATTTACATGCGTAACGCCGATAAAGACCGGCGAATCAAATAGTCAATAAAGTCAAACGCACGAGTGATCGCCACGATCGGTTTGCGTGACTGAATCTTTTTTATTTTACTTTTTTGCGGAAATTTAAAATTTTTTTGAGAAAATTAGTGATTGGGAGGTTCGAATGGCTTCTTTGAGTATCTTTATTTGTTTATCGATGGGAAAATACTTACTTTTATGAGTGAAATATTTTTGTTGATGCAATAGAGGTGCATACACGGCTGAGTTATTTAGCCACAATGCGCGTACGATCATTTCTATTCCGAGGTCCCATTTATTTATTCATACGCGTGCGGTTATAAAATAAATATTAATTAATGAATTCAACCGTTCATATATACAATAGAATCATTACAGCAGATCTACATAAAATATTTCAATGAATAGTCGCCTGATCGGCCTATGTATAATATGTACATATATTAGAAGAAAGTATAAAAAGAAATTCATTTAATTAAACTATAAATTAGTCACAGTAAATAATTTTAAAAAATTAATAATTTAATTTACAACTATACTTGGTGATCACACAGAGACAAAAGCTCTAGTAAAAATTACTAAACTATTTTGTAACGCAGGGGCAGAATTAATAAATAAAAATTTTTACTAGTATGTCTGTAGTAAAATTTACTAGTCTTACAGTAAATTTACTTTAAATTAAATTGAATTTATACTTTACTAGTCTGACAGTAAATTTTGTTAGACATTCTCGTAAGATTTTTAATTTTTTAAGTATAATTTTTACTAGGACTTCTTTTCCGTGCATTTATTAGAATAATCATACTCACTGAAATCGTCGCTCAAATAATTACAATTAACCTGTCAAAATGAAAGCGTCCAAAAGCACGGAAAAAAATATTTCTACGATCAAAATTTTTTAATCAAGCTCAACTTAACGATCGGTAAGCAGTCAGTTGTCAAAATTTCACCATAATAGGGAAGGGGCGTTGGATTTCGCTGCAGTGGCGAAAGAAAAAATGCCATTCTAGAAAACGACAACTCGAATTGAGCCAAGCAGCATGCGGCACTCGCCGCATAACAAATAAGGAACAATTAGTCAGTGCAAGTAGTCGATCGGACCGGAAGAACTCGGCGCGATCGGCGAAAGCGCGCGCCCGAGATAAGGAGGCGGAGAGTGACCTCCAAAGGCATTCCCGAGGCCGAGAGAGTCGTACGGGAGCCTCGTCATCGGCGCACGGAAGCAAACCTCGCCATTTGTATTCCCGAGCACTTTTCGCGCCCGCGGAGTCAGACGAACGTGGACGGAATGTAGGCGATCATTTTCGACTCGATCGAACCAACGGCGTTTTTTTTTTATCATTTAATTTATCGAGGGTTTTTTTTTCTATTTATCGGCAGAAATGATTATTTTTTATAGTGACGAATGCAGAATTTTTGAGCGACGCGAAATTGTAGAGAAAAGAAATAACGAGTGCGTTACAAATTGCGCTAGACACGTTGATAAGTTAAATTGATGATGCTTTCGTTGTTATCGAATGCTGTGGATGTTGGTTTTTACGGCTCGGCTGTGCGTCAATAGTTTGTTTTGATTAACAAATGTAACGTTGGAGTATGTAGGAGCGGAAGCGATTAACCCAGAAATCAGGCGGTTTTTTCGAAAACTCGATGTCCTGTTATGTTGGGAGATACGATGACTAGCGCGGCTGTCGATCAGGATCGCGTCGCAGCGATTATTCACGATGGAAAATGATCGATGATTATCCTTCTTTTTTTTTTATTGCGGTTGCACTTTTTTTTCGCCTCAAAGTATTTATTCATTGATAAATGGCCTCATAAATCACCGCTAATCGATTGGTCCAATTTCTGTGTTAACGATTTTAACGCGAGCCTACTGCAGTTTGTAAAAGTAACCGACAATTTAGTAATTAATACCGTAATTGTTTAATATCAGTGCCGATAGGTAATAACCGACGATGTCGACTATCTTATCTTTCGGTGTGACCCCGCGGGTACACGCCAAGAACGAACGACAAACTAATACGAAATACACCGTTTCATTCTCTCCTTTTTTTTTCGCTGCTTCATATTTTTTTCCAGTCAGGTGTGTAAAGCGTATTCGTCGCGGTTTTCGCGTTACGTACGCGGATGTGTTTATCATCCTCCTTTGTCTTCGACACTAGGCGTGCGCCACGCGTACACCTGCGTATTTTTTTTTTTTTTTTACGGATACGATTTTTACCACCCTGCGGTAAATATATAGTCTCGCTCGGCTAATTTTTATCCGATTTCGCCAAAAAATTAGCCACAAATCTTTCGCCTGAAAAATCGCAGGACTCTCCACTGCGCCTTTGTCGATCGTATCTATATATTTAAATATGAATAAGTGCAAATCACTGCGAATAAGCGAATATACACTTATTCGATGTGAACAATTTTTCACATATTTTCCACTTCAAATAAGTTCATATTCACTAATTCCATGTGAATTTCACTTATTCGTATTTGTAGGCTAATGAGATCGGTATATCCATTGCCGATCTCTTGCGCGATTATTATTAACACGATAGTAAAATAAACGAAATTGCGGCAATAAATAAGTGCCGTGGATTTTTGCATAGTTCAGTGCTACCGATATTCACATTCCTCATGTAAAAGTGTGTACATGGAGCTTCAAACCGGCAGTTTCTAATTTAGTCGATCGCTGCAGGGGAGTAAGTGTATTTTGGGACACGGAAAATTAAGTTTTCCACGAGGCGCGCTCCAGTTTCCTCCTCCCATCTTTTTTTTTTTTTTTTTATTGTTACTGATTGTCTCTCTGCATTAAACGATAACATCGCACCTAATGACGATCAGCGAGAAGCTATTGGCGCTTTTAGGTCATCAAAGTTTTTTTTTTTTTTTTTTATGTAGGCGAAATGCAGCAACTCGAGCGAGCGCCGTCGGGTCATTTTCGTTAACGATTTTTAAAACACGATTTCGGTTAATTTACGCGTTTTCGCCGCAGGCCCCACCTAACGCTTGTACACGCGGCATGGCGACACTTTTTATTTAATTTCCCCTCGAATTTAAGGCGCGCCGGGAGTTTAAAAGAGCGAACCGGGCGCCTACAACTAAACACTACTTTTAATCTCATTTAGCGAAGCGCGCAAAAGGCGCTACTGGATTCCGCGTAGAAAATCGACAGGCGTTAAAAAAACTCTACTAATATACACAACAACATGTTTTTTTAAACAAAGTATACATGGTAACTTTGCGACACTGACTTTGTTTGTAAATTTCGTATATTTCTCAAGCACTTAGATACCGATTTTCAGGCAAACACCGCAGTCTTGCGATAAAGATTACCGTGATGACGGGGGAGTGAGAACGATCGAAACGATCGACCAATGGGAGGATCGACCGCGGGGTCGAGCCCTCGAGTGTACTGTACATCGTAGGTTTTCGTGAGAAGCCCCGGGCGCCGTGACGTCAGAACACCCGCTGGGCCGCGCGATTATGCAAACCGGGCGTGCGGGAGTCGCGCCGCGGAATCCCGATGATCGAGGCGACAAAGGAATCGATGGGGCTTCCGGGTGGAAGGACCTTGTCTCGGCGCTCCGCGTCATGCTGAAGGAAAAAGGGACTGAAACGCCACGCGCGAGTCTGGTTTTCAGGAGGCGATGATCTTTATGCACTTCTCTTCTAGTGACTACTACACGTTAAGAAAGTAGCGACAGTCTTAACAATTGAGAATTTTTTTATATGAAAAATAGTAATTTTTAGTACGGAAATTGTAGAAATTATTATTTTAATAATTAATAATATTTGCATTGAAATGCACGCAAATTTTTTTTACAGTATACACTAGTTGCACTTCTAAGTTGACTGTGACACTCTCCTGTAATATATTCACTATTCTCTCCAGTCATTTTTACTCTTCTATTTAGTATTTCATTTATTTATTTGTATTCTAATGTTTACCAGTATTTTACCTCTGTTATCTTTTCTTTTTTACAAATTATATTCTACAAAACAAAAGAGATAAGAAAATAAAAAAGAAGATTCTCCTAAAAACGTATAGGAAATTTTCCTTTTTCATAAATCAGTTTCTCTCTTTTGTATGACAAAGGAGAATTTCCTACAAGTTTTTAGGAGAAGAGTTTTTCTTCTTTTTTATCAGTGAATGTGTGCACACCGAGTGTAAATTTATTGTACTAAATTTTGTCCAGCTATTTTGCCATTGGGTATAAATAAACGATTTATCTATTTATCTATTTATCTTCGTTCGATAACTTGTCGAATTATCCTGATGACGCGTGAGACTACTGATTTTAAATTATAGCCTTTTATTCTTTGACGATTTAATTCGACTTAATATTTGAGTTAATAATCCTCTTAAAATCTTGAATGGAGAGGTGTGTATACATTTGTACCGTTGTGTATGAAGCAGCGGTTACGAGTCGAGGTTGCAGGTGCAGTAGGCAGTGTATAGTGCTTAGTCAGCAGGCGGAGATAATGGAGATTTCAAAACGGAAAGATTTATATTTTGACTTTGGAAATTTCGGAGAATTATTTTTTTTTTTTTTGCTCCTTTAAATGTTCCCCGAGAGAATAGCAGTCGGTGTACCGAGGAAGCGTCGCGGAAGCGTCGAGGGCCTATTACGAGAGCGCGAGGCGATAAACATCGCGGTTTGAGAGTCGAAAATATTTTTTTTTTAACGCGATGCTGCTCCGAGAATACAAACACTGCGTGAACTTGACTCACGAGTAATTGAAACATATTTTCTTTTTTTTCTTCTGCAGACTGAACGGTTCGCGTGCATTGCATAAAATGAGACTTTACTTAATTTTGTTGGGAATTATATCAAGCTAAAGTGAAATTTAATTTCAAGTTTTTTATGCGTACGTAATTTTGAGTGGGAATTATGTAAGAATTTTTTCTACTTCAAAGCAATATCTTTTTTTTTTTTTAATTATGAGTTTAAATTCTTGATTTGATATTAATTCTGATGAGATCGTGTGATTTACGAATGTTCCGTCTCTTTCTAAAATGCACCGAATCAGCATATGGTGATACGCAGAGTATTCGAGAAACGAGAATAATTTACTTTTAATTTAAGTGAGTGAGTCATTTTTCAATTGACTAGTCACTATTTTCTATCAATCCTCAAGAGTTTTATTGAACAAGCCTGTTCCGAGAAACGAAACGGTAATATTAAAAGACAAATTTTCTACGAACTTGTAACTAATAGAAAAAAAAATTTATAGCGAGAAAGTAACATCTGCAAAAAAAATTCGTTCGTTGTAGTCTAAGTTATAGAATGAAACGATCAAACATGATTATCACATCAGAAACGCTATAGACACTTGTCTCTCGTACTATAAAACAAAAATATTAAAAAAAAAAAAAAGTAGATCGTATCCATTGGCTTTCTAGCGCACGTAACTTCCTGCTTCTACAAGCCGACACCTCCAAAAGACCCACGTAAAAATAATTCAGACTAAAATAAGACGATATAAAGATTCGTCTGTATTATGTCTAAATTTAAGATTTTTTAAGATTCAAAAAGATTTTCTCTCAATAAATATCTAAATATTAATCTAACGATCTTTTCGAGATTGTTATTTTAAAACGATATTAATACAAGTTTTGATACATTTAATTTTTTAAATTTTCTATACACAAGATCTTGTAAAAATCTAAAAATCTAATAAATTGATTTTTAGGCGCTTGTAAATAGAGAATCTTTTTAAATCTTAAGAAATCTTAAATCCGGACATAATAACAATGAATCTTTTTATCGTCTTATTTTAGTCGGAATTATTTTTACGCGGGCGTGCCGACTAAAAGCGACAAAAAGGAAAATATCTCGTGATACCTCGTAATAAAAAAAAAAAATATCTCGTGATAGGGAGAAAAAAGCGCACCGAAATCACGAGAACAACAAACACAAAGCGATCGCGTGTTTTTCCACGGGGACCCCCCGCGGAACGGCGGATTGCGGCAACAACGAGAGCGGATAAGTTGCGCGAATGGAATTTCGCCGATTGCCCTGCGCCATGGAAAGCCGCGCGCCGGCGGAAACTTTGTGTTATCTCGAACGAGAGCGTGACGCCGCGAGAGACAAAGGTCGGTCGCGTCTCTAACTCGGGCCGACCCACATTTAACGCGGACGGAATTTACGCGAGGAGTGTTATACGCGTTCACTTTCCCCAGAGTCCGGCCCGAATGACCGACGGTGCCGCTCCTCGTTTTACGCGAATTACGGACGTGAAACCGGCACGAGAGAATCGCCGATTTTTTCTGCTTTGCCAAATGTGGATCATGGTTTAGGGTTTTTTTTTTCTCTTACACTGATAGAAATGTTTTGGAAAAATTACTGTTATTCTAGTAAAACTTACTGTGCAGTCTGTGGGTGGAACTACAGACTGCATTTAGTGAAAAATGACCAATTTGTATTATAAATTGTACTAGAATTCTAGTAATATTTACTAGAATTTTTAGCGTAAAAAATATGAGATCAATTAAAGATCGAACAGTGATTTATCAAAATTATGGTACTTTTTAGTATAATTTAAGATGAAAAAAGTCCTTTACAAATATTAGAAGATTTTGAGATCATCTTAAGATGTCAAATATTTGTAAAAGACTTTTCATCTTGGAAATTATAGTAAAAAGTGCCACGATTTAATACAGAATGATAATTTTTTCACTAAATGCAGTCTGTAGCTCCGCTCCTAAACTGGATAGTAATTTTTCCAAAATGAAGTAATTGCATTTGAGTTTATCCTTATTGTCGAGAGAAGTAGTGCTAATTGATTTACTATTTCATTTTTTTTTCTTATTAATTATTTTTGAATTTATCTTTATTGCTGCGAGAAGTGGTAGTAATATTTTTTTAATTTTGTAGTTCGTTCGAAATAGCGAGCGAATAGCTGATAGTAAAATTCTTATCGTTCAAAAATAACTTCACTAAATATGCAAGGAGAATTCAGCGAATATTTTTATAATTTAATTTTTTGTTTATTTTAACTTAATATGAAGAGAAGCTGTAAAACAAGCGTTTAGAAACAAAGAAACAGAGAATTTAAAAATTCTCAACTTTTAAGTTCGTTTGAATAATAGACAACGAAGCTCATTAAAATCATTTGACCATAAATAATGATTGTACGAAATCAACGTTGATAATGACAGTATTTTTTTTTTTTTTTAATAGCTTAACAACGTTTTTTCTGTTTCCTCAGATAGCGGAATATTTCAATCAAAAATGAAATCATTCAGTAATTAAGTTAGCATATTGCCTTATACCTATTTACGCAAATGTAAATGTACATTTTTCGTTGCAAATCTTCTATTAATAACGAAGGCATGCAAAATAATTTATTTGAGAAAAAAAAAATCAAACAAAAAAAGTAACAACGCACCTATACTAGAACCTTCATCCAAGCAAATCCTTGCCCATGGAGTCTCGCATTTCCCAAGTTGCATTAATCAACATCAGGACTCATCGCGTCAATTCCCACAGAATAAAAAAAAATAAAAAAAAAGGAAAGAAACGATCGAACTCGGGCGAAGTGCACATAAGTTGTCCCTGATTTCGCTCGCCCGTTTGGCAAGTTTCGCACGTGCCTCCGATGGGTTCGCGCTAGAATTGCACCGCCGAAGTGCGCATTCGTCCGGCAGTCCTCGTCCCTTATATTTTATTTATTTATTTCTTTTTTTCTCTCTATTTTGATTCCATTCGGCTTTTCCTCGTATCGACCGTCTGCGTCACTAGCGTCAATGTATTCACGCTGCGGTCAACTAAGAGGATACTGCTATAAAGAGGCAATTACGCGGCCGTGGCCGAAGTGCGACTTGGCGTTTTTTTTTTTCGGTAATTGTATCGGCGAGATCGGATTTTCTTGGCAGTTCGATCTTGATCCGTGACATTGGCGGGTAAATTAGATGCTTGGTTATTGAATGTTATAGCAAGAGCGATAGTGGCGGAGAGAGTCTACACCATTATCGTATATGATAATACGATGCGATACAGTGTATACTGAGAGAAAAATTTGTTAATTTTAAGCAATCGTTTATGTCAATAGTATACTTATTAAATATTTTAGTGAGCCAAAAAATTATTTTCTTGAAACAACTAAGTTTATTTAGAAACAAATAAATTCATCTACTGTTCAAGTTAATCGTTTTCTTAAAATAACAAATTTTTTTTCAGTGTAGATGCGCTTCTCGATTTCTGAGGTGCTCATATAGACGTGGAGTACAGAATATAATTCAAGGATTAGGAGTATGCTTCTTGATTCATCATTTTTATTTTATTTTATTTTCTATAAATTGAAAATAAATAAGTAGATATAATTTAAAAACTTAAGAAATAAATTACTGCGATAGGTATACCCACATTAAATACATTTTACATAGTATCAATTGTTTGCAAGGTATCTATTACACAAAAAATTACACGCATTTTATGAAAATTGATTTAACGACTTACCTCGTCTCATTCTTTTTTTACAGTAGGATAATTTTCGAACTTGCCGTACATTTTTTGCCTATAATCATACCCAATAAATAACTGTATACGGAAAATAAAATGAAATAGTTTCAGCAGAAATTTCTTAACTGTAATCGAGTAGAGGACATACCTCAAAGGAAAAATTAATAAATTTTTTTTAATCGGTTAAATAATGCGCCGCAACTCAACAAACTGTGAGGGTCGATGGTAGGTGACTCTCCGCTAATTGATTCCTTAATTTACGTAAGTCCAGTTTCTAACAGGAAATGTAAGATTAGGAACCGATGGAAATTACCGTGTAATTTTTATATATCTTAAAGGAAATAAAATTTAATTATACTACTGCATCGCGGCAACAAACTATTTAATATGCGCGTAATTGAATAATAAAAACTTTACTTTTTTTCATAAAGCACGCAATAACGAATAAATTAATGGAACCTTTGACTCCGCAAACTAGCAAAAAAAGGACATTACAATATCGCGTTCCTTGAAAATGATTTTCGCACTTTACACTGCGTACAAGAAGCTCAAAAAAATATATATATATTCCGTCTAAAATAATACCTCTGACGTACGCGCATTCGCGTCCAAACCTCTTGAAAAGAGAAAACCAGCGCAGCGGACATTAATTTTTTTTTTTCCAACAAAAAAAGGAAACAAATATAGGTCGCACCTGACAAAGGAGTTTTGCGGATCTCGTTTTACCGGCCTCATCCTGCGAATTTTTCGAAGTGGCACGAAAAGTCGCCCGATCCGTGACTAACACCGCGCCCACGGATCGTCCGCGAAAAACGCGTCGGCGCTCCAAGGTCCACGGTGGCCTTGAAAATTTCATGCTCCCGGACGTTGCCGGTCCCATGCGCACCCGAGAGATCCGGGCCGGCGATGATTTTATTTTTTATTTTATTTTTTTTTCATTCGAGCGCATTTCGATCGAAGGATGCGCCGCGGAAACTGCCCCGGCGTGTCACGCTCGAGGCTGACTTTTGGTCATCGGGCAAATTTTCGACGGTGAGTGCTCGTTGTTTTCAAACGGGGCTGATGGTTCGTGACGCGCCGGAGACGGAGAGAAACGGTTGACGTCGATTTCCGCTCGCTAAATGCGGGAGCGTTGTTTTTGCGAGATAAAGTAGGGTAAGACTCGCTAGCGAAATATTTTCGGGATTTTAAAGCCCGCGGCGATTGAAAAATAAGACAGATTTATTTTTACGCTTTTCGCGTGTGCTTGTGACTTTCCTTGTGTCCGTTATTTTGTTTTGTTTTAGTTTACTGTAGATAAACGGGATGTAAGTTTCTATTATGGCGATAATTTACAGACAAAAGAACAAAATTTTCCCTGTTTGAAACAATGTTAAAATCGTTTAATGATATCGCAGAAACCTACTAAATTTTTCCTCAAAGGCTGCTATCATTATTGAACTTTAAATTATGCCATGAAGTCTAAATGCTACACTGCAAAATGCGAAGTATATAAGTTGCAGTGTTAATGATCCTTAAGTGGATAGTGCGATAATTATATTATTTTAATTTATTTTAAACAACTCACCTAAATCGTGATGCTTATATCATTATTCCTACTTATAAGAACTTTAAAATCAAATAATGCATCGCTAAAAATATTATGATTACACTGAAGGAAAGAATTATGAAGGAGTGACGGTCTTATCAAGTGAGAATTTTTTATATGAAAAATAGTAATTTTTAGTGTCTGAAATTTAAAAAATTACTGTTTTGAGTACTAATAATTGTTATTTTTCATACTAAAATTTCTCGCTTGTCAAGACTGTCAGTCCATTCCTAATTACAATAGTAATTTTTATTAAGTTTTTTCTATCAGTGTAGATTTGATGATCGTAATATTTGTTAGTATCAAGAATTTATTAATAATTTAATTTAATATTTTATTTTGCTATCCCTTATAAGTATTTATTAATACTAATACATTTTATTAAAAAAATATATATATATACTAAAAGCGCGCTATAATGATTTTTTTTATTTTACACTAACATTTTGCTCAATTAAATTGTCTACTTTTTTTTTTTAACGAAACACCATGTCAAGAGTAAAATTTCCCCCAATTCGAGTCAATTTGTTTACTCCCTTTCATAATTCGACTACTAAAATTATTACCATCTATTTTTCTTGTACATAAGATACATTACTGAAAAGCGTGAATCGAGGGGAATCACTGGTGACTAAGTCCCCGTCTCGAAGATATCCGTGTCACCGTCGCGTTGTTATTTTTATCCGAGTTTTCCCAACGGCTAAGTGTTTTGGAATAAAAATAAAATTTTAATAAATGCAAATTATACGGCCGTCCAGCGGCGCTATAACCCACTTGAGCGCGTGCACACGGCAGCCGCCGGCTGTTTCACGCCGCGCGCGGCATGCAAATCGTCATTGTTTTTCCATTTTCATCGGATATAAATTAGCCGCGCGTGAAACTCGCGTACGCCGTAAGGTGTGTAACGAAACAATGCAGCCGCGGCCTACGGTAACCGCTCGAAAAAAAAAGAAGAAAAATAGCATGCAGTCAATCCTGAATACCGTTACGGCCGCTCGATGAGCGTCGCAATCGACCGAGTAAACGCGAGACAAAAAGAAAAGGGAAAAATTCCACGGAATCGTCGAGAGGAAATTCGGAGCTGGATCCTTGCGACACGTCGATTTTTCTCGTCCAGTTCCCATCGGCGGGGCTCTCAATGACGCGACCATTTAAGGCGCGCCTATCCGTGAGCTTCGACTCCAACGCATGGGTACCGCGGCCTCGTCGAGGCAGCGGCACTTTCCGAGGTGGCCAGGAGGGATTCCCTCGCACCTTTGCTTCTCTTTCTCCGAGGGAAATATTGACTCTGGTCTTGTTGCTCTTAGGCAAATTGCGCGCGAGCAGTCGCACTTGTCGATCGCCTGGGGCAGTCTTTTTGGCACTGCGCCGGGCGCTGAAAATGAAAATCGATGCTGCGTTAAGGTGCGACTCGCGCGTTTGTTTTCAAAATATTAAATTCCCGCGTAAACAAGGAGTTTTATTTATTTACCGGGGGTGAGCGTCGAGTGGAAATTGTACTACTGGAATTCTGTGCAGGGAAAAAATGCTGCAGAGGGATTGGAAAAAGTCCGCGCAAATAGTTGTCGTTAAATCAGAATAGTGGCTTGTAAAGTTCAATTGGATACTTTTTTTAGCTTGTAATAAATTTTAGAGTTTCTCAAATTTAATGAATGACTGTAATAAAATATTGTAAACGCTAATTCATAAGTTTACGAAGAGAAAATGCATCTAATAAAAATTACCATTTTTCAATTTTAATATTCTAGTTGCAGACTGTCATTATAGTGGAAAATGTTGCAGAGTTTCTAAAATAGAGTTAAATAAATGGAGATTGTAAAATTTAAAGCAATTCGATCTACTAAAATTACAGTGAATTTTATATAAGAAACTATTGTATTTTTTCCTATATGTAATATTAGTTTGCGAGGACATTAAATTGTAAAAAAAATCTATTTAATTTGCTATTATTTTGTATTGCAATTCAATGAATTATAATAAAAAAAATACCGATATAAAGAATATATATAAAAAAATTGTCAATATGATAATAGAGTTTTACATTGAATATACTGATATAAAGAATATACATAAATTAAACAATAAACGTGCATGTTAAACATTTTCTTTGTATTGTAACCATGTAAAATGTAAATTTTTATCCGACTACTCTTCCTGGTGTGAAACGTATAAAAGTAGGGGAGTCCCGGGCAAAACGGACACCTTAACGAAAAATTGAATAAAAAAAAAGGAACTGAATAACAAAACAATCACAATATTAATTTTTTCCGTAAAATAGAGAACCCTACAATACTGCTTAAATAAATATAAAAAATATTTAAATAATAAATAAATGAATAATAGGCTCTGTTCTCCCTACCCTCACAAAAATCTTTTCCAACAGGTAAAAAAAAAAAATACATTATCAATGCTCTGCGTCAATACGATGAATGGCCGCGTTTAAAAAGTCGCCAGCGTGAAAATTCCGAGAAAACATAGAAAAAGTTACACCGCGCAGCTGTTTGTTTATTGTGTCATTAGCAAGTCGGCACGATTACGCGCCCCCTTGCCCACAAGAATTATAAGCTGCTCACCGGGGAGCTCAACAACCCGGAGCCTTTTTCCGTCTTTGCGTCACGAATACCCGACGGCCGAGCGGCGATTATGCGTTTTTACGAGTTGCTCGCGTACAGAACGCGCGGCGTCGGCCTTGCGCACGGAGCCCCAGCGGCCCTGTATAAAAAGCGTCCGGAGCGTCTGCCTCTAATTATGCAAATTAACGGGCGGCAACTAATTGCCCCGGCGGACCTAAATTCGAGAAAATCCATCGAGCAATTATCGCATCGCTTAATGCCCACGGCTTTTACGGTCTCATTACTATTTTCCGCCGTACGGCCGCTCTGTTGACCGCCGGAAAGTTCCGATGCTATCGGCTTTTTGCCTCTCGCCGAGGCGAAGTATCCCCGAAGACTTCCGATGTGCAACAGTGACGGAGTAGCGCTTTCATTATCTTGGCGGTCGAAAAACATGTATTCGGGTTAGCTCTTGCTCTTCTAATTAACGCAAGGCTCTCGCGATGAAATATTGCGCTAAATCATGTAAAAAAGGCCGGTTTGCCTATACTCTGATTTATCGATGTATGTTACATCGTTATTTTTGTCATTTCGAAGTACATTTTGAGAAAAAAGTACATTGATAAATGTCATGTTTAATTTGAGAACACATAAAAATGGGAATTAGTATAGGTAAAGTGATGGTGATAAAATTAGTGTAGATAAAGTGATGGTGATAAAATTAGTATAGGTGAAATTATGGTGATAAAAATATTTATGTAAAGTTTGTGTACCATAATTTAATAATAAATAATAGTAAGGTATTAATCTACAGTGAATTGTGTACAAATTTTCTATTTGAATTCGGCACAAAAAAAAATAGACACAATCACAGATTTTTAAATCGTGTATTGCTGCCGGGGGAATGAGATCGTGATCTTATGGTAAATTTTTCCAAAAATGTAATAGGATTATTTTCAATACAGTTTAATAAAATTTACTATATTTATATGGCAAAATTTACCGCAGAGTATGCAGATACACAAAGACTAAAGTGCTGTAAAAATAACTATCTAATATGGAAATGCGATCGCAGATTTGCAATCTTAGATAAAAATTGCGATAAGCACTTTACCACAAAAGTTGTATTTTTAGATTTATTTCCAATACTGTCCAGTAACATTGACTAAGTTTACGTAGCAAAGTTTACTGTGGACTATGTTATAATTGTTATCGGAGGATCTATAATCTGCGATTTGCAGACAGACAGCAATTAGGCACGACCGTTACACGGAATGCCTTATTTTTATAATCCTTCTTTCTATTTAAAACTAATCTGTTTAAATCTTCTTAACGTTTAAAACACATTTTTCTCGATGTGCCATTTATCAACTTTTTTTCAACGCAATTTACTATTATGAATAAGTGAACGATTTTTCACTTCCGATCACTAAACTGTTAAAAAAAAACATTAAATTTAATGCAAATACTGGAAGCAAATTTCATCGGCGTACGTGAACTTTACCGAATTCGCATTAAATTTAATTTAATTTACGTTAAAATTAATGTAACAATGTAAATTAATCACAATTCACGTACACTGATGTAATTTGCTGTAAAATGTATGCTATTTTTTTTACTGTGTAGTGATTATTCACTGATTATAAAGTGAATCTCCATTTTCGCTATTTAAAAAGTGACATTTCCACTATTTGACAAGTGAAAAGTCGTTCACTCATTCAAATAGTGAAATTTTCACTGAGAACATTTAAGAGAGCACTCGCCCGTCGACAAGTGCGCAGTAAAATACACAAGCCCCGTTTCCCAATAGAACGACGCAAAGGCGAGCGACGGAAAATAGCCCATTCTCTCGGTCGAAATATCGCGCGGTCGTTCGCTAAAGACGTCAATGGAGCGCGAATCCGTCAATTAGGCGCGAGAGCCTCGGCCGGGGACTGTCGATCAAAAGTCAAGAAAACTTTGCCAGCGAGAAACTTTCTTTTCGCG
This sequence comes from Sycophila sp. Sp_5, assembly GCA_018906775.1. NCBI lineage: Eukaryota > Metazoa > Arthropoda > Insecta > Hymenoptera > Eurytomidae > Sycophila > Sycophila sp. Sp_5. The sequence continues at coordinate 3,087,778 of JACCID010000018.1, forward strand.
CTTTCCGCCGCGACCTTCGCTCGCTTTTAGCCGACGAGTCAAAGCACTCGACAAGGCCGTCCGCCGCGCGCGTTATACATTTAACGATTTTTCAACGCGCCGAGCGTTATGCAAAAAAAAAAAAAAAGGACCCTTCCAGTCGCGGAATTGACAGCCGTTGGAGGATAGTCAACTGACCGGTCGATGTGTGCGTGTGCGTCCGTGTATATACCGGACTCTACCGCTTTGAGGCATCGTCCGGCGATTTGACGCGCCGCGACGAGTCTCCGTTGCGATGAATTTTTTATTCCAGCGGCGGGTTCGACGAACCTCCGCTCGTTCGAAGCTTTTGACGTTGCGCGCGAATTGCAGCGGTGCACACTCGGTGACGTAAGTTATTGCGAGTTTCGGCGTCTCAGGGTCAGCACCTGGTGAATTAGTCTTTGGAAAATTCTGCCGGGGCTTTGTAAAGTGTAACGAGTTGGAGGTTTGCTTTGTTGGAGAAGCGTAAAGGAGACCGACTAATTGAACCGCGCATTTGCAAGTAAATTGTGCCTCATTACTATGACTATCCACTGTAAATTACCTACAAGATAAAATAGAATTTTAAATAAGCTCCTATTATTATTCTAGCGAGATTAAATTGCATTCTACATCCACGTCTATGTACTTTGAGTACCGAGGAAAAAAATGATGCAGTGTAACAGACTTCAGTATAACAAAAAATTGGTACATGTTATTTTCTTTGAAAAGAAAAGTCTTGATTGAGCATTTTGGAATATTCCTCAAATTATATCGATTTTTTTTCTCTATTGTAATATAAAGTAACATTGATTTTTTATGTCCCATACCTTGAGCTACAGTTAATTAATAATTTCACGCATTCGATTAAGAAAAACTGTTTTCTAAGTAGTACATTGTCTATACACTGTCAGGAATGTTTCAATAATAATTTTTAATACGAGTGTAGTAAATTAGTCAATATATAGACAGAAAATCTGAGAAATTTTTTTAAACTTTTCAATATAGTTTCTATTAAATAATATTTCATGGCTATAATACTTGAATAAAAACAATTAAATATTAGCTTGTGATTAAACTAAAGTATACTATCTAAAAATTAATCAAATGGGTTTTTCAGTGAAAAATTTCATGCTAAAACTGGAGTAGACGTAATCAAAGTTTCTCTATATTATGCATATACTATGCATATGCATATACCTGCTGAAATGAAAAAAATAAATAAAGCAAAAAAGTATATTAAGAAAACACGTCGGTATATATACAAACTATCGACTACCCATTTTGCTTCCCGCAAGCTCCAATTATAGCCACTCACCTGCCAGCCACGAGCGGCGAGTGCACATGGCTCTTCTCGGTGCTCCACAAAAAAAAAAAAAAAAAAGAAGAAGAAGAAGGTGAACCTCGCCGACAGTGCCCATCCATCGACGCCTCGTCCGCAGGAAAATCCCCGGGGCCGCGCGTACTTACACTGAACCTTCGCGCGCGTCTCACCAATGCCCCCGCAGTCGCACTCATCGATCGGCCCATTAAAAGCACGCAGCGGTCTCGCACTCTCTTTCGCCGGGGTCCGCGTATTTTTCCTCGGTCGCCGCTTTCGTCGCCGGGAAAATTCCTCGGGCGCTCCCTTGCACACGCCGCCGCCGGCAAACAACGCTTTTTGCAGCGATTCGCCGCGAGGAAAGTCGAACGTTCATTCCCGGTAATGTTTGCCTGCTGCAGCAGCTTCCTCTTTTTTCTTTTCATTTTTTTTCTTGCCGCTGAATTAGCGGTTATTGCGACGCGCGTCGGTGTCACTCGCGCAGCGCGACTATAACGCTATTTAGACGATTTATATATATATATATTTTTTTTTATTTGTTTAAACACTTCGGATCTTTTTATATTAGAGAATCAGAAAGATTTACGTTTTTCGAAAATCATCCGTACATTTTACACGGTGTACTACAATTAATCACTAAAACAAGGATCTCGTACTCTCTAAATCTGAAAATGTGAAATTCACATGGAAAATGTGAATAGTGACATATTTTATGTGAAAAATCGTTCACATATTTAGCATGTGAACGGCTTTTCGCTTATTAAATGTCACTATTCACATTTTCCAAGAAAATTTCATATTTTTAGATTTACATGGTAAATATGAATAAATATGAAATTCACGTTGAATAAGTGTATATTGACTTATTTAAAGTGATTTTCACTTATTGATATTTACATAGAAAATGCACTAATTTCATTAGATTCACTTATTCGTATGTGGAAGCCTTTTAACTTTTTCATATTTATATAGAACATAAAGTAATTCTACTCGATTCACATTTTCAGATTTAGGGAGTATAATTAAGATCGAACTTCACTTACACATAGCACGCTCGTTTGATCTAAAATTTTGTATACATATTTTCGTACGCAAGACATTTTAGTACGTTGAATTTATATTAAAGTGAAAAATAAATAAAAAATAAAAATATTAAAAATATTATTTCTGTGCGTTATCGAGTGGATTTCTTCGGCTGTCGCGGAGCTTTTTTGAGCGGAGGAGTGTTTTTTGTTTAGAGTACGGAGAAGACAGCGGTATAGCCCGTAGCGGATGCCGATATTAAAAACTATTTGCATATTTCATCGATGTTAATATGTGTAAGTTGGTCGATGCAACCCGTTTGAATATTCTATCTGTCGGCGACACCGTTCTGTCTCGATCGACTGGAAAGTTTTTTTCTTTTTTCGAGCAGTACACTGAAAATATTTTAATTCAGGTCGAGCGATTAAGCGGGCCCGGAGTGTAATTCTAGCCTGCGATAATCGAGTGATTCAACGGAGCTTTCGTTAATTCAATAAGCCTTATTAAAACACCCGTTCGCAGTCGTCGAATTGAATGAAACACTTTATCGTACTTGCCGTCGGCAGAAACTCATTTGATCCTGAAAATATTTGAAATTATCTAAAAGTTCATGAAAGTATGTGTGTATATTGATTGAAGAAATAAAAAAGTTTAGGAGAAAAACGAGAGTCTCAGAAACAAATATTTCGTTAAAAATTACGATGTTCTTTACGAAAAAGAGGGCGAAATTGATAAATCGAAACAAATTAGCTTACAGCGATTAGTAGATTGCGAAAAATTTTCGTCGAATTTTACTACCGTTTTGTGAAACGCATTACTGCATCCAATTAAAATGCAAGTGATCAATTTGCTTTTTTTACTGGATTTCGTAAAATTTATTTTGAAAAGCTCGTCTACCATTTTTTCATTTTTAAAGTTTGCCTCGTTAATGACTTTGCCCTGAAAAGAAATTAACGAAATATTTAATTAAACTTTTTTAAGCTAAACTCATTTCAAAGAATTCTTTATTTAGAAAACCTTTGAAAAAAAATGTTCACAAAGATAATTAAACGTTTTTTAAAGATAAGAGAATTTGGAGTATATAAAAAATTACGATAAACTTTCCTGCAAAAATTACGTGATAAAACATCTACGGATGATTTGCAAGCTCTGGAATTTTTTACAAGAAAATCGCCGTAGCTTGAACCTTTGCCTAAGCTTTCTAATTAATACCAAAAAAGCTCTGTAAAATTTAGGCTGACTTATTCACAAGTAATTAACTTAAAGCTTCCTGTAGAAATAATAGAACCTTGATTGTAAAATTGCGGAGCTTTATTTGTGAAAGTTGCGGAACTTTACTTACAAAAATAAAGAGCTTTAATCGTGAACATACAAAGCGTTACTTATCTGAATTACGAATCTTTACTGATAAACAATCAGGCTTGCTTGTAAAAGTTGTGGAGGTTTATTCGCGAAAGAACTGGAGCTTTACTTGTAAAAATACGGAGCTTGGCTTGCAAAAATAACAGAGATCTTCCCGCAAAAATCTCCAGAGCTTGCAAGTCACCTCTCGATATCATTTCCTCGCGAAACAACGTCACCTCATCATTCGCGACAAAAAATTCTCTCGACACAGCATGAGCCTCCTCACGCGGCACTTCATAAAGTATAGTCGTACACCGAATGAAGCATCCAGCGAGCGCATAAAAAAAAGTCATCGCCGACTGGAGTCGGTCGCTTTTTTCCCTCGGAAGCCGTGAAGAGCTTTCTGCGGGCCGTCCATCGCAAACAATTGAATCTCGCCGGGCGCAGCTTCCGCGAGTGAAAGCTCGCCGGCGAGAAATTCGAGAAGCTCCACGGGCGCTCGCGTCGCGTAGGCGGCGGCGGGGGTGGGGGCGGGGAGAGGGGGGGAGGCCAGTACGACGGCGGCGGCGCGCGCCAGCGATTTTATTGCACCGCCGCCGCCGCCGCCGCCGCCACTGCCAGCGGCGGGAGGCGAGTGGGTCGTTGTCCGTCCGCCGCTCGGCAGATTATTGTGTGCGCGCGCGCCAAGCGCTACGGATCTCATGTGCCGCGCGTGTCTTCTCTACTTCGCCGTTCCATGCGAGTGCCAGCAGAGGCTCGACTGCCTATGTTGAGCTGCGAGGGTCTCTGAGGATCGCTGAAAGGTAAAAGAAACCTGGACTCCCGTGCGATCGTCGTGCCTCGTGATCTGTACCTTCTCCATTGAATTATTAAATTTTAAGTTATTAAATTTCCTTTTATTCGCATAAAAAGTACAGCAGTGACGTTTGTCTTGAAACTGCGGATTCGTTCAAGTGGTGTTCAGTGATGTGACGTTCCGTTGTGTATTGATGGGAGTGAGGACTGAATTTTATTTTTTTTTTCTCGCATGCTAAGTTGACGTGGAGGTAAAAATGAATAGTTGTAGATGTGGATATGTATCAGGACGGTGAATACGAAAAATTACATTTTGTTTTTTTTTTTTTTTGGAAATGCAGCTTTTGGGTGTAAAGTACTTCTGATGACGAATTGTAAATTGGGGATCGTTGAGTTATAAGTGCAGGCAATATTTAAACGCAGCTTTTAATTTTCTAGGAATCGAAGTGGATAAAAAAGAGCTTGTCGGGCTTTAAGTGCTTTATTTTTACTTCTGTCAAAATTATGCCTTCCACTGGCAGCGCAAAAGTGTATTAATGATCGCTGCTCGCTTTCTTTTAAAACTGCAATAAAAATAACCACGTAAAAAGCGAGACGCTGGACGAAGACGTAAATCATTTCGCGTACCTTCGAATGCGAATTTAATGTTTTTTTTTTGAAGTTGTCATTTGACAAGCCTGCCGTTACGCGAGTGTCTCTAATCTAGATTAGTTTATGAAATACTTAAATTACGAAATATTTTAACTAGTTTCGACCTTTCAAAAAAAAAATTAATGTTACATGAACATTATTTAATGTTTATCGGTAGCTTATCCATTATGAGGAAACGTTTTTATCTTTTTTTAATAAATGTAGGTATATACATTGCGACCTATTAATAGCGCAATTAGATGAAAACTACATTTATTGCCTTATCTAGTTGTTATCATTGTGCTAAGAAGATTTGCCCAAAAGCTTAGAAAAATTGCTCAAAATAACGAAATTATCTGCCTATGTAAATAAGGGTATTACTTTCACTTACGATGAATCAGCAAATATTCGCGTCTACCGCATTTAAACAAGGAATCCTATGCTACGCCAATATAATTTCCGTTTTTCCGTGTGCTTCTTTCTTCGCGTATCCGCGAGCAAATTTAAACGCTGACTAACGTAGCAAAATCTGTGCGCTTTAACAGAAAAATACATAGATCCATTAAAAATAATAAGTCAAAACAAACAAGGCGCTTTAAACGTGCAAGTCAGCGCTTAATTCATCAACTTCGTACCAATTCGTACCATAATACATTTTATTTTGTTAACATCGCGAAGCAGACTCGTGGAAGATCTTCACTTTATTTTAACGAAAATCGTCAGCGAACCGCAAATATTCAGAAATAATATTTGCATTGTCCGCAATTTCGAAGGTCCCTATTTGCCGTCCGGCCATATATACACGTGTACACGTAACAACAATCCGACGTCGCATCAGTGACAAATGACTCCTCTCGATTATTTTTATCGCCCGCTTTATTTGACCAGGATCGCTCCAAAAAGCGCCCCGCGAGGGTCGCGACAAAAGGGCGCCGCAAGCACACGCCTCATTAGAGGACGTTCCTCGTTAGCGGCGAGCTTGCGGCCTTCGGACCGCGCGCGCGCCGAGCTTTTCCGCACTGCGAGTCGAAAATCCTTCGCACCTCGAGCCAAACTCGCGAGAATTATGAAACCTCGGCTTTTCTCACCCGGCAATTAAGTGTCGCCCGATAATTGCGCTTCGCTAAAGTTAAACGCCCGAAAGCTCCCATCGATCAGGCCCCGACAAATCGCTAGAATCCATGCGTGACTTTCGGGAGGTGAAAAATTTTATTACTCTCAGTCCAATACATTCACACTTGTTTCTTAAAAAAAAAAAGAATAAGAAAGAAGAAAAATTAGATCGAGAACAAGGGGAATTTTTTGAGTGAACGAGCGCGCGCCAGTTGCATTATTGATTTAGCGAAGTCGCATATGGAAATCGCCGCGTATAAAACCTCGACCCTGTCATTTTTTTATTTATCGCGCTCGAAAATGATTATCCGGCTGCGAGACGGGGCGCGTCGACTCGTGACCATAATCAATGCGCGTCTGATTCGTCGATAAAGAGCGTCCAGTGGAGCGTACAAAAAAAAAGTCGACTTATTAATGAGTATTCAAATGAAAAGGTGGATTTCGCAATACGCGCCATTGTGAAAGATCGCGATGAGTTAACGAAAAAAAAAGAAAATATATTCGACATTTTTCATTATCCGCAGTTTTTAATTTAATCTAAAAATGCCTATAAACGCGATTAAGCTCTGTTGATAAAAGAATAAATCAATTCTGCATGCTCATTATGGATGGCTCAAGATGTCAAAGTGTATTATGCTTACGCGCATCGTCTTTTATTTTTTTAATTTTGCTTTTAATTTCAATCGCTCAATTTCCAGCCGATTATTTGAAACGGTTATTCCTGTATAAATTACATAAACCGCTCGATCGGTTTGATATCAGGAAATTGAAAACGACGAGGAATGCGTAGAAAAAAAAACAAAAAACAGACAATTAATTTTTTTCAATTCAGCGTCGATCGGTTTAAATGCTTTTTTTTCAATTATGATTACAATATATACCGGAAATATGCGCTTTGTGCAGTCAATTCGCTTCTTTTTTCTTTTTTTTTTTTTTATTTAATGCTGTAAGGTCGTCCACTCGGCGAATAATTGACCCACTGATAATGCAAATGTAATTATTTACTTATTTTAACATAAAATCCGTGCGCTTAATTTTTCCTCGCTCGTAGAGAACTGCACAAACGGCAAAGTACACTCGAGAAGTAAAAAAAGATCGAAGAGTCTCAGCAACATCTGTTTAACCGTTAAAACACCAACATTACCGCATATCTAATTACGCGTAATGATACAGTCGGTACATCACTCGTCAATCATTCTAAAACAGACAGTCACAAGAAAAGTCACTCCTCCGAGGCATCGGCAACGCGAATCGTCGAAGAATCCCGCGACCTTGACGTCGTTAACACGCAAAATCGGAAAATCGGTCGCGCGACCGATATACAGAGAATCCCGTGCATTGCACGCGTCCGTTATCTGTTCAGGAAGTGGCGAGCACACGAGGAAACCGTGCGCAACGCTTCTATCATTATTCCACGTGCCACTCGATTTGACATCCGCTTTACGCCGGAGCGAACGCGCGAATTTTCCATCTCTCTTTTTCTCTTTCTGGCGCTCGCTAGAAATCTCCTCTTTTCAAGCGCTTCCATTATTCAACGGGAGTTCGACGAGCGCCGCTGAAAATTTTCAAGTTGCAAAATTAACGGCTGGACAATTAAGAAAATCACGCGCTGAGGAGAAAAAGAGTTCGACGAGCGCCTCTGAAAAATTCAAAGTTGTAAAATTAACGTGTGCGGCGGTTATTAAAGAATCGCCGCAGACGTTAATTATTAAAAAACCAACGAAAAGTCGCGGTTTGAGCGTAAAAAAGGAAGATGGAAGTAGCGTGTGAAAAAAGGAACTCGTGGCGTGAAAAATGGAAGTTTAATAGTGGCCATTGAGTCAATGTTATCTCGGCAGGAAAATTTTTTTTTCTGTTTTTTTCACACACGATTTTCCGATAACAACGAGTTGACGCCGTAAACTTGAAAGGCTAAAATAAGAGACTTCACTTTGTGTACCCTCTACTTTATCTTAAAATGCAAATAATTACGTATTTTGTGGGAGTAATCGCGCACTTATTCAATATTATCCAAAGTATGAATAAAAAAAAATTTCATTTTAAAATTTTACTAAATAAATATTGATTAGTAAAAATTTCGTACAAATTAGTGGATATAGTTAACACACAGTTAACGATTATCGAAGCAGTTTTCAATGATTTTAATCAATTTCATTCACTATATTCACATATTTTCTACACTGTGAGAATATGATCGCACTGATATCAATACTGATCTAGTAAACATTAATATACTGCATGAGATAAAAAAAAGTCACATACTATAGTATTATGAATAAAACTACTATACTGTAGAGTAAAATTTCTCCAAAATACAGTGAAAGTACTATTTAGAAAAAATTAGCATATATTTCTCTTCACACAAGTGAAGATCACGTATATTCAATTTTACATACAAAAAAAAGCTACACCTACATTGATTTTATCATAAACATAAATCGGTGCATAGTTCGAATTAGCCTGTCGTGAAAAACACTGGCCGGATGGAAATGCGCGTTAAAGTGGGTGCTGCGCGCCGGTCGGTACAGCGTCCGATTAGCGGAGCTCGGCGTATCTCATGGATGCCGCTCGGTGCCGATGGGCGAAGCGCGCCGCGATGTCGCGTTAATTTTTGCCGCGCATTATTAATCACTCCCAGCGTCGATTGACTGGCGAAAGTGTACAATATCGGCGTTCACGTCGCTCGTAAAAAATTTCACCCACTGATTTGCGAGCACCGCAAATGCACATGTTACCCCGTCCTTCGCGAAATGCGCTTGTTCATCGTTCTTTGATAAAGCACTCACAAAAATGGATTCTTACGCAGAGAGAAAAGTTATAGTAAAAATTACTGCACTGTTTTCTAACAGGTACAGACTCGGCAATAAAATGTTTTACTAAATGTACAAAAATTTTTATTAGATTTATAGTAAATTTATTAGATTTACAGTTAAAATTTATTAGATTTAGTGATAGTAACATTTACTAGATTATTATTACAGTTTATTAAACATTTATTAGATTATTGTAAATCTAGTAAAATTTACTCCACTTTACTATGCTAGATTTACAGTAAATTTTACTGCACACTAAGAGACCAATTGGGTAATTTTCAATAAATATTTACTTCAATACTTTTTCAATAATTTTTACTTTTACTTCAATAGTACTTATTAAACATTTTCTTTGAATCAACTAATTATTTTGTTTGAACTGCTAAATTTATTCAGAAAGAAATTCATTTATTTTCGAAGAATTACTTAGTTGATTCAATATTTAACAAGTATTATTGAAATAAATATTTATTGAAAATTACCAAATTGTTCTTTCAGAGTACTTTCTAGTAACATTTTTTATTTGTCGAGTCTGTCTCTGCTTTACAAAACAGTCTAATAATTTTTACTAAAACTTTTTGTTGTCTTAGTAGACAAATCCAGTCAAATATCTACTTAATTTTAATATGAATTTATTAAATTGAAGAATATGTTGGCTTTGGTATAATTCTCAATAAGTTTACTATAGAAGCATAAAATCCTCTAAATTTTTTCATAATACCTTTACGGCATAAATACCATTGCCTCTATAAGGAGTAGATTTTGTCAGTGCTTATTGGTGGATTCTTCTACCAATCAGAAAAAATTTTTGTGAGTGTACTTTAAAAACTAATCAATTTTCTACGAACGGAAATTTCAGGAGAAAATTATGTAAAACGGTTCGGGTTTGACGTAGGCGATGGTCGTTTAAGGGTAACAATTCGGGCAGTAGTACGAAAGGGACCGAAGTCGTAATTCTAAATTGTCGGTCGGTCGAAACGCACCGGATTTTTCCGGGTCGAACGAGGTGCGCCGTGAAATGTGATAGGAAACCCGTTTTGTCCACTTTATTAGCCGACTGCGGTCGCGCGGCAATTTCGAAGCGGGTCAGCCTAATCGCCCCTCCAATTTACGAAATATTAACAAAGAATTTACGCTCGAGCGATTTTGTCGCTTGACGTTCGCTGTGCACCGATGGCAAAGGCTTCATTCGATAGATAACCGGCGTAACATTTCTTCATCGTTATTTTTGTTTGTTTTTCTTATTTTTTTTATTAAAAGTTTCGTTACTTAATTTATTTACTTCGGTTTGTCCACCAGAGCTTATAGACATTGGCGCTAAAGGCACAGGCCTTGGCCTATACTCCGGTAAACGTCTTGTACCTTAGTTTATACACTGATCTGAACTCTCAAGTGATACGAATCCCCGAGTGGTTCTGTTAGCCAAACCTACGCCTCGACAGAAAATCTGAAGGTTGCTGCACATTTATGTAGGCTTTAAGATACTTTCTTGAGAGAGGGAGAGAGAAAACTGTATTTTCACAATTGGAAAAAAAAAATCACTGCATTTTCGAGTGAAAAATTATTCCACTTTGGGGGAAAAATGGCCCTCTCTACACTTAATTGGTTCAAAATTAAAACGAGTGCTTTTTCATGCTTTACGAGAGTAAACAATCTTTGAAGTCTCGCAAACGAGCAGTCACCCATCCACAATTTGACCTTGTCCAATGCAACGTTAATGTTTGGCCAGTGGCCGACATGCAATTCCACCCACTAAAATGCACTTTTCATCCGAAATTTTAATTGAAAGTGTATACAACATTCATTACAATGAAAAGCTTTTCAGCCAAAATATGGTGCTTTATCGTTTACTCCAAACTACAAATATTAAGAATACTTTTTAATTCAATGCTCTTTAAACAGAACATAAAGCTTTAAACTAAAAATACAAAAAACTACTCCTTTAATGTAAAGTTTTCAGCCAGAATGTAAAGCTTTATCTCTAAAAGCTCTCGAAATTTTTAAACAAATCTCCCGTATATCCAGCACGACTGTCCTTTTATTTTCACTGACAATTACTTGGACGAGAGAAAAGCATAGTCACCTTGACGGATCGCGCGGTTCCGCTAATAATACACCGCGGGCGCTGCGAAGCTTTCCCGCTGACAGGAGCTTGCGCGCATCGCCGGCCGCGATCTCGCCGGAGTCGTCTCCTTGATAGGCCGCGCCGATTGCATGGTATCCTTGCCCCCATTGCGCGCCACCCTTTGCTTAACAGCGCGCGTAAATTTAGGCGTGGGCGATCCGATCTCTTCAAGGTCGAATTTACCCCCCCCCCCCGCCCTTCCGATAGAAATAAATCGCGATGCCGATTCCATCGGCCGTCTGCACGACTCAAGTGGACGATCGATTCTTTTTTTTCTTTTTTTACACCGGAGTGTAGGTGTATGTTCCGTAGTTGATGTGTGCATTAAGCTGCGATGATGAGTCTCAAGGAGCTTGCAGCGCAGCTTTTTTTAATAACCGCAGCCTTATCGGATTGTACTTGATTTTCATCAGTACAAGTCTTTTTTACTCTTTTTAATAACTTTTCAAGATATGAGAGTGATGATTTCATAAACTTCAAGACAGTCGCAGGATTATCACTGTTGAATCGTCGCCTCTAATGAAGAAAAGCTCTCTTTAAAAAAGTTTCATTTAAATTTCTCTTTTAGAGCACTATTAGAGTAAAATGGACTCTTCAAAAACTTAATTAACCATAAGGAATAGTACATAAAATTTACATGTTTTGAGTGACACTTTACTTTAATCTAGTTCTTAAAAAATGACAAACTAAAATTCTCTTGAAATGAGCTTTCCTGCGTTAGAAGCGACGAAATAGCGTAGATATTTAAACTATTTTAAAGTGTTTTAAGATGAATAAAATTTTCACGGTATTTGACTTTAAAAAATTTCGAGATAAAGCAGTATACGCCTAGCTGAAGTTATGTGCACCGTTGACGCGAGCTTTAGAGCAAAGCTCCGTTGCGTCAGAGAGCGACGGCTAAGACCACCTGTTTAAACAGCGAACTCGGACGCCCCGATTTTAGCGGAATCTTGACCCCCATAGTCGATCTCTACCGATGGAAGGTAAAAGAAAAAATTCGCACCGGCTATTTTTAACGATGACTTACGGAGCATCGCGCACCTTCGAGGCTGCACTTTTCCGTGGAACCAAGGGCGCCTGATGCATCCAGGCTGATGCTCCTCCCCTTCTTCGGTGCCTTGATCGTCTCGATGAATAACCAGTGTAGGAATATCAAAACGACCCCTTCGAGCTCGTAAATATTTTGACGGAGCTTTCGACGTCAAGGGCAACGAACTCGGTCGGCGCCAGGCGTTATATACGCCTCCCTCACTTCGCCAGTTCATCTTCGTTGTACGCTGCACTGACATAATTTTGTCATCAAAATTACGCCAGAAAACGACGGGAATACTACGATTTGCAAGCTCAGAAAATTATTACGGGAAAATAAATGTAATTTTTCCTTGAATATTGAATCCTTCATGAAGCTTTAAAATTTTTACGTGAGAAGCTCCGTAGAAAATTAATTTGAAGTTGAAGCTTAGAAAAATTCGGACAAATGACGAACTCTACTTGTTAAAAAAAGAATTACGCGGAGCTTACCCTCAGCTTTACTTATCAAAATTACTTGAAGCTTCCTGCAAAAATGACAGAGCTTTACTCGTTAAAATTACAAAGTTTCTCTAACAGTCCAAGTTTCAAGTAAAAATTACTTCCCCGTAAAAAATGTTCAGTGCTTGCAAATCCTCCCTCCATTAGTACAATTTTAACGGAGAGTTTCATCGTATTTTTACGAGAAAATTCTGCCAAAGTACATTATCGCGCGGAGCTTTCCGGCGCTTATCGAGCGGCCGCTTTCGCTTCGCCCTCGCGTAAATTTCGCCGCCAAGGGAAAATCTCGAGTGCGCTTTTTCGGGGTATGACTCGCATTTCTCCTCGACGGTGAATTAGCCAGTGTCAGTGGGTCGCCGGCGGATTTTGAGCGCATTCAGGTCGATGGGATTCTTGGCAGAGCAAAACGGCCCTGAATTACCCGTGTTTTCGCGCATTCGATTGGATTTATATCCTCAGTGCATATTAGTGCGAGTAATCACGCGGCTAATTGCGTAAGATTTAATTGGACGGCGCGGCGGATCGTTGATTTTCCGCCGCATTTATTATTTAACAGTGGAAATTTTATAAGACCGCCGGTGCTCTAAGCCGAGCCCCGGAAGTACTTTCTAATTCAATAATAGGCTTTTCCTCGTGCACTTATTGTTTTCACTCATACACACGCTGTCGTTACTCTTCCGTAATGGTATCGGTCATTAAGTAACTTTCAAAGCGCAAAATTAACCTTCGCCAATGTATACTGCCGTGTAATATAACGCTCGTGAATGTAACGATGACTTTCCAATTATTGTGAAATTAAGAATAATCGTTGCACTTTTTAGCGCACATTTATCATCGTCCGTTTTTACGAACGCGTAAAACACAACGCTTCCTCCAGGAGACAACGATGATTTTCTAAAAAAAAAAAATTGTTCGGCACTAAATTTGATGTATACATAAAATAATGATGAAAAAAATTTCTAGAAAATCGTATATAATGATCGAAGTCGAAGTAAAAGCTTAAAAAGCTCGAGCGACTGACTAATTGAACCCCGCGTTCAGTGTATAAAATTAATCAATAATTAATGAAGAAGCTACTGTTCCAGCTTACACAATTTCTGAATTAATCTAAACTCTCAGTTGAGCACGTGAAATTTTAATTAAACATTGATTAGCTTATAACGACACTAGTAGCAATCACGCACGCGAGACGCTCGGGTATGTAGGCATTTAAGCACAACTTACGTGCGATTTCAGCGCGAAACGTGTAAAACGATGAGAACGCAATTACAAACGATACGAATCCGACTCAACGTTCAACGACGAGGGGGAAAAGATCAGTCGACCACCTTGTGGACTTTACATTAATAGGCGGATGATATACATAGCTAACGAGGCGTTACAACATCAACGCGCGTGCCGACAAACGTGATGGCGCACGTGCAAAAATTTTTCGAAAATCTCAAATAAAAATCTCATTCACACCTGCACTCGCAAAAAAATACTCTAATTGGTAGAGAAATCCACTAATGGGCACTAGAAAATCTACTTATTACAGAATTTTTTTAAGAGATAATACTACACTCACAGAAATTTAATTTATCTGGTGGAAAAATCTACTAAATAGCACTGAAAAATCTACTAATTATAGAATTTTTTTAAAGAGATAATCTGTTAGAAGTATTTACTAAATAGCACTAGAAAATCTACTAATTGTAGAATGTTTTTTAAGAGATAATTCTACACTAACAACAATTTACTCTAACTAGTAAAAAAAATCCACTAAATAGCACTAGAAAATTTACTTATTATAGAGTCAAACTTATTTATGTCGTGGATAAGCTGACCACCAATTATTGATATCTCTGATAAATTTAAAACGATTTTGAATCTTTTTTTTAGAACAATTTCTTTTGAAACGATTTCTTCTTCAAATATGCAGATTATCATCTTCCCATAAATAGACCGCACGATAAATTCTAAATTGATTCATTAACTATTAGTTTCCTCTTAAAATAAAAAGTAAAAAGAATTGAATAAACGAAAAAGTCTCCACAATAAGCATAAAAATATGAACAATTAACATATTTATGATAAAATTCAGAGGATTCCATACTCATTGAGAATCATACTGAAGCAGACGTATTCTTCAAATTAAAAAATTCATTTTAAAATAAAGTAGCTAATGTTTAAATGGATTTGTCTTCTAAGGCTAAAAATCCATTTTCCTAAGTGTGTAGTATCTGCGCAACCGCCGTCGCATTAATTTTTTTTTTTTGTTTAAGTTAAAACTACACCAAAAAAAAAACTCATCGTTTGAATGATTCATTATTCACTCTCACCTTGACGTACGAGCGATCTCGATTAAAATTAATTTATCCGATGAGGAAAGTCGTTCGTCTTGGCTGCTCGGGTCCCATAGTCGGAAGGGATAAGAGAGACTGGATAGGATTTACGTGGGAGGGGAGGGGGAGTATCCACTTCCGCGAGCGTCGCCCTGGCGAAAGAGTCACCCGGGCGACCTCGACGTCCAATACGAAACGGGTGCGTCGCGGATAGCGCTATAATTGACTTTTCCCGGGAGGCGGACTTTTTCGACGTCGCGCAGTCTGCCGCCGCGGTGCTTTACCTTTATCTCAATTCTATAGGCTGACGCGATTTTGCAATTTTTATGCGGGAGTACCTCGTGGTACTGAAAGCTTCATGCTCGTGGTTTTTTTTTTGTTGAAGTTGGGGCATTACTGTTCGATGAAGAAATTCGTATTCTTGTGAGGATTTGCTTCATTATTCATCTGCAAGTAGGCGGTGAGTCGGTTTAAATTAATGAACCTTGAACGATTAATTTTAATGTTGTAATAATATGTTACTAAATTATTATTTTTTTGCAATTTACGCGAAAGCTCCTGAAGATAGCATAAAAAATGTTGAAGCAAAAATTTATTTGATCGTTTTTATTACACTCCATTTAAATAAACTAATTTTGAATTAATAATTAATAAAAATTCATGTACAAATTCGTATATAAATCAATAAATAAATAAATAAGTAAATTTAGTTTAATTCATTTGAACGAAGGGTTGGTTCTTTATTCTACAATTATAATACTACCAGAATAATTTTATTTTTATTGATTGAGATAAACGGAGGCATTGAAGGTTAGTCGATTTAAATGTACCTTTACGTTGAAAAAAAAAATTGACCGTAAAGTGTACTAAAAAGTCGTGGAATTTTTTTTTAAGTGCGTTGGGTACACCCGTCTGATAACTATAAAAAAGGTCACTGTAACACCAGATCAAATCACATAGTAATGGGCACAATAATTTTTTTTTAACATAACAAAATAACACAATATTTATCTTAGTGCATCAAAAGAATTCTTTCATTGTTTATCATTCACTCAACTCAATAAATCGCCCTTATCTCATCTGAAAATATGACCATAGTGTACGAGTAGCACTATAACTATCTTATCACCGTCGAAACTAAACAAGCGGAATTCTTTCACGTGCACACTTTTATCCAACCTCATTTATTCGTCTTTCGAGTGTGCACCATCTCGAATGTTTTTTACACAAGAAGGTCCCCTCTCTCTCTAAATCTGAAAATGTGAACAGTGACATTTAATAAGTGAAAAACCGTTCACATGCAAAATATGTTTTTCACATAAAACATATCACTATTCACATTTTCCAAGTTGAATTTCACAGTTTTCAATTTTCAGATTTAGAGAGCTTGACTATCTCGCACTCGAGTGACAATCAATCAGCGCTGAAAGCAACAATTGCCCCGATAATCATAAACAAACGGAAGCTTCAGCCTCAAAAGCAGAGTAATCAATGCCCACTCGAGAATCGCCCGTCATTATGTACCGCCGGATTTACTCAACCCCGCCGATCTGAAATAGATAAACAATCCCCGATCGATTCCTTATACTAATGTCGAGCAGAGGTGAGGTCGACCGATAAGCCGCGATTGTCGCAAACAAGCCTTTAAAATCCAACAAGGCGCTTTATCAATCCAAGTACCTTTCGTCCCAGGGTTCCGATTGACTATCGGCGAATCGCGATTAACCCCCCCCCCCCCTCCGAACGATTTTATCACAATCGAAGGAATTCGATCTCTTCACTCGTTATCAGTGCGATTGCGATAAAAAAAAAGAAGAAGAAGGAGAAGGCAGAAGCGCGAGAGAAAGAGAAACGGAGTGTTTGTCAAGAAAATTGTAGCTAATCCACGAGACGTGACGTCGAGTGTCGCGTGTATTGTAAAATATAAAAGGAAGCGAGCGATAATGCAGCCGCTGAGTTGAGTCCCGCACTTATCTGCAGGAGGGCGTCGCATTGTCTCAGGCGACCGATGCCTCGGCTGCGTCCGTTCCACTCGGCAAAAAGGTCCACAGGGATTACAGTTATAAACTTTTTTTTTTGTATATTTTTTGTGCACGCGCGTGTCGTTTATAACCAGAGCTTAAGATGCGCTTTTTTATCCTCGCGAGTCAGCTGATCGTTCCGCCGGCTCGATTAAGTTTCAGCCACGCGGAGGCAGCGGCTGAGTCGCGATCGGCGAAAGTCACGTAGCCGCGTTGCGGAATTTGACACTTTTGCAAATTAAGCGTGGCGAGTTTTTTTTTTTTTTTTTTTTAAGAGACTGGAGAAGGAGAATAGAGCGAGTGGAGGGAGGGAAGAGCGGAAAAATTGGATTTGCGAAAAAATCGCTAATTTTTTGTTTATCTCTCGCTGTCGCAGGAACGTGGAATCATTTATGAATGGATGGCGGTTCGACGGACGACGCGGGAGGTGGATCCTTTGCGGGCCTGGGAGGTCTGGAAAGATGGCGGGCCCACTGGCAGATCGGCGCGTTGTGCGTCGTCTCCTGCGGGTCCCTGCTGCTTAATGCCATCCTCCTCATCGCCTTCATACGCAAACCGGGATTAAGGACCATCTCCAACAGGTTGGTCAAATTTTTAATCACTCGACAAAAAAAAAAAAAAAAAGAAGAAGAAGAAAAGATGACTGCAGAAGTTTCCTAATGTTTAAATTTAAACTTCATTGGTGACAAAATATTTGAATAAAGTTTAAGTGAAGTTTTATAATCAAGTAAATGTTAAAGTCGTTGTCTACTAATATAATAGCACAGTAAAGTGGAGTACTAATTTTAATTTTTTTTCTTTTTATTTTTCATTATTTCTATAGATTCTTTACTGATGTGAATTCATTATCCTGCTTCACAGGATTTCTGTGGTAATTCGTATAGTTCTGATAAATTTCTTACATCGAAATAAGTCGTTTAATAAAAATTACTATACTGCAAGTAATATTTACTATATTTTTGATAAAATAAATAGTAAAATATGGTAACTTTTTTCATAATGACAGTCTGTAACCACTTACTCATACAGCATAGTAAATTTTACTGGATTTATGAAAAATTTTACGGTAAATTTTTTTCAATGTATTTATTATACATAGATTTAAGTTCGTTCGTGAAAATAAAACTAAAATTTAATAAACTAATATTCAAAAATAATGTAATGTAGTAAATTTTACTGCATTTGTGACGAATTATTTGCTATAAATTGTAACGGAGAGAAACATAGTGAAAAGTACTATGATGACTTTTACTATAAAACATTACTTTTTTACTATAATTTTGACTATGTACAGTAAATTTTTACTATACATAATAAAAGACGCCATAAATGGCGTATATCCCACTGTTCCTATGGAACACAGTAAGTTTTACTATAAAACTTCTCTCCGCGTTATTTTTAAAAATAAAACAAACAAAATTTGTAAGCGAAAATTAAAGTATTAAGAGTTCGATTGATCTAATTTCCGGAAAATCGTTAGTAACCCGATGAGAAACGCCAGCAGGCCGATCGATCGGTAAGCGAGCGGCGACCTCCTGAACGCGAGTTTCGCGCTTAATCGGCTTACAATGGGAGGCGGCGCCAATTATTGGCGATCGATCGCGCGAGTCGCGCGACCCAATTTAATTTCGCGTGGGCGCGCCTTGAGACTCCCGCACCGCCTCCTCCCATTGGCGTCGCGCGTCCTCCGAAAGCTCCGCTATGGAAGCGGGAAAACGGCAGCGGGACCTTCGTTCCGCCGAGGTTCGCGCGAAAGTCATGCGCCGCGAAGAAAGAAAGCTCGGGGGCAATTGCGCAAGAGCCAAGCGATTGTTTGGAATTTTTTCCTTTTTTTTTGTTTTGTGGTGCGGACGCGCTGCGTCAGTGTGGTTGACGTAAGCCCCGAGTGGAAATTCATTTAAAACGGTTTGCGAAAAAAAGTGCGTTTGCAAGTAATATGCGGAACGCGGATTTTGTTTCGTGAATATTTATGCTTTTCATCTTTGAGGCTATAAATAAGCTGCCGCGATTGTGCGGGTGCTTTTTGCGAGGCACGCGTGTACCGTTTTAAGTGGATGCGCGATTTTTTTTTTCTTCCTTGAGGATTTTGTGACTCCGTCACTTTTCATTCATATTTTTCTAGAGTTTCCTTTTATTTTTTTTTTAGATAATTTCGAGAATGTTTTAAAGGCGGTTTAGACTTATTACTTTGAACGAAAGATTAGGTATTATATAAATATTTAATTATGCGAGCCAACAGTCTGCTATTTTTTGTAGACTAACTGAGTAAATATTTCATCTTCTCGTTCGAATAAATAAATAAAAAAAAAAGTAGGAATAAAAATACCAAATAGATATTTAAAGACAGATTAGATAATTAACTTTATTTTTGCACTTTAACGAAGAAAGTCAGAAATATTTCGACGTCCATAAAGCCAAATATTCGCTTGCGTATACGAGTAAAAGCTGCCAAAGATAAAAAAAATAAATTTCTCGTTAATTAGCATCCCATCACTCAAATATTTAATCACGAGTTTTTTTTTTTAAGAAGCGACCGACGAACGTTGTGTAAGTATTAAAAAAAAAAAAAAAAGATGTCAATTGCAAAGCATGTGATGCGCGGTCAATCGTCATGTGACTCCGTTCGCGTGTACTCGCTCCTCGCCACGTACTCGGCAAATTTTTTTCATCGGGTGTATCAACAAAAAAATTCCACCGCTCTGGAAAAACAAAGATGCGGCCTTCCTCGTCGTTTAAGAACAAACAAAAAAAATGAAAAAAAAAAAAAAATATGCGTGGCTTGAATTTCGCGCCGGCGGCCCTTCGAATTTTGTCGCCGTTCCAATCCGGAAAAGTGGGTCAACGCGCCTCCAGCTTTTTCCGCGTGGGATTTCTCGACGCGGAAGCGAGAATCCAGCGATGAACGGCGCTCGCGCTAAATCATCCGAGTGCCTCAAATAACGGCCGTTTCGCTTTCGTCGCTCCAGCTTAGAAATTTAGGAGGCTTCGTCGGCAATGTCCTCGCGATTTTCGCGCTCCTTCGACCGACGGCATATTAAACCTGTCGGCGAATCGATTCCACGCTGGGCTATTCCCAAACAAGCGGGACCTTGCCACGTCGCTGCCAAAAGAAACACGCCGCCGCTGGAAAATTTAGCCCCGCCGAAAATTAATGAAAAATAAAACAAAGGCACCGCGCGGCTCGTCCGAAGGACGTCAAAAAAAAAAAAAAATTCGCCGAGCTTGACGCGCGGGTCTAATGTTAGAAGCTTATTTTCTTTTTCGCCGCGCCGCAGATCCTTTCAGCGCAATTGTACATTTAGACTGTTTTTAGAATAATACGCCGCGTTTATTTCGGGAGGTGCGTCGCTCGCGAAAAAATTTCACGGCGATGCCGAATAATTGCACATGCCGCTGTAGGGAGGATGGAGAGAGAAAAAAAAAATGAGCAGGGTATCGGAGTTCGCTTCGTTAACAGACTCGATGTCGAGTCATGCGACTCCGGTTTCTTGCAAACTTGGTAATTCGTTGCTTTTTTTTTTTGTAACCTCAATGAGCTCGAGAATTGTTTTATAATCGGAGATCAATGAGGGGAGGGGGGAATAAAGGACCGAGGAAGTTTCTCCGGTTATTGTTCGAAAGTCCTTAAGCAGTACAATGATCCGTTATTAGTCTGGCTCGTTAAAAAAAAAAAGTTAATGCACTTACATTTTCCGTCGTCGGGTAACAATGAGTAATCGCGTGTCTTGCGCTGCTCGGCAGAAAATCAACTCTGATTTGTTCGAACAAAAAAGAAGCGTATCAATGCGACCCGGTCGTCACTTTTTTTTTCGCGAGCGAATGACTAATCGCCAAGACCACTGTATTACCTAAAAAAAAAAAAATAAAAATTGACATTCAGAGTTTTATATTTCTTCATACGAATGCTCCTTGATCCAAATTCAAGCGTACAATCAAAGCAAAGAATGAAAATACCAAAAGGATTAACAGTCAACTGTGTTTTTCAGATTCGTGATGAACCTCATAGCCTCGAACATAATCTCCGTCATCGTGCTCACGGGCCTGCTGATAGTAGGCACCTGCGATGGCACCAGCCTGGACTACAGCGCGGTGCCGACCTTCTGCGCCGTGTCCGACGGCGCCACGGCCCTCGTGACGACCTCGTCGATCCTCTCGGTGCTCCTCATCGGCGTGGACCAGTACCTAGCGGTAGTGGACCCGCTGCGCTACCGCACCCGCATCGACAAACTCAAGTGCGCCCTGCTCATCCTGGGCGTCTGGCTGATCGCCCTCCTCTTCGCCGGACTGGCCAGCCTCAACCCCCAACCTCGCAGCCTCTGGCGGCTTTGCTCCTCCCTCGGTCGAGGCCGCCTCGACGATGACGACCTTCTCTCAGCCTCGTCCGGTGCCCCCACCGAGCTCACCTTCCAGGCCAGCCTCGTCCTACGCGGCAACGCCTCCGAGAGCGCCAACCTCGAGATCCAAGGTGCCTTCAGCCTACGCAACCAACAGCTCGAACTCTACAACGCCACCGGCACCATGATCCTCGGCAACGCCACCGACGACGCCCTACCCCCTCCAGCCCCCCGTGTCCAACCCTCTCCACCCGGCACCTACGGCATGCTCTACGCCCTCGCCTACACCCTCCTCGGCTACCTACTCCCCTTCCTCGCCATCTGCTGGATCTACGTCAGCATCTACACCGCCGCTCGCAGCAACAGCGAACGCACCCGCAGGAACGGCTCCAGGCCCATCCTCTCCTCCGGCAGCCTCAGCGAGGACGCCGCCACCCCCGGACAACACTGCTCCCTCGAGGACTTCCGGCGCATCGCCAAGATCTCCTCCCTCTCGTCCATCGACGAGAACAGCGAGGCGCTGACGCCCGACCCCCAGGTCGACGGGGAGCTCGCCGCCGCCGTCATATTCACCGTTGGCTCGAGCAAACTCGAGGCCGACGCGAACGCCAAAGAAACCGACACCCGGTCCAATGTTCCTACGGCCGCCGAGCCCGACTCCCCCAAGCCGCCCCACGATCTCATGTACGAGGAGATGATGATCGACTGCGAGCGACACCCCTACGAGTACGAGGACGATGAGCTCGCCTCCTCCAGCGACGAAGAGGAGCCCGAGGATCGCCGGGACTTCGAGGAGGTCCAACCCCTGTCCGCCGTCGTCGTCGAGCCCAGCCACGAGCCTCGCAACTGCTCCGCCAGGTCCATCAGCGTCAACTTCGACCTCGGCGACGGCCATCCCGAAGAGCCTCTCCAAGCACCCAACCACCGAGCCGCCCCGCCACCACCTCCCATCGTCACCATCACCCCTCCAGCTCACAAGAGCCAGAGCTCCGCGTCCCTCCACAAATCCAACAGCACCGCCCGTCACATCACCGGCGGCTACATCAACAACCTCAAGTACCGCATCAGCAACGGCTCGCTGTTCAAGTACCGCGAGGAGACCCGCGCCGCTCGCATCAGCGCCTTCGTCATCGTCATGGGCCTCATCTGCTGGACGCCCTACGTCTACGTCCTGCTCTCGCGCAACCTCGTCGCCGACAGCCTCCGCGAGGATGGCTCACTGGTCAGTCTGGACTCCGTAGCCCTGGGCTTCCTCGTCCTGGCCACCTACGTCAGCCCCCTGCTCTTCGGCTACCGGTCCAGGCGCATCAAGCGCGAGCTCCGGAAGTTCTTCTGCTTCCGGCGCGAGCTCTCCTACAAGAACAACCGCAGCCTCATGGCCAAGAAGGTGCTGCGGCGCAGGCACAGCGGCGCCACCGTTCTGGGCCAGTTCGTCGGCGAGGCCAGCCTGGAGAGCTCCCGCTACAGCATCTTCAACTGCGTCTACGGCAGGAACCGCTGGCCCAAGGACAAGGTGCAGTTCGTCCAGGTGCCGGACAGCGCCCTGGCTGTCGAGACCTGCCGCAGCAGCTTCAGCAGCGGCGCCAGCACGCAGATCTCCAGCACGTCCACCGACGAGTGCTGACCCGATCGGCTGGAGCTTCAACCGATCGGACGGAGACCTCTAAATGTGAAAGAGTGAATATTCACGGCGTCCAACGTCCTGGTAGAAATTTGAGCAGTCACTGGCCAGATCCTATGGTCAAATTTGTCGCTGTTCACATTTCTAACAGGGTAATAATTTGAACAATGAATGACTTGTAGAAATCACTGGTAGAAAATGTCAATGTGGATTCATGCGACATCCTAATGGAATCCATGTGTGGATTAATGTAAAATTCATGTGGACTAATATGGATTCATGTGGACTAATATAGATTCATGTGAAGTTCATGTGAAATCCATGTGAATCATGTGAAATCCATGTGAAATCCATGTGAATTCACGTGGATAATGTGGATTCATGTGAAATCCATGTGAATTCATGCGGATTCATGTGGATTCACGTGAAATCAATGTGAATTCATGCGGATTCATGTGGAATCCATGACGATCAACGCGGTATTTACAACTGTGAAGTTAGAAGAGTGAATATTCACATATTTCTAGATAGAGGGATCAGCTGCCGGGACGACGAGTCCAGCCAGTACGCATCTAGTATTATACGAATTTTTCGCCGGAGATCGTTCGACAACACACATTTTGTTTCGAGATACTTTCCATGACAGTCGCCACGTGGCTCGCGAACGTGTACATAAATGTAATGTTACTTGAAGAGAGCGGCCTCTTCTTTAGATTATTCGTCTATAAGTATTGTGAGCTGAGCGGCGGCCAGCTTTGCGTCTTCTTTTGTATGTGTATATAGATATTATATAGGTCGACTAATTTGTAAGTCTGCGAGTGTGTGTGCGTGTGTGTGTGTGACGAGGTGCGGATGTTCGGGAAGTGAGTGCCTCCGCGGCAACGACGGGCAGCAGCAGCGCGCAGCTTCGGTAATCTGGTGAACGAAGTCCGACTAGTCAGCCACCGGAATCAGGACGAGAGCCAAATATCATAGTACTTAAAATTAGTGTGCTCAGCTCGGCGGGACTTTATGAAGCATCAGTCATTAATTTTAGAAAGTTTCTCTTGTAACCGCTCCAAACGATTGTTTATAGCGGTGACAGGCGCCCCTGCCTCTGCGGAGCGTTACTCTCGGTTTTATTGCGAATAACGTCGTTTACAACGGATTTTATTATACTCCGCTTTTCTCTTTATTACTCTGGCGATCTTTACCTCTTTTGAAAGTTTAATTGGCGTAAAACCACTAAAATTAGTGGGAATACATTCACTGAGTGATTCATAATAATTTCAAAATTTTTCTCAATTTTTTTTTGTTTTTCATCGTTAATTCAAATATTTAAAACACTGCTAAAAAGCTATTCAACACTCAACACTTTATTTTGTATTTGCAATTGTTTACTACAATTAAATTACTTAAAGATTTTTGTTCTATTTCAATGATTTTAACTAATTACATTAATATTCTGGATGAAAAACATTTCAATCCAATAGAATTTTAGCGTACAGTGTCTTAAGATAAAGACGAAATTTCCACTTTAAACATATTATGTATGTTTTAGAAAATACAAAAAAAAAGTGTGTACGAGTAACACTGAGCAGATACTTTTTGTTTGTAATTTCATATAAAATTACACAAAAAAAAAACAACGCAGAATTATTATCGCTGGGCAGTTTCTAAATTACCGATTTGATTTGATTTTATTCTAGATCAGTGAATCTATACATTGACGAATGCTTTTATAATCGACCGACGTATAGAGGGACCGGGAAACAAAATGCTATAAACTCATAAGTGTCAGACCTACCTAATCAATGTACTAGTTAGCCTACCTTAAGCAATCAATGTGCAATATGTAAATGTGTATAAAAAGCGAGTCAGAGTATGCGCTATTGTTAAACACTCCGCGCTCATCTAATCTCGTTAGAGTCAGTAATAAACGTAACGTTGGCCGCGTTACCGAACATCGCCGCTGCTGACCGATCGCTGGCCGAAATTTTCCGTAAAACGCTCGTTAACGCTGTTAAGACGAAACGAGAAGCTGGTTATAATTATCAGACTTTTTTTTTTTTTTTTGAGGCGATTTGGCACGAGCTTACTCACTTCCCGATCGAGAGTGTGATGTATCGCTGCGTTAATGAATTCGAGAGCGTAAAAAGCCAAAGCTTTTGCAATGAGAAATTTAAATCCTCGCTTCATCTTATTAACATTTGAAATTTCGAATGAATTTTTAAAATTTTCTTTTATTGTCAAATGAGCACGCGATTTGACGAATTTATTACATCTGGAGAAAAGAATGGCGTGCAGACGTTGATTCGGAGTGTTCGTATGTAAGACTCATCGCATTTAAAAAAAAAAAGTATTTTTTATTTAATACTATGCAGTTGAAAATGAAAATTATTGAAAAAAAAAATTGTACAACGTACTTGACTATTTAGTACTTGGAGTCTTCGAGGCGATTTTTAATTAATGCAAAAGCTTCATCTTTTTAAAGAAAACCTTGTAAATAGACCTTAGATTTAAGTAGCATTGTGTAAGCGTGTGTTTGTCTTTTTTTAGAGCGCGAACGAGAGCGAGAAAGGAAGAAAGGAGAGAGCAAGACTTTCTTCTGACGCATAGACACGCATTTCATGCATTTTCTTTCACCCTAGATTTTTAAAGGCCTCTCGCATGCGCGATGTTAAAAAAATCCGATGCGCCGAACATTTTCCTCCTCATTCTCGGCGCGTCGCTGTAGATACTCCGTCTCTTTTCATTTTTTTTGTGTAAACGCGCGACGGAAGGAAACCTCCTCTTTCTTCCGCGCACTGCGTTCTTCTGTGTTCTCTTCACTTTATTTTTGTACACTGAGAGAAAAATTTGTTAATTTTAAGCAAACAATTACTTCAATAGTAATTATTAAATATTTTATTATTTTTTTTAAACTACTAAATTTATTTAGAAACAAATAAACTCATTTAGTTTTAATTGAAGTAAATCATTTCCATAAAATTAACAAATTTTTTTTTCAGTGTATGAGTGTGTGTGCGTGTGTGCCTGTGTTAAGATCGACGCGCTGACATTATTATTTATATTAAATACAAAAAACGCAGCAGCGATCTCCATCCTCATTGCCCTTCGATTATAAAAATGCGTGTTAAGTGTGCGCTGACTCTGTGTGCGTGAGGATCTTTTCTTTTTTTTATACGGATAAAATATAATTGAAACGATTTTTTTATACGACTCCTTAGCCTTTGGTATTATTTTTCACTTCTCTTTTTATTAGCCACGAGCGAATTATTTTGCTACCCCCATTATCGTCGAAAGAAAATTGTACGTGTCTCCCTTTCCTTGAGTACTGTACGCGAACCAATGATCGATCATGACAAATAATAATAATAGATGCATGCGTTGCTTAGTTCCAAGCGAATTCGTATGCGACTTAAAAAAAAAAAACAGCGAAAAAAAAATTGAATATGAATTTTCCTCTGTAAATAAACGAAACGAGCGAGCGGCCGACGCACGGAGCTGCAAGGACCTTTACGATTGGAGGTGTCAGGTGCGTCGGTGCGGGCAGTCTCTTACAACTTGTGATATATTCTCATGCATCAGCGAATTTTTAGTAACGAGTCAGCCTTAATTTGTATTGATAGTCGAATTAAGAAGTCCTTAACTTATACCACTTAATGAATAAATTATATCTTCCAACAAATTAAATCAATCGTTTTCACTGCAATGTACCCTCTCACGTTTCCTCCATTGCATATTGTACATGAAAATTTTAAATAATGCTAATTTAGTTAAAATCAGACTTACTGTTAAAATTTTGCTTTCAAACTATCCTATGCTTTTATACTTTATTTTACTGTTCTGCATTTATAATCTAAAAACAATTTTTATGAATTATCATTTTTATTATTGTTAATTTAGAAAATATTTATTTATACAAATTTGCTTTCTACACTTACATTTTATTTTGATGTTCTAAATTATTAAATTATTATTCGTAGCAGTAGTATTAATTTAGAAAATGTTTATATATACAAGTTTACTTTCTGCACTTTCATTTTATTTTGTAGCTCTACATTATGAAATTGAGAACAATTTTTACGAACGATCATTATTTTTATTGATTTATAAAAATTGTGTGTTTAAAATTTTACGTTCTAGACATTTTACACTTTTATTTTACTTTATAGTCCTGCATAATAAACGAAAAACAATTTTTACGAATTATTATTAATCGCAAAGGACGTATACCCTTTACTATCTCTTCACTATCTTCTTAATAACATAAGCTCGATTTTTAATAAAGTTAAGTAATTTTACGCTCAAGACATACACCAACAGTCCGGTCATTCATTCAATACCCTTTAGCACCGCTCAATGAAATTTTTGACATTCTCCTAAGCACACGCAACAACAAACACTCTCCCTCTATTTTAAAGCACCCAAAAAGTTACAAAACGGCAAACGACGGCAGTTAATCAAATCCACATTGTACAAAGTGCCCAGTCAGCCTCTCGAGCGCTACCAGCATTCCACCTTAATGCTTTTCTCAATAAATCATCGACCATCAGCCACGACGGAGCAGTTCGCCTATAAAACAAACAACAGTAAAAAAAATGCATCCACCGTGCCAAGTTACTCTCAGCACTGGATGCGCCGCTGCCCTGAATGTTTCATTCTCGAACGACAAAAACCACCCCCGCACAAACAGCGCCAATTGAGGATGCATCCACGACCAATGCATACATCTCGGTCGACTTAAGGTAGTTCACTAAAAAATAACTTTTTCATAGAAATAGATTTTCATCTTTGAAATTATCAAAAAATGTTCATAAGATTGTCCTTTATAAGTGTGCAAATGAAAGTTGAAACATTTAACATAGAAAGCATAGGACGAAGCTTCTTTTAAAGAAGACTTTCTTCAAATACAAATGCAATTTTTTATATGATCTTTTAAAAAAGTAAATTTTTTGACACTCGTCCCAATCCCGCTTGCTGTATCGAAATTTTGCACACTAGTAAGAACAACCTTATTTATTTATTTATACAAACTTCAACGGACCAAAGTCCTTAACGTACAAATATGTACAATTATAAATACAAAAATCTTATGAAGATTTCTCGACGCCTGCGGCTTCTCCCTGCACAAAAGAGTCGCGCTGCGCGGCTCCTTTTTTGCGCGAGAACGATTTTTCCTCGCCTCTGCAATTGATTGCCGCGTTTCGCAAACGAGCGGCGGGGGCGCCTGGCCGACGGCCAGAAATGCGATCCGCCCGAAAGAGCAACTTGGCTCGTTCTCTCAATGAAGAAGTGTGCGTCCATGTGCATGTGTATGTGTTTATGTAGGTGGTGTGCGTAGGTGCACGTGGGTGTGCATAGGAGCGTGTATTCCTGAGTGTACGCGCGGATGAGTGCACTTAAATATTCGTGTGTGTATATGTGCGTGCGCGTGTGTGTGTGTGGGTTGGCACGAGTGAAAGTGACACTTTGGTGCGTAGCCAAGAAGCTACTGGACTCCGGTGCAAGGCAAGATGTGAGAGCAGTCGTAATATAGATCTTTACTAGAGTGCAAAAAAAAATTTGATAGAAAAAATTACTGTGAATTATTCGAGAGGGAGGGTGTACTTGAAACACGATGTATACTTTGAGACACGAGAAAAAGTGCTGTATAATTTATTTGTAAATTATTTGCTATAGCAGATTATAAGGGAATTGTATTGCAATAAAAATTGCAATTTTTTCAAAATATACGATAATTCAAAATTGCATTACATCGCTCTCCCACGATCGAGTTTTATGATAAATTACAATGGAGTTCACTTTAATAACTTTTATTTACTTACTTATTCTTGTATATTTTGTGCAGGGCATTGGCCCGTGGAACGATTTAAAGTAGAAACAAAAGGAAATAATATTTTTCATTTTTAAAGTCCTACGATTTTTTAGAGAGAAAAAAAAATTTATAAAAATTGCTATTGTGGATAGGAAAGCAGTGACAATCCTATCAAGTGAGAATTTTTTATATGAAAATAGTAATTTTTAGTATCTGAAATTTTAAAAATTACTATTTTGAGTGCTAATAATTGTTATTTTCCATACTACAATTCCTCTCTTGTCAAGACTGTCAATCCATTTGTAATCACAAAAATAATTTTTATTAAGTTTTTTTTTATATCAGTGTAAGGTAAAAGGGTTTTATCGTAAATTACGAAAATACAAGAAATCGATAGTTCAAGTCTCTTTTTATACGTTATATAGATTTTTTTTTCTTAAAATTAATACATTGTGCACATCATCGTCGTTACAAATATTCTTGCGTGCTTCGAGCGCGCTCACAGATAGACGTATGTATACTTATATATGTATAAATAATTCAGCAAAAAAAAAACGGTAATTTATTGCTTATTTCAATACTGCACGAATCGACGGAAAAATCCGTCGCTCGATTTGCAATTTTTTTAAAGTTCGTCCGACTATTCGATCGGTACAAAGTGCGAACAATCAATTTTCGCTCCCTCCAATCGAACGAGAACAAAGACAAACGCTCGCCTTTATCGCAACGGTCATATTGCGAAAAATCACGTATATATACATGCGCATGCAGTTAAAATTTTCCTGCCGGATTTTATTGACTTCGGGCCATCGATATATTATTTATTAGCCGGACACGTGCCACGAGGCGCTCGAAATTTATTATTTATTTATTTTATGTAAACGTCAAGATTATCGCACTTTTTTAGCCGAGCCACGTGTCGAGAGCGTCGATAACGGCACGCATCTCATTTTTTTTTATTTCTTCTTTAGAACACAATTAAACAAGTTTGTCGAGTGATTAATTCGCACTCGCCAATTAATAAACAGTAGTATCGCACCCTTCTTAGATTAGTAACAGATTTCTTAATTAATGAGCTTTTTTCGATCCAACGAAAGACTTTAAATTTGAAAAAACTTACTAATACTTGATCACAAATTTAATCACGCGTTAAAAAATAAAATTTTTTTATAAATAATTTCGTTTGCAGTATCATTTTTTTTCATAATTCCGACCTCTCTTCGTTAATAATACTCGTCGGGAAGTGAAAAATAAATACTTTGATAATCAATACTTAAAACATTTTATAAAAATAAAATTGAACACTTAATTCAATCGTCTTTTAAAGCTCCCTTAGGTAATAGGATCTTCCTAGCTTAACTTAAACTACAATAATTACAAAGCTCAAAGCACAATTCCACCGAGATCGTGTAAAGCTCAGGTGACATTCAAGCGCCAAAATTAACGACAATCTCCTCGGCGTCGCTGTTCACCTTAAACTGGCAGTATTTCGATTCCTTCGCACGGTTATACACCACAAAAATTAAAAAAAAAATTTTTAAACTGATATCGAAAAAAGCGCTCCATTCGTTGGCGCCATCTTCGCGGTTCTCCGCTCGAGAACAAAGCTTTTTCGTAGGGTGGGACTGCGTCGGAGGTAAACGCGCTCCGCGGCAGCCTCACAGGTGGGAATTATCGTAGCCGAGGTTGAGCCGTGCCGGTAACCGGGGCATCTCCAGCGTCGAGTGTTTACCCTCGTCGTCCACGTAGTTCTTGTTGTCGTGGCCCTCGGCGTCGCTCCTGTCCTCCTGCGCCGGTCCCTCCATCATGAACATCGCTACCAGGAACATCAGGGTACCTGCGGGAGGAAGAGATTCGATTAGCCGCTTGGAGTTTAATGGATTAAACTGCGCTGCTGGTCGACGCTAATTTTCTTAAAAGTCAACGCAAGCTTTTTCCGAGCTTAGAGAAAATTTCATGATATGCGTCGTTTAGTCAAAAGAGTTCATTTTTTTTTCTCGATTTTATTTTTACTGTCGATTTTTAACTGTAGATTGACTGTTTTTATTGTTGATTTTTAACTATTGATCGACTGTGTTTACTGTCGATTTTAAACTATTGATCGACTGTTTTTATTGTCGATTTTTAACTATAGATTGACTGTTTCTACTTTTGAAGATATAATTGTTCGAAAAGGTAAGTTAAATTTGTTGAAATATTATACTCTTTTTTTTTTAAAACTTGAGCTTCAATTTGTAAATTCTATTATGCATTTTTAATTTATTACGGCTTCATTTAGTTAAAAGAGTTGAGTTGAATTTTGTCTGCTTCTTTTTTTACTACTGATTTTTAACTATTTATATTCTACTTTTATTGTTGAAGATTTCATTGATTCAAAAGTTCATTTAAATTTGTTGAAAAATTTAGTTATAATTTAAAAAAAAAATTAAAAAAAAATGTAGCCTTTTAAATGTATTATTCATTTTTAATGTTTTAAATAATCTTTATAATCTGCTCTTATCAGCCAACGACTGCATTAAAATAATTGGTCTCCGAGTTTATTTCTGTCAACACGATTTTCACTTAATGACTAATAAAAGTGTATTTATTATTTATTGGAAATCGTTACATTTTTAGAGGCTCGTCTGGAATTTCAGAAAGTAAAAATGCATATGTGTCGACTATTAAAAAAAAAAAAACAAAACGAACCTAAACAAAGCAAAATATCATTTGAGAAAAAATATATCTTTAAAATTTTTATTTTTAATCAATCAAATAATAATGATCTGCGCTAAGTATAATTAATACACTTTTGTATAAAAAAATACAAACTTTAATTATAGTAAATTTCGATAAATTTAATTGACAAATTTATATCACTCACAGAACATGTAATAATAATAATAATATTACGTATTACAGTACTCTTGCTTTTGCTAATCGAAAAAAGTCTTAGTCTTCTTAAACATAAAAAGGTAACTACAAGGAAATTGTGTCAATCATAAATGAAAGGAAAAAAAAAGAAGTTGCTCGTGAAATGAGCGCATACTCACTTATTCCATAAAAGCCGGCGTAGTAGATGTAAAGAGATTCCCGATAGCCAATGGCCTTGCTGGTCGGTTCGACGAGTATGGGCAAATTGCCACCGATATTGTTCATTACGAAGAGGAAAATTCCGACTGTCGTCGACCTCATGCTCAGCGGTACGATTTCCACGAGGATGGCGAAGACAATGCCAAACCACATCTCAGCTGCACATTAAATTATTTTACTGGTCGATTAATTTGGCCGCCTTTAAATGCGATTTCATATAGGTTTTACAAAAAGAGTGTCGGTAGTTCGAATTGTTTAGATATTATGAAATTGCGTGAATTTTGATTTTATTTATTTTCTTTTTTTCATACTTTTTTTTTGTATTCAAGAAAATCTGTATGAATTTCTGATGCTCTCCTTGTTAAAAGATAACATATTATTAGAATAAATAAATTAAGAATGTAAAAATAACGGTGTATAAATATATGCGGTTAAAACGATGTGAAATGTTTAAAGCATTTAATATAGGAATACATAAAACTTAAAAAAAAAAACATACATTATAATATATATGTTTATAAGGTATAATAAATATTATTATCTATCAATGGATAAATAATATATTTACTGCTATAAAATTAACAAATTTTTTTCTTAGTGTAAAAAAATATTCATGGATTCAGTAATCCACAGTAACTTCGTTATGAAAGCTTCAAATTTTTAGTAGTAACGAAAATAATTAAAATTATTAAAATGTTGCATTTACTAAAATGTACCAGCCGCGCTGCATCTCACTCGCTAATAACTTGATAAAATAGCAGCGCCCCAAGGGGCGCTTCCTCCATAATGAGGCTCTCTTTGCACAAAAGAAATTACTCCAGGAATTAATAGCCTGAAAAGGCATCCCTCCAGTGAAACGGTAACCCAGTTTCGTTCACAATAACGCATTAAAACGTCGGCCGGAAGTTGAATATTTCATGAATCCCCCTCGAACGAGCGGGACTCCGGAAGAAGAAGATAAAAAATGAATGGGGGCGGAGGAAGTAGACATAAAGAAGACTTGACGAGCGTACCGAAGAAGTAGGAGATGCCGAGGGTGATCATGGCCCCGACGGGGGTGAAGTAGACGGAGCCGAAGGCGAAGGGGGTGGCCACCAGCTGACTGACGACGAGGACGGCGACGCGCGACTTGATGCCCATTTTTGCGACGAACTTGTCGCTGACGACTCCACCAACCACGACGCCAATGCTGCCGATGACGATCGTTACTGCGAACAACCACCAGCCTAGATCGTAGTCCGGGAAGTAGTCCCGGTAGAAGAGATCACAGTTGTAAGCGAAGCACATTCCACCTGCAATTTATTCATTTATTTATTCATTTATTTATTGTTGCACGGAGAGAAATGCTTTAGAAAAATTATATACTGTTATTCTAAAAAAAAATACTAGCCAGTCTAGCGGTGCAGTCGTAGACTGCATTTAGTGAAAAATTACTATTCTGCATTATTATTTTACGAGAATTATAGTAATATGTATCTAAAATTGTAGTATATATTATAGATTTGAATAGAATGCTAGTAATATGTATCTACAATTCTAGTAAATTTTATAGATTTTACTAGAATACTAGTAATATCTATTTATTATTCTAGTCAATTTTATAGATTTTACTTAATGCTAGTAAATGTATCTATAATTCTAGTGCAATTTTATAGATTTTACTAGAATGCTAGTAATATGTATCCTCAATTCTAGTAAATATTATAGATTTTACTAGAATTATAGTAATATGTATCTACAATTCTAGTAAATATTATAGATTTTACTAGAATGCTAGTAATATGTATCTACACTTCTAGTAAATTTTATAGATTTTACTATAATGCTAGTAATATGTATCTATAAATTCTAGTCAATTTTATAGATTGTCTATCATGCTTGTAGAATATGTAATCTATAATCTAGTAATATTAATAGATTTTACGAGAATTCAGTAAAATGTTAATGATACAGAAATATAATTTTTTTTCACTAAAATTCACTAATGCAGTCTGTGGTTCCGTTCCCAGACTGGATAATAATTTTTTCCACAACATTCTCTCAGTGTACAAAAAGAAATAATGAGTAAAATAATTCGTCTCAATTTTTCAATTAAAGTGACGAAATAAATAGTTTAAGTGCATTTTCTCCTCTCGTATAAAGTGATCGGTACGTACCGCAAGTGCCTGATGCTGGCGGCGAGACATAAAGGGACGATACGCGGCTGGAATATGACTTTCCACAGGGAAACCTTCTTTCCGTCGCTCTTGTTTTCTTCTCCTATGGTCGTCCTCTCGGGCTCCGAGAGCGTGAAGCCCGTGAGGAACGCTATGATTAGTCCGACGACCCCCGCGCCGTAATAGCACACTCGCCAGCCCTGAATTAATCGAAAAATAAAAAAGTCATCACGATTCTATTACTCACTGCACTTGTCAATTTTTTTTTATTGATTTCGAGTGTTATTAGAATTTTTAGAAGTTGAGTATAAAAAATAATTTTATGAAGTATCGCAATTTTGTTACTATATAGACTCATCATTTGCTCTTTTTTTCTAACAAATTAAAGTAAAAATACTAATAATAATTATTAAAATAAATAGATATTAAATAATAAATAAATATTTGCGTACGCGTGACATATTATTAAAAGAATAGTATATAATCGAAAATTTATTGTTCCATCGTATTGTTCGATCAAAGATACAAAACGAATGCACAAAACGAAAGTTTCCTCTAATTTATCGGAAACAACAAGTACAACATAATGGAAGTAAATGACAAATGAATCTATTAATACAGAATAATTATAACAATTTTTATTGATTTGGAGTGTTATTAAACTTTTTAGAATTTAATTATTTATATATAAACAATAATTCTCTAAAGTCTTGTAATCTTGTTACTATACACTCATGGTTTTCTCGTGTTTTAAAACGAATCAAACAAGATTATTACTGAATGAAATAAATAGATATTTTCGTACGCGCGACGTGTTATTAAAAGACTAGTAATCGAAGCTTTATTGTTCCATCGTACAGTCCGATCAGAGATACGAAGCGGATCAATATGCGCGAACTTTCCTATTAATCGGAAAAAAAAAATAAAAAAAAACAGTAAACAAAAAGAAATGCATGAAACATGAACGCGCGGGAATGGAAATACTGCAGACCGACGGCAAAGTTTCATCAACGTGCTTTATAACTTTTAGATCGAGCGATTAGTGATTAAAGATGATTATCTCACCAATCCCCAAGCGTTCAGTTCAGGAATATATCTTCCTACTGGGAAAGCGATGCCGTAGCCTCCGTAAATTCCCCAGTTGAAAATGGACATGACCAGACCTCGTTTTTCCTCGGAGAACCAATCGGAGAGCAGACCGGTGGACAGTGGATTGCAACCTGCTTCGCTGTTAATTAAAATTTAAAAAAAAAAGTACATTAAAAACTTAATATCACCGACTAGAGAGGCAAAAAGGCCTTATGCGATTTTTCGTCGATTGAAATTAAATAAATGCATTGCAGTGTCGGCCGTTAAAAGTGCTTGATGCATAAATTGCATGAATTATTCAATTCGCGTTGATATTTAAATAAGTTGTTAAAGGAGATTGAAATGAATACTTCAACGTTACTTAATTAAATAAATAAATAAATAATAATAAACAAAAAAAATAAAGTAATGAGTTACTAAGTTATTCGATTATTGAGTAACGCACCGATAACGGAATAATTTAATTGACAATTAAATGCATTTCATTTACCGATCGATTTTTAAAATGCGTTATTACGCAAGTATGTGCATCGATCAGGGCGCGCGAGCGTAAACATTGAAATGAAAAAATAATTGCCGTTCGAATATCGGAGCTTTTCGTAAATAACGCGCTCTCCGTTGCTTAAAATTTGCATAAGTCAACCGTTACAGAGTTAAATTTAGTAACCGCCGATCTTGCATCGGTAATGCCTTCTTAAATGATTTACGATGATGATACGGTCTGCCGTACGCGGATGTTGGCTAATTATCGATGCGACCTTCGCGAAAAAATTTGAAAGATGCGCTTTCAGTGCGTATAAGTGCTGTTACTTAATGCAGAAATTGAAAAGGAGGCCTCGAAAGAAAGAATAATGATTTTTGCTTTCGAATCAGGAAGACGATTTCAACTGTATCGAACCAAACGATTCACAAAGAAGTGAATTGTTAAACAAAATTTGGGAAAAATGCAGATTAATTTAAACAGCAGAAGTTTACTTTCGGAGGCATAAAATGTCTGTGATCTCGGATAAAAGAATAAGAAAATAATTGAGAAATTATATATCAAGACCGACGTTCCTGGAAAGTCTTTTCCACGTAAATTACTTCAATTTAGGTTTCTAAAGAATCGTCATCAAGCATTTTTACTTTTTCCCTCTTGTTTTCCAATGTAATGACACTAGTAACGAAGTAACGAAGAAATTTTCCACGTTAAATTACACAGTATTACATAAAATTGAATATAAATTTCTCGATCTCCAACTTAAGCATCGATCCACAATAGTCTAATAAATCTTTTCCAAAATTTACCCAGCAGCTAACCATTGTCTCTTCATACAATAGGAATGTATGCATGAACTATTCTAATCAAATAATATTTAATAATTTTTTTTTCATAAACGGATTCACCTTCACCCGGACTTTACATTTTTTTACGAATAAAAAAAAATATTTTTTTGAAAAAATAAATAAATAAACAAAAGTTATATCATACCCGGCTGCAGCCAGCATCCGAAGGACGACCAGTTGCCAGTACTCCTTGACGGAGCCCATCAGGACGATGGCCACGCTGAAGACGAGCGTGCAGACAGCCAGCAATCGCACCCTGCGATCGACGAGCGTAACAGTTAGTCATTGAGAAATTGAAATATTGAAAAATTAGTTGAAATCTCGCGAAGGATCATTGTGCAAGTTCAGCGTCTGCGGCACGTACGGTTGACAGCCGAGTAATATCCTTATCTCGAGGTTTATTATTAGACGCAAATTACGCGCTATAATTTGCTCTTCTGTAATGAAGGCGAGAATTTCATATTTTTTCTTTCTTTATTATTACTATCATTTTTTTAGATTACTCTGAGCTTCGTGGATGATCTTGAAGATCTTTTATCGCTTCGAAATATCTTCAAGTCGTATAAAGTAGATTTTTGAGATCGCGAAAAAAATTATAATAATTATCTAATAGACATTCTATTAGATTGACCAATTTAAATTCTATATACTCTTGCGTATAAATTTGTATCGGATAAAATTTCTGCATAAAAGTTGCATGGAAAGTGCTTAAAGAAATAACGACGAGACCTCAATAAAAAATTCACGTCGATAAGAAGATTACATTAGTTAACATAAAAACCACCCGTTTTACTTCACTTTACTTTAAGTGTGCAATTTAAATATTTACTAGGCTTTTTCATTGCGAAGCACTCGGCAGTAAAATGATTCGAATAAAACTTTTATTTCACAGGTAACGAAAAAAAGAGAATTTTAGCGATTCCGCGGAAATCCAGAATAAAAATAAAACGAAAACTTTTTCATTCGGGGCAAAAAAATTGTATAACTAGATGGGAAAAAGTACTCAAAAAACAAAGGGAGCAATTAGAGTTTTCACCAGTTTAAAAAAAAAAAGTTTGACTATAGTTTTTTCGTTCGTCCGCTGCGGAAACGTGCTCGACATTTTTTTATTTTTTCACTTTAGCCGAGAGTTCGATTTTACTATAAATCGGCCGCTGGATTCTCGTCGGGACTTCGAAATCGACTGACCTGTTGAATCTGTCCGCCGCAATGCCGAGAATAACCCCGACGACGGTGTAAACGGCGATGAAGCTCGGCCCGGCCAGAATCTGATAATCCAGGCCCAGGCCATTGTAGTTCCACTCGCAGTACCTGGTTCCGTTCAATTCTAGTGTCTCGCAGCTGCAATTATTTTTCAATGAATTTAATCAAGTGAAGAAATTTTTTTAAAAAGTGCTTTCGAAAAAAAAATATGAAAATGAAACTTTTGGATGAAATAACGATAAATAAATTCGTACATCATTTTTCTTAGCAATTTTGTAAAAACCACGCGAGAAAACTTAATTGAAGGACGGTTTGCAAGTATCCTGGTAGTTTATACGGGAAAATCCCTGTAATTTTTACTTGAAACTTGGAATTTGTAATTTTTGCAAGTTGTGTACTATTTTTATAAAAAAATTCTGTGAGTCTACGATACAACAATTTAACTGTATTATTTATTGTTTTTGAAACGTTTGGATTTTAGTATTTGCCCGATAAATGTAGGTGTGAAATCCAGTATTATCTCACTTTCCAAAACAAGTGGATGGAGACTAAATCCTTAAGCCGGGAACAGTAGCTTTTAGCTAAAGTTGCAAACGCATATAAAATTGCTTATCGTCTTTGTTTATTATACAGACAAAAGAATTTATTTATCAACTAATTGAATTATTTTATTATTATATTCTTATATTATTATTCTTCCTTTCTTTTCTTTCTTTTTTCTCTGTTAGTTTTAATTTTTAATTTTCTTCTGCTAGGTTACTCTTTTTTGTAACTTATTTATATATGCCAATTTTTAATTGCGTATATGGATCAACTGGTTTAAATAAATAAATAAATAAAAATATTAACAATTATTAATCAGAAAAAAAAATCCTCGTGGAATCTTTCACACAGTGTCCAGGTAAACATAAAGTGACTGTAACGGTAGGGCCAAAAAAAAAGTTAAACTTAAATCCAAATGAATTTGAGATCGAGTTGCGCAATTCGGCTTAGTTCAATGTCTCGCGAGTGCATACGATTTTTCACACGAGCTGCGCTGAAACATTCGTAATTCAATTTGCGCGATAAAAAGCAATCCGTAACTCGCGAATTATGTGATTTTTTAATTCCGTTCTCATTGAATCCGGTGTTACAGGAATGCGAAAAAAAATTCGTTGCGTAAAGTTCACGACAGCCGAGGTGCATTGTCGGCAATTTTTATTCGGCTATTTTTTTTTTTATATCCGCGGCAATGCATTGTATTATGCAAGTAAGCTTTTTTGCACTCGTATTTTAATGTTAGCTCAATTCGTTATGCAATTGTCACTTTTTTTTCCAGAAATCTTATTGTTACGTCTTAAGAATATTGAAAGGCATGACTATAGTTTTATTTAAAACTTCGTTAATTTTATGCGTTCGCGTAAGATCCATTAATCAAGATAATTGGATTATAATGATGAACTTCATCTAATCTTAAAAAAAGAACAAAAATCGTAGAAAAATTTTCGTATAACTTGAATATCTCTAAACTATTACGAGAATATGAAAAATTGAAAAATTAACCGAGCCTTGTTTATTATAGTTCAATATTATTACAAAATAACTAATTGCCGTAGCATTAAGTTAGATGGTTAAAAAAATGGGAGTGCAGCAATTTTAATACACCGGTAACGCCCAGATCAATATAATAATGTACTTACATTTCAGAACTATTAGCCATTTCGCACCGAACGGGCAAGTCAACAACGGCTAACGTGGTTGAATTGAGTTGACAAGTTATGTCGCCATAATGTAAATCGATCGCCGTGGCCTTACTCGTGACACCTTAAAAGTTATTCGCATGGTAAATAATTAATAAGTATAATTTGCGCAATAGATGCACGTGGCCAATCAATATTTAACATTTTTTTAAGCATTCCTTCGGTTAATTTATAAAATATAAAAATAAATTACCAATCAGGTAGTGCCCCAGTTCTCCAAGTACGTATCCAAGGGATACGATGGCTAGGGCATAGGGTTTGTAGAAGAATCTCAACTTTTGCGTGAGTGTCGAGAACATGTTGAGGCCTGAAAATTAAATTAAATATTCATTAGAATTAATATTGGATGAAAAAATTTAAAATAATACATTTAAAAATTAATATTACTTATTAATTAAAAATCAGGTCTAATTTCGAAATAAAAAATGCATCGTAGTATTGTAGGGAATATTTTGGATCAATTTCAAATTAACTTGAAATAATTCTTTTTTTCATGGCAACAAATAATGTGTTTCTTTGAAAATTTGTTTTGGTTTTGAAAAAACTGAAGAAAGTAAAAAAAAAAAACAAAGGCAGGTAGACATTTCAAGATCGTCGATTATTTTCACACCCTTTGTACTCGTTCAAGAATCACTGCATTCAATTCATAAACTATAATTTTCAATAAATAAGTCATTTTTATAGCCCTACTCGAAATATTCAAAACGATTATCATCGTATTCGTATTATCTTATTCTATACATTATGCATTGTGAAATAATGATTTATTCCCCTCGTAAAATAACAATAGCAGGAAGGATATGAAGAATCATTGAATAACGCAATTTGATTCATCAACTGATGTATTCCAGATTCAGAACCTCCTGATGTGAATTCAATATTTCAATTGTCTCAAATACATCCATCTAAACTCTCCAAATATATACGAAGAGACATTTTAGAAAAATGGGTTTTAAAAAGGTGTAAATATTGTGCACAAATGTAAAATTTTTCCTAGGATTATCAACAGAATGTCTTGAAATTGAAAATTCACATTCTTTGAAAACTTCTGAAAATTCTTCAATTTTTAAATAACAAAAAAAATCGAAATCGGTATTGTAGATTCCTATCCATGACTTTTACGCCCCCTTAACTTTATTGTATGAATTCTTCTTCGTTCGTTCATTTGACAGATTATCGGAGACAACAATTAATTTTATCCGTTCTGAGCAAAGTTGCAATTATCAACAACCAACGGCGAGACGAATTTTACTGGATTTATTGAATTTCACGTCAGTGGCGAGGTGTTATTAAAGTCATTTTTCTTACGCAGCCGCACAAAGTAGTAAAAAAAAATTGTTTCTCCCAAGATGTAATTAAGCTCGACGAAACTGGATAATAGGTTTTTATTCCAGCTCGTCGACGCTCGTGTCTATATATCGCGAAATAAAAAAAAATACGCTCGTACAAGGACCGTGGGGACAGCAGGCCGAATCTTCGCTCGAACCTCTTATCTTTCATCTCGACGGAAAATTCTCATGATCGAATAATATAAGCAGAGAACATCACCAGCTACTCGTTTGATCGGTAAAACTAAGAAAAAAATAGACTTCGACTTGGATCAAGGATTTAACCGGAAATACAGGAGATATAAAATATTCAGGTGTTGATAAAAAAAAATAATGATAAAGTAATGTTTTAAGCTTGAACACTATACATATTTAATGATTTTGAAGTTGTTGGTAATTTTTTTTGTAATAATTTAAATAATTTTTTGTATAGTTATAATAGCACATTTCATTAGGTGTGATTCTTTCAAAGTGATTATCTCAAATTATACGGGAAACTGATATGGAAAACTATAATTTAAACTTTAAGAAATGCTAATTTGACAAATTAAACAAGGAATAATAACTAATAGAAAAAAAACCTTAGTACAAATTAAAATCTATTAATGGAGCAAGGTTCTTCCCTCTTTAAATTTTTATACGATTTAATGAAAAATATAAGGTATGTCTAAAAAACAAATTATATGCTGAATTAAAAGTTACATAGAGTACGTTTGTTTTTAATAACGCTACTCTTTTTCATGAATGCAAAAAATTATTATCGCTTACACGTTCCTTATTCAAAACTACTGCGCATTATAGCAGTAAAATTTTATTAAGTAATAAAGCTTTATTTAATTATAAAACTTTATAGCTTCATTCATTTTGATGTTACATGCAAATGATCCTGCAAATCTCTCATTTCTCATACAGATTCAACAAAATCGACGATCCGCGTGTATGTAAATGCGCCGGCGGCGGGCCATGCGGTTAAATCCGCGAAGATTTTGTTTGTCGGTTTTAGTAGGATAAACACTGCGTGGCCGAACTGCTGCAAGAATTTGCGAACAATTTCACGCGCCAGTTACTTTCATAGTGAGAAATTTGCTGGCGTCGGTGTTACCGACCTTGAGGTAACCGCGACGCTAGCAAATATGCCTGAACTTTCGAATACGACGAAATTAGTAAGTATGCGTAAGTGCGCCTCGATATTATTATGATAAATAATTTATACTTACAAAATGTAGCTTAGAAACTTTCGCTAATTTAATAAAGAATAATTACGTTACTTAAAATTTTATTTTGATGGGGCTTTAACAGAAGGTTACTAGAATTTCGAATATAAAAAAAAGCTTTACATTACTTTATGAAGCGAATATTGTGGAAAGATGAAATACTTCTGACAATGGCATAAAGCAATAAAAGTTAAAAGTAATTCATTTGTTTCGGGGAAAGAAAGGAGAACCTTGTGTCTTACCATGCCCGGCTGTTTCTACTGAAATGCATTGAGAGCTTGGAATAAGGCGCGGGACATTTAAATTGCGCTTTTCTCTTGGAATAAGAGTGCCCCTTTAATCTAAAATCGTTTTATGCGGCATTTATTTTAAACCTATTTTTTTATGAAAATCCTAATTGAAATTGAATGGAAGACGTGCCAAAGAAGAGAAATTCCTTCCTTAAATTACTTTTTATCGACTAAATTAAAATCTCCATTAAAATAACATTGACGATTATTTGCTTTCGATATCATAAAAAATCCCCACACGACCTATTTCCCAATTCACAAAAAAAATATTATTGTTACATTGAAAAATAAATATTAAGGGCAAATAATTATGTAAGAAAGATCGTTACAATTTACATCACGCCTAACGAAAGGACGAGTAAGTCCTTCAGATTAAGCATATTCTACTTCTTAAAAAAATATCTACTTATTAATTATTTTTACTTTTAACAAAAACTTCATATAAAATACAACATTTCAGAAAACAAATTACATAAGATAGATTTCCACAATTTACATTACTCCTAACGAAAGGACGAGTAAGTCCTTCAGATTAAGCATATTCTACTTCTTAAAAAAATATCTACTTATTAAATATTTTTTACTTTTCAGTAAAAGCTTCTATAAATAGCATTCAACATTCAAGAAAATAAAAAATTGTATAAGAAAAATCTCCACAATTCATACGATTCACAATGTAAGGACGAGCAAATCCTTCCCATTATGCACATTCTACTTCTTAAATAAAATAAATATCCATATTAATTATTTCTTATAATAATTAATTATATAAGAAAATAAAAAAATTGCATAAGAAAGATCTCAATTTACATGATCCGCAACGAAAGGATGTGCGAGTCCTTTTGATTACGCACATTCTACTTCTTAAATAAAACATCTAAATTACATTTTTCTTACTCAACATATACTCCATATGAAATTCAACATTTACTAAAATAAAATTCATAAGAAAGATCTCAATCACACGATCCGCAACGAAAAGGATGCGCAAGTCCTTTTAATTACACACATTCTGCTTCTTAAATAGAACATCTAAATTACATATTTCTTACTAAAAAAAAACTCCATATAAAATTTCAACATTTAAGAAAATAAAAAATTGTATAAGATAAATCTCAATACAAACGATCCACAACGAAAGGATGCGCGAGTCCTTGTTACCCAACGCGCCTTGGCACTGCATAAACACCCACAGCGTGCCGAAAATAGCCCCTAAATAATGCATCTTGCATCGCAGGCTCCCGAGGCCCCCACGAGGCGGACGAGCCCCACCCACCCCCGTCGCGTCGCCAGTATAGTGCACCTGCAGCTCGCGCGGGGAGAATTATGCAACGGCCTAAATCGAGGCTCGCGGAGCAATCCGGGATGGGGATGGCGCACCCACACCGCGCTCGAGTCCTCGACGCGTCGAGCCTTGAGCCAGAATCGTTGACTCGGAACGCGCACGCAAACTTGTCATATCGCATCGACGTGCGAGGACTGTTTGTTTGTTCCTCACGTGCGTCCTCTTGTTTGATTTTTTTTTATATAGATTGGTGCACGCACGTCGCGTGAGATTTCATTTCGCCGAGATTCACTGACCACTGCAGACCCTATAAATCTATTTTTTTTTTTAAATAATTTACTGTGGAATTGAGTAGTAGGATGATCGATGAATAGGTTGTTAAATGAGTGAAAAATCGCTTAATTAGTATGTAGACGTTTTGAGGAAAGAAAGAGAATAGTCACTTAAGTGAATAAGTAATCGACGTTTTAAACTTGATTAACATCGTTTGTAAATGTAAAGAGCAAATTTAACTTGCTATTCATAATGTAAAATAAAATAA
Source organism: Sycophila sp. Sp_5 (assembly GCA_018906775.1). Taxonomy (NCBI): domain Eukaryota; kingdom Metazoa; phylum Arthropoda; class Insecta; order Hymenoptera; family Eurytomidae; genus Sycophila; species Sycophila sp. Sp_5. Next base: position 3,131,815 of record JACCID010000018.1, read on the forward strand.
ACATAAAATAAAAATAATGACAGGAAGACACAACCACTTTTATGTTTTACCATTAGTCGTTCTATTATCCAGGCGAAGTAAATGTTTAAAATTGAAAAGATTTTTAACAGTGTAGTCACTTAAATGGTTAATGTCACTGAGATAATCTACATTCACTTAAATAGTAAATAGCAACTTATAAACAGCAACTTAAATCTTACGAAATAGTCAAAGTCACTTAAATAGTCATGAGTCAATTAAAAAAGTAATAAATCACTTAAAAAGTGTATACTGTCTTATTTAAGTGAACAAAAGTGAAGTAAATCTTCGATAATACGTTACACCAGAGTAAGCAATTGATTTTGTAAAACTAAGGGAAGAAACATAAAAATCTTTCCATCGGCGTAACCTCGTGCGAAGCGCAGCAAACTCAGCTGGCAATCGGATTTCCCGCCAATTTAGCGTCTATTTGCTCGGCCGAGATTCACAAATCAAATTTTTCCGGAACTACGGGAAACGACAGCCATTGATGAAAGGCACGAATTTTTTAATGTAGTTGCAAAGGCACGACTTTCCCAGGCAGCAAGATGAATAAATACAGAGAGACGATGTGCAGATAGATAAACTTTTATTTGAAATAATTAGTAACATTTGATTTTCCTAAATAATAAATTAATTAATTAAAAAATTAAATTAATAAAATACTTCGATAGAAGATTTTCCATCGACTTATATCCAAATTTAAGCGAAAGTCATCGTCAAAATCTCGAGCATTCAATTACGCGTTGAAAAGAAAAACTAATTTCAAAGCGTACCCAAACATCGCGTGCAGACACGCGACCCTCAGCATCCTCCATTGAGCTGTCGTCTCCTCAAATCTCCGCGTGTAAAACAAGAATCAGTCATTCGCCTGCAACACGCGATGGAAAAAAAAAGCGCGAAGCTAACGAACCGACGAATCGCTCTGTCGGTCATTCTGCCCCGGTGAAAAATGTAAATAAAATGTAAAAAAAAAACCAAGAGACAAGGTTATTGCGACGCAGACGCTCGCTAAAAAAATGGTCTCGCCGCGATTAAATCCTCTGCGGGAACTTTTCAATATCGCCGTTTGCGCAACGGTGGGTGCAACGCGCGCCGCTCGGGCGATGAGGCGGTGCGAGCGAGAGGGGAGTATATTGGCCGGCGAAACGAGACAGACGAGGAAATCTCCGGGATTAGGTTGAATTTAAATCGAGTGTTTAGAAGGAGTCGTGACATTATTCGAACAATGAGAAAATCAATTAGTGTTGAATGTTTAATTGTTGTTTACTAGCGGGATGTTTTCCCGCATTGATAATTGCTTCGTTATTTATTTAGAAGTTTATTGGAATGAGTAAGAAGTATTGTAGCATAATTATTTTCTTGAAATGAGGAATCAACAGGTAAATAACATTAATTGTGTTTGTGTAATTTATACACATTAATTTACAAAAAGTGTAATTTATACACATAAATTTACAAAAAGTGTAATTTATACACATAAATTTACAAAAAGTGTCTTGCGCTTCGGAGTTCCCAATCTACGTTCCACTTTCTTGGTTAAATTAATATTATTTTTTTGTTAAATTAATATGTAGTTTTGTGTTAAATTAATATTATCTATTATTATTGTTATTACTACACCCGCCTGTTTCTATTTACACGACCAAAGTCTGACTGGTTCGTTCACCCGATGATTTTTAAATTAGTCTTTAACACTTAGGAAAACTCGAGAATTAAAAGTTTAAAAAAATCTGAGAGTTAAAAAATAATTTTAAATAGAAATCAAGCAAACGAATATCTGCACCCGTGGAACGCGTAAGTAGAAACAGCCAAGTATGGCAAGACGGCGGCCACTCCAAAAAAGTAATATCCTATAAAAGCACAAATTATTTAAAATTCTTGTTTTCCTAGTTCATGTGGTTAACAGACAACTGCAATAATTAAACAAATAGTATGACTAATTTTCACATTCTTTTTTATTGCTACAAACAAGGAATGCCGTTACAGTTTACATGGATACATGCTAAATTAAAAGATTCGAAATTAAAATTAAACATTCTTTCTGAAAATTGAAAAATTCCTTCTTCACAAAAAAGCACAAACAATGCACATATGTAAATTTAGGTATCTAATATTTCTCGAATAACAAGTATTAAAAATACTTAAAATTGTTATTAAACTCGAATTACTGCCTTATATTCAGAGAGAATTTCAATTGTCAGTCTCGTGCGTACAAAGAAAATATTTCATAGTACGATAAATAAATTGAATCACACTATTGAAATACGAATATGAGATTGGAACGCATAGTTGTTATTCATTCATTCATTCCCAGGCGCTCGATAGAAACTTAAATTATTTTCCTCTTTCTAGTAATCTGACAAAAACACAATAAAAATCAAACCCGCACTTCAATGATAAATAAAATACCATCCCCACTTGAATCAATATGTACACAAAATAAAAAAATACTTGCTTCTACAGAAGTATACAAAAAAAACCATGAGCTCTTATTCCGTAGAGTATTCGCGAAATAAAAAAAATAATTAAACGAGATTAAAAAAAAGCTCCTTCCCCTCAAAGTTTGCAAGGTCAATTTTTCACGTCCTAATAAGGCATCGATCCTCTTAGGATTTTTTCCGAGGCCGATGTCGCGATATGAGTAATGACAGATCGCACGGTCGACAAAATACTCGAGGATTTTCCGCGAACAACCGCACTAATCGCGCAATGACGTTCGCCTCAAACTTCCCCACAACCTGGTGCGCCTGGAATGATCGATTTTTCGATAGCTCGAATTTCCGTTGGACTATTGGAAGGAAAAGTTTTCGCGCTAACGGTTTCTCTTCAATTTCCCGATCAAATCGGGGGGAGCTTTAAGTGCGAGTTCTCCCGCTTTGCTTCGTTATTCGCTTTACAACAATTTTTAGCTATCGATTTGATTGTCGATAGAAAAAACAATCAAAGTTTTTTTATCGTTTGAACGTCGCTGACAGTACAATTTATGATACATGCCTTTTATATGAATAATTTAATGCTCGTAAATTCGTGCATTATGTTCTCCCTTTTTTATATGCAGTAATCGATTAAAATCGTAAGATTTTTCAATTATTGCTAAGGTAATGGTTGTTTGCCTTACATACACGCAGATAAGACCGCCGATTATTTTATGTCTAGTTGATCAAACTGACACTTTAATTAATGATTGCGAATTAGCTATCAATCTATTTATAAATGGAAAACAAAAAATTGTGACAATTGGAGGTCATCTCGCTTCCAAACTGAGGTCGTATAAAAAAGCAGCCTCTACAATCAAATGGCAAACATTAAAAGTTTTGCTCAAAAAGATTTTCTGATCACGATCATTTCTACACAGTTTTTTTAGCTCTCCAAAAAAATGTTACATCTCACCCAATCCAAAAAGAAGGTAAATAAAAACTCCAATCGCAAAATGACACGATAAAGTAGCATTTATGAATAAATTAACCTATTAACGCGGCGCGTCGTAACTTACCCGATCAGAGCTCTGATAAAAGTGCATCGTAAAAAACAATCACAATCAAAATAATTCAACGCAATTTAGTGAGGCTCACATTGAGATATAAATAGAAAAAGATAGATATAGAGAAAGAGAGCTAGCACTGTTAGGGAATGAGTTAATGATTTATTGACGATAGAAAAACGCGCAGCATATTATCATGTTTTAAAACAGATAATCGGATACTTAAAAAATCATTATACTTTTAGAATTGCATTTCTAATGTCAGGAACCCATTTTAAAAATCAATAAAGGGTGGACACTACAATTTTTTAGAAATAAAGCCAGCATCCATTTCTTTATTTTGAGTATTCACGAATAAAAGTTTTGGTGAAAAAATATTTATCATAAAAATGTTTACCATGGTTTCGTGAAGTCTATGCTTTGCTTCTAAATGGTTTTCATTAATTTGCATTAATGATTTAACGTTCTGTAATAACAGTAATAAAATCACACAGAAAAAATAAGATGAATTTAAATTTATAATATTTCATTAAATGTTTATCAAATTTAGCCTCTCTTAATTTGATTCGAGCTGCTTATCTTTAGAATCTAGTGCTTAAAAAAATATTCAACTCGTGCGACTGTTGACTAGTATGTAAACATTTCTTTAAAAAGGCATAGCTGACGCTGTTAGTGATTGATTTATTGATTTATGGACAGTAGAAGAACGTCTAGCATATTATCACGTTTTAATATAGATAATTATAGACTTATAAAAATCATAAATATTTCTCAATTGCATTTCTAATGTCAGAAGCCCGCTTTAAAAATCAATAAACAGTGGACACTACAATTCTTTAGGCATAAAAACACCTTCTATTTTTTCTAACTAAAAATTTTAAGCTTCTAGATCTGTGAGAGATAGAACAAAGTAACGACCAACAAATACAAAATCGAATATCTATTTTAAAAACTTATATTAATCTATGTTATGTAAAACATTTGCATTTTTTTAGGACTGAATTTTCTTTGATTCTTCATTAGCCTCGTAACGTTATGCAGAGAACTAATTAAAGCAACTAATTAAAGATATAAAAAATTACTTGAATTCGTTTAAACCTTAAATATTATATTTTATTAGCCAATACTACACATTATAATGATTATATTAAAAATGAAGATTTTGTAAGGTGAAAAAATCAATATTCTTGCTTTCTATAGACTTTCGGGGTGTATTACTACCAATTATATACAGCGCCTAGTTAAATATATATAACTGTAGATTTCTGTTGTCGCTTGGAATGGCAACTTCTGCATTTTCTGTAGTTCAATGCACATATCTGATTTTAGTTGCAATATACAGTGATTTGAAATTACCGTAATTAAACATAACAAGCTTTAATTATATTACTAGCATACAGTACCGCTCACTGTACTGTATATTCAGTTCATTTACTACGTGCACGCAATATTTATAATAGTATAAGCTGTAATAAGAACACTTTTCTTGTAATGCAATCATATCATCAATTTTTTGAAAAAATCATTTTACTGTTTTTTTTTAAATTTGAACGCTTTGTTTTACACGTAAATACTTCTGTCAGAAAAATACAGAAAGCAAAGGTACAGCCATATGATACAAATTTAAAAGCAAACCAAAGCTCTCCAACGCCAATAATTAAATTATCATGATTTTCCTTCGGCCACTTAAATTTTAATGCTTGATAAATAACACTAAAACGATCATAAATTCCAGATTCAGCAATATAACTCATTAGCAAGTTAAACTTTGAAGAAAGTGGCCAGTCAATAGAAAGTAAAAAACCGGCTGGGCGGGTGGCTAGCAATTCTTTAGCAAAATGGGCAGATGAAGAGTTCATCAGTTTAAATGATATATCGTCAATCATACAAGCCTTTTTATGACCTTGTTGTATTTCGTAGATGCATTTAACTTCAGCACCTTCCTTAAATTTTTTTAAAATTTTTTTGTCTGGTAAGAACTCTATGTGGCTCTCATACCCAATAAGGTCGAGATTCGACTCTAGCAACTCACTGAAAGAGTCAATTTGATGCACTTCATCAGCGACTGTTTTGTGTGCTGTCAACGTGGTTTGAAGAAATAAATTAATTATGGAAATACCAAAAATTATGGTGAGAAGTACTATATGGCCATACAATCGTGTTGCTTTCTTCCTCTTTGAGTAAAATGAAAAACCTTGTGCGACGAGGATCCGTACAAATTCGAGTAGGATTCTACTAGTGGAATAATTTAATGTGCACTTCATGATAAGAATTGCGGCGATTGAAAATATAAAAATGCCAGACCAGTCCTTATGAATGTAGGTTATCAAGGATTGACTGTAGGATTGGTTTGGCGTGACAAAACCCAAGGACTTAAATTCATGTGGGTAGGCGACAAGCTTCCAGTAATCACGAAGACCAAACGCCGTTGTCGCCACATTTAAACTACCAGTAGTTATATCTTTTATCAAGCCAAATTGATGACCGTCTTTTACGGCTCCGAAATCGCTGTAATTCTTAAAAATGTATGTTCCATTTAGCATATCCACTATGATAATGATAAGCTTATAATTGTTTGATGTTGTTATTTGCCTCTCAGCTGGTTCAAATGAAACTGGGATGTCGCATGTACCAATACGAAAATTGAAATGATTTAAATTCTGTGTTTTATCCAAATACAAATTATCAAAGGTTATATCTGCTGTAAAATTGTTCTATTAGATATATATTAAATTTTTGTTATCAACAGTACAAACTATTTTATTATAAAATATTTACCATTTAAATTCGAGGATTCATCAATTGTATGTTCCAACATTGTCCAGTAATTTTCAACAGAGGAGTTAAGCCAACTAATTTGCCAAAAACCACTACCTGCTCGATCATATGGATTAAATGTGTACATAACAACTTTCTTCTCTCTGTTAACACAAAAATAAATAGCTGACAAAATGTTAAATTTCCAAATAATATTTAAAAACGATCGAGCAAATGTACATCCATTTTCATAATTGTTACTGGTTATGAAAAAATACGCCTCATGATTCCACCAAATGGATTCCCTAAAATCAGTCAGCAGAGTTGCCAAAACACTTGAGGAAGAAACCATTATAGCGACATTCGATGCGGGATAAACTTTAGTTGCAGCGACAGTTTCGTTTATTTTAGTAAACGATGAAAAACGTTTATAATTATGAATATGATTGTTTTCTATATTCATTAAAAACAACGGGTCGGAATTTGACTGTATTTTTTTCAAAAACATCGTATCTTCATGTGTCCAATCTCCAATTACTACAAAACTTCCAAATATTTTATTGAGGGCCTCTTTAATAATTTTTTCCTAGAACCATTTATTTATTTCAGCAGAATATATTTTTTTTTGTCGAAAATATTTATCATAAAAATGCTTACCATCGTTACGTAATATCTGTGCTTTTCTTCTAAATGGCTTTCATTAAGTTGTATTAATGATTTAATGTTCCGTAATAACAGTAATAAAATCACACAGAAAAAATAAGATGATTTTAAATTCATTTTTTTTATCGAAATTGTTAGCCTCTCTTAGTTTAATTCTAAATGCTAATGTTTCAAATCTAGTGCTTTAAAACATATTCAACTGGTGCGTCTCTTGATTCTTACGTGAATATTTCTTTTAAAATGGGTAGCTAACACTGTTAGGGTTTGAGTTATTGATTTATTGACGATAGAAAAACGCGCTGCATATTATCATGTTTTAAAAGATAAGATAAAGATAATTGGATACTTAAAAAATCATTTTATTTTTAGAATTGCATTTCTATTGTCAGGAACCCTTTTTAAAAATCAGTCTAGGACGCTACAATTTTTTAGAAGTAAAGCCAGCATCAATTTCTTCTAATTAAAAATTTTGTTGTTTGTGATCTGTGAGAGATAAAATAACGTGATGACAAAGACAAACCCCAATATTATATATTTTTTATAATTTACACTCATTTCTACGTTGCGTAGTCTTTTTCATTATTAAAATAATAAAAAAAGCGCTTACATCCATAATAAGGAGGTAAAGGAGTCGAAAAATGTCAATGAAATTGTAAAGTTAATTTTTTGAAAAAATCATATTACTGATTTTTTTTAAATTATGACGCTTCATTTCACACGTAAATACTTCTATCAGAAAAATACAAAAAGCTAAGGTGCAGCCAAGCGATACCAAATTAAAAGCAAACCGAAGCTCTTCAAGATTAATAGTTAGATCAACGTGATTTTCCTTCGGCCACTTCAACTTTAATGCTTGAGGAACAACAGCAAAATGATCATAAATTCCAGATTCCGCAATGTAACTCATTATCATATTAAACTTTGAAGCAAGCGGCCAGTCAATAGAAAGTAAAAACCCGGCTGCGCGGGAGGATAGCATTTTTTGAGCAAAATGGGCAGATGAAGGGTTCATCAGTTTATATGTTGTATAATCGAATATACAAGCCTTGCTGTGACCTTGTTGTATTTCGTACACACAGGTAAGTTCAGTACCTATCTTAAATTTTTTTAAAATTTTTTCATCTGGTAAGAACTCTACATGGTGCTCATACCCAGTGAGTTCGAGATTCGACTCTAGCAACGCATTATAAGAGTCGATTTGCTGCGCTTCATCAGCGACTGTTTTGTGTGCTGTCAGCGTCGTTTGAAGAAATAAATTTATTATGGAAATGGCAAAAATTATGGTAAGAAGGACAATATTGCCGCACAATTGTGTTGCTTTCTTCCTCTTTGGGTAAAACGTAAATCCTTGTGAAACGAGGAGACGTACAAACTCGAGTACGGTTCTACTAGTGGTATAACCGAATGTGCACTTCATGATAATAATTGCGGTGATGGAAAATATAAAAATGCCAGACCACTCGTTATTAATGTAGGTCATCAAGGATTGACGGTAGGATTTCTTTGGCGTGACAAAACCCACAAATTTAAATTCGTGCGGATATGCCTGCAACTTCCAGTAGTCACGGAGCATAAATGGAGTTGTTGCAACATTTAGACTACCAATACTTAATTCTTTTATCAAGCCATATTGACGTCCACTTCTTACGGCTCCATAATCGCTATAATTCTTAAAAGTATACGTTCCATTTAGCTTATTCGCTGTGATGCGCATAAGCTTGTAATTATTCGCCGTTGTTATTATCCTGCCAGTCGGTCCAAATTCAATTAGGATGTCGCTTGTACCGATGTGAAAATTAAATTGATTTAAGTTCTGTGCTCTATCCAAATACAGATTGTTAAACGTTAGATCTGTCGTAAAAGGGTTATATTAGATATATATTGAATTATTTATTTTTATATAAATAGTATAAACTATTTTATTATAAAAGATTTACCATTTAAATTCAAGGATTCATCAATAGTATGTTCCAACATTGTCCAGTGATTTTCTGCAGAATAGTTCAGGCAACTAATGTGCCAAAAATCACTACCTGCTCGATGATAAGGATTAAATGTATACATAAGAACTTTCTTCTCTTTGTTAATACAAAAATAAATAGCTGACAAAATATTGAATTTCCAAATAATGTTTAAAAACGATCGAGCAAATGTGCATCCATTTTCGTAATCGTGACTGGTTATAAAAAAATACGCCTCATGGTTCCACCAAATAGATTCTCTAAAACGAGTTAGCAAAGTTGCTAAAACATTTCTAGAAGAAACCTTTATAGCGACATTCGATGCGGGATAAACTTTAGTTGCAGCGACAGTTTCGTTTATTTTAGTAAATATTGAAAAACGTTTATAATTATGAAAATGATTGTTTTCTATATTCATTAAAAACAACGGGTCGGAATCTGACTGTATTTTTTTCAAAAACATCGTATCTTCATGTGTCCAATCTCCAATTACTACAAAACTTCCAAATATTTTATTGAGGCCCTCTTTAATAATTTTTTCCTAGAACCGTTTATTTATTTCAGCAGAATATATTTTTTTTTTGTAAAAAGTATTTATCATAAAAATGCTTACCATCGTTTCATGATATCTGTGCTTTTCTTCTAAATGGCTTTCATTAGGTTGTATTAATGATTTAACATTCCGTAATAACAGTAATAAAATCACACAGAAAAAATGAGATGATTTTAAATTCATTTTTTTCTCTAAATAAATGCTTAGCCTCTCTTAAATGAATACGAACTGCGTATGTTTCGAATCTAGAGTTTTGAAACATTCAACCCCTGCGATTCTTGACTCGACTAAAATATTTTTCAAAATGAGTAACGAACATTGTTAGGGATTGATTTATTGATTTATTGAATATTTGAGCATTTGTTATGTATTTTCAATTACATTTCTAATATCAGCAGCCCACTTTTTAAATCAATGAACAGAGGACACAGCGTTTTTCAAAGTCAAAGCCACTTACTATATTTTCTATTTATAAGTTTCGAGCTCCGTTTTTTTAATTGATATTGAAAACAAATTGTCACATATAGTTTGTGGTTTTAATGATGTACTACTTGAAAAAAGCATCGACTTGACTTTATTTTTGATTGATTTCAGTATTTTTATTACTATAATATATTTTAATTTTAAATAAAAAAACTATACAATTTGCAGATAGTCAGTAACCTAGTAAAAATTAAAAATTGTTTTCTAGCTTTTTGCAAGCAATATCTTTAAATTTTGATATCTATTAGTATAGTGGTCAATGTGTGAGTAGTCTCGGGTGGTGTGAAGAATTGGTCAGACCTCGTGTGTTGAGGCCTCATTGTGATATAAATAGACGTTACCGATTGATTATTTATTTATGTGTTTATCAGTGTATTTATTTTAGTCTTGGGCGTGAATTTTATATTATTTATTTATTATCATCAAACGAATAAATGTATTACATGTTGAGTGTATTTCCTGTAAATAATTTTTCTGACCTCGGGCCGAAAAGCGGCATCTTGAACTATATAGTTTTACAAATAACATTAAAAATTTTCAGATTAACATTTATCCTGCATCCGGCAAATTCGCCTTTAAAATCGATATTTTTGAAAGGTATAATATAAGTATACAAAGGCGAGACAGGTGTAATAAAGGCGATTGCTGGCTCAGATATGAAAGTCTAAAGATTAAATGGTACTATTAGTCGGATTGCGAGTGTAGCCTCTATATTAATTTTTCTTTGTACGTACAATAAATGTTACATAGGTTCGTTGGTCAGATAAAAATATTCTTGTGCTTCTTTACTTGTATTTATAAGTTTATAACTAAAATAGTTTAAATTTACATTAAGTTTATAATGTACTTCAAATTTTGTACTTAAGGACCTTTTAGTCGGTTAAACTGCTCTTAAATCAATAAACATGTAATTATAAACATTCTGCACAGTTTATTACAGTGACATTGTCAATCAATGCTATGTCAATCAGAAATCGTAATTTAGTGACTATTCCGTAAATAGTACGAAGTCAAGAATATAATGATTTGCAATGATATTCGAGCTTAATACAATCGTTAATTTAGGCAAAAAAATGTGTCTGCAAAAATATGCACATCGGATTAATTGAACAGCTTCGATTGACACCCTCACTATCATCGAGTTACTACTTGTTCGAACATTGAAATTGAATTTTTTTAAACAAGTGAGCGAGAGGAACGACGGACTTTAATACATATTTGTCATTATCACTTTTCTGTAAATAGAAATATCTTATAGAAGAAAAACCTTTAATTTTGTTATTATATGGTACTGACCTAAGAAATATTTTTGCGGAAGTTTTGATGCAAAGAATAGATCATTGATTGTAATTGTACTTTTTAGAGGGGATTTTGCAAAAGGTCTGCGTTTACAAAGATTCTATTTGTGGCTCTGAGGAAAGCTTAAATTGAAGCATGGTTTTGTATTTTACTGATTAAATTAGCTTTATCAAAATTTTGCTTATATAAGTTTAATTAAAAATGCAAGGTAAAAAAAAATCAATATTCGTGCTTTCCGTAAACTCCCGGAGTGAATTACTACCAATGATATAAACAAACATGGTTAAATACATACAACTGTAAATTTTAGTTATCGTGTGCAATGAAAACTTTTCCATTTGTCTCATTTAAATTAGAATGTACAGATTACTTTAAAATTATCGTAATTAAACGAAACAAGCGGTAATTCACTTAATAGCTTATGTTCAATACAGCTTTTACACGTACACGCACACAATCTATAATATTATAAGCTGTAATAAGAACAGTTTTCTTGCAATGAAAACACAACATCAATTTTTTGCAAACATCATTTTAATGATTTTTTTTAAATTAGAGCGCTTCTTTTCACACGCAACTACTTCAATCAGAAAAATTCCGCACTAAGGTGCAGCCAACAAATACCAAATTAAAAGCAAACCCAAGCTCTTTAAGATTAATAATTAGATCAACAATTATAAGTTTTAAAAGTATTGTTTTCTATATCCATTAAAAACAAAGGGGCGGACAAAAGGGGCAAAACAATGCAATCATATCATCAGTTTTTTGAAAAAATCTTTTTATTGTTTTTTTTTTAAATTAGAACGCTTCATTTCACACGTAAATACTTCTGTCAGAAAAATACAGAAAGCTAAAGTGCAGTCAACTAACACAAAATGGAAAGCAAACCAAATCTCTTCTACAATAATAATTAGATCGCCATGATTATCATTGTCCAATCTCCAATTACTACAAAGTTTCCAAATGTTTTATTGACTCTATCTTTAATTATTCTTTCCTAGAACAATTTATTTATTTCAGTAATTTTCAAGAATAACAATTTTTTGTAAAAAATATTTGTGATAAAAATGTTTACCATCGTTTTGTGATATCTATGCTTTGCTTCTAAATGACTTATATTGATTTGAATGAAGGACTTAACGTTTCGTAATAACAGTAATAACATCACACAAAAAAATAAAAATCTGATTTAAAAATCATTTTTTTCTATAAATGAATGAAATTTAGCCTCTCTTAATTTGATTCGAACTGCTTATATTTCTAATCTAGTGCTTTGAAACGTTCAACTCGTGCGACTCTTGGCTAGTGCGTAAATATTCCTTTCAAAATGAGTAGTTACTAAAAATGAGTAGTATAGGTAGGGATTGATTTATTGATGGATTGACGACCGAAGAACGTGTAGCATATTATCATTAAAACAGACAATTGTATACTTAAAATCATTAACTTTTCACAATTGCATTTCTAACATCAGGAACGCCCTTTAAAAATCAATAGACAGTGGACACCACAATTTGAGAGATAAAACAAAGTAAAGACAGACAAAGACAACATCAAATATCTAGTTTAAAAAGTACAAAAATTTTTTTTTCATTAGAAACTACTTGCATAGTTCGTAAGAAGAATGCTTTTTATGGATATACAGTGATACGGAATTGCGGTAGCTAGTAGCTAGGAAGGAGCTAGGAAGGAGATCCGCTTTTCCCCCTCGTTCTTCCCTCGCACTCCCACATCCCACCCTCATGAATATTTGCCCCCCCCCCCTCCTGCTCTTCATTTTACGATAAAAGTTCTCCTAGAAATAGGAGTTTTTACATTTTTCATATAAAGGTCCCCCCCCCCCCCGATGCAGCTCTACGTCAACCCCCCTTGGACCATAAAACCTTATATACACCCATATCTCTCTATCATTGGAATAAAAATTAAATATCGCTAAAGTAAAGAGGTAAAATAATTGACGCATCTTCTACAGGTAAAACACATAATATGCGGTAAATATTTTATTAGCTTATGTTCAATTCAGCTTTCACACGCACAGGCACAGAGTTTATAATATTATAAGCTGCAATCGGAACAGTTTTCTTGCAATGAAAACATAATATCTATTTTTGAAAAAAACTGCACTGATTTTTTTTAAATTATAATGCTTGACTTTACACGTAAATACTTCTATCAGAAAAATGCAGAAAGCTAAAATGCAGCCAGCTAATACAAAATTAAAAGCAAACTGAAGCTCTTCAAGACTAATAATTAGATCAACATGATATTCCTTCGGCCACTTCCACTTTAATGCTTGAGGAACAACACTGAGAAGATTATAAATTCCAGATTCAACAATATAACTTGTTAACAAATTGAACTTTAAAGTAAGCGGCCAGTCATTAGAAAATAACAAACCGGCTGGGCGGGTGGTTAGCAATTCTTTAGCAAAATGGGCAGATGAATGGTTCATCAGTTTAAATATGTGATAGTCAATAATACAAGCCTTTCTATAGCCTTGTTGTATTTCGTGTATACAGCGAACTTCACCACCTTGCAGAAATGTTTTTAAAATTTTTTTGTTTGGTATAAATTCTATGTGGATCTCATACCCAGTAAGCTTGAGCTTCGACTCTAACAACTCATCAAAAGAATTGATTTGCTGGACTTCATCGGCGACTGTCTTATGTGCTGTCAGCGTCGTTTGAAGAAATAAATTAATTGAGGATATAGCAAATATTACTGTGAGAAGGACAATATTGACGCACAATCGTCTTCTTGCATTCCTCTTTGGGTAAAACATGTAACCGTGTGCGACGAGGATGCGGACAAACTCGAGTAGAGTTCTATCAGTGGAATAATTGAATGCGCATTTCATAATAATAAGTATGACGATAGAAATTATAAGAATGCTGGACCATTCGTTATTAATGTAGGTCAATAAGGTTTGACTGTCGGATTTCTTTGGCGTGGCAAAACCTATAGATTTAAATTCGTACGGATACGCCTGCAGCTTCCAGTAGTCACGAAGAAGAAACGAAGTTGTTACAACACTTATACTACCATTAGCTACATCTTTCATAAGGCCAAAATGATGTTCGTCTCTTATGGCTCCAAAATCACTGTAATTCTTGAAAGTGTAGGTTCCATTTAGCTTATCCAGTATAACGTGGACAATCTTGTCATTATTTGACGTTGTTATTTCCCCCCCTCTTGGTTTAAATGGAATTAAAACATTACATGTACCGATGTGAAAATTTAAATGATTTAAGTTCTGTGTTCTATCCAAAGATAAATCGTTCAATATTACACCTGTAGGAAAAGTGTTTTATTATATATTTTTTTAATTCGTTGATATCAATAGTGTTAACTATTTTACTAAAAGATATTTACCATTTAAATTCAAGGATTCATTAATTGAATGTTCTAGCATTGTCCAGTAATTTTCAGCAGAGTGGTTAACCCAACTAATTTGCCAAAAATCACTACCTGCTCGATGATAAGGATTAAATGTATACATAAAAACTTTTTTCTCAATGTCAACACAAAAATAAATAACTGACAAAATATGAAATTTCCAAAAAGTAGTTAAAAACGATCGAGCAAATGTGCAGCCATTTTCGTAATCGTTACTGGTTATAAAAAAATGCGCCTCATGGTTCCACCAAATGGATTCCCTAAAATCAGTCAGAGATGTCGCCAAAACAGTTTCGGAAGGAACCATTATAGCGACATAAGATGCGGGATACACTTTAGTTGCAGCAACAGTTTCGTTTATTTTGGTAAACGATGAGAAACGTTTGTAAGATTTGAAAGAATTGTTTTCTATATCCATTAAAAACAATGAATTGGAATCTGACTGTATTCTTTTCAAAATTTCCGTATCTTCAGGTGTCCAATCTCCAATTACTACAAAGCTTCCAAAAGTTTTATTAACTCTATCTTTAATTATTCTTTCCTAGAACAATTTGTTTATTTCAGTAATTTTCATGAATAATAAATTTTTGTAAAAAATATTTGTGATAAAAATGTTTACCATCGTTTCATGATGTCTATGCTTTGCTTCTAAATGACTTATATTGATTTGAATGAAGGATTTAACGTTCCGTAATAACAGTAATAACATCACACAAAAAAAATAAAAATCTGATTTAAAAATCATTTTTTTCTATAAATGAATGAAATTTAGCCTCTCTTAATTTGATTCGAACTGCTTATATTTCTAACCTAGTGCTTTGAAACGTTCAACTCGTGCGACTCTTGGCTAGTGCGTAAATATTTCTTTCAAAATGAGTAGTTATTATCGATAGGAATTGATTTATTGATGTATTGACAGAAGAACGTGTAGTATATTATCATTAAAACAGACGATTGTATACTTAAAAAAATCATTAACTTTTCACAATTACATTTCTAACGTCAGGAACGCCCTTTAAAAATCAATAGACAGTGGACACCACAATTTGAGAGATAAAAGAAAGTAAAGACAGACAAAGACAACATCAAATATCTAGTTTAAAAAGTACAAAAATATTCCAAAAAAATTTATTACAGATGTTTATCGTTCCAATAAAACGTAAGATATGTAGTTTTTCGTAAAAAAACATGCATTGATTGTTGCAGATTTTTTTTTCATTAGAAACTACTTGATTAGTTCGTAAGAAGAATGCTTTTTATGGATATACAGTACTACGTATCAAAATAATATGCTTTGCTTCTAAATTGCTTAGATTAATCTGTATTAATGATTTGGTGGTCCGTAATATCATTAATAAAATCACACAGAAAAAATAGAAATGTGATTTTAAATTCATTTTTTTCCACAAATATTTGGCCTCTCCCATCTTGATTTCAACTGCTTATGTTTTAAAGTTGAAATAAGTTGAATAAACTCCAAGAAAAATCTAATTTATTCAGAATTTTTTAGAATGTTTTAATTTTTGTTCCAATTTATAAATTATTTAAAATAAGTGTTATAAATGTATTACATCGGCACTCCAGAAAAAAGAAGCTCCAGTAGTACAATGGATCAAATCTTCTTGAAAAGCGCAATCAATGAGGCTTTTTTATTTCTACATTTTATCTGATTTCAGTAACCGTCAATAATGAGCAATCGGATAATCGAAGCAGAAAAGCGGAGACGAGTGAGCAGGGTGTGCGGGTCGTTAAAATTAAAGGAAACGGTATCTTTTACGTTTTTTTGCGCTTTAAACAGTTTAAACTCATACCTCGCACAACATTATTTAAAATGTCTATTCACAATTTCAAATTGCCTTTATAGTGCGCATAGTCCTTAAAATCCCGGCAACTATATTTTATCCACTAAATCTAAGAGCGCAATATCAATGTTTATGCGCCGTTTACAATTCATTTTTGAATATTTTTACATAATAATAATAAAATTTTCGCTGGAAACGAATCAATATCCTGCATCGTCAGAACAAAAATTAATGATCGAGCAGTTAACGTTCCGGATATTGTCAGATGACTAGTGAAACTTGTTACTTACAAATTCTATTAGTTTAATTTAATTATATATTGTTATTATATTTTTTACGAATTCCATTTATTCCTGCATTGCATATTCTCTTTTATTATTTGAACGATCCTTTTACTATTAAAATAATAAAAAAGGCGCCTACATTCAAAATAAGTAGGTAAAGCCGAGTGCGGTCAGACAAACTTCAGTATTTCATTTAAATAAAAATTTCCTCAAAAAAATCTAATATCGCTAATATTACTCTACAAAACGACCGAATACGGGATAAAACAACTACTGCAGAAAAGAAAGATAAACGATCGATAACAAAGCGTTGAGGATGCGAACTAAAAAATAAAGACCGACTAACCGGGTAGCAGAAAGCGCGAGTATCTAATTGGCCGAATCGTATAAAATTTTTTTCTTTTTTCGTCGCCACCGTCAGCGACTAACTTTTTCCGACAAAGGAGTCGAAAAGCGCGACAGAAAAAAACCGATGATTTCACAAGTTTCGCAATAAACCGGCAAATAGATTCGCGGAACTGACGACGCGTGAGATTCATTCGGGAGCGTCGGCATTCTGAGCGTTTGATGTTTTCATTAAGCGAAACGCGACCAACACTTTCAGTTTATGCAATTTATCAAAATCGCTATAAGCAATGCCTTCTACGTCAAATTGCACAGCCCCGGTGCAAAGTGCATTGGTGTGTATCACTTATACATGAGTCGCTCTGTTCGTTGAATTTCTAAAGACTTTTCTTCTATCTGATGTGACTACATTGTTTCGGCAATGTAAGAGGATAATTTTTGAGAAAAACCTTTTTTTTGAGCTTTTCAAGTTTAATTTGAGTTTTATGTAGCTTCGGGAAAAAGTTAAAGTATAATTAGCTGGACATAAAAGTTTGAAAAAAAAGTATTTATGAAACGTTTATTGCGCTACCGTCAAATACAAAATAAACTTGAAGAAAAAGTGAAGTACTATTTTATACTAAATCGATGGAATGATCATGCGATCGCGTTGAGGAAAATGCTGGAATGTATTCGTTACCGAACGTTGCTTAAAATGAAGAAATTTTGCGGAGCATGTAATAAGTTTTTTTTTGCGTACAACGTAAACATTTTTTTACATAAAATTGCCATAGACTTTTACCAAAGTCGGATATTGCATTTTTAGTATGTTTATTTATTCTAGTTTTTATATCCGACTAATGCAACTAATGTTTTACTCTAAGGACTAAACAACCTGTTATTGCAAAATGTGTCAGAAAAAGCGCAAATGATTAATAATAAATCACAATATTTTTATTCTATACATTTATAACATAACACCAATAATTATGAACTTCCTTTCACTTCGATAAATAAAAATTCATTTTATATCGAATATTCAGTCGAATTTTTTTATTTAATCTCAGCTATTTTTAGTAAGCTTTTTCCATCGAATACGAAATTAAAAACTCTTACAATTGATATTGAAATTAAAAAAATCTTTTTCCTCTTCTTACTTTTTTTAATTGGAGCTTTTAAAACGTTGAAAGATTTATTAGAAAAAAATGTAGGTAGGTATCTCTATAATAATGCTACAAATCTTCACGATAAATGATTAAATAACCCCTGAGAAAAAAAAGTCACTAATTTAAGCACTCGAGAATACCCTGCTTATCATAACAAATGTTGACCTCTTGAAAAAAAAAATCAAACCACACGATCTCCAGTAGCCGACGCCTCGGCAGCGCAGACTTGCGCGAGTAAGCGCAAATTAATGTAATTGTGTAAAAAAGAAGAAGAACGATCCCGCGAATTATCGCACTCGACGATCGAATCGGAAGTCATTTTTCATCGCGAGCAACAATGGAGCTTAAAGAAACAATAAAATACGACAAACCAAGTGAAATTATATTACTCACGTACAAATGCATATATGCAGATGTGCAAAGTGGTACTCCGCCAATGCTTTATTTTGTGGAATTCTGCGAAATGGTTAATAGGCACCGGCCAGCGGCGTTCGATTCCACTCGGATCTTTATTTCAATTACAATCTCATCAATTTACGGGATTTAACTTGGCGAGTGCTAATAACAGACTGCGTTTGTTGATGCGCTTAATCCCATTGTTTGATTTTGATTATTCAGGTGCTTTACAGAAGGGATTCACTTTCCATCCATTTTATTTGGTTTTCTTTCAACTCGAATTGAAATTTATCATGGAAATGCAGCGAATTTTTTTTTGCAAAAAGTATACATCTCGAGCTCGACATTCTTGGGATCGAACTATTTGCTTACGAAAAATTAGTTAGAATTTGTTTAAGAAGAAAATGCCGCAAAACATCATAAAATTTATGTCTTTTCGCAGTACTTTTTTCAAAGCGGTGTAATAATTTTTCTGAAACGGATCATTTCCTGCACAGTCATAAAATTATTTCTGGGTGCTAATACAATTATACAAGGGTAGTACTTTAAGATTTCTTTCTAACTATTTAACTTACATCCTCTTTAAAAATAATAATTTTGTGTCGATTATTTTTTTAAAAGAAAAATGTACACTCGTTAAATGTTTGCGAATTCATCGGCGAGCGAGTTAATTCCGCGTTCCACGAAAAAAGAAACACTCCTCGGAAAAAAAATCCTGCTCCTGGCGGAGCGAATTTCTCTTCCAAGTCCCAAAGAGACGCTGAAAATGTGCAAGATAATAATTTCTCAAAAATTAATCATTAGTTCAAACAGAAGACGAGGAGAATTTCAAATTGCCTGGGAGGTCAGCTTACTTTTGGATCACGGATTCTCATTAAATTTTTTAGATCTTTCTTAGAAAAAAAAAGAAGATTTTAAGCTTTAAGCTGTATACGTAATCTGGTACAGTCCCAAATGCTTCTTTTTCTCTTTCTACTAAAGTTTCTGCCGAATCTGCGATACGAAACTTAAATACATTAGTTCTCGACTTTGCGAGATAACACTGCGCAAAAGTATTTGAGAAATTTAAAATTATGCTCTTGTGCGCTGAAATTTATTTCATCGTAAAAGATAATTGCCTGGTAATTATATTTACACGGAGTCGATGTTAATCCTGAATTAAATCTATGCGATTTACGCACTACGTCAAAATGCAACTGCTTATACAAAACCGCGCAAGAATTTGAATAATCTGTTTAAAATTGCGGGACTTGCATACGAACAGCTGCCGATAAAAATCTAGATTAATGGTAATACAAAACTATCCATTCGAAGTCTATTACAAAAGAGTAAATAATACTTTAATGCAACAATAAAACGCGTAGGTGCTTTTTTTTTGTAAATACGGATACGCACATACACTCCGTATATTTGTACTTGAAGACTCTTCAGTCCATTGAATTATTGTTAAATAAATTAATAAGTCCCGACAAAAAATCTAATTGTTACTATTAGAAATTATGGGATTTTAGTTTTTTTTAGTTACATAAATAAATATATCCGGAGAAAATCTAATTGTTAAAATTAGATGTTATGGGATTTTGGTTTTGTTTGTTTGTGTTTTTGTTTTACGTCCGTCTGATAGAATAACCAAAAATAATCCACGTGCACTTTTTCCTCGTCTTAATTCAATGTTAAATACATAAATTATGCAGATATTCCACTCGACAGCGACATTACATGATCGTAGCAAATTTTAATGTTGCGATATCTTCGATGATAAGCATTGAATTGAAAAATAAAAAATCCGCGTCGATTATTTTTTTCTAAATCTATACCTCATGGATCTTATCAATTACTAATTTTCAGCTGATCGTACGAACGACCCTCTTTCAGTATTACTTAATGTATTTTAAAATTTGATAATTTTTTTATTTGTTTTATAAATGAAATATAAAGTATAACTCATTTTTCACTCATATACAAACTTGAGCTTTTTTTTAATATTTGCGATTTACGGGGTAATCGAATTTTAACGTCGCGCCTTCATTAATTCCCCCTGGCGTTTTGAATGGATAATCGCGAATTACATTAGATCAGCCCGTCTTTTTTTTTCAAGGCGAAGGTAAAAAAAAATCAATGAATAAACGAGAAAAGCGAAAGTTAAGTATAATACGAAAAATGAGTTTTCTATCTGCCCAGTCGGAAAATAACGTGCGGAGTTTATCCAAGCTGCACGTGATTTTTTTTTTATTCACCACTGAAACATTTTTGAATTATCTTTTCTCTAATCTTCTTCTTTTTTTTCTAAACGTCAAGATTCATATCGCGGAGTACTCGCATCCATGGAGTATATAGGCAACATAGTAAAAAAAAAGTAAAACAAAAACATTGCGACTGGACAGAAGGTATTTAAGGCTGCAAAAAAATCGATTGAATAATTGAAAAATGTGGAGCCATGAAGTGGCAGTAAAATAAAATTTAGTAGCACTGGAAATAGTGCTAAGTGGAATAATGGTGCTTAAACGGGAGCCAAAAAAAATGCTGACGGTACTAAAAGTATTACTTCACACAAAATAAATGACTCGCATAAAGAGCGACCTTTTCGCCGTTCAAGTTCGCACGTAGGCAAACAATAGAAGCTTTTACAAAAAAAAAGTAGGGATAATTACACCCCAATAAAAAGGAGTATTTCAACTTCGATAATCCTACATGATTATCAATTCGGTAAAAATACCATTTTGCACAAAAAAAAGGTAAGAATAATTACACCCCAATAAAAAGGAGCCCTTCAACATTGATAATTCTACATCGTCATTAATTTGGTAAAAATACCATTTTGAGTAAAAATACCATTCATTGACTAATTCATACTAAATCAAGTTACGCAACTTGCACACTGATCAAACCAAGAGCCTTCCTACACTTTCCGAGAAAATTTCTTCAGCATCGATCGATCACCCGCGCGTTACGTTTCTCCGTGACGCGAGCTAAACATTTAAATAGCTAATAAACATTTTCGCGCTACTTGAGAAAATCGACTTGTTCTTTTTAACCGACCACACAAATGAATAAATACTCGCATTAGCAGTTTAGTTTTTTTTTACAAATTGCGCACAAAAAGGAAATTACTTAGATAAACGAGCACATCGACGCTCATCCTGATGAAAAGAGGATTCTCTTTGATGAAAGAAGCGGTGATACACCACGCGTGTGTGTCACGTTTTTTTTTCTCGCTAGAAAAGTATTTTATTGCTGTATTAAATGGCCATTAGTTTAAACGAATGTGGATAAACGTTTCGCATTATTAGTAAGCACATCAATTGGAACGATCGTATAAAAGCTGACGACTTCTTGTTGCTATTAGCAGTTATTCCTGCTTTCGTGAACTATTGTAATAGTGACAAATGACTTCGTTATAAATTACCAGCCATGAATTGAAATAAAATGATCGATAATTAAAATAATATAATAATAATAAAAAATCGATAAAGATATCGATAATCGATAATTAAGCGAAAGGATTTGAATGTCAAATTACAATTTTTCTTTATTATTTATTATTATTTACTTATAATAAAGAAAAGCTTATTTATTCATCCAGAGTATAAATGTACAATAAATTGCACAGTAATAGTAATAATTTAAATTTTTCTTATATTATTTGTACAATTCTATTTCTGAAATCTAATGCAGATTTATTAAATATATTTTAACGACGTAAAAGTATTTAACAATACTTTTTCTTTAACTATCGTCACTTGAAGTAATTAGAATAAATGCACATATGGCATGCAAATATTAAATTTGTTTACAAATCGCATTATATATCAATTATTTCTTGCAATGTGTAAGGACATTCTTATAAGGACATTGTAATTAAAAATGTCGAAGAACAGTTAGGAAGTAGATAATTATAGTGCTAAAACTATTTGTCATTATCGTCCGCCTAAAATTATAGTGCACTTGTGCATGCATCTAATTAGACATTATCTCGTAAGTTAATTTCTCAAATTCTCAAGAAAATAATACACTTAAATTGCATTATTTAATGACACTTTATCTGAAAAGAATTCTCATAAATTTACAAAAAAAAACCTCTCATCGTAATAAATTGAATTTTCTATTTTTCACGTGAGTCTTGAACAAGCATTCCACAATAATAGGCTTCTATTCTAAAAAATTCCAGTGAAAAAATAAATACACCATCAATCGCACGCATACCGATCCAAAACAAATTTCCAATCCTTTTCTTTATATAAATTACTTGCCTTGATTGACTTTGAAAAAAACAATTGAAGTTTTGTTTTTCTGTGCTACAATTTTTATACATAAAAAAAAGGTTAAGCACATGCGATCCTTGGAGGCGCTCGTAACACACCAAATTCTTCCAGTCCTTTATAAATTAGTGATCAAGATCCATTCAGATTTCACTTATTTGTTTGAAATCGATCTCGAAATGTCTTGATTTTCAAGAAAAAAAAGCAACTGAAGTTTTGTTTATCTGTGCTATATTTTTCACAGATTCTCAAAGGCGCATATATTGCGCCGAATTCTTCTAGTCCTTTATCTAAATTAAGCGATCGAATAAACAAAACAAAAAAGAAAAAAACAGAACTCACCGTTTCGGTGTCCCTCTCGCCCGGAGTCACAGGAAGCCACAACCACTGGGATTTAATCCCCGAAATGAGGCAACGCCCTTCGTAATCGTGCACTCGCGGAATCTTCGGAACAACAGAAAGAGACTGAGCGCGCGCGAGACCCTCCGGAGGTTTGGGCCTGTCGAGTGAAACTGGCCGCAGCCTCCGGTGGTCTCTTATATATCGCCTCGGCGAAGGATCGCTCACGGGCCCCCGCGAGGTGGTGGGAGGGGGAGGCCGGCCGCGCGCGCACGGGATGACATGTGGCGGCTGGTGGGAGCGCGCGAGCGCGGCAATCTTGATCCTCGATCGGCTTATAGTGAAGGAAAAGACACGAGCGTTTCCTGTCCCATTTCTGTCCGTTTTACAAAATTTTATATTTTCGAAGCCGCTGAGAAATTTTCGCAACTCTTGGAATGCGCCTTGTTTACATTTTGCGCATTCCAGAGCGCATTCCACCCTCGTGCCCGGCTTAGCGCTTCGGTATAAAATTTGCGACGAAATTTTCCTATCTGAGGCGGACAAATATTTTTCAAAATAATTTTCTTTTCACATAATAAATAAATATTTTCTTTTTCATAAACAAAACAAATAAATTTTCTTTTAAATAAAAAAATATTTTCTTTGAATAAATAAATAAACACTCATTCTTTAAATGAATAAATAAACATTCATTTCTTAAATTTAAATTTTATGTTTTCATAGTCAATACAAAAAAAATTATAATTTATCGCTAAGCCGAGCGTGAGCATGGAATGCGCTCTGGAATGCGCAAATGTAAACAAGGCGCATGCCAAGAGTTGCGACAATTCCTCAGCGGCTTTGAAATGTAAAATTTTGTAAAGGAATTACGGAAAATTTTGACTTTTGAGTTTTCTTTCTACAAAAATAATTTGATCGGCGAAGGCAACGGCAGAGCCCTATTTCTATCGTGACATCCAGCTCAGCAACAAGTAAAATAAAATAAAATAAATTTATTCAAAATTATTTCTCTCTCGCTTTCCTCCTCGTGCTCAACAAAAATCATCCGTTGGATCCTATACACACTCGCTTGGTCGGTGTGCTTGCAATCGGAGGCTGCGGCCGGTCGCCGCTGGCTGCACGTGATTCGAGCTTTACGACCGAAACTAATTGGGATGCTGTTAATGACTCTTCCGGAATGGTTTTTTCTTTGCGCCGTTTTTCTCCTTCTCTATCCATCGGCTGGTCTCTCTTCGGCACCTCAATTCGTTTTATTGAGGAGAACATTGCCGTTACGACACTCGCGGGGAACGATGTTCTTTGGTATTCAGATGCAAGGTTTTCAGTAAGAGGATTTGAGTTGATTGAATTAGATGATAGTGAATTTTATTTTAATGAAAAAAATGTTTTATTGTAGATTCGTGACTAGTGTTCTAAACTCATAATTGATAATTTCTTTTTTAGCACAATGTAATGAAAATTAGCCGAGCGTTAGTTTAGTTTTTAGATGCAGAGCTTTTGTTGACTTGATTTGACTTAAAAAGAATTTTCGATTGGATAGGCTTTTCAGATATAAACGTCAAATATAAAAATTGGATAGACTTCTCAGATATAATCGAAAATTTCCTGCGCATTTTAAACATTCGTAACTGTGTTAATGAAAAGAAATTTTAGATTAAAAATAAATTTTGCTGTTTATTTCCCTCTTTTTTATTGGTAAAAAAAAATCGATTGTTTAAAATATCAAATACAATTTCTGTAGTGGATCAAATTGATCATCAAAACGTATCGTTGATGAGCTTGTAATTTATGTATAACTTCCAAAAGATCACTGACTCGATTACATCGATACAATAATAAAATTACGGGGTAATAATAGAGGTATTACAAATAATAAATAATAATAAAAGATTTTAACAATTTACATTACAGCCAAAGCATAAGATAATGTCACAAATTTTTTATTGACATAAAAATTTAACAATCGTCTTACTTTAAAGCATAAACAAACGGAATATTGCGTTATGAATCTTGAAAAAAAATCTTACCTTGTGCATTACACACGTAATATTTTGCATAACTCGGTGTCTTCTTGTCATAAGGAGATATTAAATCATACTGATGAACAGTCCAGTAACGAGGGCCGTAATCGACGTTATCGTTTATACGAACGCAGACTGAAAAAAGTCCTTATCCTTTGTCCGCTTCACGCTTCATTGGCAAAGCGACAAACACAAGTAATGAACGATCGTTGACCGATGCTGAAGCAAGAAGCTCGTTAAATCCTCAACATAAAGATTATAACGAAAAAAAGGAATTAACAAGGTATTTATGTGCTTTGAAAAGTTTATACATTTATTTGAAGAGACGAGTAATTCAATTAAGCCTTACCTGGCGTGTGATAAAAGCTTTCATAAATTGCCATTTCTTTTATTTAATAAAGTAAAAATGAATGTATTTATTACTTTTTTTTTATTATTCTAGAGCATTATTAATCACTTAAAATATCGGTAAATTGAATTATTAAAAAAAAAATATTGGAGTTATTATAACTGTAAGAATGTAGAAAAATATTCGTTTAAGTAGTAGCAGACGGGACCGGTAAGACATTCGTTTATTTCCTATATTAGCATTTTAACTCTTTTTTTTTTAATAAGAAGTTTAATATATTCCTTACGTCACTTTTAAACAACGAGTTTATTATTACAAAAGGGTAAACTAATGTATTTAAGTAGTAACAGGCAGACGCTGCAAGACATTATTTACATTCAAATTGTTTCTTTATCAATAAATCCTTTGATTAAATTTATTTTTTTAATAATTAATTCGATTCATTCTCTACGTATCCTCAAATCATGAGTTTATTTTTATAAAAACACAGACTAACGTACTTACTACTTAAACTTTTAAGTAGTGATAGCCAGATACCCTAAGACGTGAATTTCTTTCTTTTTCCTTCAAACTAATTCAGTCCATTTTTTTTTCTTGAATTAAGTCATGCAATATATTCCTCATACTCTCCCAAAGCATTTCCGCTTTACAAAATTTGCATTTTAACTGGCTCCATTTTATCTCGACCTCGAGGACTTTTATCTCCCTTTCACCACCGCGCGATAATTCAGTCAATACGCGCCACCGCGGCGCCTTTCCTATTCAAATACTTCCACCTCTCGTCAAAAAAAAAAGCTTTCCACTAAAAATTCAAATTTCCTTACCAACGTTTATCCACACTCGCGGTCTCCCCACCTCCTTTCCACAAAAAAGGCCAAAAAAAATGAATTCCCCGATCGGCCGATTGAAAAATAGAAAAGCTCGCTGCTGGCTATTCGCAGCGACCTGGCGGTGGTAGCAAACGGTGAAGGTCGGGCCAGGTAAAGGTAACGCGTCTTGTAATGACGGGGCGCTGGTAGTACAGGGCGTGTAGCCTATGTACGCGCCACAAAGGGATTCCCCCCTCCCTCTCCCCGGGGGTCCCTGCCGCATGAGCGGGAGAGCTTGCAGCTTGACCTTGAACTTCTCGTTTTCAGCGAATTGAATTTTGACGGCGCTGCTCCCGACGAAAGAGTCCAATGTGCATACGCTCTCATTTTGCAGTGGCAAGATAATCCGCTTTTCCGGAAAAGTGCGGCTACACCTGAAACGAGCGTCGGGAGCTTTCGTGGAAAAGCCATTATACTCGCCGAGGATGAGTTACGGAGATGATCTGTTTTTTTTTTTTTTTTTTTTTTTTTTGATGCGATGTCCCTACAGTGAAACGCACGAGTGAGCTTTTACATCGATGTTTCAATGTGGTCAAGAGGATGTTAGGTAATGTGATCTCTCGCGTGCAGAAGGCGGGGCATACCCTCGTCAAGCTTCTCCTTCAAGCTCCGAGGTACGAACTTTTATTTACGTTACTTAAGTTTATACCATTTTTTTTGTTTTTGTTTTATATGTTCAACGGGATTTTAAGCGTAGATTTCTTATACCTGCGCCTGATTTTTTATTTCCACAGTTCAGTTCTGTCAAAATTCAGATAAACGAGATCAGTAGTACTTAATCATTTAAAAGTTTGACTGTGATAACACCAAATGTAATTTGTACATTTTTGAATGACTAATGCCTTAGACGACTGGTAACTTTTTGAACTTTTTGTATTGTTCGGAACCATTACTATTATTTATAAATACTATAATTTACAATAAATTCATTTTGTTATTATTGTCGTTATTATATTTAGCGGTTGATTTTTAATAGTTCAATAGATCAATTTATTTTAAAATCTACGCGAGCTTGCAAGTAAAAATGATGTTTTTTTTAAACACAGTAGATTCTTAATCTACGTTACTGCAAGTTTAGTTTCAGATTAAAATAGTTTCCACAATTTTCTTATGCCGAGCTTGATTGCTCAACTTACGAAGCTTCTTTCCTTTGCTGCACGCTTTTCCCAAGTTCCATTACTCTCATTATCGTATAATCAGATATCTACAATTACACGAGGAAAACCCCGCTAATCAATGAAATTCCTTTAGATCAATTCAGTTTCATCCTAAAGTACAATCAACTTAACGATTTCTTTCGAACCCAAGCAAACAGCAGTGACATTTGCACCCCAACGCACAAAAAGGCGATGGTTAAATCCTCTCGAAACAATTCGCCGCCACGGCAAAGAATAAACATTCGCGTGTACTCCTTTAACTATTCGAATTCAGCAATTAAAGACGCACTGACTGCATTGAGATTACATTCATTTACAATAAAAGTAAAAAAAAAAAAAAAAAACAATTTACTCGGAATCGCATCTCTCCCGACTACGAAACTACGCGAATATTTGCTATTTTAAAAAGGCAATTCGATTAATTGCAGCGGGACGACCGAGTCGCGCGTGGGTAATGGCGATAATAAGAAATAGCCATTGCCGAAGCGCACCGCTACATTGTAACAATCATCGGGTGAATCAGCTTATCCCTCGATCGCGTCGCACGTGCCGCGAGGCCAAAACTGATTGCTACTTCTCTGCACATGAAAGTGCCACGGACGCTTAATTCTTTATACGGCGGCTCTGCTTCTTCTTTTTACCTCCGCTGCAAAAAAAAAAAAAAAAATAGATAAACATCGGTGGTACCGTTTAATTAGGCACTGACGCCAGTATTATCAGTATTGCGCGCACGAGAAGTGCACATAACTTTTCTTTGTTCATCAGGATTTTAAATTCAATGCAAACAGATGCTCTGAGATTAGTATCTCATTCTCATTTTGTGTTTGTTTTATGTCTTTTTTTTTTTTGTTTCTTGATTTTAACGCGAACAAAAAGTTAGTCTTGAGATGCGTTAAAAAAGGTTTAAAAAAATAAAGTATAAATACGCCGTGAAATAGTAGTTTAGTATCGTAGATTTTCTTCTTATATATTAAGTGTGTATAAGACCGTAAATAGCAAGTTCAAATTTATGCCATTTCAAGTTATAAACTATTTTTTAGCTTCTCTTAAAGAATAGTCGATTAGTTATTGAGTATTTCTTTATATGTTTCGTATGCCATTAAATTTTATCGCAATTTTTAAAATAGAATTAGTTTATTTTATTTTATATTTAAAAAATATATATATATAATAAGTGCTCAATTGATTGCACGTCGCACAAACGCACACTTAAATCACGAGATGAAAAAAAAAACAGTTAAAATTTGCAATAAAATAAAAAGGATACGTAGTAGACTTAAAGAAAAATTTAGTAATTTTAAGTAAATATTTATTTCAGTAATAAGTTAGTATTTGTTAAAAACATGTTCCTTGAATGAAGTCATTATTTTTTTTTTTTAAACTACTAATTTTTTTTTAACAAATAAATTCAATTAATATCAAAGGAATATTTATAATAAGCACTAATATTAAAGTAAATATTTATTATTACTACATTTTCTTCAGAGTATTTCATCCTATTCTTCTAAGTTTTAATATTAAACGTAAAAAGGGAACATTTTTTCTCTTTGTGCGTAATATACGTACACCACATAAATATTTACTCGAACTTAAATTGGAAAAAGCGAACTCTAGAATTTTCAAAATTAATCTTTCAAGCCCTTCTAAGCGAAGTTAATGCTTTCACAGTAACAAAACGTCGAGATAGAATAAAAGGCCTTATTATCAGTCGAATCGATAATGCGGTTTTACGTTAAATGACGGTTACACCCTGAGGTACAACCTGCGCTCTCAAATCCATGACGCACGTCAAGTTCAAGGTCCCAATTAAACCGGCGCAACAATGACAGCCTGGCACTTTACACTAATTAGCTGCATACGCACTGGCACTGCACGCCAGTCATTATTTTTTTAGTTAATAATATCGCCTCTATAAATAATAAATATTAATAACGAAGAAATAATATAACTAATGCTCTTGCGACTAACCTTCTGTGCAATAAACGCTGTCAACTTCTTTGAGCTTTGTCCGTGGATATGATTGCGAAATTAATTATTATCTAGATTTATAAACATCTATAGAATTTATTTAAAAAGGATCAATTAAAAATCTCGTAAAATAAGTTTTGGTTAAAAAAAATGAGCTACTGTATTGTAATAACGAGCATCGCTTGTTAGAATAAAAATCCGTTGCTAAACTGAATGAGTGGAATATTTTCACAAAAATGATAATGGAGATGATTGCAAAATAGTTTTAATCTACTTTTATAAAAATTTAGAATATACTTAAAAGTGACGAATTGAAAATTTCGTAAAATAAGATTTTGATGGGAAAATAAGCGTCGATATTGTAATAATGAGCATGACATATTATAATAATAATTCGCTGCATTAGTAGAATACTTTCTCGGGAAGGATTGAAGCCAAATAATAATAATCAAGTAATTTCAAGTAAACACATTTTTGAAGGAAATTTAATGAATATGACATTAGGTTTCGTATATCTATACAGCACAAATGGAGGAAAAAGAAAAATAAGTTTTACAAAATTCGTATATTCTCTTTGAGAAAGCCAAATTATACAAACCTTTTTAGTCTCTTTTAGTTACTTTAATGTATTCATCTGAAATTGAAAGAGAAGGTACTAAAAGCCCTTGAAAATTTCAAATAGTTTGTAACTAACTCATTAAAACTTGTACGCAAAAAAAAAAAATTAATAAATAATGTCAATGCGAGACGTCATTTCGAAGTAGTTACGGAAAAAAATCATGCAGTTTCTTAGAAAGTACTTAACTGCATTCTTCGAGCTTAAATTTATTCTTTTGGCGTCACCAAAAAAAAAAAAAATTCATCGTCATCATACCCAAAGTACTTTCCGACTGATCAAATTTTACGCGAGATTGCATAAGGCATGGATTTCATTATCGCGTTACCTCGGTCCTGGTTATCTAATCCTTAGAAATGCGCCGTCGAAAAGGAATACACTCGGCCGAGAGAAAATTACGAAAAAGTCTCAGCTGCTAAATCGATTTCACGGAGATCCAACGGCCGAGGGAAGGGTAGAGGGGAGAGGGTTTAGGTGTCGATCCGCAACCCCTTCATTTATCTCCACTCGACGTGTGCGAGATCGAAGAGGGGAAAACGTGGGAACGGAGAAAAACGAAGTCCATCGACTACCCTACCCCTTTTCTTACGACGTCACTCGGAGAAATCTATATCGTTTTAGCTAAGCTCCAAGTTCGGTACTCGTTCGTCTTTAAATTGAGGTTTATTCGACCACAACGGTGGTTTTGCGCACGCGACGTAATTTATTTTCAAAGATACTAAGATAAGAATTTTTTCGTAAAAATTGAGGCGACGCTTACAGTAAAAAGTAACGGGAAGGTTTGCAAGCTCGGCAAAGTTTTACGAGAAAATTAGTGTTATTTGTACCTGAATATCGAACGTTTCGCCTTTTAAACTTTTTACATGTTTACAAAGAAATATACAAATGTTTGCAGTGCGATGTTTACAAAGAAAAACTCTGCAGATCTTTTTTATAAAAATAAAGATCTTTTCCTCGCAATTCCACCAGAGCTTTCGTTGTAAAAATAAAAAATCTCCGCGATTCTAGTGAAATTTTCAGCAATTTTTTCGTAAGAACATCCAGAGCTTGCATTCTTTCACTACACTTCTTTACGAGGAGCTGCAACATAATTTTTGCGAGAAATTTCTGTAGGCGTACGCTTCTCTCCGCGAAAGCTTCGCCAGAGCTTAACGAAAGATTTGCTACAGCACAGTGAACTTCGCTGGATCTCCACGAAATGAAATATTTCCAGCGAAAAACTAAACACACTCGCGTGAAAAGAAAAAAACACTTGCGAGCTTTTCAGCGAAGAAAGGCAAAATTCAAAAGAGCTTTTCATCGCAATGCGCTCCCATTCGCGGGAACTCGCAACCAAAGTGTTTTTCTTCCCGACATATTTTTTAATTGTGCTACTCTACTTTGCTCGCGAACGAAATGCACTTTTTCCATCAAGGCCAATTACAGTTCGCCCATCGAAAGCCAAACAAAAAGCTTCCGCACGCGCGAGAACGAAACACGCGGAGAACAAAAAAAAGCTCCGAGGTTTCAGGCAACTTATCAAGCAGAAATTCCGCCGATGCAAATTGAACAGATTGGCCAGTTCGTTAAAGACAATCAGCGGCGCCGTACATCAAAAGGCAATTAAGAACACTGCACCGGCGGAGTTTGCGAAGCTTCAAACAATCGTTCGCTCGCGCCGACCTCGCAGCCGGGCAAACAAGCGCGCGAGCCAATTAAAGCGAACATCCTCCCAGCGGAGTCTATATAGGTCCACGTAAGTGCGCGCAAAGAAAAGCTTCCACCGCAACGACCCCCTCCCCTCCCCCCTCCCCATCGCACACAGGCACGCACTCAACAGGTACGTCGCAAGAGGGGCAAAAGGGGGAAGACCCGAGGGGTGGGAGCCCAGCGTGTCAGAAATTTTCGGAAGGTCCCGCGACGAAACGCACTCGACCGCCTCCGACTCTCCGTACTACGCAATCGCCCCTTTATTGACCGGTGTCTCAGCCGCGACGCAAACATCGCCAGACTGGGCCCACGACCACCCCACCCGCGCGCTCCACAAGTACCCAAAAAAGCTCCCGCAAGCTCCGCAGTCCTGTAAGGACGCTCTACGCGCTCCCGACGAAAGCGAGAGCGACGCAGACCAAGCGAAAGTAAAAGGACGCAGGGAGCCGGAGGGGGGAGGGGGTGGACCGCCGGAAGGGGGGACGTCGGGCTTGCGGCGACACGGAGAAAAGAGGGCGCCTGCGCGTCCTGCGCAGCCCAGATGGGAGGCCGCGCGCAACGGCGTCGGCCGCAGTAGTACAGCAGCGGGCATCGCCACCGGGAGACTCGTCCGCCAGCCCCCGCAAGCAGACACGCAGCTACTCTCCTCCCCCCCTCCCCCCTCCTCCCGCCAGCCGACAAAGGAAGAGGGGCTGGTGCGGAGCGCGCGCCCGCATGGCCCGCGGAGGATACGCCCGAGGCGCGCAGCCGGAGTCGGGGCCCTGCGCCTCGTCCCCCCGGCGATGACGCCCCCGCCGGAGCATCATGTGAGTAGCGCGAGTCTCGCGCCGCGCTCCTTTGTTGTTTGGACAACGATGGAAACGATCCTTCCACCCAAAGCCATTTTAGTTTTAGAAAAGTCAGTGCGGAGTATTTTGATTTGCAAACAAAATTTTTTAATAGAATTTCAATCCAAAGGCGCGGGTGTCGGATGTGAAGAAACGACGCGTTAACTGTATTGAGCCATCCGCGGGATTGTCGTCGTTAAAGATGATGGCGCGTTAACTCTTAAGAAATGTTTCTTGAATGCTGATGCATATTTCTTCGTTTCGAATGAGACTTTGGGTTGAGGAAGCTTTTCTATCAGTGTATGTATACACATTGTGAAAATGAATATGTGAAATATGCGTGTCTGTGTGTGTGTGTGTATTCACTTATTGGATGAGGATTTCACGTATTCATTTTTGGAGGGTGTGAATGTGAAAATGCGAAATTCGCTCGCGTGAATAGTGACAGTTGATACCTGAAAAGCTGTAAGCAAGTCTGTCACTATTGTTCACATTTTCCAAGTGAGCTTTGCGTTTTCACGTTTACAGAGTGTGCGTATATATATATATATATATATGTTGGCGTGTGTTTTGCGTCCCCCCACGTGGAAAGGAAAGAGAAAGAATGAAAAATGAAAAAATATTTGTCGAGGCCATCTTTCGACTCCGCCAGTTGAGGAAAAGGCGAGGTGCGATTTTTGATGGGAGATCGCAGCCGCATTGCGCGCAGGCCGCACGTGAACTTTCGAGCTTGCGCTGGGACGAGGTAGAGGGACAGTTGTGTACGTTCAGTGTGTGCGTGGAAAGGCAGGGGAGGCTGGGGGGACGAAATTTTCGCGGAGCTTAGAGTGTACGGTCGTCAAGGACAGCCGGTGGGAGGCTAATTGGTCGCGGGAACGCGAGAGCTTCGAGAGCTTTTTTTTTTTTTAACAACATCGCGTACTTAGAGAGGCTCGGCCAGGAGCGCACACGCGCCATTGGCGAGAGCGGAGGTGTGCCGCGGAAAAATCGCTCGCAGAGTGCGGCGCGCGGCTTTTACGTAACCGACACTGGCAGCTCGCGGAGCTTTTCCAAGCTCCGACGGGATGATTCGTCAAAGTGGATGGGGTTTTTTTGGGGATTTGCTTAACTGGCTAGCATTGGCTCCTGCTCGATCTTGCCTCTGTGTTTTTTTTTTTATTTTTTACTTTTTATTTTACAACGATCGTTGGCTGTCACTTTTGTTTTTGGTGGCAGTGCGAGGCGCTGAATTATTGATGTAAAACTTTGTTTAATACGCCGGGAGAATGGTAATGACTTTTTTCCTGTCTGCCGTTGTACGGAGCAGGATTTCTGCGTTGCTAATGCTCGAGACACGTCGAGACGGTGTGGCATTTAAATTTCGAGAGACAATATTTGAACGATTCCACCTTGAAGCGCATTGCGGGCAAAAACGAGTGTTCTGAACTTGATTAATTTCTTGGGTGTATACATGTTTGTGTTTACGTTCGCGAGGACTCGAGGCGAACTTGACTTTTCCTCCGCAGAGTTTCTTGCAGGCTGAATATTTTTTTTTTTAAACAGCATCTTCCGAGAATGTCGCGATCTTGACTTTTCAAAGCGACGTTTTTCAGTTTCGCTATTTTTCCGGCGGATGTTGTCACGTCGACGTAAACTACATTTTCACTCCGAAACTTTCCCGACTGTGGTCCGCAAAATTGTTTTAAAACTGCAAGTAGATATATATGTATATATATATATATATATATTCGTACAAACGTATATACGTACACAAGTGAGTAGTAATAACCACATAAACTAATATTCAGAATAATTCTAACTGGATGTAACTTTGCCCGACGGATAATCATTGTTTAATTTAAAATAGAAAACAAAGGTGCGAGCAGGAAAAGTAAAGCGACGTAAACATAAAATTATTCGCCTCGCGGAAAATAAGTAAAAGCGGCACGCGTACAAGGCGGCAGTGAATTTTTATCGGACTCCCAAGTAAATAGGGTCGCGCGACAAATTTCATCTTCGAGCTTCAATAAACAACAAATCCACTTGAGAAGTTTTCTGAGCGGAAAGGCAAACATATTGCAGATTTTTGTTTTCATTTCTGCTTAGTTCAAAATTTTAATCGCAATTTTCAAAAATTCTAAACAAAGCGAACAAAAAGAAAAATAAAAAGTACGAGCTTTTAAAAACAAACACCGTATGAATCCATTATTTCCGTTTTATATCGTGTTCCGCCGGATGAAAAAAAAATGCGTATATTTCGTAAAGCTCAGAGGCGTTTGCCCGAAAGTTTCGTATCTTGAGCGAAAATTTTTCTTTGTTTGCATAGTCAAGGAGCGATCGATCAGCCGAACAACGGGACCCGCCTCCCGGGCTTTCAACGCGCCGACAGATTGATGTTGGCTTATTTTTAAATAAATGAATATAAATTAGCCGCGGGACAAATCTAATTGTGCTATCTACTGTCGAAATTAACTTTTCGGATTGCAATTGATGCGAATTAATCGATATTGACACAGTTGCGCTTAATTTGCTGGTCGACAATTTTTTTTATATCGGAGAATTGAGGATGAAATCATTTTGTAGATTTTTTTTTGTTATTTATTTTTTAATTAAGGAAAAAAGTTGGTTCTTTGTTTGAAGGATTTATACCGAGCGAGAAAAGTGCAATTCTCTTGAAAAAATGTTTGCGTGGAGGGATATTTGATGCTTTTATTTATTAAAATTTTTAAGCCGAAGATAAACGTGCTCGTTTGAGTAGACGGACATTTTTATTCAAATAATGTATACGCGACATGTAATACATAAAATTTTAAGATAATACTGGCACGCACTATTATTATCAGTAAAACAGTACAAAGTTAAATAAATCAAATTTTCTTACATTTTTATGTCTATTGAGCTTTTCTGCAAACGATGCGTATAATTTAAAAAATAAAAAAAACATTTATATTTTCGACTGCTATGTACAGTTAAATAATTTTTCTTGTAAAATCATTAAAAATAATTTACTAACGAACAGTAATAAATTATAGTCCAATAACATTCTATAAATTCTTCTAAAATACTCTGAATTAAGTTCGCAAATTATTTTTCTCCCCCGAACGAATTCTTCTACAAGTTTATCGCCTCTTACCAGAGAAATCGTCGCGTGACCGCAGCCTCGTTAAAAAAAAAGCACACACCAGCGATTCGTTAATTAATTTTCAATTTAATCGATCAAAAGAAATAACGTGACGCCCGCGGGGCTGAAAGTCGATTAAAAATTCAAATTTCGCGCCATAATTACATCAGACGAAAAAACAATTAATTTGCTTTTAAAAGAGGGTATAAATGAAATATCGAAAAATCACGAGATACTTGCCCTCCGTTAGCTAACGATTACATCATTTTACAAAATTCCAAGTTCAGATAGCAATTCCTTGATGAGAAAAGCTTGAAAAATGTAAAAAAAAAAACAAATAATTCAAGTTTTTCTCACCCAAGTTTTGTTATATGAATTTAGAACTTTATAAAACGATAGATAAACTATCGTTTCTATAAACCTAACAGAGGACAAGCATCTCATAGTTTTTCTATATTTCATTTTGTACAATTTTTTAAAAGCAAATTAATTGTTTTTTCGTCTGCTATAATATGGCGCGAAATTCGAATTTTTTCCCTTCAGCTGGAAAAATTCGAGGGGAGTATTGATAAGGGCAAATCGGCGGGTCTGTGCGCGACGCGCGGAGGACAATACAACGCGGGCTGAATGAACAGCCCTTATCGAGGCGAAACTCGGCGGGGCATTCAGGGGCAAGACAACGCTGCCTCGGCCTTGTCTTCTGCGGCGTTTTATCGCTAACGCGAGCGCCTGAATTGTGGAAGCCGGGCCATTTTTTTTTTTTTTTTCATCCACCGTACAATAGTAGTTGCCTTGCCTCGATCGCTCGACAAATTCGAGCAGTTGGGGGAGGAGATTTCAGCTTGGCGTTTATTCCTGTTAGTATTCGGTGTTTATTGTAGTATAAAAATCCCCTACACAAGCAATATTTTTTTTATTATCAATTTTCGTCCTTTTTTTTGAGTCGTTTTTTTTATTTGCAGATCATTGACTTGAGTTTTAGGAACTTTGTGTTTTTCTCTTAATTGCGGAAAATTTGCCCTCTAAATGGAAAGTAGCAAGAGGTAGAGTCTACGAGTTCAACGTAACATTAAGTATACTTCAATAAAAACGTGCAGAAATTGAAGGTTTGCCTTCTATTTTCTTGTACAGCAAGAAAAAAAAACTAAATTAAAATTTTAAAAGAATCTTTATACTTACTTACATTAAAAATTGAACTCATTTAATTAAGTTTATTTACACTGTTAAATATAAGATTAATGTTTCTCTTTATACGCAAAAGGAAGAATTTTTACTTTTTTCATTTTTCTTTGTATAAAATACCATTTTTTTTACAGTTTTTTGTCACTAAAATTATTTTCAATCCTTTATAAGTTTCAAAATAAAAATAAAAAGGTTTTGAGATAGAATACACTGTTGTGAATTTTTGGTCTAAAAACTTCAAAAAAAAAAAACGTGTTGTGCCACTCAAAAGATCATCTGTACGCATGAAGGGCGTTAAAGTGAGCGTAAAAAAAACTTGGATGCTATAAAAAAAAAACAACAGAACTAGTCTTTACATGCATCCGAAAAATTTGCATAGCCTGCCATTAATTATTATTTTCAAGCCTTCGCTTCAAATTTAGCCAAGGAAACAATATCCGCCTAATAAAGCGTCTGAAAATCATTCAATCACTCAAGCCGCTTGTAAAATCATGTTACGGTTAATTTCCATGCAAATGCATTATTGCAAATATCGCGATACGAAATAGAACCGGTATTCAAATTAAAAGCCGTGCTCGCAAGTAGCGGGACAAAAATGCACGATTAATCAATTAGGCACGTGCCTCTGGCTTGAGCTTTAAACATTGTAAAATACTCGCTTCCGCGGAGATCTTTATCCGCCAAGCGACAAAAAGTCGTCGGAGCATTTTTTGAAAATCTCGAAGCAATAAACAAAACAAAACAAAAAAAAACTGCACACACCCGATATCAAGACTCTCTTTCCGTCTATTTCTCTTTGTCGTGTAAATTGAAAAAGTTGAACGCGCACAATGCGCAAAACGAATAATAAAAGAAAAAGCCTTGGCGGAGGTGCAAGTTTTAATTGCAAAAGTTAAACTGCCGTAAATTAACCGCGGATGCGGCGGGAGTCTTTCGCTCGAAACCCCGTGGGCTGACTACAACGGGCTTTACTACTGAAAATTAAGCCGCACGCGGTTATTCTTGATTTTTTAGCAGTTGGCGTCTCTTTTATAATTCTTCTTTTTTTTTAAGCACGAAAAGTAAGAAACGTCGATGAAAATTGTATAAAATGCTGTTTATAGCGTACAATAAAAAAATTAATGTAAATCGATTATTAGCGAAAATGTATGTTATAGATGCCACGTGTTTATTTATTATTTTATTGGGAGGGCAGAATCGTCGATTCATCGACTGATTTTTTTGTTATTTTAACAGTTGGAGTCTCTTTTATATTTTTTCTTTCTTTTTTAAGCACGAAAAGTAAGAAATATCGATGAAAATTGTATAAAATGCTGTTTGTAGCATACAATAAAAAAATTAATGTAAATCGATTATTAGCGAAAATGTATGATATAGATGCCACGTGTTTATTTATTATTTTATTGGGAGGGCAGAATCGTCGATTCGTCGAACTGAAATTGAGCTGAATAATTTTCTCTGAACCTTCTGAGAAATTCACAGCTTCGCGTTGTAGGTCGAGTTGTGCAATTATATACTACATCCCTGCAGTCAGGTGTTACCGTCGATTTTATTGAGCCCTGTCAGCTGTTACTTCAGTTTATACCTGCTCCACTGCAATAAAAATCAGGGTCATAAAAAGAAAACCCTCGGATACTCTAAATCATCATTATTACAAGTTGACTAAAATTTTGCAAGAATTATTGTTCAAAATTGACTTTTTAGTGACACTCGATTTAACAGAAAATCAATTGATTTGGAATTTATAAGTTCATCGTAATTACAACACGAATAATTCTAATACAAATAAATAAATAACGATTTATTTTAATGCTATATTAAATTCAATATAATCATTTATAAAAAGTATAGAAAAAAAAGAAAAATATTATTCGCTTTCGAACAAAATATTGAAATGTCTCGATATCTGTTCGCAGTGTCTGCTATGCGCGCACTGCATTTATCTCACTCAAAGAAAATCGAAGTAAAATAAATGTCGACTCGCATCGAGCGAGCGCCAAATTCACCGACGTCTCGGACTTTTCATCCCGAATTCGCCCGTAAATCTATTTGCCTGTCCGAAGCCGTAAAATCTCGAGCGAAAAAAGAAACAAAAAAAAAGACGCCGGTGCATCCTTATTGAATTTTCGCAGGTGTCGGAAAGGAAAAAAGTGGCTCGCCTTCGACTCTCGACCTTTCCGCTACTCTTTCCTTTTCGTGTGTACATGTCGCCGAGGTCGCGGCACCTCGAGACAAGCTTCTGTCCCCTTTGAGTCTTTCGCGTGAATTTCATTAACTTCTTACCGTCGCTCTAGTTTCTCCGTTTTTTTTTTTAAATTGCCTTGTTTTTTGTTTTCCTCTTTTTTTTTTTAATTTAAAATTGGAAGTGGACTCAGCGACGAAAGATTAATTGAATTATGAACGAGGAATATGCGCTCATTCGAATGGATATCACGTTTTTTGGACGTTGACATTGCGACTTTGTGTCTTTTTTTTATTTTTTAATCGAGTGCGTTTTTCACTGCTCTCGCTTTATTTTTTATTTTTTTTTTCCCCGCTGATTTTTAATAAACTCCGTTGCGCTTTTAAATGAAAAATAAGTAAATCCGAAGAGTTTGAAATTACGCGTTGAAAAATAAACTTTAGAATATCGCGTTTGCCTTCATTGTTATACCACAAATGACGCAAGTGATGTATATAACGAAGGGTGCAGAGAACGAAGTATTGAATGCATCTTTCTCCGTATTATTCGCTTCGATTATTATTGAATGCACGTTGCAATTATTTATAACAGTGCGGTATATTGTACTTTGTTTTTTTTTATTTATGTCAATTTAAATATCTCCAATACTCTGGCAGAGACGTTGAGAATACATTAGTTAATCGTTGGTTAAATTTGAAGTTAATAACACGACACTCACGTTATAACGTTATTAACGCAATAATTATTCTATTCTATTTTACGGGAATATATTTTATTTTCAATAATTTAGTGTCATATCGATTGTAATTCTAAATATTTTTAATAATTTTAGTTTTATTATTATCATCATAACATAGAGAATCGCTTCATTCAATTAACAATTAGTTCACGTTAACAATTAGTGTTTTACCAGCAAAGCCTTTTTTTTCTAAACCTTTATTTTACTAAAACCTACTCTTTTAAAAGTTTTCAGTGAAAATTTTACAGTTTTTCACTTCTGAAATATTGTAAATTTCATTTTTTAAATAGCGATTATTCACTTATTATAAATTGAAAACATCCACTCTCACTATTCAAAATAGTGAAAATTTTCACTAAGAACTTATAAAAGAGTATCAGCAAAATTTTGTACATCCAACTATCACTATGCATTTCTTCTAAAAAAAAAAAAATTCCAGCATCTTTTTTCTCGGCTTCGCCAAGAGTCGCGCTCTTGAACCCACCCAGAATCAGCAGCACTCCAGAAATTATCCGCA
Organism: Sycophila sp. Sp_5; assembly: GCA_018906775.1. Lineage (NCBI taxonomy): Eukaryota > Metazoa > Arthropoda > Insecta > Hymenoptera > Eurytomidae > Sycophila > Sycophila sp. Sp_5. Next base: position 3,172,218 of record JACCID010000018.1, read on the forward strand.
CACTCGAAGCGGCAGTCGAGGCTCGCTCATCGCGTTATAAATAATAAAAAAAAAGAAAAAAAAAAAGAAGCGGATCCTTGTCCGCAATTATCGCTCCAAAGGCTTGGCCACTCGCGGTTCATTATACAAATTTGATTGAATCATTAAGGAAAAAAAAAACATGTAATTCATTGCGCATAAACAGAAGCGCGACGCCGATTGATAATGAACCGGTAACTCGACTTAGCATAAGCCACGCTTGTGCACTGGAAAAGGGGCTTGTCGCCGATCGATCCCGCGCGTGATCGCCTCATTGGTGGATCCCGGCGCTCGTAAGGCGCGACTTCGCCTTTCCCATTTGACGACGCGTCGTCGGCAAATCGAATAAGGGATCATCCCCGCACTTCGGATTTATTTTATCTATGCTCTCCCAAGCCCCCTGTAATGGAAGGAACGACGTTAAAATAATACATTTACATATATACATATTTATTCATTTATTTTATTTATTTATTTATTTATTTAAAGAAATTAAATGGACTATAGAAAGTCCTTACAATCCAAAAATATAGTATAGAAGATAAAGGCATAAGATAACAGATTAATGGTTACTTGAAAACATTATCCAAATTGTTTAGAGATATTTTTTAAAAGCACTTTTGAAAGATCCGATAGAGTCACAAGATGTCAGAGCCAGAGGCAAGGAGTTATTTATTTTATTTGTTTATTTTATTTTTTAATTTTTTTTATTAAATTCGAGTAATATGGTGTCGGGATTGGGACTTACTTTTAATCGCTCAGATTTTAGTTTTAACATATAAATTGAAAGAGAATGGACGTATCGACTGTCGAGTGAGTTTGATAAAAAAAAAAGATGGGGTAGTCCTTAATTGGACGACGGAGCCTGAGAAGTTTGTAGGTCAAGGCTTGGAGGATCGTCCCCCCCCCCCACCTGCAGTAACTTTCTGTTATTAAGTGACGAAGCTGCGCACTACACTTAATTAGTTTATGTAAAATCCAGAGGCTGCGACGTACGAATATATTCCGCGCGCTCCTCAATGTCACGTTACTTACGGGGATACATTGCGCTTTGGGATGCGGGGAGAAGTTACATTCGATCTTTTCGCGTCAGTGAATTAACTAATTCATTATAAAAAAGAGAAAATTGTCAAGAATAAATTGTATAGATTCAAGATTATTGATTGATTCGTTATTGTTACTTATTAATATTTATTTATTGATAATAACGATTGCAGTATTGTAAAAAGAAGCATTATCAAGAATAAATTGTATAGATTCAAGATTATTGACTGATTCGTTATTGTTACTTATTAACATTTATTTATTGTGAATTTAAATAAATATGTAATTTATAAATAAATTAAATTTCTTGCATTTTAGGAAAGACATACATATTTAGTTTCATTTAAATGATTATCATTGTAAAAACACAGTCTAATGGAAGTTTAGAATTCCTGAAGTGATCGACGAATTTAATTAAATGTATAATTTATGAATATTGTAAATTTCATACATATTTTAGTTTCATGTAGATTATTCTCATTGTAACAAAAAAAACACTTTAATCGAAGTTTCGACTTCAAGAAGCGATCGAAGAATTTAATTAAATGTATAATTTATGAGCGTTTAAAATTTCATACATAATTTAGTTTCATGTAGATAATTATCATTGTTGAAAGAAACAATCTACTTGAAGCTTGAACTTGAAGAAGCAATCGACACATTTAATTAAATATAATTTATCTAAATGTATTCAATTTCATACATTTAAAGAAACATTTGTACTTAGTTTCATTTATATTATCATTGTAAAAAAAGACTCCATAATCGATTGTAATCAATATTTTAAAACCTTTTCAAATCGTTAAATAAAATTGTTTTTCATTAAATAAATTGATAGAAAATAAAATACAATGCAAGCTCGCAAAATCGAGAAAGAACCAGTACTCTCGTTAATTAAAGCTCCTGTCACATCAGTCATTCGATATGATACACAATATAAAACGTCAAACAAATTATAAATAACTAATTTCAATATAATAATTTAAATATAAAAAATTTAAATGTAAACTAATTTAAATTATAAATAACTTAAAAAAAAGCGGTCAGGAAAATTAAAAAGAAATTCAAATTGCTGGCAAAATTTCTACCTATAGTCATCCCGAAGAAACAATCGACTAAATAAACGAACGTAAAATGAAAAAAAAAAGTATCGTAGTCAGCTCAGCTCATCACAGTCCGAAACACTTAATTCCACGCCGCCACAAAGTTTCGCGTAATAAGAATACAACCTGCAATTAAACTTCATTTTCAAGATCTCGCGCAATCCCAATCTCCAATCAAACCCGCTCGGCAAACAAAGAGTAAACAACTTCCAAGAAAATCGCGAAAAAGAGCCGCCCCTCCCTCAGACTTAAAAAAAAAAAAAGAACGACAGCATCGGCATCCCCGGAGCAATAAAATCGGTGCGGCTTACGGATCGCCGAGCGGCCAAGTTCTCGATCAAGGCCACCTCCGCACGTGACGGAGCCATCGTGGCTTTTTATCGCCTCCGCACAGTTGTTCGCTCGTTACTTTTTTTTTTTTTTTTTATTTACATCGGTAATATCCTTGTCGGCAAAGGAGCCTGGCTCCACTTCCTCGGGACTGACTCATCGTCGCCTAGTCATTTCTTGTATGTACATATATATATATACATGTACGTTATCTGCACGTGCAAAAAGTCGCCGTTTTCTCGGTTCGACCAATTCACCGTGAAAGAGGCAAAAGAAGAATGAAAAAGGAGGGGCGTTTTATTTCTCGTATATTGGTGTTCTTGCGCGGTCGGGAATTTGCATTCGAACGAGCTACGCGCTCGCGCGCACGAGTAAATGAGGAAAGTTCGGTCGGAATCGATTTGGCATCGCCGATGAGGTTTTAAATTCCGCGGAGTCACGGTGTACACTTTATGATTACGCGCTCGCAGTCGCCGTGTAATTTGCCGAAATTGCGCGTGAAACTTCGGCCAATTCCTCTCCGGAGTACGAAAAATGCGTTGATCCATGTATTAAGGAGGATATACCGGTAATTCATGTAAAATTGAGAATTCGATGAAAAATTACAGACGCGTGAATAAATACTTGAGGAAGTTAGAGATAAATTTTTTGGAAGAATTCATTAACTTGGAAAGGAGAAAAAAGTGTTTTTATTTTCTTACTTTTAGTATCGTGTCTTGTGGAGTGTGACTTCACGTATCATGAAATTAAAGAAACTAAAATTGAGAATATGATGAAAAATTACAGATTTTTAAATAGAAATTGATAAAACCGTAGTTAATTTTTTGGAAGGGTTTATTAGTAGGCTCAGAAAGGAGAAAAAATATAATCAAAAGCTTAGGTTTACACGTTGCGTCCATGAGTGTGAGCGAGACAGGACAAGAATAGTTTTTTTTTTTCGTATCACGACGAGAATAGTTTTATGTTTTTTTTTTCCCTCGTACATGGCAATTCTCTGTACACCGGAAGAAAAAAAAGTAGTTCCTACTGTTTTCCAACAGTAATATCTGCTGGACCAGGAAAAGTAAAATCAGTAAAATTAGCATTTCTTTAAGTAGATATGTTACTCTACAAAAAAGTAGATTTAGCAATTTTGTGAAGCAGATTCTACTGTAAATTCTGAAAGTTAAATTAACTTCTAATTTCACAGTTAAATCTAATCTGAAAAAAAGTTTGTTAATTTTAAGGAAATAATTTACTTCAATAGTACTTATTAAATATTTCTTTGAGTCAAGTAATGATTTTATTAAAACATAATGAATTTATTTGTCTCTAAATAAATTTAGTAGTTAAAAAAAAAATAATTTTTTGTCCCAATAAAATATTTAATAAGTATCTATCGTAATAAATGTTTGCTTAAAATTAACAAATTTTTCTCTCAGTCTACTGTGTAAAAACTAGAAATTACTTGTTTATTTATTTATTTTTCTGTATTTTTTTTTCGCTATTTTGATTTGTGACGTAGCGGTAGAACCTCTTTAAAAAAAGTGCAAAGTTCGCTGGCAAATGGGCAATATTCGCCGCGGTTTTATCGACATACAATAGCATACAGAAATATTTCTTGCCGAAGGCTCAATCACAGTCCGGTCGACAATGACCAGAGGGAAAAAAAAAAAAAAATAGCGAAGCGGAAGTCATTGCACGACCGGGAAAAATTCATCGGCTCGTTCGGTGAGCTTTTTATCGAGCGCGACAAGTGCATTATTTGGCGTATGTTCGAGTCCGAATTGCGCCCGCGAGCGGTGCCGCGATTTCATTCGCTGGGCGAACGGAAAAAGCCTCGCGGCCAATCAGAAAGTTTAATTGTCGGTCGGATTGAGATTTTTTTTTTGCGTGAAAGTGCATCGACAGCTGCTCGTGAGTCTGTCGTCGATTTGACCAGAGTCTTGAATGAAAAGCGCGCGCGGACTGACCAAAGCATTTTCCGATCGAACAATTCACGACGGGCTGATTTGGCGGTGTACATTCGAAAGGTTCTGTTATAAAATAATTCAATGGGCTTGTGTGCTTCTGAATGCTGTTTATGAGGTTTCCTTTCAATGGTATTGTTTAGGCGCCTCTAAGCGATTTAATTTGTTTTTACAAATTATTATTTTCTTTTTTAATTAAATTTGCGGTAGATAGAAATTTTGACGATAAAAAACCTTTATTTGAACGTGTGCATTCAGCATTTGATTAATGGAGAATTTATTTTCCTAATTCGAAATTTTAGTTTGTGTGTTTCAAAGAATTCTTTTTTTCATTCTCAAAAAGAATTTTTTTTTCATTCTCAATTCGAAGAAGTGTCTGACGCGAAAAATTTAGCTGATGCAATTTTGTTCCTTTTTTAACGATGCAGAATTAATCGTTCCTCGACTATACAGTTTAAAAATATAAAAAAATTTACTTTTCAATCTAATTATCTATTACCACGAATTTACAATCGATTAAGCACTAATTGCTACATCATTTTAGTCAAAGCAATTTTACAATAACTTAATTTCTTACTTGCATAATTTATATACCAATACAACTTTATTTATATTCTTCAACGTTAATCCTCAAAAAATCAAATTAGTAAATTTCGTACACAAAAGAAAAGCAGAATTCTCCGACTCATTATATATATTTTTTTCATTTCGTTTACTCCACGAATACAACAGAAAATCTAAGCAAAAGATCCCAGCTGCATACTGAAGGAAAACAGATCCCTATCACCGAAAAAAAAAACGCAACACAATTTTTCCCCCTCCCAGTACCGTTAAACCCTTATCATCGCGATTTAGCGAGCGAGAATCGCGTGTCGAGTTTCATCCCCCGCTCGACCTCGTACCCAGTAAATAAATGAATTTTCACACGTGGGTCGCTCTCCAGTCCGACGGAATGGAGCTGCGGTGACCACGCATGGATGGGAATCGAGGAATTTTTTTTTCGCATACTTAAGCTCCGCTGGACCGCAACGGCGGGAGCACCTCGTAACGGGGAGTCCCCGCGAGCGCGAAAGAGACGGAGAAAAGGCATTAAGGTTGGTGCGCTTATGTAAACAGCTGCTCGCTCGGTGAGTTATGGCGATGATTACTCTCGGCGAGTGTGTGCGCGCCTTCGCGCCACTCGCGAGGAAAAAAAAGAATTCGATCGCCGTTAAGCACTTTGCCGTGATTTTCAATCCGAAAATCTCGCGCGTCGCTGAGCAGCCTGCGCGATGATTTATCGCGTGCCGCGTCGAATTACGATGCAATGAAATCTCAATCAATGCGATTATTAATACAAAAGAAACAAAAAAAAATCGAAGCTTATTATTACTAATTGACGGTCACTCGATTAAAGGCTATTAGTGGCTTAATTAACGAGCTAAAATCGACGCTAGACTCGAGTACAAAAGAAGGGCGTACACGCGTACATTTCATAAAATTTTACGCGAACAATAAAGGAAGTTCGAAACAATGCAAGTATATAGTCTCCCGTTAAATGGCCGAGCCTGCTATTCACTGTTTTATTTTATGCGTTTATAACGGCGCGGAAATAAAAATGAAAAATCATGCGATCGATCATTGCGATCGAAGGGAGATGTGACGAGGAGGAAGACGAAGGAAAAAAGAAAAACTGTCGAATATCCGAACAAAATTTCGCCGGCTTCCCTCTCCGGCGAGCGAATTCCGAGTCAACGATCGAATAAAGCACACCGGGGGAGCGAAATAGCCCATCCCTCTGGCTGCGCGTCCAATTACCGTCCGAAAGCGCCGAGCGCAATGGAATTACGACGAGAGCAACTTGAAATCTCCCTCTGCCATCTAAATATCGACGAACTCCACGAGGCGTAGGCCCTGCTTCTTTTTTTTTTTCATTTTCGCCTTTTATTTTTCGTTGCCGACTGTCATTTCGCTCGTGCTTTTCGCGCGCACGTCGAGGGGGGTGAACGACTTTGAATCTCCCTTTACCGCCTGGATATCGACGTGACACACTGGGTACGCAGACTCTCTTTTTATTTCTTTTTTTTTTATTTCTTGTTCCTTTCTTAATTTATTTAGTGTTTATTTTTATTTCTTGTTTCTTTTTTTTTATTTATTTCGTGTATTTTTATTTCTCGTTTCTTTTTTTATTTATTTCGTGTTTTTTTTTATTTCTTGTTTCTTTTTATTTATGTAATTATGTAGTAAAATTCAACGGACCTCGGGTCCTTCAAGGGACAACTTTGGGAATTTACATGAATAGCTTACAATTAGGTAAAAAAGAAACACAGTGTAGACGCAAGTAGAGAATTGAATTACTGACGAGAATGTATATAAATTGTTAATTAATTGAACTTAAATTTAAATTGGAGGACAGCAAACACAAATTCTTAAATTAGCACGGAAAGTAACTCAGTTAAATTCCTTGGTTAAATCTCTAAGAGCCGATTTGAAAATACTAATAGAATCAGATGATCTTAATGTAAAAGGAAGTGAATTCCAGAGCCTTCTTACTCTATTAACGGTTGAAAAGAAACCAAAATCATTTATTACTTATCATTCATTCTCGTTTGTTTTTATTTCTGCTTTTTTTTTAATTTCTTGATTTTTTATTTTTTTTTTTTTATTTATTTCTTGATTTTTTTATTTCTGCTTTTTTTTTATTTCTAGATTTTTTTATGTTTGTCTTGTGACTTCACGTTGCCGAGAGTAATTTCATCGGTTCTTTTGCAGGCACGCGGAGGAGGGTGAGCAACAGAGGGAGCACTTCGATCGGCGCCAGCCGAGCCAGGAGGGCACGAGCAGCATCCCCGGGTACGCCGACGACCCGTAGACGCATCTGCGCCGTTTCGATTCATCGCGCGGCACCAGAACATCGATTGGATCTTCCGTGAGGTGAGCAGGACGCTAAAATTTTATTGGGCGCGAGCTCGCAGGCGCGTGCGAATGGCGCGGGGATCCCTCGGGAATTAAGTAGTTACAGCCGGGTATGGCGAGACACGGTCGAATTTCTTATTCCGGTCACGGCGAAAATGTTTGCGCTTGTCACGCTTGGAGAAACGGCGATTATTGTACGGGCGAATTGTCGAATGACGAAAGAAACTTGCGGAACTGTCGGAGGTACTCGGAAGGTGGACTTTTCCTCACTTGTTGGATAACTGCGGTAAATACGAAATCGATTCTATGCTTGGCACGTCCAAATCGCCTGAGGAACGAAAGTCGATGAATTTCGATGATGTTTACGAGCCTGTACCCTTTAAATGAAAGTTGCGATACGAAAGAATTATTATTAAAAAAGTTCGAAGTTTTAAGTTAGGAAACATTGATAATAATACTTTTAATCAAAATTGTCGAAATGTCTTTACTTTCATAATTTCCTTATTTATTTACTTACTCGTTTTATATATTTTTTTTGTTTCTTTATTTATTGAAATGACATAAATGAACATAATACATTAAAAAAAGAAATAAAAATAACATTTTTTCAACAGTAAAAAATTTAAATAACTCCAAATTTACACTGTTAGAGATTAAGAGTAGCATTCTTAATTAAACATATACAACAATATTGTTTGTACAATTGCGTTTAGAAGCTTCTTATAGTATTTCTTATTCCTTTTTGCATCTGGAATACCTTTCTGTTAATAAAAAAAGCGCCTAAGTAATTCCAAATTAGTTTTCATACTTCAACTGTACAAAGACCCTTCACGTATTCTGAGACCATAATATGTTTTCAGTAGTATAAGGACGAGTATGGCAAGACGCCCATACAGTTCGATAATTTTTCTTTGATTTCTTCAGTTTTTTCTGTAAAAATCTTGATACATGAAATATTTTTCGCTGCTGGAATGACAATGACTCTTCACGTAATTCTGAGACCATAATATGTTTTCAGTAGTATACGGACGAGTACCGCAAGACGCCCATACAGTTCAATAATTTTTCTTTGATTTCTTCAGTTTTTTTTTCTATAAAAATCTTGATACATAAAATATTTTTCGCTGCTGGAAAAGCGCAGCTTGCGATGTGTACCTATATACGTCCACTCCGAACGATTCAATTTATTTAGACCTCTCGCCGAGCGCCTTGCTTTTACGGCTCTCCCCCGGTAAATATTGCCCCGCATATACACGAAATTTAAAAATATCTCAAAGACCGAGCTAAAATTTCATAAAAATAACATTCGAAAGAAACATTGCTCGAATTTAACCAATTCTCGCCGAAAATAACGAGTCCGTTCAGCCTGACGTAACGTGACTTTTTGCGCGGCTTCCATTGTGACGTTAAACCAGTACTTAGCGTCAATGCTACAACGCAGCCTCCTTTATCTGGATATCGATTCGCAGCAAAAAAATAATAATAAAGAGTCAACGGCGAGTGCACAGAAGGCGAACTTTACATTGTGGCGCGCGCGGATCGTAAAAATAGCTTGCGCAACAATTATGAGATGACCGCGCGTCTTACGAAACGTCCATTGTTGTCGCCGTTAAAATTAAAACGCTCCGATGGTTCGGGCAAAACCTCCTCCTCGCGCCTCTCGAATCCATTGCGTAAATGCAGTGAAACGTAAGTGCTCGCCGCCAGGATCCGGGAAAGCTCCGGTAAGCCACACAAGCGCAGAACTTGCAAGCTCGCTGTACCTCCCCCGATATGAACGTCAGAGGAGAATCGATCGAATTCTAAATGAATGAAACCCCGGGATGTATAAGCGGGTCGGGACGAAAGTTCGCCGCTTTTAAAAGAAACATTAAAGTGGAAAGAAAAAATACAGAAAGAATAAATGCGGAAAAGAACGGGATGGATGCGTATATTCTTTATTTGTGAATGCATTTAGAAAAATTTTGTTATTTTAAAATGTGAAAAAGTACATTAATAAATGATTTCTTGGTAGAAAAATGTGTGCATATAATGAATTAACAAAAGTCAAGTCAGAACGAGAGATGTAAACAAAAATAGACGCATCATTTTCTTACACAGACAAAAAAGCTCGCGTGCAATTTTAATGATAAGATGATTTTCTTGTAAATATTAGTGATGAAATGTTCGGATGAAACATTGGTCACTTTTTCAAGAAAATTATTATTATGTTTGTGAAGTACTTATTAATAATTCTTGAAGCTTTATCATTTTTAGAAGAAAAGCTCTACAAAAATTTTGAGGTATGCTCCATCATTTTAGCTAAAAATCCTTGTAATATTATACGGTCTTATAAAAATGAAAAAGCTTATAAACTATCACGAACTACATATTTTCACTTCATTTTACAAGGACATTGCCATAAAATAACAGATCCTCTGTAGCAAAACTTATGGAGCTTTTTTCGAAAAAATTACAAAACTTCGAGAGTCATCCAACATTGAGGTCAAATTTACAGTAATTTTTCCATAAAAATATCCAGAGCTTGCAAACCTCCACGTACGTCTACATTCTTTCACTTCATTTTACAAGGACATTTCCATATATATCACGAAACTTCTTTATAAAACGCATAGAGCTTTTCTCGAACAAATTGTAAAAGCTACGTGCATCATTCAAGAACATTTATATTAATTTCTCCACATAAATGTCCAGAGCTTGCACGTAATATTTTTTTTTAAAGCTTCTCCTTAATTTTTATGCAAAAATTCTCTATAAGCAAAAAAAACATAGAATTACTTCACAGACGTGTAAGAAATAGAAAGTAAGCATCAAAGGAAAAAAAATTCCCTATGTACACAAACATATTATATGTCCAGAGCTTCTACGTAATTTTTTTTTTCTGAAAGCTTCACCTTAATTTTTACGCAAATATTTTCTATACATAAAAAATATAAAAATACTTCACAGGCATATAGGTAATAGATAGAAAGCACAAGAGAAAAAAGGGAAATTCCCTCTCTATTTATACGAATGCACAAAATCTCATACACAGCTCCTAAATAAACAAATATAATATTAATTATAAAAAAGTACGAATACAAAAGTACTTCACAGGCATATAAGAAATAAAAAGCAAGTATAACAGGAAGAGAAAAAGTGTGCGTGTGTGTGAGAGAGATGGAAGAAAAGTTGAAAAAAGCAAAGCGTTGTTTCAGCGACAGAGCAGAGGCCGGGATGGGCTCGCTGCGAACCTGCACGAGCTCTCGCGGGAGAAGCTCTCGAGCCCAGTGCACAGGCCGGCCCCCGTGGGGGGGTTCGGTCCCGTGAGACTGCCGCCCCAGCCGCCGCCCCTCGCCCACACGCACAAGCGCGCCAGGAGCAGCGGACACCACCACCATGCCGCGCCAGTCTGGGAGAACGACGCCATGCTCGAGGTCGGTACCACCCCCGTTCAAGCAATTTTACACGTCAAAATGTTGTAGTAAAAAGTACTATGCTCCGTAGGAACAGTAGGGATATACTCAACATATCAAAATTTTTACTATAAAAAATACGAAAAGTTCTTATATAAATAGCAAGTTCTACTATTATAAATAGCAATTTCTACTATACTCAATAGCCATTTTATACTATATACATAACCAATTTCTACTATATCAATAGCCATTTATACTATATACATAGCAAGTTCTACTGATATAAATAGCAATTTCTACTATATAAATAGCAAGTTCTACTATATTAAAATAGCAAGTTCCACTATATAAAATATCAATTTCTACTATATAAATAGCAATTTCTACTATATAAATAGCAATTTTTTGCTATGTACGTAGGAATTTTTAGTATTTTTTATAGTAAAAATTTTCATGGGTCGAGTATGTCCCATTGTTCCTACTAGAATATAGTAATTTTTACTAAATATTTTTGTAGCTTACTGGAGCAATTGAAATAAAATATAATTTTTGTGTAATTTCATAATTTATGCACGACAATTATTTTTACGTCGTGTCAATTTGGTTCTAAACACAAAAATAATTGTTTAGAATGAAATGGATTTTTAACGCTGTGCGTGTCTCACATCCTCGCCCTCCGACGAAAGAAAAAAAAAGGAAGCCCCGTTTTCCAGCGGGAAAAGGCGCGATTCAAATTGTTAGCAAAGAAAATTAGCAAAATTCCAATCTGCCTGGGAGAAAAACACTTTTCGCAGTTCTGACGCTCGAAAGCACGTCTGGCTGTTTTGCCTCGGGTAATTTGCTTACTCTTGCCGGGAAAGCTTGCAAATTGGTGCTTTTTCGCGGGATGCGTTCTGCTCTGGGAGGGAATTGCTGCTTTTTTCCGTTGAAATCCTGTTAAACGTGCTTAGTCTCCGTGGGGATCCCGAAATGTGCTGGTTCTCGCTGGTAAATTAAAACGAGCTTTTTTCGTTAGGGAGCTTTTCTCAGCCTCCGGCGAGGAAAATTTACTCTGCGTGCAGTTCTTTTTTTTTCAGCTTCTTTTTTCTAATCAGCTGCTGTGCTTTTATGACTTTTTATTTACTCTGGGTATTCGGTGATTGTTTAAAAATGAGCTTGCAGAGAAAGCGGGATTAATAGTTAGCGAAATAAATTTGTGTAAGGAAAAGGCTTGAGCAACAGAATTAATCTATTCTCATTACAGGATTTTATTTCAAATAAAATATATTCTATTAGATTTTTTTTTCATTTTCTGAAGTATACATCGAGTCTAATATTAAAAAGTGATGTTGTAAAAAAAGCTGGAGCTTTAAGAAAATATAAAACTCTTGTAAAGTACGACAGAGGAAACTTTTCAACTTTAATTAATAACGTAAACGTAAAAGTGTACTTAGAAGACACTTTTTTAAGATTAAATATAAAGTAAGAGTTCCTCCAGCTTTGATACATTTTCAAGCACAAAATAATTAATTTAACAAGTACAAAGTAACTTTTCATCTCATTTCACTCAAATTTTGCCTAAATGTTTATTAACGTGGTCAAGGATATTGAAATTCGAGTGATTATTAATTTAATACTCGAGTAGCATGTCAATGAGGAATCAACAAGCAGTAAATGTCAGACTGAAGTAAGACGTGTCGCCCAACTAGAAACTTGAATTGCATGCGTTACTGTCAATCGTCGGCAAATTGAAATGGACGTCCATTTAAATAATTGAATCCGAGAGATTCACAGTTAAGTTCGTGGTGCACTGAAAATGCAAATAATTCATCGTCGGAATCGATGCCCGTCAAACGCGCCGTGAACAAAGAATTTCGACACAAGCTTCTTTACAAAGGAGGAGGAAGAAAATTTCCTCCTCGTATAATTCAATTTCCATCGCACTGTTCAATTATTTTCATGAAAACTGATCAGCCGCCCTGAATTATTCAGTGCCCTCGTCAACTCCATTGTAATTGCAAAATGAACGTATAAATCTTCATTCTACTTCATTAAAGCTCCGACGAATCGTCGCTTGCAGCCCGAAATTTTAAGAAGTGTGACTAGTCTTTTCTATAATCAAAGAAATTAAATTCAAACTATTTTAATCACTCTAACGCGAGAAATTGTAAACCAGCGGTGTAATATTATACTGCGAAATGTATTACAAAAAATTGTACATAAAATTTTTTTCTGCATATCGGGTACTTATATATACTGTATATACTTATAGGCAAAGGCGCGAGAAATATTACAAATAATTATTAAAAAAATTCCAAAAATTCTGTATAATTCTTGCAATAAAGCTTAGATAGTTTCTCTAAACTCACGGTATTATACTTTGCGTCGAAAAAAAAAAATAAAAAAATAGGCTAAAGTTTACTATAAAATTAAGATGGGTACTGACTATTACAATTTCCTATGATTTCGTTATCATTGCGATGTTTCCAAAATTCATTTTTAGCCATCGCACACACACATACACACACGTATATATATGTATAAATATTATATATATAATATTAAATTAATTATTCATTATTAAACTTTATTATTAATTATTAAATATTAATCTTTATCATACATATGAATATATATATAAGTGATATACACACAATCGTTGGAAATGAGAAGGAAACGCGCGGCGAGGGAGCGGCAGCCGTCACCGAGAAAATACGAGCAATGCGCTTAATAAGCCCACGCCTCGTCGCAAGACGAAGCCCGATGGCGAAATTCCCCTCGACAACCGCGGCACGTCGCCCGAGGCCTTTGACGAGCGCGCAAGCTCGGAGCGCCGCCCGCGCGCGTTTATGCCCGCCCGACAATGGGAGAAATCGCAAGCTCGACTTCGATACATTGTTTGCCGCCGACAAGCAGCAGCAGACAATCGCCCACTCATCCGAGAGCTTTAGCGATTACTGCTCTATAATTATTTTGCTTTCTTGCGCCGAGAAAAGCTCCCAAGCGATAATAAAATTTTCTCGCCGGTTTTTTCATCCGGAAGCTGATGTTCGGGCTCAGTGGGAGTCTGTGCGAATCTGTGGACGACTTTTTGAAATTGAGATGATACGGAAAGCTTTTTTAATTTCTCGAAATTAGAAAATCCACGTATAGAGTCGCAAGCTCTGCGTGGATTTTCTGGATATATTAAAAATAATGAACGTTAAAGCTCTCCGTAAAAGTTGCTGTATTTTTTATTGGAATCTTGAATAATTGGCGAAGCTTTTTAACTTTTACAAGAAACGCTGTGCTGTCGAGTGGCGGGAAAAGCTTCGTAATTTTTACAAAGCTTTTCGTGGAAAAGAGCAGAAAGCTTCGCGAACATCAGTGATTTTTCCATAAAAATCTCTTGTGCTTGCTAATCATCCTCGTATTACGCTTTTACTCATAATTTTTGCAGAGCTTTTCGTGCAGACAATATGAAAAGCTTACTTTTCCGTAAAAATTTCTAGTGCTTACAAAACATCCTGCTATTACGCTTTTTCTCTTAATTTTTAGAGCGAGCTTTTAGGTAATTTCAGCGACATGATAATTATGTACATAACTGACAAAATTTGTATAATCAATTCTAATTTGTGCATCCCTGTTAAAATATAATTCAAGATTCCAAAGTCTACCAATCTTCTAGATAAAAATTGTAAAAATAATTACTTATAAAAAAAAATATCTACTTGTACATTAACGCGAGTGAACTTCATGTTCCCCTTTAACTATTTTAAAAACTATTTTGTATTCGGTCTGAAATAATTGCACATCACGTCGGATTAAATCGTACCCTAACGCAATATGTGTGATATTATCATCCAACATTTACGAATTTACGCTTGCACTTCGATTAAAGCTATTTTCGCTTGAAAGCTTCGACAGCATTTTCTTTCTATTTTTACGGGCTTCGGATTGGCTTTAAATTTTATGCAGCCTCTTGCATAAGTGCCGAACTTTATGTTTTTATTTTTACAATGTCACTAGCGGCATTGAACGGGGGATAAAAAAAATGCATCGCAGCCAGCAATGGAATAAACCGAGGCTGACGGGCGGCGTCCTGGTCGCCGGTGATCCCCTCCGAGGGATGAGGAGCTTATTAATACTGAGAATATTCCGCGTGGCCTGGCCGCGGCACGCTTTTAACGGCGCGCTCAACTGCGAAATCAGCCGGGTATCGGCAAACCCAATCGATCGGTACGCCGAGGTGGTGGATTTTTTTTTTTTTTACTTGTTTTGAAAAACGGCGATGCCGGGTTAGTGACTCCATCGGCGAGTACCTCCTCCTCCTTCGTTATTATAGCGGATATTTTGCGTTGTAACTGGATAATCGGAGCGAATTGATGTATTTAATTAATTAATTATGCACTATGTGAGTAGAGCTTTTTTAAAACGGTAATTATTGTGATTATTATTATTACTATTATTAGTATTAATATACAGTATTATATTAATTAATTGCATTAATTAATTGCATTAGCATTAAATTATATTCTATTATATATAGAAGGCTATTTTTCGATTTTTTTAAACAAATTCGTGACAGATAAAAATAAACACGTGGATCAGATTAAATGAATAATTATTCTAGACTGATTAGACATTGAGAAAATTAGCATTAAAGACAAAAAAAAGAAATTTTAAAGATTGAAAAATTGATAAAAAAAATTGTTGTGGATCATATAGAATATTTTGCAGAACCTTTTCATGCAGGAAAAAGGTCAGGACTGGAAGGGTAAATAATATTGTAAATAGATTATGAATATTATTAGTAGTATTATTAGTATTATTATTATCGTAAATTCCAAACAAAATTAATTAAAATAATGCAGAGTTTATATAACAACATACAACGCATTAATATACAAAAATATAAATATATACTAATGAATGTTTTCGTGCAAACTGGCATTTATAAAGTAAAATCGTAACAATTTTTTTGTTAAACTTGTCATTAGATTTAGATTAAAAAATGAATGATACTGTTATTAAAAATTTGTATAACACACTGGCTGCGTACATACATTAACAATGAAAAATAGAATCTCGCGTTTTTGCGGTTCGCAGAATTTTGCATAACCAGCCGTTATTATAGACAACTGGTGTGCCAATTATGACTAATCCTTTTTTTTTGTAAGCGACGATTGAACTGAAATAGTCTTCTTTAATTGATCACAGGATGAAGGCGAGAAAACATTAATCAATCATTTTTTTGCCACTTTTTTTATTGGTCTTTTTATTGTTTATTAAAACCCATATGTTAATTGCACGTTTAGAAACGCGACATGCAGGCACACATACAACAACATACAGTAGGATAAAAATGTTTAATTTAATGCAACGCAACAAGCAGTTACAAGAAATAAAAATCTTTAACTTAACGTTGAAATTTTGCAACAAATTTTTTTTTAACATTTGTAAACGAATATTAATATTGCAAATTCGGCGCAAATGATTAGTAATAGTATAATGGCTATATAAGGAAATCTTTAAATTTAATTTTTTTTTAAATCGCTCGCGAGCATTGTTAGATAACTAAACAGTAATCAATGATAATTGGCAACTAATCCATGTATCTCGCTGCATATTTTGGATATTCAATAATTACGAGTTGCAGTCATTTCCGCATATTCAAAATCTAGATATCCGAGCGATACATAATATCGCGATTACACAATAACTCAAAGTGTGATTTAATTTGTATCGAAATATCTTATCAATCGTCTGAATATATTTAACGCTACGGTGCTCAGCATGAATATTTCTCTCAAGAATATTCAACCGACTTATCCGCTGATCGCGTTATTCAGCCAATTATATTTACTAAGTACATTTCGCTCGACTGATTTTTTTGAAGAAAAAATTTTTAAAGAAACTCTCGAGGTACCATACACTTTATTTTTAGTTTCGGTGTATTTAATTTCTTAGAGGGTACGAAAGTCAATTAAAAATTCAAATTTCGCGCCACAATGTAGCAGACGAAAAAATGCTTATCATTTTATAAAGTTCCAAGTTCGTATAGCAATACCTTGATGAGAAAAACTTAAATAATGTAAGAAAATCATATTACTCAAGCTTTTCTCGTTGAGATATTGCACTTACACTCTTTGCTATAAGAAAATTCAGTATTTTTTCGTCTGCTACATTATGGCGCGATATTTGAATTTTTAATTGCCTTTCAGATCCCCTTAAAGTGTTATGCTTTGTGAAATATTCTATTGCGTTCAAACCGTAGTAATTCGCGAAATACAGTTTAATCCTTAATTTAATTAAAACCACAATAATAATTGTCGGAATTGTGGAAAATCCACCAGCTGAAAAATTTCCGTAACGAGGTATTTATCGGAGCATTATGCCTATGAACTTTCCACGGCATCCCCGAAATGCGAGTGAATTCCTTCGTCGATTCCGTATATAATTATTCGCATACAATCAATACAAAACATTAATAATTAAAAGGAAAATTATGATACATTTATTACGACAGAGAAAAAAAATCGATAATTTTAACCAACTATTTATTTAATAGTACTGATTAAATATTTTTTTAATGTTATTTATTGAAAATTATCAAAATTTTCTCTCAGTGATAAATCGACTGATCGCGATTAAAAAAGTTAAACCGCCTATCTAAAAAGAAAAAAATCTCGACCAAAATAATTCTTATCGAAAGTAGGCCCAAGTTGAAGCTTCGATATCACCTTTGACCGTAAATTCTTTTTATGTGCCTGTACCCTAAGATTACGACGTGAAACTCGTTTAGCAAACTTGGAGAGTTTTTTTATGCTCGAAAATAAATCCATGAGAAAAAAATGTGTCAGGACACACCTTGCCGTTATTACCTGCTCTGTTTGGACCGCAATAAAAAAAAGCTACCACTGACGTCAGTAACTCGCAATGAATGTCTTTGAAAATAATGTAATCTTAGGAGTGTAACGCAGCGTTCGTTTTTTTTCTGTAAATAATTTGCAAAAACAAATTGATCGGAAAATTCATCAAAGTAAGCAGAAATTCATGCATGACAGGCCTAAATAACGCTATAATAATAAAACTAACAAAAAATATTCAGGTTTCTGAATTTTCAGAATTAGAGAACTATCACCGATGGATATAACAATTTTGCGATTTAAAATTTCCGTAATTTATCCGATGGAATCCCTTTCTCCATAACGAACGTCATAATCCCATCTAAAGCTTATCAAACTCCAATCGCTCTGAGTCGCTCGGTTAATTACTCGCCTACCTGCCTCGACTCGAGCAGACTTTCTCTCCCCACACTATTAAAAACTTTGAGTAAATTGAAGTTCCCTGCGTATTATCTGCGACAGAAAACGCACAGGAAGTGCGCAAAGTACGTTATTATTATGCATATATGGAGACAACTAAAAATTTTACCATCACTGGAGTAAAAACTTTATGCAACTGTGGTATATTATCATACAGATTACAAAAGCATTTGAAAAGTAATGACTAATTCGAAAAATAAAAAATGCATGGTATATTATAATCATTACTATAATTATTATTGTGTTTACATTAAATTTGCTGGCTGTTTTTATTTTTTGAGTTTTCCTAGTCTATTCAGTAAAGACTAATATAAATTATTTACTACATTATATTGAATATATGCTACAATTATACAATTTTTTTATTTTTCGTGATTTTCTATGCTATTTGTTAAATACTAATCTAAATTATTCGCTACATTTATATTGATATTATTCTATCTATACAATTTTTTATTTTTTATCTCTTGGGTTTGTGGCCTTACTTCAGTAAAGACTATTTTATTATTTTAAATATTTTATAATATTTTTTAATTTAATTATTTTTAAAATTTGTATTAAGTATGCTAGCAGTTATATATCAGTTTCCTCATTTTTCAATTCGGTCCTAGCTTCAATAAACACTAACATAATTTAAATTTAAGCTAATATAATTTACTACATTAATTTATATCAAATATATACTAGCAATCATAAAACTTTTTTTTTTTTGTTTTTTTATTTCTTGAGTTTGTCTTTGCTCCAGTAAATACTACACCCTAATAAAAATATTTAACAACAAAATAATTCAACGTGCGCATTTTGCGTATATTCCATTCGAATTCACGTAAATTATCTAGCGCATAATTTATCCATTTCGTTCGCTGAATATTTCCGCGTTTTTCATTCAAAATTCACGTGTATAATTTCGCACGAACCCTGCTCGAGCGAGCTCCGCGTCGCTTCAGCTCCTCGGCCAATTTGCGTACACCTCAGCGAATTTTTAATAGCGCGCATTAAACAAGACGGCAAAAAAATGAAGGAAAAAAAAAATTAAATGCATTCGCTCCGCGCCCACAGCACATGGCGACGTACTCGCCGATCTCGTGCCGCTCGGCGCGCACCTCGGCGCTGTCCTGGCGCCGCCGGGAGTCGATGAGCTCGTCGGCGGGGGCCTCGTCGGTGCGCCGCCTCATAGCGGCGGTGAGGGCGGCGCCCTCGGGCCCGCGGCCCCCGAAGAAGGCGGTGCTGAGGCACTGCGCGGCGGTGCTGCTGGGCCACGCGAGTTGGTCCGCGGCGACGCTGCCCATGTTCCCGCTGCAGGCGGGCCTCGGGGCCTTCGACCCCCAGCTGGGCCCGGTGCTGCTGGCCCTGCTCTACACGTGCGCCACCCTGGTCAGCTGCTTCGCGCCGATCGTCACCCAGAGGCTCGGCACGAACCTCGCCATTTGCCTCGGCCACTTCGTCACTGTGCTCTTCGTCGCTGCGCATCTTTATCCTAAGTAAGGGATCGCCCCTTCAGTTTATTTTACTGTGCACTGTTTTAAATTGAAAATGTCAAATTTTCACATGTTTGGTGTGTGAGAATAATTTTACTTATACGGGGAGGGAAAAACTACTATATTCCGTAGGAACAATGGGACATACTCGACCTGTGACAATTTTTACTATAAAGCATACTAAAAATTCCTATGTACATAACAAAAATTGCTATTTATATTGTAGAAATTGCTATGTACATAGGAATTTTTAAAATCGTCGTAAGTCGAGTATGTCCCACTGTTCGTACGGAACATAGTAATTTTTACTATAACATTTTTCTCCGTGTAAGTATGTGAAAATTCACTTGGCTTCACTGAGAGAAAAATTTGTTAATTTTAAGCAAACATTTATTTCAATAGTATTAAATTCATTTATTTTTCATGAAATCATTGCGTGATTCAAAGAAATATTTAATAAGTACTATTGAAGTAAATTCGTGATTTTTTTGCAGATTGAATTAGTGAATTTTGTTTTTTACTTGTTAAATTATAGCGAATTTTGTTTTTTACATGTTGAATTAGTGAATTTTGTTTTTTACATGTTGAATTAGTGAATTTTGTTTTTTACACATTGAATTAGTGAATTTTGTTTTTTTATATGCTGAATTATTGAAATTTGATTACACACATTCAATTATTAATTTCTTTCACATATTTCATATGTGAATATTCACATTTAATTAGTGAACGTGTTTTCACCTGTTCAAAATGTCACTATTCACATTTAATATGTAAAATTTCACATTTTCACATATAGAGAGCACAGTCTAAAGTTGAATTAGTAAGAAACTTTGGAATATTAGTAATTTTCAATAAATATCTACTTCAATAGTACTTGTTAAATATTTTTTTGAAACTGAATGAATTTAATGTCGATTGAATTGATTTTAATCTAAATTGAATTAAATTAAATGTAAATTGAATTAAATTCAATGAAAAATGAATTAAATTTAACGTAAATTCAGTAAAGCTCACGTACGTCGATAAAATGTGCTTGCAGTATTTGCGTTAAATTTAGTGTTTTTTTTAGCAATGTAACTTAAATTTTTTTACGCGGGGGACTAAGCAGGTGGGATAATTTCGCAGGTGGTACGTGCTGCTGCCGAGTTACGCGTTGCTGGGCGCTTGGGCGAGTCCGAGCTTCCTGGCGCGCATCTCCCACGTCAACGTCTCGGCGACGAGCCTCGGGCTGGTCTGCAGCGACCCCGAGGACCCGGACGAGACCAGGCGAGACTGCATCCTCAGGAGGCTCAACCGCGGCATCAAACTCGCCGAGGATATGGGCCTGGCCTTTGGTGAGCATTGCGTTGCGTCACGCTTTTAATTGGCCGGGATCGAGGATTATGCGCTCGGCTGACGGTGGAATTGTCGCTGGGGATCGGCTTTCGGCTTAAACGAGGAGCGTACATAATTTTAGAGTTTGTGCGCGGAGAGCAATTAGTTCAAAATTACTGTTCCCGCGTAAAAATAATTCAGACTAAAATAAGGTGATAAAAAGATTCATCTTTATTATGTCCGGATTTAAGATTTCTTAAGATATAAAAAGATTGTCTACTAACAAGCACCTAAAAATCAATTTAAGATCTTATCGAGATCATTGTTTTAATACGATACATATAAATTTAAAAAAAAAATAAATATAAGATCTTATTAAGTTTAAAACGATTTTTATAAGATCTTATGTACTGTCTAAATCTGAAAATGTGATATTTTCACACATTTGATATGTGAAAATAATTTAACTTATAAATGTGAAAATTAAGTTTAATATTTTTAATACGTGAATATTAACATACTGAATTTTGTTTTTTACGTATTAAATTAGTGCAATTTCTTTAACATATTGAAATTTATTTCACACAATACATATGTGAATATTTACATTTAATTAGTGGACGTGTTTTCACATTTTCAAAATGTAACTATTTACATTTAATATGTGAAATTTCACATTTTCACATTTATTTCTTATTAAGATATAAAAATACTAAAAATTCCTATGTACATAGGAATTTCTATTGTATAACCATTTTAGCTATGTACATAGTAATTTTTACTGTAACATTTCTCTCCGTGTACGCTGAAAGGGAATGAAGCTTTAAAAAAGAAAATTATAAATTGGGAGTCTGACCGTGCTCGTCTGTTTCTACTTGCGAATTGTTTCAACCGTTGTAGGATGCAGTTACCTTATATTTTCCATATTTCCTTTAAAACGAGGGGAAGCTTGGGTTACTGCTGCTACTATTACGTTTCCTTGGAGCAAATATCGAGTAACCAACCACCTTGGCAAGAAAAATCAAATCACCCTCTTATATAAAATACTTGGAATTTTCAAATATTTGATTTCTCTTTCTTCGAAGAGAATAAATAAACCAATCGTAAAATCGTAACGAAAGAAAAGACAATTCTGTTATATAATTATTACAAAAACTTTCCCAATCAATTTTCTTAGAAACGTGGAAGAAAATTAATAATTGTCTTAATAAATTAAATTATGTAATACATTATATTATTATACGAATACGATAAATTCTCAAAAGAAGTAAACTCAAACAATCGTGAAGAAGCAGATGCAATTGAATTAATTTATTGTTAACGTTTCAGTCATGAAAAACTTGCCATCTTCATAACTTAGAAGTATTGATTCACAGTATATAATTAAAGATTATTCTCCTTTCGACAATAAATTAATTCAATTACATTCGCTTGGTCATGAACATTTATAAGTCTATTCCATCGAACAATACCGTATACTTTGAAAAGTTTCGAGATTCACTTCGTCCTCGAAAAAAAAGAACAACAAAGCTGTATAGGGAAAAATGAAACACATAAAAGCTCATGCTTCTTGATAAAAGCTCTTTAGACAGTGGGACATCCCAGAAAACTGCTTTCGTTTTAAGAGAGTGGTAAACTATTTTTTTTTCAATCAGCTGAGGAGAAATAGATTGGAAATTAACTCTATTAGAGTCAAATTTTCACTTTAATTTTTATAGTGTAATTAACTCCCTTGACGGAGTGAAATAGAGTGATTTTTTTACTTTTAAGTAGAGTAAAAGTACGAAAAGTAGAATCTTACCTTTAATATGCTACATTTCCTTAGAGTGAATTTTACTTTACTTTAAAATTAATTTAAATCACTCTAATCATGTAAAGTTATATATTTCACTCCAATAGAGTCTAATTTCCCTTCAATACAGTATAATTACACTCTAATGGAAACAAATTTCACTGCAATAGTCTAATTTCACTCCAATAGAGTCTAATTTCCCTCCAATAGAAACTAATTTCACTCCAATAGAGACAAATTTCACTCCAATCGAGACAAATCTCACTGAACCAGTGTTTGACTATAAGCTAAGAGTGAAATTTCATTCCAATGGTTCTAGCGTGCGTGAAATTCAACTCCAACTGTTTTAGCGTGCACATCGCTCGGTTTCTCCACAATTTAACGTTCCCTTGAATGAAACGTGCTCGTACGACCCGCAGGCTGCCTGGTGGCGTGGGTGCTGATAAAGGTGACGGACTCCTCGCTGCGCGTGGCCATGAGCGAGTCCGACATCGAGGAGAACTGCGGCGCCGAGTACTGCCCCGAGGAGTCGTACTTCTACAACGACACGCTGTTCGTGTCGACGGTGCCGCCGGTGACGCAGCGGATAATCGTCAGCGTCTGGCTGGGCCTGGCGGTCCTCGCCTTCGGCATCTCCTGCGGCTTCCTCGACGGCCGCATGAGAGAGCCCCAAGGGGTCAACGAGCGCCTGACCACTCAGGCCCTCCTCAAGTCCGTCAAGGCCGCCTTCCAGGACCCCAAGATGCAGCTCGCCGCTCCGCTCACCCTCTTCATCGGCCTCGAGCAGGGCTTCATCTTCGCCGACTTCACCGAGGTGAGAATACCCACAGGTGGCCCCTTCAACTTCCCCCGGGAGGGCATGAGGGTTTAATAAACTTTCGACCGAGGCGACGGCTGCACGATCAAATTGAAGTGGCCACGATTTTCTTTTAATACAATATTAATATTAGTTTAATACATATAAATTAAAAAAAAAATAAATATAAGATCTTATTAAGTTTAAATCGATTTTTAAAAGATCTTATGTACTCTCAAATCTGAAAATGTGAAATTTTCACACATTTGATATGTGAAAATTAAGTTTACTATTTTTAATACGTGAATATTGACATACTGAATTAGTGAATTTTATTTTTTACGTATTGAATTGGTGCAATTTCTTTAACATATTGAAGTTTATTTCACACACTACATATGTGAATATTTACATTTAAAAACTGGACGTGTTTTCACCTTTTCAAAATGTCACTATTTACATTAAATATGCGAAATTTCACATTTTCACATTTAGGGCCGATTTGCTGCGTTGGCTTATTGAAGGTGTTTTAATTTATTTTTGTTTATTTATTTAATGAAAAATAATTCCGACTAAAATAAGACGATAAAAAGATTCATCGTTCTTATGTCCGGATTGAAGATTTCTTAAGATTTACAAAGATTCTCTACTAACAAGCACCTAAAAATCAGCTTAAGATATTTACGAGATCATCATTGTTTTAACAGAATATTAATATTAGTTTAATACATATAAATTAAAAAAAAAATTACTATTTTAATACTAAAAATTGCTATTTTGAGTACTAATAATTGTTATTGTCCATACTAAAATTATAAATACTGCGCGAATCAAGTGAACAAAATTTCTACCTTAAGGCATCCACGGGATTTTCGTCGTTAGATATGATCGCGCGATTAACAATTAAGGATAATTTCTCTACTACACGGAGAAAATAGTTGGGTAAAAATTACCTACACTTTTCACGTAATCTTGGGACGCCTTGATTTTCTGGCGAATTTTATTAAATTTTAAGTAATTTTTATTGCTTTAAATGTAATAAATACGATGCGAAATTTAAATTTTACTATACTGTTTAGTAAATTTCGTGTTTAGTAATATTTATAGAAACTTTATTAAAAATTACAAGAAAATGATTACTTATTACATAGGAAAATATAAATTTTAATGAGAAATTGGACAATTTTTACCAACCGTATAGTAAAAATTAGCCAAAGCGCGCTTCGGCAGCAGGTGATCGTCATTTGTTCGCATTTGTTTTGCATCTCGCTTTACTTTTCAGTTAGTAATTTTTACCGCTATTTTTAGGGTTATTTTTATCGGATCATTCTCTCCGTGTACGAGAAAAAATTATTTTTCAAAGGCACGAACATATCGGGTCAAAGGATCATTTCTATCAGTGCAGTAACGAAAAACCACTTTTCAACGGGAATATTCTTCTGCTCGAGAAAATAACGATCGACGAGTACTTTGTAATTTTGTAAACTCTTTTTTTCCCCTCTCGGCGACAAATTGATATGGCTAAGATAAAATTTCTACTTCGAGCAGCGTAGGTATAAAATTAAGTAGGAGGTGGACAGAAGCCGTCGCATGTCGGGTGAATCGATAAAAATGAGCTTTCCCGCAGGCTTACGTGGTGTGCGCGTTGGGCGGCGCCGGCACCGTGACTCTCAGCTTTCTCAGCCTCGGCCTGCTGCAAGCTCTGGCCGGCGCGACTCTATCCATGCTGATGAGACATATCAGGCGTTACTTCGTCATCGGTGAGTTTGCTCTACTTTCTGCACTTATTAAAAGGGGATTTCCTTCTCTGTAAATCGGAAAATGGGAATTTCACTTGTACACGTTTTGTATGGAAAGTCGCCCTGTTATTTATTTAAAAAGAAATTCAACGAACTGAAAAGTTCAATATATGAAGTACATTAAACACTAATTTAACTTTATAAATCGCAAACTAAACGAACGCAAAGACGTTTTTAGCTGTTCAATAGAATCAATGAACATTGAAGGGTGTGAAAGTCAATTAAAAATTCAAATTTCGCGCCTTAATGTAGCAGATGAAAAAACACTTAATTGGCTTATAGTGAAGAGTACAGATGAAATATCGAAAAACCATGAAAATTAGGTAAAAAAATATTTGCGCAGGGCAATTTTTAAATACTGGAAATTATTATATCAAAAAATTCCAGCAACTTTTACTTGACACTTAAATTGTTGGTGAAGTTTTATAATTTTTATTAGAAACTTTACCATAATGTTCACGAGAAAATATGCTTAACTCTGGAAGATTTATTTTTATACAAACTAAATAAATAAATAAATATTAATATTGACTAGTATAAAAGGTATGAATTAAATCTATTGTAATCTTAATAAAAAATTCGTTACACAATCAATTATTTTCGATAAAAATAAAATCACCTACAATTAATTGATCTTTTCTTCTGCTTAAAAGCATTGTTACCGACAAAATCAGTAATAATTTCACTGTTTTAATTCTATTTTCAATGCTATAGCATCTAGCCTTCTAAAAGTGATTGGATCGTGTCCTTACTAATTTTATTATTTCAATTTTATTACTAATTCCACTAGTTTTAAATTTGTTAGTGCGAGTACCTACATCAGGATTACCTAAGTCAGAAAACTTGATAAAGATACTCAGTAAAATCAAAACCAACGACGAGGATGCCCTACTTTTTACATCATCGCACTTTAACACACTTTACTTAAATTCGCCGAGCAATTCATTCCGAAGGGAGGCTTTTTATAAAAAAAAAAAATTCAGCCGTAGGTTTCGCCTTCCACGCGTGCTTGCTGCTGGTGCTGGTCACGTGGAGGCCCGCCGGGGACGATCCGGCGCTGTTTCACGTAATTTCCGCAGCCTGGGGCGTTTGCAACGCCATTTGGGAGGCTCTCATATACAGTGAGTCTTTACTTTTACGATTTTATTATTTTAGCCGTGTATATCTGCAAGGAGCGTGAGAAGCAATAAAGCGGAATAGCTGATGGGCGAGTATCGGCAATAAAGCGCCGCTCGTCAAAACATTTAAACTTGTAACGACTGCACTCTGCAAGCTTCTCAGAAGCTTGCATCATTTTTTTTTTATTCGATATATATTTCAAGTCGTTTCTCCGCTGTAAAAGATGAGGGACCAATAAAAGCCGATCGTTGCGTCGTAAAGGCATTTGAGTACACCCATGAATTCTGCTACGGTCGTTTATTGAAATTCAAAAGTAATCAATGAACTTGTAAGCTTCGATGCATAAAAAAAAACTTTGAATTTCGATTTTTTTTTTGCACGATTTTCTAGAGAAAAGGAAAAGTTCGAATTTAATATTGGTTTTGACTCTGCAGTAAGGATGGTAAAACTTTCTTGCTTGAAGTTAAAATGTTTGAACGATTCAAACTTAAATATTGGCGGTGCCATTCAAAAATTTAAAGCCAGTTAAATGGATTTTGTGTGAATAAAGAGGTGAAGAATCACGGTGATATAGGTGTATTAAGTGTCTGTTTTTTTTTCTTTCAAAAAACAAAATACAAAGTATTTTAATTATGCTATTAATCCACTTTACGATCACAAAAGTTCCTTTCTTGCGAGAATAACAAAGTAATCAATTTTTCAAAAAAGCATTTACTTTTTTGAATACACACTTTTAAGTCAATAGTAATTTACGTGCAAGTCTTAAACTGCAAATCTCAAAATTTGTATAATCCAAGAGCCATTTCTTTAAGCAAACATAATTCGCAAGCTCTCACAACAGAATGGCGCCAAATTTAAATTGTTTGAATCTTAATTTAATAATTTCTCCTAATATCTAATAATAAATTACTTAATTTCTACTTAATATTATTTTAAGTACTAATATTTTCTAATAATTCATGAATTACTTATTTTTAATCGACGTGATAAAAGAATTAAGCTTACGAAGCACATTAGATTCAGTGTATATACTCTTCTGAAAAAGTTCTGCATAAGTTATGCAGAGTTTACGAAGAATTCATCCATATATTCGAAAGAAAATCTCCACAAAAATTTTCTACAGATTTTCGCTGCATATTTTATGTAAATTTTCTACCAAATGTCTTCAAAGAATTTTCTATCCACACGGAGAGAAATGTTATAGTAAAAATTACTATTTTTCATAGAAATAGTAGGACATACTTGACCTATGTCGATTTTTATTATAAAATATAGTAAAAATTACTATACTGTACTCGTGGCGACTTTTACTATAAAACATGGTAAATATTACACATTCTACTATGTACATAACAAATTTTACTATGTAAGTTTATTGTTATGTAATTATTACTATATAATTGTTACTATGTAATTTTTACTATGTAAGTAGTAGAAATTGCTACGTATATCGCAATATGTTCTATGTTTTATAGTGAAAGTCATCATAAGCCGAGTATAGTAATGTTTAGCACGTTGTATAGTAAAAATCGAGTATGTCCCACCTTTCCTTAGCAACATAGTAACTTTTACCATAAAACTTGTCTTCGTGCACAATGTATTAAAAAATCTGTGCTTCTAAATTAACTCTGCATACAACTTACGCACAATCCATTCGTCAAAAAAAAGAGACAAAAATAAAACAGCATGAAAAGGAAAGAAAAAAATAACTCTTCATACACTTTATATGCACTATTTATTTATCAAAAAAATAAATAAATAAAACCGCATACAAAAAAAAAATAAAAAAATCATTCAACAGCATTGCTGGTGGGTCTGCACCCGGGCTCCTGGCAGGGACCCCTGGCGACGTCCCTCTTCTGGCGCTGGCTGGGCCTGGCCCTGGCCCTGGGCCTGCACGGGCTGGTCTGCACGCGGGTCCGCGTCCTCGGCCTCGCGGCCATGCTCCTCCTCGCCGTGGTGCCCTACACCTGGCTGGAGCTGCGGCTGGCCAAGCGCGGCAAGAGCCTCGCCCCGTTGTGACCGTGTCGCCACCAGCACCGCGGTAGCAGCTCCCTGCAGCTCCACACGGTGAAAAATAATTCTTTTTTTGTTACCTAGAGACAGCAAGGTTGAATTGCTGCCACAACCAAATAATTCATTCCGTCACATTAACAAAATAAAATCACTGAACGAGCAATGATTACTGCTAATTTAACCACAGAAATCGTTACTACAGCAAATTCGGTAGCTACTATAAATAAATTTTTCAATAGTATTAATGCGTTTTTTTTTTGCAATTTTTGAATAGTATCGGATTGCTAGATTTGACATAAAAGCTTCTGAAGAACAAAATATAATAATTGCAGCGAAGTTTTTGATCAAATATGCAAGCTCTTTCACTAAATCTCCAAAGAAAAATCTTCACAATTCACACGATCCACAATGTAAGGACGAATAAATCCTTCCCATTATGCACATTCTACTTCTTAAATAAATTATCAAAATGACTTACACCTTACTCAACAAAAATTCCATATAAAATTCAACATTTAAGAAAACAAAAAATTGCATAAGAAAGATCTCAGTTCACGCGATCCGCAACGAAAAGATGCGCGAGTCCTTTCGATTTCGCACATTCTACTTCTTAAATAAACCATCAAAATTAAATATTTCTTCCTCAACAAACGCTCCATATAAAATTCAACATTTAAGACAATAAAAAATTGCACAAGATCTCAATTCACACGATCCGCAACGAAAGGATCCGCGAGTCCTTTCGATTACGCACATTTTACTTCTTAAATAAATTATCAAAATTACTTACTCCTTACTCAACAATAACTCCATATAAAATTCAACATTTAAGAAAATAAAAAATTGCATAAGAAAGATCTCCACACAACTGTCAATACACGATCTACAACGAAAGGATACGCGATTCCTTTCGATTACGCACATTCTACTTCTTAAATAAACCATCAAAATTAAATATTTCTTCCTCAACAAAAGCTCCATATAAAATTCAACATTTAAGACAATAAAGTATTGCACAAGATCTTAATTCTCACGAGCCGTAACGAAAGGATGCGCGAGTCCTTTTGATTACGCACATTCTACTTCTTAAATAAAACATCAAAATTACATATTTCTTACTCAACAAAAGCCCCACATAAAATTCAACATTTAAGAAAATAAAAAATTGCATAAGAAAAATCTCAATTCACACGATCCGCAACAAAAGGATGCGCGAGTCCTTTCGATATAAATAAAGCATCTAAATTATAATTTGTGGTTCTCCAGCAGCAGGACTCGCTGAGGCGCAAGGGCTCGCACGCCGACTGAGCCAGGCTCGTTCCATCCGGCTCCTGGAGGAGGAGGAGCACTCGATCCGACAGCCTACTGGCCGCGGCCAGGCTTCGCCACCACGAGGCCGGCGGCGTCTTCGTGCTGAGGGGCAGCGCGGCGGCCAGGACGCCGACGAGCGCCACGCGGGCCGACACCTCCCTCTTCTAGCATCCCGCTCCTCGTACGCCGCCGCCGAACGACGACAGTCGCAACGCCGGAAGCCGTGAGCGCCGCGTTTCTTTCTCGCGCTTCCGGCAGCTTCCCCCCGAGCGACGACACTCCGACGTCCATCCCGCGTGAATTTTTCCGAGGGGCTCTGTAAATCTGAAAGTGTGACGTTTTCGCGTTTTTGGTACGTGGGAATCATTTATTCTGAAATATAATAATTTATTTATTTAAATATTTTATTGGAAATTATTTATTTGATTTCACACATTAATTTAGTAGACGCCTTTTTCATTTTTTCAAAACGGCGCACTGTTCACGTTTAACGTTTTAATGTGAAATTTTCGCGTATTTGGTACGTGGAAATAACGTAACTTATGAGTATGCGAAAATTGAATTTACTATTTTTAATGTGTGATCCATATTGAATTAGTGAAATTTTTCATTCGTGGACGTGTTTAACTTATGAATATGTGAAAATTCACTTCACTATTTTTAATATGTGAATATTAACATATGTTAATATTGAATTAGTGAATTTTATTTTTTACACATTGAATTAGTGAATTCTGTTTTTTACATATTGAATTAGTGAAATTTGATCTCACACATTCAACTAATCAAATTTGCTTCCCACATTACATACGTGAACATTCACATTTAATTAGTGCACGTGTTTTCACATTTTCAAAATGTCACGATCACGTTTAATATGTGAAATTTCACATTTTCAGATTTGGAGAGTGAGAGAGAGAGAGAGAAAGCAAAATCTGCTTAGAATAGCGAAACAAATACAATTTTAATTAGTCCACTCTCTTGAAAGTTCTCAGTGAACATTTCACTACCTTCTAAAATTGAATCAGTGAAACTTTACTAAAATTAGTGGAAGATACTCCACTAATACTAATAAATTGTGAAGCTCTTTCCACTAATTTTCAGTGAAAATTCACTAATTATAGTAGCTTTTCACTAATTTAACTTTAGATAGTATTTCAACAGTTTTTTTCATTTATTATACCTTTAGACCAGATCGAGCCTATTTCTACACTCTAAAAGTGAATAAGTGAAATTCACATGGACTAAGTGAACGGTTTGTCACGTTATAAATTTTACATTCACTTATTCAATAAGAAATTCAATTATTCATATTTAGAGAGTAAATATTTACGTCAACAGTAGTCAACTAATTATTTTGTTACAACTGCTAAATTTATTCAAAAACAAAATAAATTCATTTAGTTCCAACAAAATATTCAACAAGTACTATAGAAGTATCGAAAATTACTCAATCTCAGTGCAGTAATATCGGGACTTCGGCATAAATAAATTATTCAAAATTTTTAAAATCAATTAACGTCTTCGAAAATTTCACGTGGGAGGGACATCCTTTTATCTCTCGCTCTCGTTTTCACTCTCTAGAAGATTACCGCTCTTTTCAAGGCATATATATAGTAATAATTTTGTACAATTACTGTTTTTTTATTTTTATGTGCCTTTCGTTTGTACTATTAATTACAAATCGGACGAAAGCAGCGCACTATCGACTGGCAAGGCGAGGAATGATTTAATTATACGACGAGTCGACTTGAGGATGCAGGAACTGCACATGTACATAATACCGAGCAGAACAATGGGAAGCCGTCGCATAGTTACTCACGTCGCAGGGATACGTTAGAAGCCGCCTCTTTGGAAAATATTGAACTCATTGTGTCGACTTCGTTCATTTCGTCGCTCCCTCGATTTATGCATTTATTCATACCTTTTTTACGCAAGTATACTGCTTTTAGATTGTTTAAATAACTTTTGATTAATTGTAATTACACTGAAAAAAAATTGTTAATTTTAAGAAAACGATTTACTTGAATAGCACTTATTAAACATTTCATTTGAATCAAGCGATGATTTAATTAAAAATTAATGAATTTAATAAACTTAGTAGTTTTAAATAAATAATTTTTTTACTCAATAAAATATTTAATAAGTATAGACCATTGAAATAAATGTTTGCTTAAAATTAACAAATTTTTCTCTCGGTGTACCCTTTAGACTGATTTTCTCGTTCGTTTCGCAAGAATTTCAGTCGAGTCCTTTGAATTTGTTACTAAAGAGACAAATTTGTACAAAAATTAAAGGGACAAATCATTTGCCGAACGCTGCTCGTTTCGATTTTTTCGTTCACTAAAAAAAAAGGCTGTGAAATCATGTGTATTCGTTTTTCTATTTAGCCAAAGTCCTTCTTAAGGAGCCAAACGCGTTTTGTCTTTATATAAACAAATTATTTGAGGCGATCCTTGTAAAACGTTGAATTAGTTGAGACGAAATAAAAATGTTCGCGTATTTTCTTATGCAAGGCACTACTAGTTTAAATTGAAGTACGAATAAAATTTGCACAAAATAAGAACACGAAGAAACTCAAAGAATCTCTGCCAACATTATTCGAAGCGATAACAAAAAAAAACGTAAAAAAAAAGAACAAGAAGAAGAGTAGCATTTTTATTCAGATTTATTGACTGTATATCAAACTGTCTCCGCCGTACGAGGACACGCTATTTTTCCTATATCTACTGTAAAATAAAACGCGCATACGAGCATCGGCATAATCTAAGAAAATAGACCCAAAAAAGCGAAAAGAAAAGAAAAGGCACGCGAGAAAAAAAAATACGAAACCCTCCGGAGTGGATCGAGCTTTAGTTATTTACCGCGTCCACGCGCAGCTGGATGGAACGCCCACACTTGATGCGCGAGCAGCGTTTTACGACGTTTACATCGATTGAGACGTTATAGCGTAATAGAGAAAAAGTGATATCACGAAATGAAAAAAAAAATATATATATATACATATATATATTATTACTACTATTATTGCATACTCTGAGAAAGAGAGAAGAAATTGCGCGCCACGTGCAAACGACGCATAACGTACCTATACGTATATATATAAAATATATTATATAAATTTTTCAACTGCAAATACCGAGTTAATGAAATAAAATCTAATGTTAAATAATATCTCGATGTTTATTTCGGTTGGTGTAAATATCGAGCTACCGATTATTTATTCATTATTTTTTTACTTACTTAATAGCGAGGGATTATTCGTTGCAAAATTTTGTAAACGAAGGCACTTGATTGTCGAAGAATTAGAAAGCTTTTTTATTTAAACAAATTTACAGTACAACAAATCCTGATGTGAAAATTGACGATTTTATAACTTTTAGGAATTAATCGATAATTATATTTCTGATTAACGCAATTACAAATCGATTAAAAAGGGATTACAAAGTTCCTCGCTTCAGGGTTTCTCAACTGCATTAAAGCGAATAACCCTGTGTAAAAATAATTCAGACTAAAATAAAGACGATAAAAAGATTCATCTAATAATAGTTTAATACGTTTAATAATAGTTATAAATTCGGACGTAATTTTTATCGTCTGAATTATTTTTACGCTGGACCCCTCGTTATCGAGTAATTGATTTAGAATAAAAAAAAATTCTTTTACACTGTAATTTTACAAAACAAAGTTAACCCAGAAGACTTTAAATTTAGTGCTAATTTGTATCACGCCAAAAGTTGTTAGAAACAGAATTGAATTTAATATCGAAGAAAATTGTTTATTTACATCGCATCCGTTCATTCTACGTTCAATGTAAAATCGACTGTTGGTTATAGCTTTCATTAAAACACGAGACTGTTACTTTTATCATTTTATATAATACTATATAATGAAGAAAAAAATAATGAAAAGTGTCAAACTAAAACGGTAGTGTAAAATAAACAAAGTAGCCTATAGAATTTAAGTATGGTCAATTTGGAAATGATGCATATTTCATTTAAATTTGAGTTGATTGTAAAAAAATGTTAAGAAAAAGAAAATGACGTTCAATATTTCGCTAATAATAAAAAGAAAGCGCACCTAAAAAATTTCCCACGGCGACCACCACACAACACATGTATACTCTCGTCTCAGCGACATATCCGCTATTTACATTAACAAATTTGTCCTCTCGCACGACGCTCCAACAACGAAAGTAGCCGTTAAACTTTCCAAGCTGACGATACTACTGATAGTCTAATAGTAAATTTGAATAGCATGAAAAATAAATGTATAAACAAAAAAAAAAGTAAAGCGCTGTTAAAATGTAAAATTATAAGTGCGTCCGAGGGAAAAGTTTAGTTTATCCCGCGGATTGAATCGAACGCCGCTGCAAGTAGTGTGAGAAAAAACTTTTCATCATCTTTTTATATATATTGCAGCACTTTTTAATTCTGTAAATAAGGAGCCTTCGTATTTTTAGCAAAATTTTTGTATGAATTGTTACTTTGAATAATTTATTATTGATCGTCATCAATGCACTTTTTTAAGGAAAATTGTAGTAACGAGTAGCTAAGACTGTTGCACGTAAAATACAGTTATATTTAATAAAAAATAAAAATAAATAAAAGCACGTTCGGCGTCAGAAAAAAAGGGCGAAAGAAGCGACGAGTACAGTGTAAATTCGAAAGTAAACTTTTTCCTCGAGACGCGCGTTAAAAAAATCTTCGTTTCATACAAAACTAACTGTGAGTACTAATCGTTACCGAATCAAAAAAAAAGAAGCAAAAAAACTGTAGCTGACATTTAAATTCGTACAAAATAAAGAAAAATTAAATAAAAAAAAAGACCCTTCGAGCTTTCCTCCCCAAAAAAGCTCAAGGTCCAAACTAAATAGTGAGATATAAAAATAAAAAATAAAACACTGTAATAATTGTTGTATATTTCAGCGTACGAAAAACAAAAAAGAACGATACAAAAAATACGCAAAGGTGTATAATAACGAACGAGCAAAACAAAAAATGGGAAGAAGAACTTATCGTTGCCAAAACAAAAAAAAAAGAAGACTCCGTCGTCGGCTACCACCTTCGACCCAATGCAACACTCGAGCCAAAATATCGACGTAGTCTGAGCCAAGGGATGCACGTAAAATACAGTCCACACAAATGGGTGAGGGATGGCTAAATTCCCACCAGTTTTTCCTGCCAAACGAGGATCATTGCCCGTCAATCGAATGCACAGCAGCCACACTACCATTTAAATGAAAAGAGGAAGCGTCTTCGAGCTCGAATGTTGTGCCCATCGACGTAGCGACACTTTCCGAAGAACGAAGAGAGACAGGAGTGCAACGAACGAAAAATGCACGACATAAATTAAAAAATAAAAATAAAATGAAAAAATTAATAAACAAAACATCAGTGGTGACGCTTCAGCCTTTGCTTCTTCGATCTTCCGTTCGCTCGCCTTGATTCTTGCGGCGGGGAAAAGCAAAAAAAAAATTCGTAAAAAAAAAGGAACGAGATGTTTTCTCTGCTAGTGTGTGAAAAAAAAATAAAATTTATTCCATGAAAGAATCGGACGACTTCTTGGCGGTTTTGTGTTGCGCTGCAATGGTGCAGGTGCAGCGCACGAGTGACGCAATCGAGCGGAGCTTTCTTCAGTTGCTTGCTTGGAGAGGCCGACGATTTTTTGGGTATCGACTTTTTTTAGCGGAATTTTTGATTGTGCTTTTTAATGTTTTCTAATTTGACGATATTTAAAGCCTGTGGCTTTTATTTTACAAAAACAAATGTTTAGTATTTTTATCATTATCACACGTAACGACTTGTAATATTTTATATAATTAAAGATAGAAATAACGAGCCTTTATACTATGCAAGTTTGACTTACTATTTATTGTCTAAATATGAATAAATAAAATTCACGTCGAATAAGTGAATATGCACTTATCATTTATCACTTTATATAAGTAAATATTTAGTTATTCGAATATTAAATTTTACTTATTCATTTTTAAATAGTCTTTTCAATGCCTCTAATTAATTTTATATTGTTTATTCAATATTTCATTTTGAATATCTTCTTCTTCAGACTTTTGTTATAAATATTTTCACTGTTATATTTATACTATCATCTTTTTTACAAAGCATTAAAAAAAAAAACACACAATCCAAATAATTTCTTAGAATCCGAAATCTGAAAATTGTTGCTAATATTTAACTCTCCACGTTAGCAAAAAAACAGCAGCTGGCAAAGCATATTGTAATATTCATTGTTAGTGTGTATAAAACCTTTCGAGGGATACGTACGTACGTTTTTTGCTGGGACAAAGTAACGGAATTTTATAAATATGTTCCTCAGTATTATTGTATCATAAATAAAGCGTTGGTAAATAAAAAAAAAGCGACGAAAATGGAGCAGCACGCTGGCAGTGATGTCCGTGTCTATAATATCCTCCTTTAGGTATCTTTCAATTCCTTGTGTCGTACACTGGTGAGCGTTCTCAATTTATTTTGTAAACTGATCGAATCTTTTTTGTACTTTATTAAAAAAAAAGAAGAAGAATAACAAGAGGCAACGGCCGATGTACGCGTCGTAATGATTAAAAATTAATTGAAAGTGAATGTTAATTATTTTCTAAATTATTATGTGGAGTAACGGAAAAGTTATGTACCTACATTATAGCGTTAGAAATAAATTGCGAAGGAGACTCTTTCCAGCGAGCGAATTGAAAAATAATGTATAATTGAGAAAATGTTAATCGTGTTTCACGAAATCAGTAATAATAAATATTCACTTATTTTGTAACTACACGGCCATTTTCTGACCTCAATCATTTTTTTTATCACTTTATATTTTTTCCTTCTTCTAATCATCACAAGAAGCTGACAAATTAAGAGATATCCACATATTTTCTTTTCTTTCACATCGAAAGTAATTGCTAAATGAGTAATAATCAGAATAATCACTTATTCTATAACAGCAAGGTCGAAAATGCAAGACCTTAAATAATCTCGCGTACATTTGT
The DNA here is from genome assembly GCA_018906775.1 of Sycophila sp. Sp_5. Taxonomy (NCBI): domain Eukaryota; kingdom Metazoa; phylum Arthropoda; class Insecta; order Hymenoptera; family Eurytomidae; genus Sycophila; species Sycophila sp. Sp_5. The sequence goes on from JACCID010000018.1 coordinate 3,208,875, forward strand.
ATATATATATTTAGTTGTCTTATAAGTTTGCTCTAAAAAATCACAGAAAAGAAAATAAAAAAATTCGTAAATCTTTTAATTGTATTGATTAAATATTGTACAAAATAAGTAATAGATAGAACTAATTACTTATTTCAGTGGCTAATGAGGCCATCGGCGAGCCTCGCGTACTTTCTTTTTTTTTTGTATTTGTGTATACTTTATATACCTCTCTATTCATATCACAAAAAGGTAAAACGAACGAGAGTTTATATTATATAATCTTCGTATGAGAAGAATATTCAACATCAATTACACGAGATATTTTAACTTTGAAACAGTCCTTCGTAAGTACGTATATCCCAATGATCAGCTTCAGTATAATTATTTATAGCCTATTATAACCTTTTTGCTTTTTTTGGTATATCAATTCCTATATATACACAACTACGTAAGTATTAATTATCGTAGTTTAAAATTCGCAAAACTATTATTGTCAGCACCGCTTCAAACTTGAAACATTCGCGAGGCTTTCATCAATATCTTTATGTTCTTTTTTTTTTCACTCTTTGGACTATCTCCAGAACAGACAATAAATATTATAACAAATAGAATTTTTTCAATAATTATTAAAGTGTCGGGGTGTGCGCGGATGCGACACACTCGACTCGCACTCCCACTCGTACACAGTCTCACAATAAGCACTTGGCAGGCAAATTCGAGTAACTTTAACAATGCCCCTTTATTTGTTCTCAAAAATCAAATATTAAATTTTTTTTCATCGAATCGGTTTGGTTTCATTTAACATAATCGCTTTTTTCATATCTTAAACAATAAGTTTTTTGCTTTTAGCGACTTGGCGCACGATTTACAGAGATTTTAAAAACTATATACGACACTCGCATTCTTCCGTAAATTGAAAAAAAAGTACAGGTGCATTGTCGCCCGAAGAAGTACACATTGCGATTGGGTAATGCTTTACAAAAGTCTTTCTAAAAAATTATAAAAAATGCACATAGAACAATTGTTTATCGGATCGTTTCGTCTATTTCGAAGTTTTAACACGGGTTACACTTTAGAAATTCTTTTTGTTTTATTTCTTTTCGCAAAATTGATTATTTTCTTTTTTTTCGTCAATGAAGAAAGCAGTGAGATATTGGGGCGGACTTTTATCTTTTTTTTTTTTTTAAATCGTTACACGCGGTGCCTCGAATTGACACGTAAAGAGCACAATTTGTCTAAAATAATATCAAAGTCTTGATATAGTATTGTACTCCCTCATTAAGTTTCACAGTCACAAAAGTCGATTAGTTTCCCTCTAAAAAAACTGGCACTCATGTTGTCACGTGATTCTACAAAAGCCAGGAGTTTATAATTGCCTCGGAGCGTCATCGATCACCTTCGAAGCTTCGTGGCTCGAGCTTCGCGCTCTAAAATGATCAAGGCTAAAAAAAAGAGAGAGAAAATCGAGCAAACCGTCAAAATCGCTCTCAAATCTCGCGCGATCAATTATCCATTATTTTCTTTTACCTTTGCCTCGGTATAAAAGGTGTGACAGCGTAACATGATTAAAAATCGATCCTACTACAAATTCAAATAAAAAAAAAATGTTAAAATATACATTCACAGCATTTAGCAATTAAGCCGCGACCGCGCAGCACGAACGAATTAAATAATTTAAAACAACAACCAAGCATCTGCAACGCAATATTGGCCGTCCGAAAAAGAGTGTAATCCGAGTAAAGTCAAGTCGCAAGTAGGGGGGAGGGAGGGAGGTAGGACATACAGGTCTCGTAGACGATCAACGTCGTGGCGCAGCTTCCAAAGTGTCATTGGCGCCTCCGACAGATCCATGTCTGCACGCGAATCGTCACATGAAATGTATATTTTAACACTTTCCGTCGCGCGTGCATTTACGCTATTACGGTACAATTGCATGCGGCTGCGTTCTCGGGGTAACTCGCGGAAATGCTTAAAGGAAAGGGGGGGTCTCTCCAGCCTCGTCTCACCGTTCCGGTCGGCCTGCCGCGGCGAGCTGAGATTCACGGGACCCTCGCTCGCGCGCGGCAAGCGCACACCGGGTGAGCGCGACCCACGGCGGAGAGGTGGGCAAGAGAGGATATGCGGACGGAGCTCCTCCGTCGAGAGATGCAGTGTGTGTCGCGTTCGTCGTTCGTCAGCGAGTCTCGTCGAGAGAAACCGTCGCGGTTACGTTCTGCTTACAATAGTGATTTTTGTTCTATAATTTTTCGCTATTTTTTTTTTGTCTTTTTCGTTTTTTTTTTTAGTGTGTCATGTTGTTACGTCGGATTTTTCTTTTCCTGGTCGAGATACATCGATCGCGAGTTTGTTAAGCCGTATTGACGCTAACTACGCTGTTGTCCGGGTGGCGCGCGCTCCGCGCCCGGCTAGCGGCGAGGCCGCTCACACCGGCGTGTAGTTGCCCTTGGGCTTGTAGAAGATCTGGCCGCGCATCAAGCGCCTCGTGATCTCCGACAGTAACAGCGACTTCTCCTTCTTGATCTTCTTAAGTACGCCGCGGTTCTCCTGCGCGCGACGGGACAGGTACGGCAAGACCTCCTTGACCGGACCGTATGGGATGTACTTGTAGGCCGAGTAACCAGATTGACCTAAAATTACATTATTTTGTTATTAAAATTAAAATTTTACTAAAGAATTGTATGCAATTTTACAGTACAAATAAATTGATTTTAGAAATTTCTTAATTATTATTTTACTTAATATTTTGAGTTATGATGTTTCTCTTGTGTCTGATGATGAATTATGAATTACAATTTTACTCAAGATTTATAAATTGCTTTTAAAAATTTTCTAAATAATTGTTATACTTAATGAAGCGTAAGTTTACTTAATACTCCAAACAATTACATTAATTTACTTGATTTGAATACAATTAAAATTAGACTCTTAGTGTTATTTTGGTAGCAAAAAAGCAGTAGGTATTTGTTTACTAACCGAGCGGGAATGTCAAATAATCGCACATGCCAAACAATTGCCCAAAACAGATAACTTTATCCTCAGGTGATATGCCAATTTCCTTCATCCTAAAATAAATAGAAAAACATTAATTATTTTCCACTGGCGAACGTTACAAATTCAATTTGTACAGTAAAAGAAACAATCTTACTTCTCAATAGCGAATCGTACGGTGTCCTCATTGTGAGAAGCCACCATAATACCAATCTTCTTGGGGTCCTCTCCCTTGTCCTTGTACTGCTTCATCCTGCGCAGACACTCCATGAGGGTCCTGTGATAAGACTCCGTGGTGGCCTCGTAGGTAGGATTCGTCGGGTCGGAGTATCCCATCGCCGCTGCTCTCGCTCGCTCCTTTATTTCCCAGCCAAGCAATACATCGTTAGAGTTCAGGTTATATGCGGGTAAAAAAGTCATTGATTGATGATTGATGAAAATACGAGGCGATAGTCTACATGATTGTCTTATACTTCGAACGATGACACCTAGCCGACGAGTCTTTTCAGAACTCACCAGTTCGATCGCTTTTTACAACGTTCAATGTTACTGTGGGGATTGGTATTTGTTTGTTTGTTCGTTTATTTTTGGCGAAGCGCGAAAACATCGCGGCGGCAATTCGCGAGGTAAGAAAAGGGCCGCTTTCTCACTCGCCAAGTGTCGCCGGATGTTTTTCGGCGATTCTCGCGCGTTTCTTTGCAAAACAGCGCTTAGCTGCCGCTTCTGTCCGAACAAAACATCTGCAAAAGATCGGGGAATGACTGATAAAAGAGATAATGACGGTGGATGAGTGCAAACCTGAGCAGCGAGACGCGAGCGAGGTGGCTGAACCTGGTTCGATTCTTTTCTTTTTTTCTTTTTTTTTCGTTTGACCAGGAGAAACTTACCTGCTCGATGTAGGCGCCTCGCACGATTTTCGCGCCAAAGTAGAAGTTCTGTCGCTCCGCCTGTTCGAGGTCGGTCTTCACTTCGGTGTAGGCGTCCTGCAGGTACGTCTGGTAGGTGTTGAACACCACAGCCTAGGAAGGGGGTAGACCACACATTGAGATTTGAGAGCTCATTCACTGATAACCTCTGTAACGATACACATTTGATGGGACTATTCTCATGGTTTAAAAGTAATTACCCTCTTTGTATTGTACTTGCGCATCATCTCCAGTGTCAGCCGGGAGATCGCAGGCTGGAAGTAAGTCTGCTCGGCGTCGATCATAATACGCACGTCCAACTTGTCCGCTACCTGAGATACGAACCAAATGTTTTACGTTAAAAATTATCATCCCCCCCTCGAAAAGCTCATACAATTCCTCCCACATTGTTTCGTTTCATTTATTTATCTTTGTTCGCCTTTTTATCGTCGAACGAGCACATGCAATTCCTCCCGTTTAATTTCATTTGATTTTCATTTGTTCGTTAACGTTCCAATTTCAAGTGCTATTAGTGCTTTTAACAAATTTACCTAGACGGCCAGAAGATTTTTTTAAGAGATTTTGGCAAACCGAGGACTTAGGTCTCCGTATAAGAAACGAATAAGTTAATTTTTTTTATGTTTACATCTACAACAGAAACACATTAATCAGGACGAAAGAAATCACGACTATTTACCGATACGATATTATTTAGTCTTCTGATCATGTTGCGGAACATTTCCTCTTCTTTCGTCGTGAGTTGGGTCATCAGCTTGACCATTTTGCCAGTCTTAATGTCCGGTACTTGGAAGGTCTCGCTCAGCTCGTAGTTCTCGTCCAGGATGCCACTCCATGGGAACAAGTGAATCACACTAAATGAAATTAAAGAAATAAAATTAGTGCACATTGATTATACAGTTTTTCGACGTAGCTGAACATCATTACAACAATTGGATGGCTACAAAATTCATTCAAATTTGATAAATATCATTTGTACGTAAAATAAATTTTACTATCAAATTTGAATTCTCATCGCATCTTACACTCTATGAAGCTTTCAAGTTCGCCGAGGGGGGTATATTAAATAAGCAACTACTTAAAATAAATTCGTTGATGATTATGTATCTACTCATTGAAGCTTATAAAACTCTCGACAACTGTATTTCTTTTCTGGTCAAATTAATCAATCTACATTAGGCTTATCAATTTCATTCGAGTCTTGGTCGAATGTAAAACGAATGTACTAATCTACTGAACGTGTAACGAATCAAATATAGGAGACATTAACGAAAGTCGTAGGGTAAATGCACTATTAAAAATATATTCCTTACTTTCTGTACATCCGAAGACGGCATCCATGAAATGAAAGCAAACAAGAATAACGATTCATTAGCTGAATTAAATTTCTTTCCTCGTCGCTCAAACTCTATACTCATCAAGATAACCAATCAATCCGAACGACAAACTCGCTTCTTTCTTTTTCTTTCTATTTTTATATATACATATATATATATTTTTTTTTTTGTTTATTTACATTCTTACTTTTTTTTTGCTCCACCTCTTTCTCGACCACGTTGAAACTGACGCACGCGTTGCGTCGCAAAGTGTCGAAAGAGAGAAAGAGAGAAGCTGGCGTAAAAAAAGAAACGACAATGCGCTATTTTCGCGCTTACGTACCCTTCTTTGTCCGACTGAATCTTTTCCAAGAACTTCTGTACGGGCTCCTGCTGCCGAATGTGGGCCTCCTCGAATTTTTTCTCGAAAAGTTCGGGTTTCGCGTGATGTGCCAATACTGCGCCCTCGCCGCCCACGACGTCCGAGACGTACTGACGCGCGCGCATAATCACCTCCGACAATTGAAGCTGAAACAGTAGCACAAACATTAGCTAAGGTCGACTGAAACGAGATCTTGATGAATTCACTTTTCCTACTTTTTTTTTTTCTTGGATGGAAAGAATGTGGAGGGTGTGTCCACGGCTTAATGTGTTTCACTGCAGAGTGTGTGCTAATTCCTGTGACAGGTCTGAGAGATTTCTTTTTCTTATTTATGTTTTTTTTTTTTGTAAGTAAAAAAAAGGCGAATACCTGTGGTGCCGTTCGAAACCGAGTAATTGTACGATACATAATGTTTAAGGTTGTTACGTACAGTTTAGGAAGCGTTCAATTTAAATACAAATTAGAATGCTTCGTTACTTCAGGAGAAGATTTAAAAAAAGATTGACTGAATAATTCCTGTCATTTTCACTTCCGATATGTTAATACAAATAATTAAGTACATAGCACGGATCGGAAAATAAAAGTAAAAAAAATCGGATTACGGTACTCAAATGAATATTGACAAAATAAATTACGTAAAAAATAACAGCGTCTCGCTGAAATAAATAATTTTTGAAAAAGTATACTCAGAAAACACAAGCCAACGGCACACCTTCACAATCAAACCTTCGTCTAGTCTAATCTTCTTCGATATTAGCATCACATACCAGCAATTGGGGTCTGCCAAGGGCCGTCAATTTGATTGCCGTGAATCCCGCTCCATACGAGGTATCTGAAAGAAGGAGTATCGAATTAGCGGACTTCAATTTGGGATCGTCTCTATTTTCGCGAGGCGATACCTCGCAACGCATTACGTAAAATGAAGCAACGAAAAAGTGAGCTAAACGCTCGGATGCATTACTTGCTACTGCCTCGAGGCACCGGATGAAGATGTCCATGTTGCGCTCGCACGAAGCCTCGTTCAGGTAGAAGTACGTCCTGGCGGAGGATACCTTGTATCGCCTGTCCGCGAAGGACTTCTCCACGTGGTACTTTTTCAACGTGCCAGAGTTCTTCTCGTCTCCGGCTTCGGATACTGAGGCGCTGGAAATTTCAAGGGATCGTTAATTCTCTTTGTTCGATGGTTTTATTTTTTAATTTTTTTCATTTGCAAGAGTGACTGTAAATTGTATTAGAGTAAATGGAGTGCGAGTGCGCTCCTTTTATTTATTTATTTTATTTTATTTTCTATTATGAAGAGGATAGTATTTTAAATCTAGTCACTGTGATATATTACTTTTAGTATTCTGACTTAATTTTTAGTAGTAATTATTTAAAAATTTAACTGATAATATCGTGAAATAAATTTTTCTGTAACATTTAAATGATCTGATTTTCTTCATAATTACGATTGAACTTTTGTTTGCTTTAAAAACTATTTTTATACTCAAATGCATTATAATCATCTATTACAGTCTAAGAACCGGAATTTCTATGCGGAACTTGTGCGTAATAAGACTGAATATTCCTAATTCTTGCAAAATTGATCAATAAACTTTGAGAGGTGTGATTTAGAGGAATCCGTCGTATCTCTTCATTTTTCATTCTTTACAGCGACATAAATATGTACGCATGTAAATTTAAACAAAAGAAAAAAATCAAAAAGACCATTGCAAATGCACAATTTTATTGAGCTCAGTAATAAACTATACTGAAAAAAAAAACTAAAAATTTTATTGAATCCTTGCAAAATCACTTTATTTTAAATCACTTTTAGTTAAAAAAAATCTATTCATTTAAGAATTTTATTCAATTTTAAAAAAACCGAGGTAGATTGAATTAAATAGTTTTGTAAGAAGACTTAACTGAATCTACGAATTTTTTTTCAGTATTAATACTCTCTAAAAGTTATTTAATATTTGATAAAACGATGAAAACGAATTACGCTCTTCTTCATCCGAAGAAATTCTTTTCATTCTAACAATGAAAAGAAAAGAAAGGATAAAAAAAATCTTATCAAATCCCATACCTCACTTCACGTCGCTCGGCCTCCTCTTGCGAGATGTCCTCCTCGACGGAGTAATCCAGAATCGGCTTAACGCCGAACTGCCTGAGTCTGGCGAGTACTGGAGCGATTTTCACCTCGTCCTCGCCGGCGACGAAGTGACCGTAGAACGTCGACCTCATCATCACCGTAAACAGCCTCTCCCCCATAATACTCTTCATTATTTTCATCAGCTGTAACATAAAAATACGCACCCCCGTTAATAAAAATTGTTCGAATGATAGTCAGGTTAATAAAGATTTTTATCAACAAAATACTTTTCAAATGATTTTACGAGGACATACCATGAAAATCTAAAAATGTGAAATTCATTTAAAAAAATGTGAATATTGACATTTAATAAGTGAAAAGTCGTTCACATACTAAACAAGTGAACGATTTTTCACATAAAATATGTCACTGCTCACATTTCCCAAGTGAATTTCACATTTTTAAATTTAGAGAGTGCTACACTGTTAAAAAAAAGGAAATTCTCCTTTTTCATAAATTAGAAGTTTCTCCTTGAAAAAAAAGGAGAAAATCCTAAACGAAAAAGGAAATTCTCCTTTAGTAGATTTTCCTTGATAAAAGGAGAAACTCCTAATTCATGGAAAAGCAGACTTTTTAGGAGAATCTCCTTTTTTTTTAAGGAAACTTTCCTTTTTTTTCAGTGTAGTCAATGCACCGTTTCCTTATCATCTAATACCTATATTTTTTGACTATATATATTAAATACGCACGGCTTTAACCCATTAATGCCAACGCGGACATTTTTGGACAAAATTACCTATAGAAACATGTTTTGATCTCGTTTTTTTTTTTTTAATCCACCCGGAAATATCGAGTGTCCAAAAACGTCCGCGTCAGCACTAATGTATTAAACTAAAGACACTGACTTTGGGTCAAAGGATCTTTTCCATCAGCGCACGCAAACGAGAAACGCAATAGAAAATAGAGACGCGAGCGAACGTCCACGGCATCGAATGAAGCGCGGACAAAGCGGAAGAAGCAATAAAAAAAAAAGAAAAAAAAAAGAGGAAAAAATCGGAGGGAGTGGCGTAGTCACGTGCGGGTATTATGGTCCCGCGACGCGCACCTCGCTCACGTGTGCGGGAAACCGATCGTCGTTCCGTTGCGTCACGGCGCGCCGGCGCTTGACCGCGCGCGGCTCGCGCGCAGATTTTCGCGCGCGGCGAATGCCAGGGCTGCCGTAAAACCGGCGCGCACGAGCCCGTCGGTTATTTGCGGACGCGGACGCGCTCCACCACCGCCTAGACTGCGCTAAATATTACATTTCGCGGTCGCTCCCGATTTTTCCGAGCCCAGTCTTCGATTCTATTTAGCGCGCGGGTTACCGAACTTTCCGAGCTGCGCTCGACTCGGCTATAAGTGCGATTGCACTTTTTACAACTATAACGTTCAATAATTAGTGTTAAGGATGATTGTTTTATTGTACACTGAGAGAAAAAACTTTAGAAAAATTGCTATTGTCGTTAGGAAAGAAAGTGACAGTCTTATCAAGAGAGAATTTTTTATACACGGAGAGAAATGTTATAGTAAACATTACTAAAATTTTTAGTAAAAAATACTAAAAATTCCTATGTACATAGCAATTTCTACTATAGAAATACCAATTTTTGCTACGTACATAGGAAGTTTTAGTATGTTTTATAGTAAAAATCGTCATAGGTCGAGTATGTCCCATTGTTCTTACAGAATACAGTAATTTATACTATAACATTTCTCTCCGTGTGTGAAAAATAGTAATTTTTAGTACCTGAAATTTTAAAAATTACTATTTTAACACTAAAAATTGCTGGTTTGAGAACTAATAATTGTTATTTTTGATACAAAAAATTTCTTACTTGTCGAAACTATCACTCCTTTTCTAGTCGCAATAGTAACTTTTATTAAGTTTTTTCTCTCATAGTGTACACTCGTCGTAGGCACCTTATTTCATATGCTAATATTTACTATTAATTTTTCTCAGTCTTGTACTGCATCTTTGTTATTATTATTTGGAAAAAAAACAGCCCAAATTCACACCTAAATATCACTTTGTTCTTGGTGTTTCAACAATTAATTAAAAACTGCAGTTTATTACGATTAGTGATATTGCATTGGAAAATGATTTGTTAAATGAAAAAAGTGTTTATCGTTTACACGAGTACAAGAGGTATAGATAAAAGGATGAGCGTAATAATGACCGTCGCTCAGCAAACAAGTACATAAGTATGTAAGCAGGGGGAGGCGAGCGCACACCCCCTATCACAATAAATCATGAAAGATGGAGCCCAATCAAGTGAAATGTATCATTGCCAAAGAGTCCGAGCGAATTTATTTTGTTGATTTATCGCTTCGATTTTTCCTCCGCCGCAGACAGTCATTGAATAAATTTTCCTCCGCGATGCTGATTCATCTTCTTTCCTCCTCGCAGTGACTCTTTCCATACCGTCGTAAAAAAAAAATTCAAAATATTTTATCAAGATGAGAAGGAAGATAAAAAGAAAATTCATCGCACGAAACGGACGATTTTAGAGCGGTGATTCATCAAAATGAGAGAAGAGTGGCATCTCACTAGTGCGGAGACCAATTTAGCCACCTGTTTTGCTCAGGCGAAAATAAAAATCGCTATCGAAGGCAGCAGACCGTCAACCTTTTAGGACTTCCGCTACCTGCTCTAATAATATAACTCGAATTGGCTCGATTTGTAGAACTCGCGAAATTTCCCGTGTCTTTATTAAGGAAATGAACTTTTCGCAGTCGTTTCATCTCCATCAACATCGGATTCTCGACGCAATAATAATAAAATAAAAATTATTCAATTAATCCACGCATCCACTTGACGACAGAATTACGAAAATTAATCGACGCACATTTTTTTTCCAATTTCACGCTTCTATCAACAGAGAGATATATCTAAAGCTCAAATTACTATCGCACTGAGCATCTTGTATAGTACAGACTGCTTACGTCACTTATTTCCACTCGCGATATTATCCCTGTTGATAAACATTGAATTAAAAGGAGAAAAAAAATTAATACGAGTCGATTATTCTTCATTATTCCACCAGCTGATTGCGATCAAAATTTAAAAATAGACACATCGCGATGTGTACATTCCTCTCAATAATTAATCCTCGATCCCTCATTCACGATTACCGAGGCGTCGTGCCTTTGCGCTTCCCCGCGGGCATAATGACGGTGAAACGCGCCCAACGCGTCGCGCCGGCTTGGATAAATATAACGCGTGTCTAGTGTTACGGACTGCTATAATGTTCGTAGAAGGTGGGGAAAGCCGCTAAGCCGGTATAATTTTCTCGGGCGTCGGGCGTGCACTCATCCTGCCTGCACCCGGCCGGTGCATCGTCTTCCGACGAAACCGACCCTGTCCTGCAATTTTTTGCCTGGAAAATGTTGCCCACACGCGCGAATTACGCTCCGCTCAAAACGATGCAAAAGATACTCGATTCGATGCTCGATTGAGTGCAGTAAAAATTACTTTACTGTGTGAAAAAGTAATCGGTGACTGAGTTTACGAAAAAAAATTATCATTCGGTATAAATTTTGACAGAGGCTATTGCAATTTTTTTTGTTTACTTTATTTATGACAAATTTTACGTTGTTACTCTAATTTTACTGTTTTATTCTGAAAATTTCTCCCGAAGTGCGCGAATTTCGCTCCGCTGAAAACGATGGAAAAGCTACTCGATTCGATGCTCGCTTGAGTGCAGTAAAATTTTCTTTAGTGTGTGAAAAAGTAATTGCAGACTGAGTTTACGAAAAAAATTACCATTCGGTACAAATTTTGTCAGAGGCTATTGCAATGTTTTTTATTTACTTCATTTATGACAAATTTTACTTTGTTGCTCTAATTTTCTGCTTTGCTCTGAAAATATTTGCCGAAGTGCGCAAATTGCGATGGAAAAGTTGCTGAATTCGTCGCCCGTAGTTTTTGAAAAGGGGAGATTCACTCCGGTGATAAATTTCGCGAGTAAACGTTCGGCTCGCGAATGTGTAACCGAGTAATTGTAGCCGGCTAGACGCGAGGGACCTTAGACATTTACACCTCGTTCGCATGATTCACGCGTGCGGCGGCGTATTGGGTATCAATTTTCGCGTATCTCTCGGCGCGCGACTCTTGGAGGCGACTATTATTCGAAAATTTTGTTTGAACTTAAGTACTTTTACGACGTTGGCCTTCTTTTATAGTTTTTATTGGGGACTCCGGACTGACGTTAAAAGCGAAGTTATGCGAAGTAATGTGCGGTTTTTATAGCTGTAGTTATATGTATAATACATTTTTTCATCCTGACATACTTAAATGTAGGTACACTCACTTATGAAAATTGCTTTGTTTGTAAGTGTACTAATTGACTTGTAAATGTATCTAATAGGTGAGATTATTATCTTAAATCTTTTTTCAATGCTACATTTTAGTAACTTCTACACACTAAATTAACTGCAGTAAAAATTAACTTTTTAAAGTCAAATTTTCACTTTACTTTTATAGTGAAATTGACTCATTAAAATCTAACAATTAATTTTAATCAATCTATTCATGTAGAGTCAATTTTAACTCAACGAGTATTTCACTATAAACTGAGATTCGAATTTATAACTCCAATTGTTTTAGCGTATACATTTTAGCAATGAAAAGATACACTCGTTTTTAAAATTGCTATACATTTTACGATCGAAAAAAAATGTAGGTAACATTATTACAAAAAATAATTGATAAATTATATTAAAATTCGCTATAGATCGAGTATATCATACAGTCACTAAATAATAAAATACAGAACAATTTATTAAACCTTTTTCTCAGTTCTAGAAGTTCCAGAAATTTTTTAATTGACTAAATTATCATCAGTGCACGTGTCTTCAATTCATAATCAATTTTTGATAAGACTTCTAAAAAAAAAGTATCCTTTTGTTTTAAACACAGGGGTTATTTACCCAACACTCGACTCCGTGTAAACTATTGCCGTAAAAGAGGATAGTTCTCCTAAAGCTATTATCAGTAATTCCACGAATCATTTACAAAGATACAGTATATAAACACCTTCTCTACCCACTAATTTATTCGTCAGCACACACATTGCGAGAAATGCTTTAAAAGGATTCAAGTGCTGCTTGTCGCGAGCAAATTTACATAGAGATCATTTTAAAGCTACCGCATTGAAATTATTTTAGTAAAGCGATAAAATAATGAACTTTGCACAACGAACAGATGGAAAATCTTGTGAATTTATTTTTTTTTTTGCGCAACTCTCGCCTCGTCGTTAATGTCTTAAAAAAAGTGTGCCCAAAATTTGAGAATTAATTTTGGTTTCTTTCGGTAAATATTTGCGAAGGAACAATTTACACTAATATAATCTCTCGGCAAACGTCGAGATTCTTCGCAGTGTTGTTTAACGAAATCGAGATAAAGTGCGCCGGCTAATTTTACTATGCTTTCCTAGCAGTAGTAATTGAAAACAAATCGCATCATCCGATAAGGAAAGCCGAGGGCTGATAGCAGGGAAAAAAATTTCAATTGCTAATTGTGTTGCAATAACGAAGAATTAACGCGCTGACGCATCAGTTTCAACAAATTTGATATCTAAATTATGATTTATCGCAGATAACGTCAGTTCGTTAAGAATCCAGCATTAACATTAATTCAAAATCAGTTTATTAAATTGAATATAAATTATACTACGAATTAAATCAAAATTCATGAGTACCAATACACAAACATACTCTCTAAGTCTGAGAATGTGAAATTCAATTTTAAAATGTGAATATAGTAACAACTTTTATGTGAAAACTCGTTCACATATTTAGTATTAAGTAGAACGACTTTTTCATACATTTAATATCACTATTCACATTTTCAGATTTACACGGTACATTTTCTACTTTTTTAAATAAAAACAAAGGTGAACTAACGCCTCCAAAATGCAGCAGTAATTTCTCTCCCGCATCTTGAACAAAACGACTCTTTAAATCTGAAAATGTGAATAGTGACATTTAATAAGTGAAAACCCGTTCACATGCTAAATATGTGAAGGATTTTTCACATAAAATATGTCACTATTCACATTTTCCATGTGAATTTCACACTTTGAGATTTAGAGAGCAGAGAAACAATTTGATTGCAAATGAGAAGTCAAAAAAAAAAGTTCGAGCACATTCAGAAGGCAGGCACTGGGAAAAATTCAAATGGACTTATTGTCAGAGGCAAGGCATCGCAGACGATATTATGTCACTGCACGGCCCGATGAGGTCTGGCCGTGACTGATAAGAATTGTAAACAGAGCGGCGCACTTATAGCCTCTCGGCGTATCGAGAGCGTGCGGGCGAGTGTCCGAGACAGAGACAAGGCTACAGGGCGACGAGGAGGAGGAGGAGGCAAGTGGAACGCAACACCCTAATCTGCGCTAAATCGTTAACTTCCTATCGCCTCAATCTACGCTTTATACATTGCGTTAATTGGGCCTTTTAGTTGTTCGCGGTTAATTAAGCTTAAATTTTTTAGCAACTTTTATTTTTTCTTCTTATTTTTATTTAATGACTTGTGTACCTGCTGGAAGAATTATGTGGACGTGTGAAAAAGTACACGTTGAGGCAAGAATTCCACACTATTTTACTCGAATTTCGTGGAGCAATTAAACAATGATTTAAACCTTCGAATAGACATGTGTTTGCGTCAGTTTGCCTATACTTCCTAATATATTACTCGTACAGATAAAATAAGACAAGAATGGAAGTGTTGATTAACTGAAAGCGAAGTTGAATGATTCGTGGAGAGTATGTATCAGGCGAATTTCGTCTGTTCCGAATTTCCTGCTGATATGAAATGTAAAAATTCATATTATCTGCCCGATGTGACAGAGTTACGCTGAATTTCAATTACGAATTGACGGAGCGACGCTTCGACGCATTGATATATCAATATTATTAACTGCACGGTGTTATCATTATTACCATCGGCTTTTGTTATCAAACACTGACAAATTTAGAGATAAAAAAATTTATCGCAAAATAACGTTTTCCACGAATATCAACAAAAGTGTATGGATATACTTATGACAATCGGATTTGTCAAAAAGGAAAATTAATGCGCCAATGTTTCACAATATGTGTGTGTCTAGACTGCTTCTAGATAAAAGTTTAATTATCTATATTTAAAAAAGTGGGATAATTTATTGCAAGCATAATGATTTGACAAAACGTCGACTTATCAATTTCCAGAAATTTGCGAGGAAAATATGTGAACTCATGACTTTCCAGGTATATAAACATACTACTTTATTCATTATTTATATTATTTTTTTTAAATGTAGGCAGGGTTGAATGGCGCTAAAATTTAAAAAGTCTTGTTATATACACATGCATACAATATTTCGAGTTAATTAATCAAAAAAAATTACGTTTAAGTAATTTAATTCGCGAAGTTCTTAAATTATTACGTTTTTAAAAGGAAAAGTTCTTAAATCATTATGTTTTTAAAATAAAAAGTTGTTAAATCCTTAGGCTTGTAAAACGCGAAGCTTTTAAATCATTACGTTTTCAAAACGAGAAATTGTTTATATCATTACGTTTTTAACGCGAAAATATCTTAAATCCTTACGTTTTTGAAACGAAAAGTTTCTAAATCCTTACATTTTTTTAAAATTTTGGATTATCTAGAAATTATCCAAATAAAAGAAAGTAAGTTAATAGAATCTAAATACCGTCCTGATTATCTACATCGCCTACTTGAAAACTAAGATCGCGCGATAAGCGCGACTATTTTGCTACACATTTTTGTAAAATTCAACAGACGTCACATCTACTCGTGACTCTTAAATTTTTAAACTCTTAAAAAATAAAAATAATAATTTCACGTAAAAATTCAATTCGCCGAAGCGTTACAAGCAGCCACGCCGTCAGTAGGAGCATCTCACGCGAGGCGCCCACCAACGGATTATGCAAACCCGTCGATAAACCGAATTCGCACGTGAAGAGGCGGGCAGACTGTAAGTCAGACGAAAGTCAGCGGCGAGACGATGGAGCGACCTTGGGCTATCTCCCGGCGGCTTGAGTCACTGCACGCGCCGCTAATCGCCGGCGCATCTCGCCCGCAGGCCGAAAATCCCATTCTCCCGAGAAAATACGCCGGCCTTATCGCATCCGGGTGCTCGATGCGCATTCCGCAACGCAGGTACAATCGGCGCGCGTATCACGCAATCGGTTGGTGTGCAGGTCCCTTCCACCGAGGAAGTCACCCGGTGTTATCTCTCCCCAGGCCTGGAGTGGACTTTAACTCGGGCGCTCGCTCTGCATGCGATTGATAAGCTAGTTTTTTTGTGTATAATTAATTGTGCCGACGATGGAAAGAAAGCGCGTAAAATTCCACGCTCGTGAATTCTGAGCTTTTTAGCGACGCGGTTATCGTCTGGGTAGGTAAAAAAATCTGTCTGCCTTCATTATCGCGGCGAAATTAATTGGTGAAGTTTGATTGTAAAATCTGCCAATGTTATACAACAAATTGAGATAAATCGGTGTAGTTCTTCGTTTCTTTTTATTTTTCTTAGAGCGATGTTTGTGTCTTTTTAGGCGAGTCAATAAATTTTGCACTTTGGATAATGACAATTCGTTTAACGATACATTACGAAGATAGCGAATCAAGCTGGAGCGTTAAATTGGAAGGGATGTGTAGTGGTCGTAATTCTATATGCTGCGTTTTTCGTTTGAAGAAGAAATTTGTGTACTTTTTATCGTCGAATATTGGAAATTTTTATTCCGAGGGTTTTTTTTTTCGTAATTTGTGGAAGGGAGAGGACAGTGTACATTGGAAAAAAAAGATCCACAAAAAGGGACATGTTCATTACGTAACGAAATCAATATGTGCTCCGCAGAACGTCCTACTAAAATAAGAATAATCTTCGACCTCGCGTCGAAGGAGACCTACACCCACCTAGAAAATGAGTATTTCTGATAAGAATCTGTGCCAAATCAAATGCATGAAGATATTTATCAATCACACCTGCCGCAACTTTAATCTGTCATTATTTATTTCTTCTACGCGAAAATTATGTAAACTAATTACAACAAAAACGAATTATTTTTATAATTTTTTTAACATCGAAAGTCCTACTTTCATTTGGAGTATTTTATTATTCGGTAAAACAAATAAACGAAAATAATAATGAAGCAAATCGCAATGCGTAATGTCGGTCCCGATGATGCAATTACGCATGCATATATTATATATGCAATTTAATGATCATACCCAATCTGCACCGTACTCTTTTTTTTTTTCTTTCAAAAAAAAATTTTTTTTTGTTAATTCGTACAATAAAAGTTTAGGCTTGACCCTGAACAACCAAGAAGCCTCTTCAACATCGAAAGCTTTAAATATCCGCCGTAATACCGTACAACGGCCTCCACCCAGGTACACAGAGACTCGCGCTTTGCACGGTCAGCAGGGAGGTCCCGAAAATAGCCAATTTCAATTTGTGCACCGCAGCAGGGGGGGTAGAATCGGAGGCGCGCGTCTGCCGACTTGGCCGGCCGGCACGATCGATCGGAAAAGAAGGCACGCGTGGCAACGACCCTGAGGGGAGGCGGCGGCGCGCGCGCACCACTCCGTGGCACCGCCGGGAGCAGTAAACGCGGAGAAAGGGAGCCGAGATGCAGCCGCCGTCGCGTAGGTTTCCTTCCCCGCTGAGCGACCGGGAATCACCTCCGCTGGGCGAGGACTTGATTTACGTTTATCGCGCGGCGCTCCTGTTGCTCGCTTGATTGGGGCGCGCTCTTGCAAAATACCACGCGGCCGGCGGGGTGCTTCCGCGCGCGACACTATCGCCTATCGGCCAGACGCCGCTTTTTTCTTTCTTTCTTTCTGCGTTTTTTCTTTTCGCTCGTGCGATGCGTTTTTTGCGCGGATTTCAATATTCGCGCGGGAATAGAGTATAGGCGCGATAAGCGCTTAATCGGGCCAATTAATTGTTGTTTCGTTTGCGAAGAGAGGAGTGCGTGGTGTTTATGTAAGTGCGACGGGAGTTTTGAAATTGGTTTTCTGTGGGGGGAGGGGGGGGGGGAGTGAGACAATTGATAAGAGACTTTTTTTTGTTGCGACAGAGCCGACGGTTACCACCCCGTTTGTAGCGGAGCGAGAAGCACCGCAACGACGTATAACCGATTGAAATCCAATTTCTCACGCTACATTTGTTAGTGCTGTTTCGTGTAAATATTTTTTCTGTAGCTGAGAAATCACGCGAATCGAGTACCGAAATAGATTTCAATAGTGGAACTGTATTACAACAACAAGAAAAAAAAATCGCGTGTTCTTATTATGTATAAAATAATCGCTTTTACTTTTAAATATGCTCGTAAAAAAAGAAGTGCTCTATTTTAGAATTTGTTACATAGATTTTATTGGACCAGCCGCAGTGTCCACTTTATTTTAAGAAGCGAAAGAAAATAATACAAGCAAACAGCTTTCAAATAAGGAAATCACTCTTCGTTACGAAATAACAGCCGCGCATTGCAAATCGAGCAGTAAACGCCTAATTAGCTGCACTTCGCCCGGTGCTACTCGTTAATTTGCGAAAGTTATAGCCTTGAAAAAAGCGCAAGCTACATAACCGCGACCCCGCACAAAATCGCTCAAGGCCACTTGCACCAACTCGGCGTCTCTCGAATCCTACGGACAAAAATGAAGCCGCCGTTCGAAACGAAATCGCGAGTCTCGGTCAAAGGGCGATCGATGCGAGCTTTGGATGCAAAAAAAAATTTTTTTTTTATCTGCGAGCTCACGCTGCATCGGATTGTAACCGCGAGACGATCGGCAGACGCGCGCGGCGCAGACAATGAGGGCCGCGCTCGAATTTCGCGCGCCGAAAGAAAGGGGTATCGGTCGAAGGACTCTCGAGTTTCAATTCCGTAGGCCGATTCTCATCGCGTTCCGGCTCGCCTTCGCGTCGCCCGAGGCGAGCGAACTCGCGGCGGCCGCGACCGAAGCGGGTCAATGTAAAAGAGAACCGAGGATTCGGAGGGTTCGATTTTTTTTATTACGCGATAGAGAGACTATCTTATAAAATACTACAAAAATTTGCAAATTTTATAAAATCCGATAAATTATTTATCAGATTTCATGCGGTTTTTGCACAATTTTATGGAGGTTTGTAAGACCCTTTCAGTAGGGATAATATTCTATTTAATACACGGAGAGAAAAGTTGTAGCGAAAATTACTATACTGTTGTGTAACGCAGGGATAGACTCAGCAAATAAAAAAATTTACTAAAAAGTATAATTAAAATAAAATTAAAACATAAGTGCAGCAAAATATTTCTAAAAATTTAGCAAATTTACTATACATTCTAGTAAATTTTTTTTTTGGCGACTCAACTCGAAAAATTGAATAAAAAAGAACCGATAAATATCTATTTCCGATAACAAAATTTTATTGCAGTACGATTTAATAAGAAAGAAAAAAGCGATGAATAAACTTTTCACAATATTTGTGCCCGCGCGTAATTATTTAAATGACTTAAAAAAAATACTTTCGTATTTAAAAAATACTTTCGTATTTTTTTAGCTGAATACGAAGAAAAATAATAACATTTTTGCAAAGTAAAAAAATATAAGGTTCGGCATTTTTCCAAAAAATTTAAAAATATACACGCAGCTCTCAAAAGTTTAGGGATAAACATAAACATATTTTTCCCGAAGCTTTTTCTGAGTGACTTAGTCATGCAATGCATTGGCGTGACGTAGGGGAGGCAGATTGAAGTACACGGACGGAGGGATCGGGCGCAACAATAGTCTGTTTTTGTTTTTTGAATAAAGTCAATTTTCGATGTGCTGTTAGTTGTGTCCCCGTCGGAGGCAACATTGCAATTACTCAAATTGGCCTATATCCAAGAGATATGCCGACATTTACGTTACGACATTCTACATACTAATTCTTATTAATAAATAAAAGCATTTTCAGATGAAATATGAATGAAGTGTTTAACATTCGCTCGTAAATACAAAAAAAAAGACAAAGAAGTAACTTTGAAAAAGCTGAGCCTGGGCTTTTTATCTCGTGCATTTTGATTTTCTGCTGACACCTGCAGAGCTTAACAGCGGACATGGTATCACGTTTAACCACTTTAGGTACCCTCTTTTCATTTATTTAGCCTCTTTGTTGAATTTTTAAGCTTTCGGAGATCGAGGCCAGCCAATAAGGTCAACCGTAGTGCATCAAGGAGACGCAGTAATCCAAGTGCACACGTAACAAATACAAAAGCGTTTAAGAAAAAAATTTTCAACCTTGACCCCGAAAAGAATTCGTCTGCCAAAATGCATCCCCTCAAAGTCTATCGTCCTGAATCGATACAACAAAAATACACCCACCCGCCTTCCCTTTAAATCTTCACGAAAATGTCAAATTCACTACAACCATTTCGACAGTATCATATTTGTTTTTTGTAAAAAATCGTTACTCAAAAAAATTTATTCATAAACTGAACTATTTTTAAGTATACACATTTAATATTTTCATATTTAAGTGGTCGAGCCTCTCATCAAACGTCTATACTATAAAAATCTATACGAACTATAAAACGTAAAAAACTTTGTGTTTTCTTGTTTTAATTTTTTTTTTTTTTGAGCGACCATGACAGTGCCCAATTAAATCGACGAGCAGAGCGCGCGTCTGCGGAACACCAAAACGCCGCGACGGGTCGGCTCGCGGGTTCATTGACCAACGCCGCGGCCTCCACCTGCGAGCGTCGCCGACGGCGACCGGGATACCCGGCGATCCGGTCTCTCGCGGCCGAGGAATTCCTCGCGAACTGGTTCGCGCCGGCGACCCACTGCACCCTCCTCTGGGCTTTTTTGCGCGTCTCGTCGCGGGCCTCTCATTACGTCCGGTAGCCTCAACGGTTCATCCGTTACGTAACGCCCGTCTGCGGGTTATTTTCAGTTTGAAAAATTTTTTTTTTTGTTCGACTGCTTCTTTTTTTTTCTCATTTTTTTTCCTCGGAGTTATCCGCAGGAGCGGTCCGTTGTTATCATCTGGCGGCGATAGTCATCTCGCATCGATAATTCGCGACTCCTTAATCCGCGGATCTCGAGTGATCGGACGATAGAAATGGTAATTTACCGGGCGATCTTTTATTTATATACACCGAGCGTTTATGTTTTAATGACGTGCAATTCCGCAGCGGCGGATTTAATTGATCGGTGTTTTCCTTGATTGATGCCCGCGACGATAGGCATGTAATTCAATATTAAACTGCTTTCGTTAATCGACTGGACGAATAACTAATATTTGCGGCTTGTACATTGCGTTGAAAAAGAGTCGCTGCAACGTGCTTTTTAAATTCTGCTTTTAACGAGCGCGCAGGCGTACTTAACTTTAATCAGTAAAAACAACGAGTATGTATAAACTGTACATAAAAAAAGAGGAATTTTTAATCAACGTCGAGTGCTATACGCGAAATTCACTTCACCACCGAGCGTTGCTCAATATTGATAAAATTTCGCGCAGCCGATAAAAATTTTTTTTCATTCTAGCCCTGCACACGTTAAAAAATAATAAAATAATTTTTTCCGATCGCGCTCAATATAAACCGGCACTCATATACTTAACGGTTAAAAGGGCGGAGCGTGACGTTGAATGTTTTTTTTTTTTCGTGGCGCCGTCTAAATTTAAAAACTAACACATTTTTCGGAGCTTTCTCTTCTCTCTCTTTTTTTTTTTTTTTTTTTTTTACGCAGCGCTCGCGCTCGCCTGGCATGAATAAATCATTTGCGCGATTCGAAGCCGGCACGGAGCGAAGCGGAGCGCGTCATCGCGCCCGTGAATCTCATCGTGACGTCAAAATAGCGTGCGTATGCTTAATGACGAGAGAAAAAAGTTTGCTCTTTACAGTCGCGCGCGCCTCGTTCGGAAGCTCCTCGGGCGAGTGTAAGTATTCGCCTGCGTGTGACGGTGCTTTCGAGCGTCGCGCACGTGCGATTAACGGTCGACTTTTATGCCTGCATTTCGTTTAATTCCTCTCCTCCTTTTTCAATTTCAAATCGTCGCTGCGACTCTTACCGTTACGTAATAGGTGCATGGGATTCGATTTACTCGGAATTTATTTTATTTTTTAATTTTTTTATAATAGAGTACGATATTGAGAGAAAAATTCAGTAGACACCGAACTTGACAAAATGAAAAAAAAATGACCGCAAGAGTTTAAATGAAAAAAAAAAATTCTCGTTCCAATTTCCTAAATTCGAGAGGCGCTCGTTCGTTGCGACTTGCGTGCGATTTAGGATGCCGAAAATAAATGGCATTGCACGGCATGTCATGTCGCTCTACAAAATCTGAGGCTACCGTTGTACACGTTATAACTGCGTTGTAAAAAAAAAAACACCATTGCAATTATTTTAATGGCACGCAATTAAAAATCTCTTCATTCCAGCCTCCGCGAGATAAACACTGCGTAGAAGAAAATCTTTTTTTTTTTTTTTTTGCAAACACCACGCAAAAGAAAACATTTTTTTTCCAAACCCCGCGCGAAAGAAATTTGTTCCACTCTCCGTCGCGACGCCTATAAACAATGCGCGTCTCTCCCCGCATAATTTCATATTTGTTTAAAAAAAAAAAACATTTTTCTTTAAGAAAAAAAAAACAGAAAACAACAAAAAAAGAAGTAGACTCTCTCGCAAACTCTAAAAATACGCTCGAAAAAGAACTTGTAAAAAAAAAAACTGGTTTCGCGAGAGTATAGACTCCGAGCGGCCGAGACAGTCCGGAGTAGCGAAACGGCCTTAAAATACAATGGTCCCCGCGCTCATTCACCGGCGAAGCGGTTCTCTCTCTCTCTCTTTCTCTCTCAAAAAAAAAAAAAAAATTCGTCGGCGCGTCGCTCTCCTTTTATACAGAACTCGACCGTATAAAACGGCGCGCACGTGCTCCTCGCGGAACTCGCGTTCGGCCGGGTCTCAAAAGCGAGCCAGAACTTTCCACGTCGGCGGCGGCGGCGGCTGCACATCGAGCCGCCGGATTATGCGCCGAGCGGCAGGTGCGACACATGCGCACACCGGCCGAACGCTCGCGGACAGGCACCTCTCCGGATTATTGCGATTTTCCTCCGCCAAAAAAAAAAAGAAGAAAATCCGCCGAAAAAAAAAATTCGCGCGCTAGGTACAAAAAAAACACACAAAGAAGTAAAAGAAGAGAAGAAAGCGAGCGTAGAGGGAGAAGACGACGACTCCCCCGAAAGTCCCTCTCGCGATCGATAAAACCGCGATTCCTCGTTTTACAGTACTTTAATCGTAGCGTATTTTAATTAATCGTGTGTTCATTATGCAGTCTCGATATGTATATTCTACTCTCCACGCTACTGTACACACACACACGCCCACATGTATGTATAATAAATGTACGTGTATATACATGTGTCTGTACACACATATATTAATATACGTAATATACAGGTGAATTATAAAATCATATATATTCACACACACTTGTGTATATATTACATTTTCATACATATATATAATTCACCTTTACATATATTATATATATTATATATAAATATACATATACACTAAAGGTGAATTATAGAATCATATATACATGCACACAAACGTGTATTATATATAATTATACATATGCATATATACTAAAAGTGAATTAGAAGCACACATAGATATATATACATACGTATGCACATATACTAAAGGTGAATTATAGACACTCACACACATGTGTACATACATACATATGCATATAGACTAAAAAGGTGAATTATAAGCACTCACTTAGATGCACATATGCATATACATTGTAAAGATGAATTAGACACTCACCTTCATATTATTCTCGACGAGGAACTCAATGGAGCAGAGCTGGTAGACGACGTAAGCCCTCATGAGCTCCGTCATCGTCTTGCTCTTGAAGGAGGCGACGGGATCGTTGAACTTGAGGTCGAGGGGGTCGATCTGCCTGGGCGGCAGGGCCGACGAGGCCGCCTCCGGCTGGGAGGTCGTGGAGGCGGCGGCGCTCGCCGTCGCCGTGCTCATGCGCTCGCGCACCAGGTGGCCGAGCCGCTGACAGCGCGGCAGCCTCCTGAGGAACGCCATGGCTCCGACCTTACTGTACAAGTCCTTGCGGGCGGCGCGTCCTACGGGCGAGTTCGGCGCGTGCGGGTCTGCTCGGGCTGGCGGCGTCGTCGGCTGGGGCTGCCTCTGCGTGCACTACTGGCGCGAGCGGCGTCGAGGAGCTTGTGAGGGGCCGGCCCGCGCGAGCCCGCCGATTATACTCGCCTCTCCTCTCTCCCTCTTCGGCGGGGCGGCTATGGGTCTGTCTCTGTCTGCGGCGCGCGCGCGCGCGCGTGTATCCTGTGTGCACGCGAATCGCCGGCGTCGACGGAGGCTCTCGGGGGAGCGCGCGACCACGGCCCGAGTCTCTCGCTCTCTTGCTCGCCTGCTGCTGCGCGAATGTCTGCCTTCTCTGCTCGCTCCTCGCCGTCGGCGTGTGTAGGTGCGTCGCGCGCTCCACTCTGGCGGCGTGTGGCGCGGCGGCCTTCGATCGATATATGTATCGCCGGGCCAAGGGAGGGAGCGAGAGCCGAGTGCCTCTGCCGCGCACGCGCTATCCGCCCGCCAGACCCAGTCCATACGTGTGTTTCCCTATGTGAGCGTACAAGCGCATGTGTGTCGGTATTTCTTCGAGTACGTGTGTATGCGTGTGTATAAAAGTGCATGTATGCGGTTATGCCTTCAACAATGTGTATGTGTGTGTTTATACAAGTGCATGCATGTGGTTACGTCTTTAAGACTCTGTATATGTGTGTGTATATAAAATAGCATGCATGTGATTATGTCTTCAAGAATGTGTATATGTGTGTGTATAAAAGTGCATGTACGTGGTTACGTATTCAAGTACGTATATATGTGTGGAAGCAACGAAGATATTTTTACTAGTGTTGTAAAATTCGTATATATGTGTGTATAGGTAGTACATTTACATTTACGTACTTACGTGTATATATGCGTAAGTAATTGTACATAGCGTACATACTTGTGTATATTCATATATACGTATATATGTGTGCAAACTGTAAGTACATTTACAATTTTGCATTTACGTCAGTACGTATATACATTCATATATATATGTGTGTATACGTGTGTATATTACACGTACATATGCGTAATAAATTTACACGTGCGTATGTACGTGTGAATATGCGTGTGTAAGTGTGTGTGAGTACGCGGCCGGCTCAGATCGCGTGTGCATGTACATGCGGTTGGTCGAGGCGCGCGAGTGTACGAATTCCCCGCCGAGAGGATTCATATGTAGTACGGACAGTATAAGAGTGCCGTGTAGATTATGCGACGAATCAGGCGCTCCGATTTTGCCGTGCGATTCTACTTTACGAAGCTTTCTGTCTTACCGACTACCTACTTTCCTTTTATATGTATACGCAGTACATATACAAATGTTGATTTTTTTTTGGTCAATGAATTTGGAGTTTCATTCAATAGTTTTAGCGTAGAGCGCCTTACGTTGGGAGGTTTTCTTTAGTACGATGTTTTTAATGACTTTGTACAATTCGTTCATAGTGGTTTGCGTATTACGTGATACGTACGTTACGATTTTATTTAGTATTTTTTTTAATGTACTTAAAAGTTTCTTTTTTGTAATTTGATATACTTAGCATAAAGACATTTAAATTTGACCGATTCGATTTGGAATAAATTCGGAGTAAATTAATGGTAGTAAATTAGTCCTTGTCAATAATGTATAAACTTAATTATGCCTTTAAATTTTTATTTAAAATGTTGCCCATTGCACCGATTTATAAATCATATTATTAATACAAAAAAAAATTGGCCGTTAAATCACTCAATTCTGATTAAAAAACAAGCCCCTAAATAATTTTAAACAAATCTATCTTAAAAATCATGAATGTAAACGTTCACACGTGATCTAAACTCGTATATCGTAAATATGAATGACACTTGCAACATCTGCATTAAATATTTATCCTTTAAAGTCCCTCTAACACCCTTATAAATTGGAACAATCAATCACTTCAATGTTGACATCATCAACAATAATTTTCCTCGTTATTAATAACCATTCTTCCAGTAGACCTATTAATCACACCTTTAATCATCAAGTTCCGAAAAAAAAAATCAAATCCGATTATCCTGATAAGCTCGCCTCCTTCAGATCGTCGCTTACTGATTACGTCACAATCATTGATTCAATCGTACCCGCTAAAATAATTGAAGTAAAATTTCACTCTTATTTTATAGTGAAACACTCGTAGAGTTAAATTTTACTCTACTAGAGTGAACAAGTAACACTCGTAGAAGTTAAATTTGAATCTCCTGTTTATTCGCTAACTATACGTCCATTCAATTCATGACAGAATATGAGTAAAATTTAACTCTACTGGAGTGAATAAGTAACACTCATAAAAGATAAATTTGACTCTCCTTTTTATTCTCTAACTATACGTCCATTTAATTCACGACAGAATAAGAGTTAAATTTGACTCTACGAGAGTGAAAAAATTGACTCTACTGGAGTGAAATTTGACTCTACGTGAATAGAGCAATTTAAATTCACTGTAAAGTAGAATAAACTTCACTCTATTCTTCATCAAAGTAGTTAATTTAACTATAACATTAAGAGTGCAATTCCGACTCCAATAATGAAGTATCAACTCCAATTTTCACTCTACTTCATTCCATCTGATTTAACGTGTAAGATCACCTCTCAAAAAACCCATAACTACTCCGAACCAAAAAAACAAAAAAAAATTCTCTCCTCTCGCACAATCTTGCCATTCGTGTAATTACGCGCGATTGCGCTCGCGGTTGCAAGCGATGCGCCGGCATCTCACGGAACCGGCCGCCCACAGAGGCCAAGAGCTGCAACGCCTCATCCGGGCGGCTCGCGGATCCCTCGCGGACAAAAGAATTGAGCGATGTCCGCCGGCGCGGCTCAAGATTGTCGCATATGCGAGAGAACCGCCGGCCTGGCCAGGAGAGGAAGGAAGCCGGCTCTTTTGGCCCGGCTAGTATAAAGGCTCACGCACACGTGCGCAGCGATCCTCGTGCCGCCGCGGCATTCGCCGACGGACGAAGGCGTGTTCCCGACCCTCGCGACCGGATTGGCGACCGCGCACGAGGCACAAAGATTCGCGCCCTCCACACACGCGCCCCGATGCATTCATGTGCGTGTGCATGTGTGGGTCGGCCTGTGTATGTATCAGTGTACACGTGTGTCGGCTTTGTATGAATCACTGTAGGTATGTGTCAGCCTGTGTATGTATCACTGTAGATGCGTATTAGTGTGTGTATGTACCACTGTAGGTGTATGTTGGTGTGTGTACACTGTACATGTATGTCAGTCTGCGTATGTGTGATTGTAGGTGTGTGTTAAGTATATGTATGTATCACTGTAGTGTGTGTTGATGTGTGTATGTATCACTGTAGGTGTGTGTTGATGTGTATACATCGTACATGTGTGTCGGCCTGTGTACGTATCACTGTAGGTGTACGGTGTACGTGTGTATAGCGATTTGAATGGGTGTATGTGTGTGTGGGTGTATGAATGTGTATGTATATACATAAATATATATATATATATATATGCTGTTTCGTGGATGGTGTACAATGCAGTGACGTGCGCCGCCACCCTAATGCAGGAGCATATATATGGGGTGTATACTCCATGCAACGGTCGCGTGGGCGGCACCTTGTACTTCCTAGGTAAATGACAAGGTCGCCATGCAGCGCGTTGCACTTGCCCGGTCGATGTGATGTGCAATTAGGGAGCGGAGGATGCGTATACCTGCGGGGGTCATTTTTGTAGGAATTTGGGAAAAGCCTGTTTAAGGCGATTTTAAAAGGGTGGCAGCTGTAGGTACTTGGATTATGCCTATTTATTTATAGTAGGGTGGGAAGGGGGGAGTGGTTACGATTATTTTTGTGAATAAACAAGTATCTTTATTTATTTATTCTGTTTTCTTTATTGTGGGATGGGCTCGGGCATCGAAGCGCGCCATACTTATAATAATTATTTTATTAATATATATTTAAAAAATTGAACAAATCATTTCCTGCATTGTTAGAATTGAAATGATTCATCAATAAGTATTAAATTACGATGCCAGTTAACCAGAAATCTATGCTTTCATCGATCAAATCGCTTTTTAAAATACTTCATAACATCCTGTCGCCGTAATTTTCAAAAATGTCGAGTAAAAAATCTCAAGAATCATTATGCAATGATATTCTGCAAAAAAATTATTCTATATATTGTATAATAAAAATTACTGATAGTGCATAGAAAGATTTACAGTTTTATTTGATAAAATTATAAAGCTAAATTTTTAAAAAAAGTATCTGTTAATAAAAGCTTGTTACATTCTCAGACAGTACAATAATTTTTACGCGAATATTTCTCCGAGTGATTAATTAATTTTAAAATTGTACAGCATATTTTTGCACAATTGTTGATTTCGAGATAAATTTTACAAATCACAAATACATTAACACGATTAAAAAAAATGAAAAAATTCTTTAAATTATTTATTAAATGTAGCAGTTAACGCGTAGTTCGCTTCTTAAAACTGCAAGGAAAGCGTGCTTCCACTGATAAAGCGAATACGCAGGCCGCACTGCAGTAGTATAAGAATGTCTTACGTTTTATGCAACAATTTAATCCAATTCACAATACGTAAACGAAGACAATTCTATACTAAAATTACTAATAATTAATTTGAATGTCAAAACAATTATAATAATTCCTTTCAAAATTTTGCTGCAATACTATATTCAATTTTGCTAATAAACTACTCCAATTTGCCAATATCACAATGGTTTCATTAACGAAATTGCAAAATTCCAAAAATTTACTATTGTAGATCCGTTTACTCCTTCTTTTTATTGGCAAACTACATCCCTGTTTATACACAAAATACGATATATTTTTATTTTAGTAAGCAGGTACGTTTTAGTTATAAGTTTTATTATATAAAAGTTTAAAGTTATAAGTTATAATTATATAAATTTTTTAGTTTATATATATAAAGCCAGGCCAGTGCACAGGAATTCTCCTCTGCTGAATTACTTCTGTAATATGATTATGTACGAACTGTTTTAATAAAATAAATAAATAAAATAATAAATAAATAAATTTGATACACGACAGAATAGCCGCGCTGAAACTATACAACGCCAAAGTTACATAACACCACTAAATTCGACGCGATAAACAATAACGTCAGGCTTTTCGGCATTTCGAAAATTTGACGAATTCTATCAGGAAAACGAAAATATATGTATCGTTCGCCGAAAGAGTCAAAGTCCAAAATGCGCGTGGAATTTCGCCAACTGTCAGTGTTGATAGGACGTTTGGTCGTTTGTTGTGTGTGTGGGTACATATAAATGTGTATAAAATACCCGACGCCCTTGTGTCGTCGCAAATTTCAGGAAAGCAACAACGCGGGATTATGTAAGGTGCTTGTATCGCCGTGATTACGCTAATGAACTTCGGACGCGTTGTTATCACGTGCTGCAGGTTCAACGAGAGCAACGCTCGGCTCGCGGGGAAAGACGAGCGCTCGAGTTTTTCCATAAGTAGCGACGCGCCGAAATTTCCGTTCTGCGTACATTGAGTATGCGTAAAAATAGAGTGCCCGTCATTTTTTCGATACTCGGCATTTGTACACTGAGAGCAAAATTTTATTGAGTCAGAACATTATTTTTTTGGCAGTACTAAATTTATTTAGAAACAAATAAATTCGTTTAGTTTTAATGAAGTCATTATACTTGCTTCAAAGACATAATTAAGAAGTACTATTGAAGTAAATCATTTCCTTAAAATTAACCATTTTTTTCAGTGTAGATCACTAAAAATTTTTTGATACTAAAATATTGTACTTTTTACTCGTTCAGTTTCATCTATTTCTTTCTTTTTATTTATTTGTTTGTCTTTTTGTATGTTTATGTAGCTTGTGAGTATTTTATTTTAGTTCCTAAATTGAATGAGAATGGATTTGTACGTAAACTTAAGGATAAACTACTTACAGGATAAATTAAAAGAGAAAGGAAAAGGGATCGGTTAATTAAGTAAAAAAAGTATTTTTGGACGAGTGAGATAAGGAATATGAAGTGTGACTTTTTGTAAGAAGATTTAAAAGGCTGAAAAGTTGATCAGATATGACGAATTAAATTGCGATTGCAGATTTCTGTGTAGAAATATTTTAAGAATTGAAAAATTACATTGATAAATCACTGTGCATATTAATATACTTAGATTGTCTGGTAGATAAAAAAAAAAGAATTTAAAAAATTATATAATATTATTATTTCCTTTTATATACAAAACAGCGTAAAACAATATTGTTTATATCATTGATAAACGCTTGTTTATTAGTGATAAACGTTTGTTTATTAATGATTTGATTGAGTAACAGTTGTTTATTATTATTACGTTTATTATTAATATCTACAAACTTTATTTTTCTTTATTTTTTTTGTATTGATTCATTTTGCCTATATCTGTAGACTTTTACAATTGTAATATTATAAAAAAATGAACATTTGCAAAATTCTCTGTATTTATCGACTTGTGTAATTGAATGAACATGCTAGCGTCATCTAGTGAAAATTGATAAAATTATTGTACAACAAATGCATATTATTTTATATTAGTATTACCATCGATTGACATTTAATGTTATATAATCATGTTACTAAATATCTTGTGATTAAAATAATATAAATAAATAAAATAATAATAGAATTAAAATCGTGAATTAATAGTGTAATGAATAATATTTAACCTAAATGTTTTACTTTTTATTATGCCCAGTGCCCGTGTTGGAAACTTTCCTTGTAGTAATCACGTGACATTTTCATAAATTTAATTTAAGTATTTGTCTAAATAGCTAAAGTACAAATAATTAAATATCTCAAAAATGTTAAGAAAGAAAGCTTGGAAAAGTAAATCTTGTAGCCAAATAAATTATTCCTTTCTTTAAGTGATTATAACTTATTTATTCTAATTTATTCTAATTATTTGAGAACTAATTATTTGCAGTTTAATATCTAAAATTATTTATAGCAAATCACACGTTTAATTAAAAAATGGAATAAAATCTCAACTAATAAATTATTTTCTGATAACCTCGATTTAAATATACAAAAGTGAAATGCATATTTAACATTAGACCAGTAAATTAAAAAAGAAAAAAGGAACTAAAATTTATAGCGAGCAATAAATTTTCTGGAATGTCAAATAACCGTTTAGTGTAAATATTTCACATGGCCTCTATTTTCTTTGAACTTAAAATTATTTTTCATAACCTCGCAAATCTCTTAATGAATTTTCTGGAATGTCTTTATTTATATTTATATTTATAAATTTCCATTCAATCTAAATGTTTGTCCTACCGTCTCACGCGACCTCTCGTTTCTTTGAACTTGAAATTATAGACGCAGATGCTTTCTTCCTCTCCCAACAGCGTCTCCCCAGCAGACATGGCGCGCGCAGAGGTATAAGTAAGGCGCCTGGTTATTGGTCGAATTCGCCGATCGCCCGCCGCTCCGTCCAATGGCCGCTGCCAAGGTACGAGGAAGTAGAGGGGAGGAGGTGAGTTCCCGCCGATTTTCTCCGTCGCATCGCCGGGCCAGTAGACTCTGCTTGGACGTTCGTTCACTCGGCCTGCAGCGCTTGCCATGAGCAGTTCCTCCGATGGCTTGAATTTCTGACTTCAGGATTTTCCCCGACATCTATCCAGCGACGCTGTCGTCATCATGGCGGAGTATGTCGGCACATTCCATCAGTCTTCATCAATTGAACAAGTTTTTTCCAAGATGGGGAGACACGTGGTCGTCCTGCCTGCAACGTGAGACTTTGCGATCGACTTCGAATGTTGAAAAAGGAGGATGCATCTTAAATTGAGGTATGTTAAGTATTCTTGGTATCGTCTGTACAGTAGAGTGTAAATCTTGATTCGATTGCATTGTTAAGAGAAAAAAGACGTATCTAACCTAAAAATGTGTTCATTAAGAATTTCCAATTAACTTATAAATAAAAGTTTATATACTACTTTATTATAGTATTTGTGTACTTGCACTCGTTTATTTAATTGCAATAGAAGATACGCATTTATTTATTTAAGATAAATTCAAATGACTAAAAAGTTGTTAAGTACAAATAAGATAAAATAAACGGAAGTCATTATACATCATAATCTAATAACTACGAATAATTTCTGGTAATATTTAAGTCTTAATTCTTTTTTTAAATTGACTTAATTAATAATAGAAATAATTTTTTTTTTTTCAGAACGGGTAAGTGCAAATATAAATTTATCATTTGCACATTTCATGGAATCACACCACAATCTATGGAAGTGCTGTAGACATAGGATATGTCGACTACTCCTGTTGCACTAAACGGAAATGGAGGCAGCTTTTATTTTTCACTCATCAAAGCTGTATATTAAAATTTAGTTTAAAATAGATTGTAAAGTAAACGATAAATTCTTTCTTTAAAGATCTATGCTGAAAACTAGCTCAATACAGATTCCAAAGAATCGTTACTAATTCTTTATAAATTAAAATTGAAATATATAAAATTCTACAGTTTCTATTCTGAAAACTAGCTCAATACAGATTCCAAAGAATCGTTACTAGTTCTTTTAAATTAAAATTTATAAAATTCTAAAATTCTAAAGTTCCTTAAAATTAAATATCTACGCTAAATACTAGCTCACAGAAGATTCCACAAGAATCGATAATTTTATTTTTTAAATAAACTAGATAATCACGTCTACTTTAAGATCTAGCTCACAAAATTTTCTTAATCTGTTAGTATAAAATTGAAGATAAAATTGCGCATATGTTTATGCAATTAATAATGTAAATTTTAAACAAGGATACCTAAATATTTAATTAGAATATTTTACAAAGGAAAGTAACAATATTTCTAAATAATATGCTTGTTTGAAAACTTAATTCAGTGATTGTACAAGAATTGTATATGTTATTTATAAACTAAATTATAAAAATATATTTGTACTTTTATATATATTGTAAAACCAATTTTTGAAATTATTATTTAACCGTTTATCTCCTACTAGAATTCAATGTGAACATTTTCAAAGTTCGATTTAAGTTTAATGCTTAGTTTATTTTCTATAATTTTAAATGAATATAAAAAGTTTCCTTATTGAAAGAGATTTTATAAAATTACAAATTTTTATAGTATTTAATTGCATTCAAAAGAAATGTACGTATACCGTAATATACATATGTGTACATGAATAGAATATGAATGCGTGTAAAAGTAGTTATATACCTAAGTATCAGACATAGTAATGGTTCAAAACTTTCGTTTAGTAGTGCACATGAAATTCTGTTATATACTTGTTTAGTAAAAAATGTTGAACTATAAACCGCTCAATGTCAAATGCACACAAATTTTTAAAACATAAATTGTTGAATTTTTCATTCATTATGCACATATGTGTAATTCTTCTTTTCTAACCTTAAAATTAGGTTAAGTTTGAATTTAATAAATTGAATTGTTTATTTAAATTTAAAGTAAGTTATTGTTATTGTTGTAATTATGAATATACAGGTACGACTATTAGTCTTTAAAAAAAAATACATCTACGATGATCTTAGTGTTTGTACGACATTTGTATATAAATACAATGATTATTTAGTGAATGAAAATGAATCTGAAGATTCACCAGTAAATGATAATATTAAAAAACAAAAAGAATTAATACTTTTAAAATTGTGTGAAAAAGGATTGAATGCCTACTTAGCTTCCGTTTATGTTTATACATTAATCAGAAGTAAATTTTATAGAAAATCTGCTCTTAATTTGTTAGCAAATTTTATTCAAACAAACAGGGAAAAAGTAAATTTATTAAATTCAGTGATTGCCATTAAACTACGAACTCCTAAATATCAGTTTCTCGATTATGCATGGTTAGTAAAATGTATTATATCACAATTGAATGTACAAAATGTCAGTTATATAAAATTTCTATTTTCATTTAGGAGTGAAAGAATAACTAGAATGGTTATGGAAAGACAAGAAATAGATCACGCAATGTCATGGCTTTCAACATTAGGAGGAGCATTTTCAGCTCTTGGAGATCAATTTGATCGTTGTGTATGTGTATAAAATTAATTACAGTAGTTTTAAAGTTAATACAATATTTATATTTGCAAATAATTTTCATTTGTAGGCAAAGGTAGCAGGAAAAATATCGATAGAGCAATTTAGATTATCAATGCGTTTGGGAGATCCTCAATTAATAGCACGTTGCAAACTCTATGCTGCATTAAGTTTACTTCAACAGGGTCATTTTCAAATTTGTAAATATATGATAAAAGATATTTATCAGTTCGCTATTAGTGATAAGGATATAAGGTTACAAAGGATGTGCCAAGGAGTCTGGGCAAAGCTGAAGTACTGTAAGAGTCAAAGAGTAAAAGGAATAAAAAATAATTTTTCAATAAAATGGAATGATTAGGAATAAGGATTTTTTAAAAAAATAAACGATATTTTTTGAAGTATAATTTTTTTTTATTTTTCATGGTATCAAGATCTTATAGTACTTTTACAAATCAGTATGAAATAAGCATGGCTTTCTTTATTTTCTTCTTTATTTTTATAAATTTTTTGAATTAGCAAAGTTATGAAGTTTGTCACGCAATTAAAAAATGCACCGTAACTGTTATTTAAGACACTTAACTTATCGCAGGTAATTTACCACCTAATTCATTTCATTTACACAATATTCACATACATGACAAATCTTGCGTATCAAGTTATTCCATCTCTGTTGAAGATAGCTTCATATAATTATTTTGAAGATTACACATTATTTTAAAACTATCCATGACATTTTCTTTTCGTGCTTTGCGAATTAATTCAAGTATGTTAAACCTACTACAAGATATTTCATACATTTGTGAATCAACTTTTTCTTGTTTCTGCTTAACTTGTTCATGGTCGATTTCAAATAATCCTCAGTACATATGTAAATGACTTCTTATACAATTTATCACTGAGCAAGTGTGCCCATTGGATCCCACGCAGGTAAGGTAATTGGTGTTTGATTGAAGACCTCCAATACATTCTCCGGCACATGTTTCTTGTCTATCACTGCTTCAAAAACAAACTCGTTAAACCAGTCTGATGTCAGGACAAGGTATCCCTTATCTCCACGGTCCTCACCCCAGGAATTCTCAACACGGAACTTCGATATTTTTCCTTCCTGCTGTAAAACAAACAAAAAAAATCTCGTTACAAATTGCATCTTTCTCAAGGTCCCTCCCCACAAATCTATATGTCATATCCGATATATAAATTTGTAGAAAAGTAGTAAAATCAAAATAAAAGCCTTACATCGTACGAAACTGCGGTGAACACCATGGCGTGGGTCATGGAGGACTCGCCATAAAGCAGTCTGTCAGCCTTGGAGAGCACAACCTGGATGTCGGTACCGAACATAAGCTCGAAATCGTGAGCCTTGATGTCCTGGATACCGGCCTTGCCACTGAAGCGCTTGGAGACCTCGCAGCCGAACCAAACGGGCTCGTTCGCCTTGATGCTCTTGGCGCAGAGCTGCATGAGGAGCTCGGGCGGCTGGTTGTTGTAGATGGTCTGCCGGCCACCGACGACGTTGCCGAGGAGGTCGACAGTGAAGAGCTTGCCGAAGGGATTCGACGCACGGGGGTCGGTCACCAGGCAGACTTTGTCTTCAATGTTGAAGTGAGGCTTCACGTATTTCTCGTAGAATTCGAGACCCGTGATCGGCCCCACGCTGTTGTAGTTCTTCGTCTTGTCGTAGTACTCCCAGACGAAGGTCTTCGGAGGCACTCCCAGGCAGATAGCGACTATCCGGTAGATCACAGTCATCTGCTCCAGTATCTTCTCCTGGATCTGTACGCAATAAATTTAACATTAATATTTTATTATAATTTTTTTAATTGTGCATAAAGCATTCTATATTTTCCTTTTCTTAATTTCGTAACGATGAATATTACATTTAATAATCTTTACTTTGATTTTGATGAAGTTTGCTAACACCTCGTGTAGTATCCAAGCATTGCATCTTTTATTTTTCTTAATTCTTTAAAAATGAATATGATATATAATAATGATTAGTTTGTTTTTTATGAAGTTTACTAATATCAGAAGTTAATTAAACAAATTGCAAATTTATCTTTTTGAATTCTTTATTTTTCTTCTAGGACTTTTTGAACGAGCTGCTATATTATAATTATATAGTTATTTGAAAAACTTATTCGAAAGCTCTAGAAGAAGAATAAAGAATGTAAAAAATAAAAATTTACAATTTCTTTGATTAGCTCCTTTTTACAATATGCTACAGTATAAACAGTACACTATTATTTAAAAATACATATTTAGCAGTATCTAAGAGAACCTAATATACAAGAATCAATACAATGTACTTTCTTTATCACCGAAACATTTTGAGTTATTTACAAATGTTTACCTCGACTTTAACAAAATTTATTTTACTTAACGATATCTAAATCCGATCAGAATCTATACCTTCATGCTCTCATACTCTCTTTAACACTAAATTATTTTGAGTTATTCACAAATATTTCTATAATTCTTTAAAATTCTACTAAATTTTCACTGAGCAAAATCTAAATCCGATCACGACCTACAATCGTGTACTCTCATACTGAACAACAATTGAACACTGAATCATCGTGTTTTATTCTCAAATATTTCTATAATTCTTTAAAATTCTGTTAACGTTGTTTAACATTTAACCATGAAAAAAAATCGAAAGTAGTCGCAACGAGCCGTGAAGAAGATGCCACTTTACCACGTCCTCCTTCGCTCCCTGGTCAACGAGGGTACGCAGAGCCTGGGCGTACTCGCGCAGCTTGCTGCGGAGCAGGGCATTCAGTCGGGACGATGCCTCGCTGCTGAAGGTCTCCGGGAAGCAAATCTTGGGTATGACTCCGTAGCGGTTTATCAAGTTGATAATCATATCCCACTGACCACCGTCCGGGATCGGATCGTTCAGCAAGAAATTCACCACTCGACTTTCCAGGTCGTCGCCTCGCAGCGCCGTCTTCACGATGTTGTTCAGGAAGTAGTTACTGCGCTCGATCTGAAAATTCAGGGAATTTACTCTTTCGGCATATTGACTAGAATACATTTATTATAAAAAAAAATAATTATTTTCATTCGCGAACAGATATTCGATAAATCATGTTGATTTTAGAATTCTTCTAAAGATTTTCTTTGTATACACTGTGTAACGAATCAGAGGCAGATTTTTCTTACATAAAATAGCAAGATGTATTACTCGTAATCATGATCAGCAAAATAATTACCAGTTTCAGCAAGCACTGACTTTTAAAAAAATATTTAACAACTTTTTACTGAACAGAAGTGTTTTACATATTTGATTAATTGTTAATAAATAGTTGCCGGTGAATTCATTAGCAGTATTAAAAAGTCGACGAATATTCACAGAAACTTAAGAATCTTTTCCTGATTCAGATTATGCAAATATACTTTTCTCGCGCGAAGCTATACGGCTGCTCTGAATAAATTTCCCACGGATGCCTCCACGAGTCCATCGTTTACATTTCTTGATCCTAGTGTTTCTCAACCTAAAACGAAATGAAATAATCGCCGAAAGCAAGAAAAAGGAAATTCGAAAAAAAAAGTTAATTGAAATGCTTTTGAAAATTTTGTAGAGCCAACTAAATTTCTCCTTACAAAACCATTTATAGTTCATTCAACTAAACATTTAGTTTAATTAACCAAAGCTTTAGTTGAATAGGTAAAATATTTAACTCCATCATCAATGTTTTAATTTAAAAAAAAAATCATTAACTTCACGCTAAACCAATGGAGTGAAATTTTACTCTTACTAGATTTTTTTTGACATTTTCGAGACTGCTTTCTTAAATTCAAATATGAATAAAGCTCGACACAGTAGTCCCCTAAAGTTATTTTTTGTTAAAGTTATTTTACACTTAAATAATGAAATATAAAGTTTTAATACAAAATATCTTTAGGGACATAATATGTCGAATCTAGGGGTTTTCCATATTTTAATATAAGAACACAGTCCTCAGAATTACAATAAAATCCGCGATCCAAAGGTCTGACAGTCTCGCAGTTACTTTATAGTGAAACCATTCCAATAGAGTCAAATGTCACTGTACATTAATAGTACAATTCACTCTAACGCATAGTAGAATATTGCAGATTAAATTCACTACACTGAGAAAGAAGTATTGAAAAAATTTCTATCTGGGGATGAAAATGCGACCACAGACTAGACTCTTAGACAAAAATTACAAAACTTTTCAGTAAAAGTTGTTGTACCTATAGGATCATTTCCACTACTCGCTAGTAAAACTTACTACATTTATGGCAAAATTTACCGTAAAATATGACAATTTTTAACGCAGGGATCAGTCTGTAGTTGCGTTTAACATACATAATAATTTTTATAATATTCTTTTCTCAGTGTATAAATTAGAGTGGAAATTTGACTCCAACAAAGCTAATTCTCACTCTACTTCGCTCCAGCTGATTTACGTCGCAACATAAATCAGATTCTCAGTTAGATCAGTCAAATAATTTTGTAAGGCGGACTCGACAACATTTTCAGTTGAATCTACAAGATTTTCCCCCGCAGATGATCAGGCAGCAGCGCGCACCTTGTCCCAGAAGAAGAGGTAGGTTTGACTGAACTCGAATTCCTCCAGGTTGTGCTGCTTGATGAAGGGCACGCGCATGACGTTGAGGGCGGCGAAGAGCCAGCAGCGTCCGCTGTTCTTCTGGTTCGTCACGGGCTTCGCCTCAGACTCGATCTTGTGCTGGAACACGTGATTCGTCGTCTCGGTGGTGCGGCGGGAGATGCACGCGTCCAGGGGGTCGACGCGGGCGCACACATTCTGTGCCTGCAGGTTGCGTGGCTCCGCTAAGAATTTGCTCCGCATCTGGTTCAGGATGTCCTTGGTCAGCGCACCTGCTAATCCAGTAGTAAATGTTAATTTCGTCGAATTTATTCATTTTTTTTATAAACTACAATTTTTTTTATATATTTTTATAAACTAAGAATTCTTGTGCATAGGTTTGACCGCGAGTATTCTGATATTGACTGCAGGGGATTTGAAAATTACACTGAGAAATTATTAACGCATTTTTTTTTAAATTCTATCATTTACTGGGATTCTCCTAAATGAATTGTTTATACACTTGATATGTGTTTATCAGTCTTGCAATTGCAACTAGAGATAAAAACAGTTAAACAATTTTTGCTCAAACGAATGCAATATCCACCAGAAAATACTACTCGTCTCCTCACTAATGCAGACTAAAGAATAATTGCTCATTGTTCGATATTTAAAAAAAAATGCAACGAAGAAAAATGAAACATTAATTTTTCGCAGTACAATACGTAGCAAAAAAAATGTTCGCGTGCATTAGGAGTAAAATCGCGTACAAGAAACTCTTCCGTCAGTTTTTAATATACGTAGAGAGAAATTCCTTGTGAAACTCGCGGTTTGTCAAGGATTTTAAAGCCGAACAAATTACCCAACAAAACTGCACCGGCTGTCAGAAACTCAATCAGCGATTTTTAAAAAATTGCCTCGATCTAAATTTCTTACTCCGCTGATATTGGTTTCGCGAATAATCGAAATTATCCTGACCCGCGTAACAAAAAATTTTAAAAATTGAAAAATTATAATCAAAATTTCGAATATTTCAGTGGAATTCAAAAGACTCATAATTATGTTACATTTCAACTAGATAAAATTAGATAAAATTAGACAAAACATAAAAGAATTGTACGATAAACAATTTTAAATAAATGTAAAGAAACATTGCAAATTTGAATAACTTAATAATTTTAAAAATTGCCTCGATCTAATTTTTCCACTCGCTAATATGGCGAATAATCGCAATTATCCTGACGACTGTATTTTAAATAAATTTAAAAACTATACTCAAATGTTGAACAACTAAATGCAATTAAAAGTAGTCACAATTAGTCAGATTGCAACGAGATAAAATCAGATAAAAATAAACAAAACATATTGCAGGCTTTCATGTATGATTTACCAGCTGTTTAAATCATTTGCTCGTCGTTTATTTTCCTCAAACACTGATAATGCGTCTAATCTCCCGCAAACCAAGAAAAATTCTTGCACGTCAATTTCCCTCGGCCCACAATTCGTTTGATGACTGGAACGTATTCTACCGTCAATTGGCGAGAGCAAACAAAAAAAAATTGCACAAAGCGCTGTATACAACCCGATCCGAGCGCCTTATACATACATACACGCACGGCATCCCGTGGCCGGCGATAAACGACCCACGCACCGACGGTATGCGATAATATCGTCCGTTGCCGGCGTTAATCTGAACTAAAAGCTTCATTTTACAATTTACAATCGAGCGGCTGCTCAAACCCTCCTCCCCCAGGCGAAAAATTACGAATTACCATCACGGCGGGCGCGAGTGAATTTCACGAAATTTAAACAATGGGCGCGAAAGTGCACTCCGCGGCCTCGACGTGGGCCACAAAATGCACGCGCGTATGCAACGGCTGCGGTTGGCGACGATAAAGAAGTGCCGCACACGCTCGGCTTTATCGTTTCGTTCCTTCGAGACATTTGTGAAAGTGTTTCTTTTCTTTCTTATTCTTCTTGTGTTTTTTTTTTTTTTTTTAAGAAAAATAAAATGATGCTGGATGCTTGAAATAAACTCGCACACTGCGAGCTTATTGTTCTTTGCTTTTTGTTTTGCGAAATGAGAAAAAAGTCAGGGGTAATTTGCTTTTCGAAGAAAGACTTCTAAAAATAAAGTTTGTTTTCGCCCCGGACGGAGGACCGCATTTAAGGGAACATTTTATTTATTTTTTTCGTGATTTTATTTTTTAAAGTTATATGTAGCCATTAAAGAGTACACCTTCAGGTAATTTTGATTTACTTATTTTATTGTATAAAATGCTTGTATTTTTACTTTTTAAATTTATATATAGCAAAAGTGTATCAAGTACACCGTAGGAAACACTTTATTTACTTATTTTCTTGTTTAAAATCATTGTATTTTTATTTTTTTTAATTTTTCGAATTAAATTGCTTATCAAGTACACTGTAAAGAACATTTTATTTATTTATTTCCTTGTGTAAAATTATCGTAATTTTATTTTTTAAATGTTTCTAATAAAAGTGTATGAAGTACACCTTCGGAAAAATTTTACATATTTATTTTCTTGTATAAAATTATTGAATTTTTATTTTTTAAATTCAACTATAGTAAAAGTGTATCAAGTGCCCTTTAATGCTACTGCAGTTGTAGTTTTGCATTGAAACGAATATTTTAAATTTGACGTGATCTTGCATGTAAGAGCCTTCGATACGCAGAAAAATATACAGTGTCCGGGACATTTAAATAGCGAGTGTCTGGTTTATTCAAAAGTTGACGGGTCAACGTGATCCCCAGATTCGGTTATTGATCCATCACTTCATTCAGTATTTGCGCTTGACACCGACACAAGAAATGCAAAAATAAATTTAATTAATTTTCGATTTCGCACTTCGGAATAACAAGTAATAACAAAATAATAAACGTCACTCATTCTTAACGGCATTATCGCGTTTACATCGTTACACGATCATGATTATTATTATTATTGTTTTTGCGAAGTCGTTAAACGCGAATAGTCACACAAGTACTCCTATTAAGCAAAATTTCTCCAAATTACACGAAAATTTACTCCCCAGTCTTTACGTTCGCAATAACCGCGCGATTATCAAAACGACGCTCGCCACAAAAACAAAAAGCCATTTACATTTTGCAGTCCACCCCCGCTAACAAAATCAAACGAAAACACTGGGAAACGACTTTTGCATACAAATATTTTACATACAAACGATTTTTACAAGATGACGTCAGATTCTTCGCGCTCCGAAATTTTTTATTTTTTTTTTCATTTCAATCGAAAAATCTGCGCTCGTGCTCGACCGCCAGCGGCCGTTAAAATTCCGAACGAAAAAAGGGAAGTAAATAGAGGAACGAAGAAGAAAGAGAAAAATCTGCCGGCCAGGGAGTGCAGAAACGAGCGGCGAAACGCCAAGTCCAGATCGCGTACGCAGATGGGGAGGGGTCCGGGAGGACGCACACAGCGAAGCGGTGCACGTACGCCGTGTGCTGCAAGTCAGCAACGGCCTTGCAGATGTTGCGGCCGTGGCAAAAGTTAAAGGCTGCTTCTTCTCCTCTGCCGTCCGGCGTCCGCTCCATCGTCCATGTTTGCCGCTCCGCGCGAGTAAACGCACGCGCGAAAATCCAGCTCCGAACGGAGGAAAGCCACCGGGGCGTGAAGGGCTTCCCCTCCTTTTATTTTCTCTTCACTCCGGCGATAAGAAGCGAAAAGAAAAAAAGGAAAGAGAGAAAAAAAAAAACGCGAACTCACGACCGGCTCCGCTCTCCCCGGGAGCGCGCGACGCGACCGCCGGGGCCCTGGGGTTTACTTACTAGCAGCCATGGTTTCTCGTCCTGAGGTCCGCAGGCTTGACGAGGAAACAATGCGAGGAGTTGCTCGGTGGACGGTCGTTGGTCGGAGGGCCGCGAGCAGCTACGGACTGTACGAATGCACAGCAGGAGCCGGGACGCACAAACGTTATATACGCCGTCGTGGAAACCACGGAGGAGGAGAAAGCAGCCCCGGGATTGTGGAATAACTGAGATGCCGGCTTCCCAGCCGATAGTGACATCTCGCGGGTGATTCGCGGCGCGCGAATTCCTTGATTCGCGCAGCAGTGTTCTGAAGGTGTTTTTGTCACGGAGAAAAAAAGTTCTGCTGAAAATTAATTTATTCGCGGCTTTAGAAGGTGTTCTTGTCACAGAGAGAAAGATTCTGCTGAAAATTCATTTATTCATGATTTAGAAGGTGCTCTTATCATGGAGAAAAAAGTACTGATGAAAATTAATTTATTCGCGGCTTTAGAAGGTGTTTCTTGTCACAGAGAGAAAGATTCTGCTGAAAATTCATTTATTCATGATTTTAGAAGGTGTTCTTATCATGGAGAAAAAAGTTCTGATGAAAATTAATTTATTCGCGGTTTTAAAAGGTGTTCTTATCACAGAGAGAAAGATTCTGCTGAAAATTCATTTATTCATGATTTTAGAAGGTGTCTCTTGTCATGGAGAAAAAAGTTCTGATGAAAATTAATTTATTCGCGGCTTTAAAAGGTGTTCTTGTCACAGAGAGAAAGATTCTGCTGAAAATTCATTTATTCATGATTTTAGAAGGTGTTCTTATCATGGAGAAAAAAGTTCGCAGAAATTAATTTATTTGCGGGCTTTAAAAGGTGTCTTGTCACAGAGAGTAAAATTCTGCTGAAAATTACTTTATTCACAGAAGAGAGAGACTAAAATCACTGATTATTCTTTGAATTTACTTTTTTCCCGCGAGACAAAAAGTAATTGGAAAAATAAATGTTTTTATTAAACTTTTTTATCTACTTTTATTAGACGTTTTTTGAGACAACAAAGTGGCTATAGATAAGCCGTGACAATCAAATACTTTGTAATGTAATGTAGAGACAGACTCCAGAAATAAAAATTTTACTGGATAGTGTAGTAAAATTTGCTAAACTTACAATGAATTATACTGCATTTGCACTAAATTTTACTATACTTTTTAGTAAAACTTTTTATTTGTCGAGTGTGTCTCAGCATTACAAAACAGTATTTATAATAATTTTTATGAATGTAATTTTAATTAATTTTTTCTTTTGAATTTTTATGTCTGTGTGGGTGAACATTCTTGAAGAATTTATTTAGATGATGAAATTGGTCTGTCTGCATGCATTCGATTATTCTGCTTGAGAGAAGAAATAGGAAAATACCTGGCGAGATTTAATTTTTATTTATATACTCTTCTGATTCGTCTTTGTTGAGTGATTTCAAAATACAGATTTATGCTAGTAACAGAGATTGATTTTCGGCATTGTGTTGAAAATTATTGTTGCGAAGATTTTACATTAGGAATTAGTATTTAAAGAGACTTT
The DNA here is from genome assembly GCA_018906775.1 of Sycophila sp. Sp_5. NCBI lineage: Eukaryota > Metazoa > Arthropoda > Insecta > Hymenoptera > Eurytomidae > Sycophila > Sycophila sp. Sp_5. The sequence goes on from JACCID010000018.1 coordinate 3,252,658, forward strand.
GCAAATAATCGATAACTTATTTACAGTATGCTTCATTTGTATCCATTATATTTTATGTCGTTCATCTTCTTTGGTATAAAAAAAATTGTTGGATAAAATTTAATGAACGCTAAGTAGTCGTATTTGCTTCTTACTTATATTTGTAAAATTTACAAATTGAAAATGTATACTATAATCTACTGCTTTTACACTAACTACCTACAAAGTATATACAAATTAAATTTAGTAATGGCGCTTATTTTATTATACTGAGACACATTGTTTGTCTATTGTTGTTGATAATTTAATCATTTCATCATTCATCAAACCTTAAGATAAAATCAAAGTTCATTCAACGAATCTCATGTGTCAGCATTTGGGGGTAGCAGGTTCATCTGCTTTAGATTCTAAAGAAAAGGGCGGAATTCTACAGTCAAAAGCATATCCATCTTCTCTTTCCATTCTAAAAGTTCCCCTACAAAATCATTTAATACATTTATTTAAAATGAAAATGGAAATTTATAACTTGAGTTTTTTAAATTTTTATATTAATTACCACATGTGTCCACTTGGAGCTTGCAAACTAACGTGACTACTGTATTGGAAAGCTGGTAATGTTTTTGAAAGTACTGGTTCTTGTCCAACAACACCACGACCTCGTACAGTTTCCAGTGTACCAGATAAACTGAATATCCTCCAATGCCTTTCTCGCAACTGTACACTTAGATCACCAAGATTCTCTAATCTTATACAATAACGCCACTAAAACATTGTGTTTTTAAAATTTAATTATTTTACTTCTATTTCTGAGATTATAAAAATTCAAATAATTTTGATTGTATTAAATTAAACTTACCCAATACACAGAGGTAGTTTGACTTTCTCTACAGCCCATGTAAAATGGTATAACTGTTACTCTTATACTCTCAGTGGTTTCTTTATGGACATCTGATAATTCTAACCAAGGATGGTTCTTTTTTTGCCAAGCTCGAAGGGTTTCTTGTGCAATAAATGGTGGATCTCTATCTGCATGGTAGGAAAGGAATTTGTCAAACAATTCATGTTGCAAAGCTGGTTTTTCATTTGTTGTGTAAGGTAAAATATCTTCGTGGGCAACATAGTCAAGTCCAGGAATTGCATAAAGACTTCTACTGCTATCGTGATTACCAAGGAAAGTGACAGCTTCCGTCTGTGCTCTCTACAATAATTTTTAAAGCACACATTAATTTAAACACGACTTCCGATCACTTAAAAACACACTTAATACTCACTATATAGGGGCAATCTCGCTGGTCAATAAGAACTTGATAAAAAGTATGGGTCCTTCCTTTCACTTCTTTTCCTACTCCGTTGAAATTTTCATCTTTACTGCTGCAAGTAAAATTAGATACATTGAATCTTTTCATTATTTTTATGCAGTTGTCGTCGTCAGAAACTTAATCAAGCATTAAAATAACTTACTCCTCGCGTCTGTTAGGCAAATCTCTGTCATAAACTCTGGCGAGCCATGGAAAGAGTATGACTCCTCGATAACCGAATACCCTGTGTAGAATTAACTGTCCTGTTTCGTACTTCCCCTGCAATTTTGGTGCCTCCAATTTGCCCACTTCTGCTAATCTGCAAATAGTAAATAAATAATAAATAAAAAACAGAGGGACTGCATACGTTATTGCACCACATGAGCAGAAATGCGTCTCAACAAAACGAAGGTTATGTCTCTCTCATTTACGTAACAGCAACGTTACCTAATGTAATTCGCCGTTTGCAGACTGAAAATTTTTTTCGTCACATCGAGAAGTGATTTCCTTAGCTTGTTATTGAGAACAATGCGTGTCAGTTCCATACTCGACGTGTAACTTTGTATATATTTTTTTAAAAAATAACAGCGAACGCAAAGGCTCCGGCTAGTCACCGGCCATGTTTAGGGGCAACGCCGCGAAGTCGTCCGCTCTGAGCTCGGATAAATATATAACATATATACACAAATATATGCTAAAATACTCTGCTCACTTCACAATGTGCAAAAGTAAGTTTTCGAAAAAAAAATTTATTTTTATATCAAAAACGTCTTGTAGCTAAATCTGTAATATTGATGCACTTAAATGTGTAATAAGTGTTTTTAGTCGATAAAGTTTATTTATTTATTTCATTTCAAACTGTATTAAACGTCTGGACTTATTATAAGTATATGCACGTGAAGTATAGTCCTTTAAAATAGTTCTATAAATTTTAATCAAGAGAGAACAGAATAATAAAATACAAAATGAAGTGTCAGGTAAAATATAAACGCAAACTGAAATAATAATATAGTAGTAAATGTAATAAATCTTTTATTAATTTCGCATGTATAATCCAATGATTAATACTACATTTTATCAAATAAAAATATTTTCAGTAACTATATAATATAGATCGGGAAATCACGACGGATAAATTCGAACTGACTATGTCCATACTGGTAATAAAGAGTCTATTGCATTTCTTTATTTATTCTAAACTAACGTTTGTATGACGTCACAATTTCAGATGCAAGATAGTCATGCGCAGCCGTCAGTTTATTGTTTAGAAGGATACTAGCGCCTCTAGCGGATTAGTACCGCAGCCTCAGTCAGCTGGCCAGTTGAGCAGCTGTCAAAAAGTGTCAACATACAAAAACAATACTCAAATTATGCATCGCTTGTTGTGGCCTTGTCGAATAATTCAATCGCAAAAGCATGAATAAGCTTTAATACTTTTCCTGCCACGCAGACATTTTCTTTAGTGAAAAAGTCGCTTCGTGCATAAGTGCATCCAAAATCAGTGTAAATAGGTGTACTGCGTGAATATAGGATGCTGTAATTGCAGCCATGCAGGGGAATTCCAGTCACGCCGTAGACCTAACCTCACCGCCTAGCTGCGTGCGCGATACATTATTATAGCCAGATAGGAGAGCAGCCCTTGAACTTTCACGCTGATGCGTAATTTCGTTTGCTCATCGTGGCAGGCGCAGGCGACGGACTGACGAAAACAATTCGAGTGGACTTCTTCAGTCCCTTATTTACGTCTTGCTTGTAAAGCTGCTCCGACTATTGAAAGATGTCACGGACACGTTTCTTTCTTACATAATTTTTATGTGAATTTCGACTGTTGAAGAATTTATCGTACTGGTTGTACTCTGCATCGGGCCGAATGCGTTGATTCTCGTCAAAGGCTCTCGGTGAGTACTCAATCTTAATTTGATATCGTTGCCTCTAACGAAGGAAAGTACATTTCAAGAAAGGTGTTTTTTAATTTTCCATTTTCTTCAACAATAAAATGAATTCTATTTTCTTCCAAAAATTTGTGTACACTAGTTTGTTAATATATCACGTGTTTACATTTACAAACGCTGTTAGTTTGTAAGTTAGTTTATAAGGGTAAGACAGGTACAATGTAATTGCAGTGCTGTGGTTAACTACTACTACTGGAGACTCCATTGAGCCTGTATTATTTTTTTTTTATTAACAAATATTAAATAAAGTACAATAGAATGAAAAAGGCCTTTCTTTGTTAGAGGTAACAATATGTTACAAGTTTTAGTTAAAAAGATTCTGTGTATTAATTGACTACTTTTGAACTGCTATGTTTAGGCTTGTACATTTGGTGGAAAAAGCAAAACATGAGGCCGTCGCAGCCTCTGCATTACTTTATTGAAACCGAGTCAACACTCGCTGAGAGTCAAACAGGTCAACATGATGAATTCATTGCTGCGCAGTGTGAATTCGCTGTCAAATCGACGACACATGCTGGTGCGAGAGTCACTTCAGCAACAACTGAATACCACAGTGATCGAGATGCAAAGTGCACCTGGAGTTCTTGAGAATGGGTCTGTTGAAATCTGCGATGAGGCATTAGCTTTGTGTTCGGCACTTGAGGCCATATTCCTACATGGCCTTAAGGATAGCCTACTTAATCGAGTAACAGAGGCACTTAGTGGACCAGACTATGACGCCATGCCCCAGCCCAGCTTTTGGGGACCACTGCTTGTGTTCTCACACAGGCAGATCATGGATCAGATCCAGGGAATGAGTCAGGTAACCCTTTGACCTTAGATTTTATTATTTTTCTTACTATGTTTTTACTCAGATGTATTAAAACAATTTAATTTAATTTTAGTTAACAACAGAAGTGGGTTACTGTAGGGCTTGGATTCGAATAGCGTTAAATGAGGGTTTATTATCTAGTTATTTAGCATCTATACGTCGTGACAATTCAGCCCTCAAACCATATTATAATCGTGCTGCTTTTATCAGAGACACAGATCTAGTGGAAGTAGCTCAACGTTTAATCGAAAGCATAGACTACATCCGCTTCGATCTAGCATCAAACTCGAGTTTACTGAACTTTTGGTCAAGCACTCCACTACTGATGGCTGCTATTTGGTCACCACCGATGAAATCTTGCCCCGTCTTCAGTGCTGTCGATATTGCCAAAACAATTAACAGCGAACGTGCCGTTGATTACGATGACAACTTCGATACGGCCAGCTCCATCGGTAGTCTTAGCTCTTTTAATTCCTCGCAAAATAATCTCAGTGGATTATCTGAAGACGAGGCGTTTAAGGCAATTATCGCGAAGAAAATGCGTCGACCTGACACCCTACCTCGTGTCGAAAAATGCGAGAAGCCAACACTCGTCTTAGGCCCTCCACCCCCACACCGAGTCAAGGAAATTTCAAATCAAGTTGCCAGTGGCAGAAGTGAACTAGATGAAGAAACAAAAATACCAGAAGAACCAGACAAGGAGGTGGCAGGAATCACATCTCAGATCAGCGATAATTCGGAGAAAGGGAAAACTGAAATATCCGAGGATACAATGGCGTTTGAAGAGAACACTGCTAAAGCTGATGCAGCTGCAGTTGGAAACTCACTGATCGGGAAGCTGGGCTGGTCAACGTCTTACGAGGATTGCGAAACATCACAAGGCATGACTTCTTCCATGATCTCAAGGACTTCGGCAGGAGATAATCCCCAAACTCCAGGTGAGGGCCCATCGTATGATGCCCTTCTCAAGAGTTACCACACCGGAGAATACAAATCGCCAAATTTGGAGGAACTCCTGGAGAAATATCCAGCTTATGTACCTGTTGCTTCAACTGCCATCACTACAGCTGAACCACGCGAAATACGCAGCTTTGACGAGCATCTCGGCAGACTGGCTCGAGAAAAAGGCCTAGATCTGCAAAACTACAATTGCCTGGATTGTGGTCAGCAAATCGGCCTGAATTTCGCCAAGGCAAATGTTTGCTGTTTCAGCGGAGACTATTTTTGTAGCAATTGCATGGCTACAGAAGAATATCTCATACCGTCCCGTGTCATTCACAACTGGGATTTAAAGCATTACCCAGTGTGTTCGAAAGCTGCTAACTACCTCTCCGAGTGTCCTACTCTGCTTGACCTGAAACTTCTGAATCCCAGAATTTATTCGGCAGTAGACGTGATGGCGCAACTACAGTCGCTCCGGGTGCAGCTCAATCTATTGAGGGCTTACTTATTCACGTGTCGAGAGCCGATCATAGAGATGCTTCAAAAAAAAGTCGCTCCAAAAGATTACCTGTACGAACACATTCACCAGTATTCAGTTGCGGATCTGAGCGATATTCCCAATGGAACTTTGGCTCAGCATCTGCAGAAAGTAGTAGAATTCGCAAGGAATCATGTAATGAATTGCTGGCTTTGCAGCCAAAAAGGCTTTATTTGCGAGGTCTGCAACAATCCAAAGGTCATTTATCCTTTCGACGTGCAAACTACTTACCGAGTAAGGATTAACATTCAATTTTATATTTTAATTGTAAATAAGTTTAGCTTCAAAATATCAGTATCAAACTAAATTTTTATCTTTCTGTAGTAGACTTGCAATATAGTTATGAGACTATTAAATTGAAAATTTCATATTTTCTTTACAGTGTGGAGCATGTAGTGCCGTATTCCATTCTGATTGTCTGAATGCAAATAAGCCATGTCCTAAGTGTGTACGGCGTCGTAAACGAATGGATCTTCCCTTGTTGGACATGGATAATTCAGACCTTGTAAATGAAACTTCAATGTCATCAGCAATTGCCATATCCTGAACAGTGATTTATTGAAATCGATTCAACAGCAGTATTTAAAATAATACGTTTACAATGTACAGTAGCATAAAGATTGAACAATTTCTTCAGAGTACAGACGTTACTCGATGAAAAAAACAATTTTAAGTAAGGTGGTTCTGGCATTTTTTTAAGCTTGCAGAGAAGATAATAAAAAACATTAACTGAAAGTATGAAATGCAAGTCTCTGTATAAAATTTAAATTAAAGCTATTTTCTACAGAAAGTTCAAGCAATATATTGACATACATTCTATGCTTAAAGTAATAATTACTTCTGTTTACAATATTAAAAGTTATTGTAATTTATCAAATCTAATCTTTGCAAAGAAAATAAATTATAGGATTCTGTTGGATTTTACTTTGATAAAGTCCTATGCGCCAATACTACCTTAAACTGTATAGGAAACAGAATTGACTTTTTTATAAAATCTTTTTTTCTGATTGTAAATGAAAAATTACAATAAGGACTAACGCTTGTGATATGCAAAAAAAGAAATATTAATGTTTAACAAAAATTTTTTATATGAATCAATGTTCTATAATAATAATTATATTTATTTTAATTTTATGTACAAAAGTAATAAAATAGACAACTAGTTGCTACAATAAAGTTGATTTTTCAAAGTTTTTCTCTGTCTTCACTTAATATACTGAATGTTACAATTAATACTGTTGCTCTATAAAAATATGTAGAGAGCATAAGTCGAGTCATTCCCAGACTCTGAAATGTATTTAGTGTATTCTTATTATACTAGTAAACTTTTACAAAATATTAAATCATTGACAATTTTGAAAATTACTATCCAGGTACTTATTACAATAGTGGTTCATCACCGGTAAGATAAAATATTCTTTCAAATTTACAATTATGCTATTAAGTGCAATATCTGTGTCTAAGATATAAACCCATTTACATTTTGCATCTTAAATAATCTCATTCTTGATTTTACTCACTTTACAATACAAAGATATATATATAAAAATAAAGCGGATAACTACACAAATTTATACAATATTATTTTTCTCTTACATACCTATCAAGATTTTGTGATAATTTTTAGTGACAAAGAGGCATTAAATAAAATGTACCTTTTGTAAGCTACTTTATGATACTCTTACATAGTTCTTGAAGATTATTTGTACTTTGTAGTTTGTTATATTATTAGACGCTTATATACAGTCTTCAATATTTATATAAAAATTTCTATTTTGAAAAATTTTCTTTAAGGTTCATCTTAATATTTAAACACTATTAGAAATAAATCTAAATTTAATGTATTAACACAATTGTCTAATAGATAATACTTTTTTAATATTATTATAACTTTAAAAAAAAAATAGAAATGTAGAATTATTATAAACAGTTCAGTCATCCTTTAAAAAATTATTTTAAAAATAATATTAATAATACCAATCTTAATGTTAATTAATTTTATAATCATGAAGCAGTAAACATTAAGAGTTTCTATTTAATTTGCTAAAAGATAATTAAAACGAAATAATTTTTTAAAAATATTTTTGAGAATGTCTTTTGTAGAGTAATTTATGTTTATTTTATCAAGTAAATAAATTACCATTTATCGAACTAATCATATTAGTGGTATAAAAATTTTATACCTTAAATAATGTAGATATAAAATTTGGTATAAAAAATGGATTAACTTAGATTTTTAAGTATCACAAACTTATTAAGTAAATATATGAAAGTACTATGAGCTCTTATTTTTCAAAATAAGATTTTTTGTAATCTTAAAATAATAATTAAAATATTGTTTGAAAAATAAACTTTTAACAGGTTTTATAAAGTGCAATATTGTTAATGGAGCCTAGAATAGTTTGCATTTTAACATGTACATTTTTGCTATTTAAAGATAAGACCTCATAACGAAAGAATAATTTTTTTTTTAAATACTGACAATAAACCCTTTTAAATTTTAAGATGAACCTTACTTCTTTGTTGTCATTGATTGTGTAAAGTTTTGGGAAAGTAAGCAGAAGGCAACACAGGTTTGTCTAGTACAGCTCGTCTTAAACCACCTTGCAGTGAACTGGTTGTACTTTTCGGCTTAATGCCATTGATAGCTGGAGCTGGCACATTATTATTTTCAATGATGGCTGGCACTGAATTAGTACTTCCAGGATTATTTGTTACTTTACTTTGTAAATTGGCACGATCCATAGGTGTACTAGTACTGGTAATTTGTCCAGTTTTGAAGTTTATTCCGGCTGAATTATCAGCTACTCCTACTCCCATTGATCTTGCTGTACTTCTAGCAGTTTGGTTAATGTTAGGATTTTGTACAATTGGATTTCGAAGTGGTAAACCTGTAAGGGACATCGGCTGAGTTGTACTAGGTGCTGGAGTTCTTGTTTCAAACCTGTTGGGCATAAATTTATTTGTTCTTGGAAGTGTCAGTTGAATTGATTGAGGTATCGATACTGGTACTGCTGCTGTAGCAACACTTTGATGTGGTGAGTGTACATCAGCTAATCTTCTATTAAGCCAACTTATAACATTATCATTGTTTTTAATAGTCTTTTCTTTTTCTTCCAGCTGAGTTTGCAATGTTTTGATTTGTTCTTTTAAACCTTCAACTTCTGTTTTAGTTTCACGATTTTCTTTGGCAAACCCTTCTATTTTACTTTCTAATTGACCAACTTCTTTTTGTTTATTGTCTAGAAGTCTTTCCTGCTCCAAGGCTATACTTGTTCGCAATTTCAATTTAGATTTTGTAGAAGCTAATTCATTTTGTAATTTGCCCAATATTTCGTTAGCTTTCACTAACTCATCACCAAGATTTTTCAAAGATGATTGTTTCCTTTGCAGTTGTGCATCTTTTTCAGTTAATAATTCTTCCAGTCTTTGTTTACTTTCTTTTATATTTTTTATCATTTCTGTGTGTTTATTAGTTAATAGTGTTTTGTCTTTTAATTCTTGTTCAAGAACTGCAACTTTTGTAGAAAGTCCATTCACCATTTTGTCCTTTTCATGATAATCTGTGTCAAGTTTAGTATTTTGTTTTTTCATAGTTGAAAAATCACGTTGTATAATATTCAGTTCCTTTTCCAGTTCTTGAATGTGTTTTAACTGTTCTTTATTTGTATTTTCTAAAAACAAATATTTCTCTTTATAACTTCCACTTTGAGTTCTTAGTTCAGCTAATTCATTACTTAATTGTTTTACTGCTTCATTGTGTTTATATTCAAGTTCCATTTTTTCTTTCTCTGTTTGATTCTGCCATTCTAATCTAGCTTGTGATAGTCTATCTTTTTCTAATGCTATTTGCTGAGAAAGACTCATTTGCAATTGTGTCTTTTCCGTAATACACTTTTGCTCATACTGCTCTATTTCTCTACATTTTGATTCCAGTTTATTAGTTGCTTCAGATAATCTTGATTCTAAACTTGTTACATCTCTCTCTTTTTGTACAACAGTTTCCTTCAAACTTTTTATTTTCATGGCCATATGCGTCTTTAAATCTGAATCATTTGCTGGTGCAATATTTAAACTTAAATGACACAGGTGCTTAAAATTATTAGTTTCTACAAGCTTAAAACACCAATCTCCTGCTTCTTCCGCCAAAAGTAACAAAAACTTTGGTGCCTTGGACAAACTTGTAACGGGAGCTTGACATTGTTCTAGTAAATAAATCAATTGAGTTGCAAAATTGTCAAAGTCTACCAAAAGACCTTGCTGTGCCTTTAATACTTTGAAATCATCGTCGGTGATGAAGAGCGAGTACAAAAAACATGGATCGTCATCGTCCGCTAAGAGTACACAAAGAGCCTGGAAAAAAAAGAATTCCTACTCAAATTTATTGATTTCACAAATGAATAGACGCCACTACTTATCCTCGACTCTTTACTCCCCACAAAAAACCACCCAACTCACAGTAAAGCTAAAAAGTATCGTTATCGATTGAAAAAAAAAATTACAAAAAAAAATAAAGCCACTTTTTTTTTCTTTTTTAAACAAGTATCAAAGAAACCACGGATCAATGTAAGAATATACCTTGCGACAAACAGGACTGAGGCCTGCGTGTATCTCTATATTAACCCTAAGGTCTCGCTGTCTCTCCTCCTTGTGCTGGGCCTTGAGATAGACCCGTTGAACCTTGCTGTAGATGACCTCGACGTTGTTGAGCTGCAGGGCGGCGTCACTGCCGGCCACCGCGCCGACTGCGATTGCATTCAAGAAGTTCATCCTGCCGTTCGCTGCGGAAGCCTCGGGCGAGTTCAGCAACAGGCCACTCGGCGACGGGGATGACGAGCACCGAGGGTTCTTAAGCTGCACAGCGTCATGCCGCTCTCAGCTGGCGCGGCTCTCCTTCTCCCGCGCATTCCCAATAAAGCCCCTCCGGCCTCCAGACTCCTGCGTGCCTCTCGAGAGTCTCAAACTCTCCAGTCTCAACCCTTCGGATTCGCACTGCTTCCGTAAACGCATATACTCACCGGAGGACGAGTAGGTGCTTCTTTGCTACTCGATGCTCACAAAACAGTTCTTATCGTAGGTATAACCTACATTCGCGGATATATAGGCACTAAACGTAGTACTACAACGTCCCGCAGTATACGCACGCTCGTGAACCCACGCGCGAACTGATGGACACGGAGTGATGTGATAATTATACGAAAGTCACGGACGCATCGTTGTAAAACAGGCGAGAGTCTGTATGTTGGAGTTGGCGTTCATAGCTGTGAGTGTCTCCTCCGATTCTCTACTTACAATACTTACGCAGTGTTTTATGTATTTCACGTATAGTCACTCAACTCCTGTAACCTTTTTTTACGTTTACATTAAAAATCACTTCTTCTCTTTTAGTTACAAATGTTTTTTTTTTGTCACCGCGGTAAATGAGACTAACAGCATCTTGCATCCTTCGCTATAACTATTAAATTATATATTCACATGTATATAAAATGTATAAGTACAATTTAAAAAAATATTTATATTTTTAAATTATACGTCATATTCTGTACTACCGACTGTAAAACAATAGATGTATTATACATATATGGATAATATACACATGTGCGTATAATGCGTTACTAACTATAATACGAGTATATATTATCGCGTTTAATGCATTTTTATAACATTTTGTGTACTTTGCTATAACTACAAAATAATATATATGTATAATTTAAAATAATATATTTATTTTTAAATTATATAATAAATATATTATGTATACATTATATATACTGTGCGAATATGTGAGCGATTCAGCGATGGCATGGCAGCCAACTATAGGCATCAAATAGTTTATGGTTATGTCTAAACTGCTTTCAGTAGTGGCGCTCTTCCGGATTCGACTGCAAATTGTAATTCGCGGAAAAAGGCATAAGTCGACGAATTCTTTTGAAATTTGCTACTGCGATACTGCGGAGCTTGTGCAAACCACTTGTGACAACGATTTCTACACTAACAAAGGTAATATTGACACCCGCACTTCTGTAATGTCTTTTGTATTCTGCCAGACGGCCACCGGCATCTTTTTATTTTGTGTTTTGTACAAGACTGTGCCTGTAAGAGCGGTTAGCAGTGATTCAAAAGAACAGTGGGTATGTACACTGAGAGAAAAATTTGTTAATTTTAAGCAAACATTCATTTCAATAGTACTTATTAAATATTTTATTGAGTTAAAAATAATTTTTCTTAAACTATTAAATTTACTTAGAAACAATTAAATTAATTTAGTTTTAATGAAATCATTACTTGAGCCAAAGAAATATTTAGTAAGTACTATCGAAGTAAATCGTTTCCTTAAAATTAATTAATTTTTTTCAGTGCGTGTGCTTTCCAAGCAGCTGCTGGAATTGAAACATGCGACAATGTGCAATTTATAAATAATGGAAACTCACAACTTACAATAAATATGTGCATTCGTGCCTTCTTTTTATTCATTGTTGTTTATGTTTTCAGAAATTGCATCTGTTTGTGTCACGGTAGTCTTACGTCAAAAGGAAATAGCTGTTCTTAATGCATCCAAATGCAACTCCATCAATTCCAATTGCAAGGTAAGAAGACTTTATTTTTCTTTGTATAGTTTCATTTTATGTAATTAACCCTAAAGATTAGATCTTTAAAACACAGTTCGAGTTTTTTTTTAGAATCTTTAAACGTTCTCTAAACTAAACTCTAAACTAAACTAGAAAGAGTTTACTCAGACTAGTTACATACTAAAATTGTATAAAATTAATTGAATACTAAATTAATACAGAAATTTAAGAAAAGTAATTGAGTACTAATTAAATTAATAATACTCATTAAATACTAAATGTTTACTAAAATGTTAACATGTTTATTGCAGACTATCATTTTAAATAATGTCAAAAACTGATTTAACAGTATATGGTCTTTTCGTAAAAGATGAAAACAGGACACATACAAATAAAATTTCCAAATTATTCATTTCATTTGAATGTAAAACGAAACGGCGTATACATTCGTAAAATTTTGTTGCATAGTGTAACGACTGTCGGTTATCTTTTCCCTTTTACGACTTCACCTATATATCGGCCAGATATCAGTCGATGATTATCGATTGCACATCAGTTTTATGTGGTTTCTACGTAACCGACTGTAGTTTACAGTCAAGCTCGCATCTCACGTACAGTCCAACAGCTCCTTTTTTACATTATGCTTATTATACCTACGCCCTTTCCACATTACGTCGTAATATTATACGACCGTGTCTTCTCGGTGCACTGTGAAATGGTTATGGTTTCGTTATGCAGGTTTCTTGGTAGCAACCGCATTTCGCACTCGGTTTCAAAAGATCACGTCAACCTTTGTGCAAATTCTTTCGATTTAAACTTCACCTTATCTCGGACTTTTTATCTTGTTTATCAACGTAAAATATTACATTTTCTTTAATGTGAATACTTGTATTAGTACTAAAATATGCTTTACTAACGGATGGCATTTTTATAGATTGATCAAAACTTTTTCACTCGAATTGCTGTACGAACACTTTTTAAAAATCAATAAGTTACAATTTAACGCGGATGTTTCAAACTACTTTAACAATCCTTTTTTCTCAAAAGAGTTGCTTATCGGGTATTTATTATTTACAGGGTAACAATGCTACAACAATTTTATACAACATTAAACTTCCTCCTTGGCATTTACCAAGAGCAATTTTACACTGAAAAAAATTTGTTAATTTTAATGAAATGATTTACTCCAATAGTACTTGTTAAATATTTTATTATTTTTTACACTACTAAATTTATTTTGAAACAAATAAATTCATTTAGTTTTAATGAAATTGTTACTTGATTCAAAGAAATATTTAATGAGTACTATTGAAGTAAATCATTTCTTTAAAATTAACCAAATTTTTTTTAGTGTATATACACGTGTGCTGATCCTGAATTTTTTTTATTCTTTCACCTTTTTGTAACGCAAGATATCGAAAAAAGTATAAGAGGCTGCTACACACCTACATACAAAAATCTTTTCTAACAACTTTATAAAATTACAGATTTGAGACTTTCTACATTTATCTAAGTACTAAATACATACAAAAATGTATCTAAGTACTACATACAAAAATCTTTTCTAACAACTTTATAAAATTACAGATTTGAGTCTTTTTACATTTATCTAAGTACACCTACTTTCAATAGTTAAGTATACTTAAAATCTACTTTTAATTTATTATCAAATCAAATGCTAAAATTTGCGGTCCAAGTAAAATTTATTTAAAAAGAAGATATATATAAAAAACTCTTGGTCCTTTAATTATTCGCTTTGGCAACAGGATTCTAGAGAAACAAACTACGGTGTATATCGGAGCGCGGCGGCGGCAACGTTTCGCGGCGTTGCCGTTTCTCCGTTTGTTTTCTCACGCGGGGATATGGCTATATCCCTCATTTAAAGAAAAGCTAGACGCACTCAACTATCTCTTCTACAGCCCGCTGCTTGGACTTTTCTTGCTCCAAAGTCGAGATCGTTATCGCCGCCGCTGGATAAACCTGTTTTTTTTTTTTTTTTTTTTAATTCTCGATCTTGTTTTACGTCGATGACGATGATAGTTGTGTTTTCTTACTTTTATGTATCTGTCTTTTTAATTTATTTTTTTAATCTGAATTATAGATGAGTTTGCAAAGAATTGCTTTAACTAGAGCAAAATACGTTTAATCCTTTCAGAATGCATACTTCTTGGTATTAGATTGTTCAATGATTCATACTGATGATTGATTAATGAAAATAATGGCCGATAGAATTTGTAAATTCAACGATGTAAATCCCTGGATTTAAATTTATTTCTTCGCGGATTCTTTAGTAAACAATAATGGACATTAGCAATCATGATTTTATTGCATAGAATCCGGTACTAAAGTAGAAAGGATTATTAAAAATGTTTTAAATTACTTGAATATAGATCAAAGCTAACCTACCACTAATGGAACATTATTCAGATCATTAAAAATTTGACCTTTATATTTATCGATTTAAAAACAATGGTAGAACGAACGAAGCGCGTCCTCTAATTCTTTTTTTTTTTTGTGAGCAAGCATTTCATCTATATTTGCCTACAAAAAAGTTTTTTGTGCTTCATTTGATTACGTGCGTAATCATACGCGTTGAAAAGATTTATTTTACATGAACTGAAAAAAAATAGAAAATAATTCGAATTAAATAAATAAAGATATAGTACACAAAAATAAAAGTTCTTTAAAGACATGAATTTTTTCATTTTTCATTTTTATTCAGTGTGCCGGGCTTATTTTGCTCCTTCAATAATTATCTAGAGGTTTCCAAAATTATGATATAATTTATAAGAACATAATTGAATTGTTCGTACACAAAGATGCATATTTCTTGTGACAACTTATAAACAATTGGAGTTTACTTTTTGTAAATTACTTATTTCATAATTTTGGCATGTTGAACCTTTATAAATAATTATTTAAGGAGTAAAATGAGTTCCTACCACTGAAAGAAAATTGGTTTAAATAAACTTTATTAGTTCAAAAGTTATGCTCAATTGTATATGAGTATTGGTAATTCTGTATAAGGATAATAATGAAATTGTACGTAGTTTCTCAATACTCATATTCAATTGAGCATAACTTTTGAATCAGTAGATTTTTTTTAAAGCAAGAACTCTCAATTTGTTGTTCTTTTTCTCTACTTCTATTTGCTTTGTTGATTGATTCTACAGTCCAGGGGTGCGGAGTTATAGTTAAATAATGAAATTTAAAATTTTATTAGACCTAAATATTCTAGGTTTCTCCATATTTTAATATTTTAAAAGATTACGGAATATTTAAAAAAATCCGTGATCCAGAGGTCTGATATTCTCTTATAATTAGAAATAGAAATATCCTTAATTCGTAAGTTTTTATTGAAACTAACATTTCACGTGCTAATAAACAAATATTGCGAAAAGCTACGTTTAAAAATGTTTCGCAGTGCAAAGTGTTTTCATATTTACGCTCCGATGTAATGGAAAATAAAAAAGAAGAATCGCACGCACGCACAAACAATACTACTCGTGAATAATAAGTAATTCCACTATCTGAGAACGCTGGGAACTCCTGACGGCCATTTATCCTACTTTGACTTTCTTGCTAAGGTGCGGAAGTTTCAACATTATCACAGACGCCCCAAACCCATGTTATTTTAATTTACTAGCGCTAATCTTATCGCTTCGTGCATCGTTCGATTTTTTCTTTTATAAGTCGCCTTTTTCTCTTCTTATTTTAACGCTGTCTCCGAGAAAAACGAAGAAATGGTACTGATCATGTCGCAGCGGAGAGAAAACGCGAGTGACGATTAGGGATTTCCGCTTGGCAACAACACAGTGCCACGCCGTCGCAACAACCCGGTTTCGCTCCCGTTCTTCCATCAAATATATTTATACATATATATATCTAGTCAAATTACAGTTTTTTCCCCAAAGTATTTTTGATGTTACACTCTAAGGTCTAAAGAGTAAAATCGGGACAAAATTTGAGTACAATGGCAATTTTTTACTATACAAAAAAGTAAAAAACATGTTTTATGGTAAAATTCAACAATTTTACTCTTCATAAAAAATGATTTATTGATTTTACTTTTTGAGTAAAGATAAAATAAATTTTAATCTTTATAAAGTTGAAAACGTTTACTATTTTCTAGAAGAGTAAAAGCATTGACTAATTCTTTTCAATAATTATGACAAATCAATAAATCCATAAATCATTGTTTACGAAGATTGTGGTAAAATAATTCAACTTTACTGTACATCTGATAAAACGTGTGTTATACTCTTTTTTTTTTAAGTAAAAATTGCCTTTATTGCCCTATAAATAGTCTCTAAAATGCAGATATTCGTATAAAAAAATCAAATTAATTGAGTACTGAATGACTTGAATCGTGTCCTTCGTCTAATTGTTCATGAAAGTCACTTGCGTATTCAAAAAACGATTTTACGTCCTTATGCATAAATTCATGGGTCTTCAATCACTTCACCCTAAGTACTGTAAAATTAAAACCGCAACGAACATATATTTTCTTTATAATGTGTAATGAGTGAGTTGTTTAAACTTTAAATCACCTATTATAACTATAAAAATTATTTTATTTTATAGCATTAACTTACTGCGGTATACTCGTACCCTCCTTTAAAAAAGAGGTTAATGTTAAATGTTACATTCTTTAGAGTTTCCCCAAAATTTGTTCAAAATGTTTGTAATATTAATCCTTAATAAACATTTAGTTACTTCAAATAAATGTATTTAGTTACAGTAACTAAATTAGTTTGTTGGATCAGCAATTTTGTTTCATTTTGTTACTTTGACTAAACATTTTGTTGAATCAATTAATAAGTACTGGTTTAAATAAATAAATAAAGACATAAATATTTTTCATAACGTCAGTTTGTAACAACTTTCTCGTGCAATTTAATAATTTTTCTTGCATTTTGGCAAATTTTACTATATATTTTCTCCCAGATAAGTGAATTTATTATACAATTTTCTCCATCGCCTGATAACTCTCACGACATTAATTTAATCCAATCTATTTATTTTCGTACCATTTAATGAAGGTACGTAAGATTCTGCAAATTTCTATCGAACGAAATAAAACGAAAGAAAGATCTATATTCACCCCCCCCCTCCCTCCCCAAAAAAAAAGAAAAATGATTTGCTCTAGAAAGTCGTACACGGAGAGAAATATTATAGTAAAAATTACTATATTCTGTAGGAACAATGGGACATACTCGACCTATGACGGTTTTTACTATAAAACATTCTAAAAATTCCTATGTACATAACAAAAATTGCTATTTATACAGTAGAAATTGCTATCTACATAGGAATTTTTAGTATTTTGTATAGTAAAAATTTTCATAAGTTGAGTATATATCCCACTGTTCCTATGGAACATCGTACACGGAGAGAAAAGTTTAGTAAAAATTACTATACTATTTACTAATGGAGGGACAGACTCGATTAATAAAAAATTTTACTAAATTTGTAAAATTTGTTACACCTGCAGTAAATTTTGTTACAAGTCTAGCACATTTTACCATACTTTCTCGTAAAATTTTTTATTTGTCGAGTTTGTCCCTGCACTACGAAACAGTATAGTAATTTTTACTAGACTTTTCTCTCCGTGTAATTTTAACTATATAACATTTCTATCCGCGTAGACGCAGGATTTGGTTCACGGACGACTTGGGCAAGCTCGATTTTGCAAGGAGCGCGTTTGAGCGCAAAATCTTGCCCACTTGCGGATATTTTGGTTCCCTCGGTGAAATGTTACATGGGTATCGATCGGGGGGTCCGAAAGCAGCGGCGGCGACGGCGCGTGCGAGCTCGGGGGGTCGTCAAGCCAGCCAGCCTGCAGCGAGCAGCCCTCTTCTGACCGTCTGGGCGCGACAGTCGTGCAGAAGGGGGCTGAAATTGCAATCGCCGACGGGATAGGGAAAACTGAAATTTTGAAGCGGGCGCACTCTCGCACTCGAGTGGGCTTCTTTTTCTTGCTGCGACTATAAGCGCACGTGGGAGTGCGCGCGAAATGCGAATTTGTCCGGGACTGGCCCCGAGGTCGTCGAACGGCTCTTCGGGTGCCGTTGCCGACTGCTGCTGCAGCTGATGAACACGAGCGAACGAGAGCGAGCGGATGCCTCCGCGTATTGATTATAATGGAACGGCGAGACGCGAGCGCATTCGCGAGTCAGCTTAAAACTGATGCCTGGAGAAGGACCGAGCGAGGCTCTATGCCTCTTTGTATTTTATTCGCGAGATGAAGAGTAGTCCCTTTTTTTAAAAAAATTAATTGTTACTCTCGTTAAAAGTTTTTTACAATTTACTGCCATCATTTTTTCGTAAATTTTATTATTTGCTATAGTAAATTTCCAATAAGAAAGATCGTTTAAAAGCTTTGTTTAAAATTCAAATTTTCAGCTTAACTTCTTTACTTTCGTTGATAAGTTTTTTACAATTTAATATAGTAAATTTTTGGTAAATTTTACTGTAAAACAAAGTTTTTGAAATTTACTAAAGAAAATTTAGTATTTTATACTGTTATAAACATAATTTTATATATATATAATATGCGTATAATATGTGTATAATTTTATTTATATAACTCTAAATAGTGAATTTACTATACCAAATTCTAAAAACTTATCAGTGATTGTATAGGATTTAAATTGAAAAATTGAATTTTAAACAAACCTTTTTTGTTTTGAAAAGAAAAATGGAGAAAAAATCACTAATAAAAATCGCAGCGGTCCAATCCAATATCTTCACAGACTGACGTTATTTGAAAAATCAATAATTTCTTGTAAAATCCGTATTTTCTTTCAAAATTTTATTGCAACTCCAGCAAATTTTATCACACCGCTTTCTAAAATTTTCAAGAAATTATTGCAATTTTTCGAATAACGTCGGTTTGCAAAGATATTAAAATTTTTAATAAACCTTCTCACTCCGTGAATGAATATTTGCTTTTTTATTCTTAAAATAGAAGAGCACAAGCTGCGTTAATATAAGCAAGTGGCGCCCATCTGTTTTCGTAAGTCCCGCTTTGCATTTTAGTCGAAAATATATTTCGTAATTCCCAACGATAAAAAATAAGTAAAAAATAAGTTTCTAAGCTTTAATAATATGTAAAATTCTGAGGAGTCAAATTTATTTATTATTTCTAATCCAATCTCTACTTTTAATTTATTTTTTTACTGAATTTTTACTAGTATTGCCAATTCATTTGATAGTTGATCGAACATTTTTATTGCTACGATATAATTATTCTTACTATAAATTAACTTATTAATTTTTGGTAAAATAATGCTTTTATTTCGAGTACCACTATCCCTTGTGTGTATATATATATTAAATGGACAAACAAAATTTTGTTGTATTGTTAGCGGATAATTGTATGTTATGAAAGTATTTTTGTTTATTATTTTAAGCATTCTTTTTTGTGTGAATTACAGTGCAGCTTAATTATTTTTATGAACACCTTTATAAGCAATTATTTCATAGGTTACTGAACTCACGGTCCAATTTGGTCATTTTCAGTAAATATTTACTTCAATAGTACTTGGAAAATATTTCTTTAAAACTAATTGGATTTACTTCTTTGTAAATATATTTAGCAGGTTGTATAAAAATCATTAGTTGATTCAAAGAAATATTTAACAAGTACTATTGAAGTAAATATTTAGTGAAAATTACCAAATTGGTCTCTCAGTGTTCTCTATATATGAACGTACCAGAATAATATATTACTTGTAAAGGAAGTTGTCTCTTCATAACAGATCATCAGAGGCTAGAATTGAGACCTTTAATTGGAAACTCTGGAAAATATCTTTTTTTTTATATATAGTTACCCACAAGAGACCAAGAACTCAAAAAAAGTGTAAAGGCCATGGTGAATGGAAGCACTGGCAAGGAAGCCCTAGTGCGACGTAGCCATATCATCAGCGTGGATCGGCCTACGCGTCTGCTTTCCCATACATCCAGATACACCTCCATGCCCGGGCTACGGGGAATTTTCGAAATTAGACGCTAACTGGCAGATGGCGGAAGCCAAAACAGCTGTTGCGCCGTCAACGCATGCGGGCCCTTTGCGCTTTGTTCCTTCTCGCTTGTGTCGAGAGCACTTTACGATGCTGCTCGATGTTAAGGCATTTCGAAGGATTTTTCATTTTTTTTTTCGATTTATATGAAAATTTCACGGCAGGCTTTTTTTTTCTTGGGCTTTATAGACTGTTGCTTAGTGCATTATACTGAGAAAAAGTATTTTATATTGTCGACAGTTCGTAACCGTCCTTTGTCTATCGAGGGTGATATTTTCTTTGTTTCAAATTTATCTTTGAATTTAATTCTACTATTAATTATTATGGTAGAATTACTTCGGATGGTGTTTATAATAACAGTAGCTTGTATGTTAAAATTGTAAACAAAAATATTTTTATAACATACAACTATACTGTAAATATTAAAGTAAATGTACTTGAATCCTTAACTCACTATTATATGTATACTCAATCTTTAAGTAAAACAAAAAAAAATTATTCCGTTACCAAAGTATGTAAAACTATTAGAAATAGGAATAACCATAACGTATTAATTTCATTATAAATTTTAGTAAAAAATGTAACATAAAAATTGAAAACTATATATTTAAGATAGGATTATAAGTATATGCTTGTTACGTTTTTAGTATATATATTTATGTGAATTTTCAAATTTTATTGTATGTTATCATAGAGACACAAAGAAGTTAGTTTTTAAAATTATTACAATTTCTGTTTCCACTTTAGTAGGAAACTACTACTACTGGAGCTTTTGCATTAGTATCTGAAATACGTTAGTTATTAAGTTTTCTTTTTCTTTTTCTTCAACAAGCAGGAAATCTTATTTTCATCTGCCGGATTACTTGTACTTTACTTGCATTTTAATTATCAAACTGGATTAAATAAATAAACAAATAAAATAAATTCATTTTATAATTAAAAAAAATGTATTTTATATATTAAATAAAACGTTCAGATAAATTGTGCTTATACATTCGCAAAGTTTCAATGTGCAGTCTAGAATGTCGAGAAATTTATGAAAATTTGTTGTGTGCTTTTCTTGCAATGTATCGGAGACGGCTTTTAAATTTTTTACGGTATAAGATAACGAGCTTCATTTTGAAAATATACGGTTAAAGTCGAGCTGTTCTATTGACTTAAATATTGTATTAAACAGCTTCTTGATAACATCAGCCAAATTTATTTTTAATTAATTTGTATCATATCAGTCGTGAGAGTTGTTTTGAAAAACAGCCTCGTACTATATTGCATTAACCATAATCAAATAAATTAATAAACAAAATGAACTGTCAGTTCTCGTGTTTAAGAATTTCAACAGATCAACGGAAAATGAAGAAATTCTTTCCAAGTTTGAGGAAAGAAATTAATTAAAGCGATACTTTGTTCAATCGCGTACGAAAAAGAGCAATATTTCGTTCTCGTGCACGCATTTGGTGTTTTTTCCCTGATAAAAAAGGCCAATTGACGTGTTTACATTTTTTCACATTGAGGCATCATGGCTGCTGATACGAAAAAATACGAGATAATAATATTACCTTATCTGTGGACGTTAATTCTTTCAAGCTACTCTCAATAAACAAAAGTGAAACAAAATGCTTTCATTTCACATGTTTCCCAAGAGTCGAGAGTGGAAACTTTTTAAATTGCTTAAAGTTCAATAGATAAAACTGAGGCGCTTGGTATCTGTTAAGTTTTAATGATCAATTTAATCTCATAATTCAATCGAATAATTAAGAAAATTGGAAATTAAGTACAGAAGCACACCATTGCTTCGGAAAAAAATTAAAAGCGATACTATTGACCTTTCAAAAAAAAAATAAACAAGGAATTGAAATAAGCCACATAAAGAGATGTTGGTTCTTTTGCGAGGAACTCAATTGAAAAGAATGACTTGACAATATAAATGTTAAAGTGAGTATAATTCTTGATTGTTCCAGGTCAAATTCAGAATACGCGATGTTAGCAACATCCGCGATTGACCTCACTTATAGCGACCTTCCATGCCGAAAGTAAACTCGCGCGGACGTAAACAAGGTTAGTCGTTTCTTTTTTCTCTCTCACATATATACATATCCGCAGAATATCTTTCTCTCCGCACTTTTAAATTTAATTAAACTTTTTCATTTATCTGCCCCCAGAGAACCAAGTTTACTCTAATTTTGGTACTTCCATTGAATTAATTTCCTGATTTCCTTGCCATAACTTCCCTTTGCAAATTAAATTAATCTCCCGAAAACTAAAATTAAAAATGCATTTCTTTTACAAATTAACGTGTTCTTTAAAAAAAAAAGAACAGATTTTTTTTCGAAATTAGTAAGCCGTTCATTTATAACTTCTTTGACGTATCACAGTACGATTTAAAAAGAATTTATATATATTTATATTTACCATCACGCTGCGCGAAGCGAACAGCGTCGTTTTTCGTGATCGAGATACAAAGAGAAAGAAGCACGAGTTTCCTGTTTAATTTGCTGAATTCGTGTAAGTGCACGTATGCGCCTGCATGCAGTTACCTGTTGGACTGCTGCATACACGTCGTGATCAAGTTCGGAACTATTTTCGCGCACAATGACGTCAGGAAACAAGAGAAAGAAAAAAAAGAGACAGAGGCTAAAGTAATTGGCAAGGATAAGCGTCAGGTTCAGTCTGACTTTGCTTCCGCAGTATGAACTGGAAACTGGATTTATTGTGTGCATTTTTCCTTTTTCTTATACTTCCTCTTCTTCGTAACGTTGCAGTTGTTTTTTATACCTTTTATTTCGGATGTTTTATTGTAAGTGAGAAATTTGCGACTGTAAATCGACGAATATCACTGAAAAAAAATTATTAGAAAAGTTATGAAGATTTCTAGTAAAAATGACTATCCTGCACTAGCAGTTATTTATTTTTTAAATAATTATTTATTTATTTTAATTATTTTATTTTGAGTTATATTTTAAGATAAATACGTCGCTTATAACAGTCTGCGTCGGAGTTCACAGTGCAAGATGGTAATTTTTACAGGAAATTGTAATAGCTTTTTCAATAATTTTTTTCTTGCTGCAGTATTGTGAATTTAACAATTCATTGTTACTGTTGATATAAGAAGAATAATCTACAGCGTCTCTGCATAATTCGATCGAAATATAAGGGAGCCTACACTGAAAAAAAATGTTAATTTTAAAGAAATTATTTACTTCAATAGTACTCATTAAATATTTCTTTGAATCAAGTAACAATTTCATTAAAATTAAATGAATTTATTTGTTTCTAAATAAATTTAGTAGTGTCAAAAAATAATAAAATATTTAACAAGTACTATTGAAATAAATGTTTGCTTAAAATTAACAAATTTTTCTCTCAGTGTATAATATTGTAGAAGCTGCGGTAAAAGTGAGATCGATATTGATGAGAGAGGAGGAACGAGATGGGCTACTTACTGCTTATCTAACTATACCGCAGAGGGTACGTTCGGATTTCACACAGAAACTAAGGATATTTCAAACCACTCGTTCGTAACTCCGATAATGCATTTTTTTTACTCATCTAAATCTCAAACTTTATCACGCTCTCCGCCCTTAGCTATATTTTATCTTTTTGATTCATCATTATAAATATCCTCTATTTTTCTGGCAGTATTTGCTTCAGCTGCACTTCGAACCATCAATCCCTATTTTATGTGCATTCATTAAATTATTTATTTATTTTCATTTTTGTATTTTGGAGCCAGATGTTGCTATGCCGCGATGTCAAATCTAATTTTAAATTAAAGTATTTATTTACCTTTTCTGAGAAAGGCAGAAGAAACCTTAATGTACCTGAATGCTCTTTTAGCTTGTATTATTAATTAGTGTATTAATTTTTAGGCCAAGCACAAATAAATACACATCTATCTATCTTTAAAAAGCGAGTATTTCGGCTCTATACACAGAGAGAAAAGTTCTAGTAACAATTTCTAACTGTTTGTAATGCAGTGATAGACTTGATAAATAAAATATTTTAATAAAATGTATAGTAAAAATTTCCTAGTCTTACTCAATTGCCTTTAAAGTAAATTTAGTAAGACTAGTTTTTTAAATGCAGAGACATATTTAAAAAATTAAAACGTTTAATAGAAAGTATCGTATAACAATTTACTTTAAAGTAAATTTAAAGTAAATTACTTTACGATACTTTCTAGTAAAAGTTTTAATTTTTCAAGTATGTCTCTGCATTTAAAAAACAGTATAGTAATTTTTACTAGTATTTTTTTTCTCCGTGTATACTTAAAAAATTATTGAGCACGTACATCTGAATACACTAAATGGTAGATAAAGAACGCGAGTTAACTATCAGCTGACGATCAGCTGATTTATCAAGTAACGCTTCGAGTGATTTTTTTCATTTCACATTTATTTTTTCTTACACTAACAGCAAACTGAATATTAGATAACGGATGAACAAATAGTTCTGACACTTAAGAAAAAAAAAAACACTTTTTAGCGCGAGTCAAAAGCGAATTTCGCTTGTTGATTTTTCTCTAATCATATACTGGATCAACGATAAGGAGGAAGGCAGACTCGGCCTTTTTTCTTTTGTCATGGAAAACGAAAGACGGATAAAATGCTCAGAGAGATTTCGCGGAGATGTACGGCGCAGAAAAGTAGAATAACGAGTCTGCGTGAGCGACGGAGAGTGGCGGAGAGCGGCTGAAAGCAGGCTCCTCTTTCGTCGAGCCGCTCACCGAACAGTTAGACGAACCTAACTCCTTCCTTTTCTTTTTCTTCGCGCTATCTTCATCTTTTCAACCTTATTTAGCTCCGCTCTTATCCATCCGGAACACCAGTCGCTCTTTGTTCCTGTAGCACTGTGCGCCTCGTGCTCGCGCCGTGCCAGCTTCGTGTTCTTCTTTTTCTTTTTTCAAATTTTAACAGAAGCCAGAATTTTGCGCTCGATTCATCCTTATCTTTCCAAGTCACTTTTTTTAGTTGCTGATCTTTTCCTGCTGGCCGTACCATAGCAGCTCTTTGTTTTCTATTTCTCTTCCTTTTTGTTGTCGGTGATGTTTTCCTTTTACGTGGATTTTGTTTTCTTTTTTAATTTTAACGAAATCACAATTTTGTACTCGATTCATATTTAGCTTTCGAAGCCAATCTGTTCAATAATTGATTTTTATCCACGTGAATTTTGTTACTGCGTTGTCCTATTTTTTCGAAAATAAAAATAAAAACAGAAATTTGAAATAAAATTGGTTTCTTGTGCGATCCTTGATTATAAAAGATAGAATTATATTTTTAATAAAAAAAAAGAAATAAAAAATGAATCGTTCCGTGAGTAATGTAATGATATATAAATATATTTGTTTAATGATAACTTCTGCTATACATTTTCCATTATTTATGGAATCTTTTTTTATTTAAATTTTTTTTCCTTTTAATTTCAACAGAATCTAGAATTGTTCACTCTACTCTTCATTACCTTTTGAAGTCAGTTGATTCAATTGTTGATTTTTTGTTCATATATCTGTGCTAATTTTGAAAAAGGTAATGAGTCACAACTTTTTTGAAATCGAGATAAAACTATTTTCATACTCTTTAAATAATAATAATAATCTAGCAGATTTCAAAATGTTTCACGCGTTGTTATATATTTATTAAAAAAAAATCAAATTAGCAAAAAGCAGCCGAATTGCGCTCCTGTTACAATTAAAGAGAAAATTGTAAATATCTTGTAATTATGAAAATGTGAGTGGTGCCCTTTTTTCAAAATCACCACACATATTTTCCAATATTTCACTTCTTCGGTCGGTCTTAGCTCTTTGCTCTCGGATAAATCGAGGTTGTTCTCAGCGCTGTGCGCCCACTCGTTTACGAGCAAATGCACGGCGTGGGAGACGCGGACAGTCAGGGAACATGGAGGCCATCTCAACTCGAGAGCGTAGCTTTCCAACGGCGCAAAAGTCGCCCTCCTATCGCAACCAATGAACCAACGACCAATCGACCTTTAAACTTTTCTAGCTTTCCAAATGCCCGTTCGAAATTTAATTACCCTATATCCATCGAAGTACAGTCGGTGCTGGAAGTACAGCTATTCAAATAAACTAAAAGTTAAGGAATCCAAAATCAATGTTTTAAGTGGCATCAGCCTGACGATTCATAAGTTATTCTACTTATAGCCTCAAGGCAGAAGTAAATAAAATATTCGTTTAAACTTTCTATTAGAAATGTCTGCGAATTAAGCTACAAAAACTAGAATTTATGTGGAAAAATTGCGTTTAAATGAGGCTCATTTTAGGCAATCCATGAAATACTGTTTTAATAGTTCAAATTTGCAAGTTGATGTGCGGAAAAAATAATAGGGTAAAGTTTATAATAAATTTTGTGAGATGGAGAAAGGCTTTGCAAGCCAAGAAAATTTATAGTAATTGTCATCTTAGAAAATTTATTGTAAACTTTACCCTATTATTTTTTTCAGTGCATTAATATACAAACTCGAACTATTACAGCGAATTTTACTATAAAACTTGAAAAAATTTCGATAATTGTGACATATTTGACTAAAATTTGTAAACTAAACTATAAATTAACAAAATTTATAGTAATTTTCTTGGCCTGCCTAGTCAGTCGCCTTGTTACAACATTTATTGTAAACTTTACCCTACAACTTTTTTCAGTGCAGGATTTAAATCCTTTTTATACTGTTCCGTAAATTTGACACAGAATTACATTTCTCAGGCCTACGTATACGTACCTAAATATAGGTCTATACTTGTAAGAACCTGTATACAAGTAATTCAACTTAAAACGCATTTAAATCGGTGCTAAATATTTAATGCGATTCATGGTCAAAAGAAAACAAGTAATGTAATTATGATGAATAGGCTTGCTTAGCTCACACGCTGCTTTATGTTTTCCTTTGGCGAAAAAGGCTAGAACCGAGCGCGGTTCGCAGGCGGTGGATAAACAAGTTATCGCCTGCTGATCGCTGCGCAGTTCCTTTACGTTTACTATTTTCCTCATGATTTTGTTGTTGGCGCGCCGTCTTGGGTTACGGTACCCTAGCCTCGCCGCGTGGATATTAAAAACCTATTATAACAGTAAGTGGAGGATCGAGGACGATACCAACCTCGAAATCCCGCGTTCGTTTTGTAGGATTATCCTCCCAATGCGGAGCCTGTAACTTGCCTTGTCTCGAAAATGCATTTTCGTGTAAGAAGAATGTACAGGAGATGCAGTTAAATTAAGGGTATCCGAAAGTCAGTTAAAAATTCAAATTTCGCGCCACAATATAGCAGGCGAAAAAAACAATTAATTTGCTAATAACAACGAGTACAAATGAAATTATGATAAATTGACAAGTTAAAATTACGTTTTATCGATTAGAAGTTAAAATATATCCAAAAGTGTATACCGAATATTGTGATTCAATAGTTAAACCACATTGTTTCATTTGACATTTGAGGTTATGTTATAAATCCGGTATAGTTATGTTCGATTCCGTTTTGTTGACAGCAGTTGATGGTACTCGCTGGTCGACCATTGTTCAACCGTTGGTTAATAGCTCATAGCATGAATTGTATCATAGCATAGTCTCCCTTAATATAGCATTTTTTTTTAATGTAAAAAATATTTGTATAAAAATATTGGTATTTATACAGGTAGTATGCTCAAGTGAAATACGAAGCATCTATTATTGATTACCAAGTGAAGTGCTCAGTATATGAAGCTTTCATGAATTTTTCATTGATCCATATTTTTCTTATCGCAAGAATTTTTTTTGCTGCAAAACGCATACTCTTTAGGTCAAAATGACGATCAATAACAATGATTAAATCAAATAATCAATGACGTCATTTAAAACGCTTTTTATTATTCGAAATACTGAAATGCGTAGATTCGGAGAGTGAATCTCTGACGTCAAATAATAAAGCACACTGCGATTAATTACGATTTGAATGCTCGTCCCACGAGTTGTTCTATCCATCTCTTCGCATAGTTTAACATAGACATCTCCTAAGCTTACTCAAATATCTTCAATCGTATACTTATATCTGAAAAAAATTTGAGACTCACGTAGACTGTCTTATTTAAAATTCAACACACATCCGCGTGAGTCATAGATTTGACCGAGTGGATATCCTCGCAAGGTATATTATTGTATAAAGGCTTGTTAATTTTTTCGTGCACACGTTAGGAAAATAAATCCGAGCGCTATCATTGCGCAAAGGATTATGTTGCAGATAGGGTGTACACTCAGTTGCGGGATCGCATCCATGAGGTTTGATAAGCTAGCCATCTGCGGCGAGTCGACTAGAGTTGACGAAATATCGATCTGCGGATAAACCGGTAGCTCGGCTTTAAGTTTTCCCGGAGGCCGCTTTAAAAAACAGCCGACATCGACCAATACGATAGTCACACTGCACGCTGAACTCCCACAGTCCAGTTTGACGTGGTAGCAGGTTTTTTTTCTCTCCGATGACGACTTCTACTTTGCTTTCGATCATTCATTAAATCCTCGTCTTTTTACTCGCTTCAATTTTCAAACGCCAATGATTAGACGAAATTACTGACGGTGTGTAAATTATTATTGCAATTGCGCGTGTGCGTTCTTCTCGAAATGAGTCTTGACTAAAAGCAATAATTACTCATTCTTTTATTAGTGATATCGTCTTTACAAAAAAATTATTAACATTATAGTAAAATTAATACATTATTAGTTCAGTCGGTTTTATTCCTAGATTTGTTATTTTAGCTACACGTGTAGTGCAAAAAATTATAGCTTCAGTTGAAAAATTGAATGCGTCTTTTTGGATGATTGTCGAAAATAAGTCTTGATAAAAGAGAATTATTATTTATTACTTATTCTTTATTATCAGTATTACAGTTTCTTTTATCTATCTATAAAGTTTCATATATTTATAATAGCTAGTAATTTCAAGTTTACATTGGTGTAAGTTTTTTTTAATTATATCTATTTTTCTAAAATTAGCACCTTATGGGATAATACCAGCACATTAATCAGCATAGTTTGTCAGTGTGATCTTATCTCAAAAATCATGAAAATAAATACAACATGCTCATTTTTTCTTTTTCTTTGTTTTTTGTCCAGTGTATAAAATGTAATCTAAAGAACAAAATAGCACTTAACTGATATCACAGTCATTTTTAACAAAATTAAAACGACTAGAACTATTTATAATATACAGTAAAAACATACAATGGCATTTACAGAAAAAGAAACACAAGCTAATTGATGATTGAAGATTATTTAATTGTTTCTTGTGGCATTGTGAGGAAGATACCAGTTTTTGATGACTTCTAAAAAACGTAATTTCCCGAGGAGTAAACAAAATACTAAAAATACGCAATCACACCCAAATTAAAACAGTCTAGTAAACTTTATGCATTCCATATTTGCTTAAGTTTTATTTTAATGTTGCCCTTGGTTGTGGCGATATTTCCCCCGCTTCATCAGATCTTATTTAAAAAAAGTGCTTGTTTTTTCAAAGACCAACGATCAGACGAAACTACGAGGATGTACAAACTGTTGCAATGGCGCCTGTGCGTTCTACGGTTTTATGCAGTTTTTGCGTCGGGTCGTTGTCACACGGGCTGTTTGTGGAGCTCTCCATGGCTCGTCGCCGTCCGACGTCGTGCCTACGTCTACGTACGGTTCGTTCACCTCGCCCTACGTGCCCCAGCAAGTTGCACATTGACGGCGCGCCTAGAAATGTGGCGCTGACGTAATCCACTTTGCAACAATCGATGTGTGAGCGCGCAGCCAAGATACTCCTCTTATTTTCGCATTTTCGCCTTTTCACTTTCGTGAATCATTAGTCATTATCGAAGTCTTTTCGGTTTTAGTATATTGCCTCTCATTTCATAACGCGGATTACGTGAATTTTCTTGCTGCTTTGTCCAGGTTCACTAGTTCGAAAATAAAACTAGAAATTCAAAGTAGAATTTGTTTCTTACGCGGTCTTTCATTATAAAAGATTAGTACATTTTTTACAAAAGGAGAAAGTAATAAAAAAAAATGAATCGCTCTGAGAGTAGTAATAATTTCGTTTTATATGGAAAAGGCTTTTGTTGATCGTTAAAAATCTATTCGACACTTTTACTTATACTATCTATAATAAATTATGGAGGCCTCGCAATTATTCTGACATTGCATTTACTGTTGATTTGCGGATTATTATGTCCTTACGGAAATACTGCGGTGGATTATTAGTTTATAAAATTTTACATAGGTTTTCTGTCTATGAGCCGTAGGCCAATTGCTGATAAAAGTTGTCATTCCAATTTTGGGTTTTATTCCACCTTTAACAGAGAGAAAAAGTTCTGGAACTTTTTACCTAATAATTTAACGACCATTGGTCAGCTAAAAAACCTCTTTGCGTTCGTTTACTTGTAAAGTTATTAGTTTACGGTTTGTAATAGTTTACGTTTATTTTAAGTGAGTTTATAATTTACATCGTATTTTTATAAATAAATAACTAAATGTTTAACTATAAAAATAATGGTACATGTACCTGTACATGTTTATAACGTAACGTACAAATTCATTTGTATTTTTCACTTTAGTTTATATTAAATAGTTTAAGTTACTTTTAGTACAATGTGCATCAAATCATGTTTATGCATTTTATGCGCCTCATTAATGCTATTCTCAAATACCGTACTTATCACAAAGTATTGTTCGGCACATGTAAATTACTATTAAGTATATGTTATTATTTCTAATTTGTACTTAAGGACTCTTTACTGCTGTTAAATTAATAATAAATAAATAATGTAAAGTGAATTTTAAAGAATACAGTTTTAAAATCGTTAATCGGAAGAAAAAGTGTTAAAAAATTATGCAAGAAGATACAAAAATGCTGAATTTCCGATGACACTGTTCGGTATTAATCCGCGCGGAAATTCCTTCTGCGTCATTCTTATTCGAAAGTCTGAATTCATTGCTCTTTCTCTCGTCGACTTTTTGATTTTTCTTTTAACTGCAAGTTTATTCATTGTTTCAAGTGCCTTTGCATAAGCTGCACAAACGTTATGTGTGCGTTTAAAAAATAAGAATTGGGCATATCATTATAGGTAAATCATTATGTCTCATTAGTCCAGAAAATAAAAGAGCACTTAGATAGGTAGATAATTCTTTTAAATGTTGCATAATGAGTCGATAATATTATTTTACCTGTCGACCGGCAATTCATTTTTTACATTGTATATAAATGTTGCTGACGATATGTGGCCTACACATGTTTTATTTTTTTATGTTCGATTAAACATAAAAAAACTCGTGCGTCATTTGAACAACATTGAAAGGAAAAAAAAAGATAACTGTACAGGCAAATAAAAAATTGTTCTGAAAAGCGAAAGAATTTAAAAGAATAATTTATTAACAAACATGATTTCACAATGTCCAATCGTATTAAAATGTTACTTACGACCTTTTAAGGATGGCTTCGGCAGATTTTTATTACGCAGGAGTTGTTACAATGAGATTTATGAAACTTCAAATGAAAGTTGCTTTGAATAAAGTGATAAACAACGACAAGAATAACTAGAATCGTTTGATTTCTGAAAAGTACATAAAATTTATTCATTTTAATTTCTTAATCTCCAGAATGTGTAATAATTTGTAATTTTCTTTATACATAATCAAATTCTGTGAATCTTTACCCAAAATTACCATTCTGTATTATAAATTTTACTAGAATTCTAGCAAATATACAATACAGATCGAATGGTAATTTTTTGGTCACTAAATGCAGTCTGTGGTTCCGCCTCCTTAACTGGATAGTAATTTTTATTAGAATAGTAGAATTTTTTCCAAAACATTCCTCTTAGTGTAATAAAAATTAGTAGGATTCAAGTAAAACATGCAAGAATTCTAGTAAAAATGATTAAAACTCTGGCAACTTTTGCTAGCCAGTATAATAATTTTTAATATATATTTGCTAATGTTAATTTCGCCCGTTTGACGAGATCCGTTAAGTATTAGTATTGTAATTTATGCTATTCTAGTGTAAAATTCTAGAAAAAGTGCTACAATCCTAATAAAAATAGCTAGAATTCTACTAAAAAATATTAGAACTCTAGCAACTTTTGCTAGCCAGTATAGTAATTTTTAATATACTTATGCTAATTTCCCTCGTTTAACGAGTCTGAGATCCGTTAAGTATTAGTATTGTAATTTATTTTATTCTAGTATCAAATTGAAGTAAAAAAAATGCCAGAATCCTAGTAAAAATGACTAGAACTCAAGCAACTTTTGCTATCCAGTATAGTAATTTTTAATACGTATATACGTTAATTTCCCTCGTTTTGAGACTTTGCGATCCTCTTACTGCAAGTATTAAAAAATTTCCCAGATTTCTACTAAATTTTACTATACAAAATTTCTCTGCGTGCAAACAAAAACTCCCAATGCGCTTTATGTCTTATTTTTACGAACAATAAAATTCGTCGAAGCCACCATAAAAAGATCGGCCGCGGGAGCCCCAAGTCCCCAGAAGGAGCCGCGTTGAGTGCGTTAATGAAGCCGCGGTAATAATCAAGC
Organism: Sycophila sp. Sp_5; assembly: GCA_018906775.1. NCBI lineage: Eukaryota > Metazoa > Arthropoda > Insecta > Hymenoptera > Eurytomidae > Sycophila > Sycophila sp. Sp_5. The sequence goes on from JACCID010000018.1 coordinate 3,285,311, forward strand.
CCTTTTACACTGCACGTACGTCATGCATGTGAGTCTGTAACGGAAGGTTTTATCGCAACGGCGTCGGCAGCTGCTGCGAGAGAAGAGCTCGCCTCGGCGCGGGCGGCGTTTGTAGGCCTCGGCTTCGCTTCCTAAAGTGGAGATCGTGGTTCGTGGATCGTGGCCCCTCGACTCGCGCATTATTTTCCAGCTCCCCGTGCGCCGTTACGTCGTTAAGCCATTTCGCGATCTCGCCGTTCGGCCGTTATATGCTTGAGAACAAAAAAAAATAAAAATAAAAATAAACAGGCAACGAAAAACTCGCACTGAAAACTAGATCAGCTTTCTCCCACCCGTCGGGGATTCTTTTTTCTGCTCCGTTTTTTTTTGTGGGTGGAGCCGTTTTATTTATATTTTCGTATGGCCGACAGCATCGAACTACTTATCTCCCAGGCGGCAGGTCTCTCTTTGTCCTTTGAGGCCAAAAGGTATTACATCGCACGCTCACATCCCGCTTTAAATATAGACGCACTTTGTTCGGGAGTTGGCCCTAACTTTGGAAAGGGTTCGCACGATAAAGAGAGCACAAGAGTTCGGGCATCTGGCGCGGGTTCAATTTTTGTTGAAATCTGTCTTGCGCACTTTTGTTCAGCAGTGTCTCTTCGCATAAGCCTATCCGTAAAGCACAGTTTCAGCGCGGTCCGGAGTGCGTAGATATAAATCATCTCTAACGCAGACTAGTTTATGTAATCTCTTAGACTTTCATAAAAGGATATTACCAAGCAAATGTATTCAGCTGATTAACAATATGATATTTCCGAGATAAGTGAACACAGGCTTTTTTTATCAAGAGTCTCGGGGCGATGGAAATGAGCAGGCAATTATATTTTAAAGGGAAAAACTCTGATGTCATAGCAGGAAATTTTGTGATAATTAGATGCATCATGTGAACGACTAAACTTGGCCGTCGAAGCTGCGCCTTGGTAGAAAATGGACCATCCAAGGCACAACAACGTTGACCAATTCATTAGCCAACGGTTGACCAGCGTTCACCGTCGACTGCTGTCGAGCTGCGACGCATGAACGTCACAAACCAGAATCCAACATTAATATACTGGAGTTGGAAATATAACCTCAAATTTCAATTGAAACAACATTTAACTATTGATTTACCAAATTAAGTATACACTTTTGGCTATATTTTAACTTCTAATCTATTGCATAATATTCTTGCGCAGCAATATTTTGCGATAAAACATTTTTAACCTTGACAAATTTTCTTCAGCCGCTGGCTAACGACCAGTTTAAAAGTGCGATGAAGTAAGCGAGTTGCTTGGACAACAACTGGTGGGACAGTTGGCTCGATTTAAAAAAGAAATGGCTAAATATTAGTGAATAATTGGTGAACGTTCTACCAGGGAAATAAAATATTGAAAAAACAAGCGATACTTGTTTTTGATTAGATAACGATCTATCATTTTACAAAGCTCCAAGTTCATATAACAATACCTCGATAAGAAAAGCTTGAATAATCTTTTTCTTAAAAAAGTGATGACCGGATATTGTGAAGCCTCGAAAACGTGAACTTGATTGGTTCGTAGGTCAATTCCGAAAAGGCGCTAAAATTCGAAATTTCTAAGCTCAAAAATGAATCCGCAATAAACAGTAAAGAAAGAAAATTGCGAAAAGAAAACAATCGACTGGTGGAACAGTTGGCCAAATTATATAGCAATGACCAACTGTTGATGACTTTTCTACCAGAGTGCGAGAGTAAAATACTTCATAGCTTGCTCCAAATTCTCTTGCCTTTTTCGCGAGACTCGCGGGCTGGAGAAGCGCGCTAATTAAGTGCACTAATTGCACTGCGATAAATATTAATAAAATTGTTGGATACGCAGCGATGAAATTTAGTCTAGAGTATAAAAGAGGAGGGGAGGAGGGAGGAACGAGTACGAGCGAATATATTATGCTACGCCGTGGCGGGCACGCCTCGGGCCCACGGGGGGCTTTCTAACGCGGATTTATGCTTCAGAGCGTTCCTAACCGAGCCAGCTCTCTCGGTCATTCGAGGCACAGTCGCTCGCGCCACAGCGACTCTCAACCTTTTCACCTTTATTTCCGAATCCAATGTTTCGCGCTTTGCATCTATAATTCAACCTATACTTCTTCATTAAGCACTTTCATCGATAAAATTAGTTTAGCAAATGTTAAACTGTCTTTTTGTTTAATCCGTGTCTTTCAAAAAGATTTCGTCAGGATTAAACTGTTTGTCTTTCGGATAAACTATTATTATGATCTTTTTTTTAAAGTGAAGATTCGGTGTGTTTCATTTCTAAATTTATTTTTCATCTACTATCTTTAGTAAAAAATCGTAGCTGCAGTTGAGAAAGTAAATTAACGATGACTATCTAAAACGAGGCTTGATTAAAAACAACAATGACTTACTCTTTTATTACTGAAATCTTATTTAAAAAAAGTTAAGATTAATAAGGCCTATTTTATTTTTGGATTTATTTCGTCTACTTGTTTAGCACAAAAATGTAGCTTTAGTTGATAAATTGGATGACAACCTTTTGGATAATTAGGCAAAATAAGTCTTGACTAAAAACAATTACTTACTTTTTTTATTATTGTGATCTCTTTTTAAAAACAGAAATAAAGTTAAGCTTGGTTCAGTAAGTGTTATTGCTAAATTTCTGTATCTATATCACGTTTATGGCAATGAATTTTAAATTCAATTGAAAAAATAAGAAAAATGCAACCCTAAAACAACCAGGAATTCCCCGCGGATTATTGGAATTATAACAACAATTACAAAGATAGAAACTCAAATGGTTAATTTTCGTTGATTTAGTACGAGATCCTTTATTTAAAATTACTTAAATAATTTACATTGTAATGACTAAACAGAAATAGATTTTTATATATACAATATAGAACGCCCCGAGCATTATTGGAAGCTCCAAATTCATTATTAATCCTCCTCTATTTTGTACCAAAAGTTAGTACCGAAGCACTTCGACTTGGATTAAAAATTCCCCACTATAAAATGCATCTTAAAATCGCATAAAAGCAGGATTAGACTCTGCGTATTTGAAAAATCGGTGAAAATCACGAAAAAAGGGTGTATTTCGAAAACCGGGGGTGCGGCTTGTATATATAGAAGGTGGACAGATTTTTCAATTTTCTGAGTTCCTAAACTAGACGCTGCTTGACGAAAGAATAAGCCCCGTGAAGATCTATATAAGTGCAAAGCAAATCCTCCCCTCCTCTCCATGCCCACAGAAGGGAAGCAGGGGTCGCTCCTCCCCTCATTTATACAGACCCCTCTTTGCCTGACCCCAACGGTGGGTCCACATTTTTCCCTGGACCCCGATATACTCTCTTATTCTATTCTCGCGGGTTCGGCTCCGCCGGCGCCGCTTTTTACCAGGATGACCATGGAGGGATTCTGTGCGCCTCTGGTAAAACTCCTACACGAGAAAAGCACGGAGCAGCAGGTATAAATGGGCGCATTATGTCTGTACCTGCGCTCGGTCCTTACAACCTTCTTAGGGCGACGATGCAATTCGTTTCTTCGAATCATTTCCCCGAAGGCGGTTCAAGGTTTTTCTCGCTTGTCACAAAGCATCGATGATGCTCAATGCGTTTTTAATTTTTTTTCTTTATTTTTCGGTGTAATAAATCTTTTAGCCAGCCTAATGCTACTTGCGGAATTTTGGAACCTTAGCTTCTTTGTTTTAGTGATTCGACAGTGTATGATCGGCTATCTTCTTTGTATTGCTTATGAGAGTATTTAGAGACAAGAGGTTTGCAAGGAAAATTGTGAGAAATTGGAGATTATGCACCTGGGGAGGGAAGAATAGATTTTATTGTGTACTTTGCTTTGAAAGTATCAAACGAAAATTTAAGTGAGTATACATTTGCACGTATTGAAGAAATGGAAGATTTATCACGTGGAATTAGTGTACATTCACTTATTCCACGTGAATTTTTTTATTTATTCATATTTAGAGAGTATCTATACTTGAATATGCTCTTGCATGCAATATAAATAAAATCACTTGAAGCTATCGAATAAATAAAAGATTTATCGTTTGAAAATAGTGCGCATACTTTTTCGATGTGAATTTTATTTATTTATATTTGGAGAATATTTTTTTTCTGTCACACTGTGAATTATTTGTATAATTTATTTGCTCACGAAAAAGTTTGTACTTTCATTGAAGTTGAGATAACGAACACTTTTTATTTATTATTTTGTTACTCTAATTTTATTTCATTATAAATGTTTAATGCGTTGAGAGTACACTACTTTAAATTTTTGGAAAACAAATATTTTTCTAACTTTGTTTCAAGTTATAATTACAGTAATTAAAAAATAATGATAGCCTCATTTTTAGTGAGCAGCGATTGGTTATTGTCACCTCCACTTTAAATACGGAAATATTTTTAGAATAGCTAGCAAAAAAATCCTGCGAGCAAATACGTAGTTTACTATTTTTATTTTCATTTTAAATGTAAATCATTAGAAAAATAAGAAGCAATAGGGAAATACACAGTCATAAACATAAATTTCAATGAAAAGCATATAAAATTAGCGATACACGGACGGTAAAGCTGTTTTCGAACAGATTCGACTGAAGCACAACGTAAAATAAATCGTCGAAAGAAAAAACGCATATAAACGTATACGGACTTATCCAACCTCATTAAAATCGGCTCAACAGATCATGAGTTACAGAATAATACCACAGACACGCACACGCACGTGCACATACACACGCATCTGTACAGACATTTTTGAAAAACATAAAAAGTATTATCCAAAACGAGTCAAAACAAACTTCTAAAATGTCTTTAGAAAAACCTTTTTTACTATCAGAAAACTTCCTTAAGGAGGAAGCAAAATACATATACGTATATTAGAACGCTAATATATACGTTATACGTTAATTAATATCTCAACCAAATAACTGAATGCTACTAGGATACAAGAACTACATACTGTGCTTGATTCTTCTTCAATTTTATTATTTTTTTTTCTCTCATTTTAAAGTATTAATTTATATAAGTATGCCAGAGCAGCGAATAGGGCGATTTCCCCTCTGCTATAGATTGCAGTGTAATGTTACGTTTTTTACATTTACTCTGGTTCAAATTATTATTAATAATAATAATAATCATTTATTAGAAAGTTTAGAGATTCTCAGATTAACCTTTCGAGGACGGGGATTTAGCACATTAATCAGCATATTTTGCCAGTAACATCTTACCCCAAAGATCGTGAAAATAAATATAACATGCTCATTTTTCTTTTCTTTTTTTGTGTGCAATGTGTAAAATGCAACGATAATTATATATAAGCTTCATATTATAAAGCTAATTTTTGTGTGATTGACGTTTGAGGATTATTTAATTTTTTCTTCTGACATCTTGCCCATAAGTATGGGAAAATCCCAATTTCGAGTGATTTGGAGTACTTCAGTTATGCATTTTGTACGTACTCACAAATAAATTTAATTTTAATTGTGCCTTTAGTGGTAGCGACTTCCCCTGGTTTATCTTATATATTAAATATTCTTCCTACAATTTTTACATTGTAACTGCACTCACTTATTAGTAAAAAAAACTTCTTAGTAAAATATCTTTATTACATGAATATTTGCTTGTAAATAAATAAATAAAATAAAGTAAGTCTATTCTAAGCGAAGGCGGCCCAGTCAGTGGGTCTCCAGTCTCGCTCAGACCACCCGGACAAAGAGAAGCAGTGCACGAGACACGCGGCACGTCGCCTAAAAGCGAGCGTCGCGTTTTGTTTCCGCCTCGGTCGAAAACTTGTTGCCCAAAAACGAAGGAAACCAGTAGCCTCGTGCGTTGTCGCACACGCGATGCTTGACGCGTCGCGGGCATTTCCTCGATAAAGTCGAAGGCCAGACCACGCGAAAGCGCGCACGTACGCACACCACTTTGATCGCGACGCTTGCGCACTCGCGGTACTTACAGCCGCCTTAAAAGAATAAATTATTCGAAACTTTATTTATAAACACTTGTTTGTTTAGAAGTTCCCGCTGCCTTCGGTACACAAACTTCCAAAGGCAGTTTTGTACAGTGACAATATTACAAATCGCCGAGGCAACTTTAGAAGCAGCTGATATTTTTTTTTTCTTTTTACACTGACGGCCTGTTCCAATAAAAATTCATTACAAAAGTAAATAAATCAAGTAATAGCGGGAGTGACAAAAAATCGATGCGTCCTCTCTCATTTGTTTAATAATGCAACGAGAGACGAACTTGAAAAGCGACGCGCACAAAAAAAAACAGGAGCAGTATACAGGCGATAGAAGATCAAAACACAAAACGTATGAAAGAAAGAGAAACAGAGAGACAGAAGCATATAGAAAATTAATGAACAACGTAAAATAAATGCACGATGGTCGCGTAACACCAAAGAGCGGAAAGGTGAACGGTATTATAAAATAAAAAAATAAAAAAAGTGAAATACTGAAATAGAGAGAGAGAAGGTTTAACAGTAGCGCACGCCACTCATACCAATCCGAGTGGAAAGGAAAGCGTGTGCGCCACCGCCGCGGGTTATCGGGACGCGCAGCTGCGCGCATCTTTGTGTGTACACGCGCACAAACGCACTGAACGTACGCAGACACACATACTAAAGTATACGTAGTGTACACGCACGCACACTAAAATACGCGGAAATTTCGTAGCGGATAATGTAAAGAAGCGAGCGATTGGTGTACATATACGCACAAAGACCAGCGCACCTTTGATCGCGGTCTCTCTCTATCTTTTTCCGGGCCCTCCCCTCATTCTCTCTCTCCAGTGGCTCTCACACACTCGCGCGCCTGCCGAAAGCCGATGACGCTTCTTTTTCCTTTGCTTCCGCAGCTGCACGCCGCGTCAATTTTTACTGGCCCCTCTCCTTTCTCTCTCTCGCGCTCGCATCCGTCGCGGCCCTCACCCCACTTCTGTCTGCTCCGCTCCGCTATACGGAGGGAGCCAGCCGATGGCGAGGCGAGCGTCACGGCGGAGGGTGGGGGGGACACAAACAGAGACGGGAAAGCTGCACGGGATTGGCCGCGGCCTGCCCTCACCACTGGCGCCCGGTCAGGAACAAAGAGACTGGCTTCGCCGAGAGACTACGCCGCCGAGCGACGCAGCCCGCTGCCATTAGAAAGTCGTAGGTCGTCCATGGGTGCGGTTCTCCCGCGAGGAGCGCAAGTCGGAGTGTGCGTGTGGAAGCGTAGCGTCGCGTCGTAGAAACAACTCCTTCTCCAGTTGTCAGCGCGGAGCAGCAGCAGCCGTTCGCCGCCCAAGCTGAAAACGCTCGAGTCCTTGTCGGGAGAAAAGGCGTCCTCGACGCCTCCAAGTGCAAAGGAGAGTCGCGCCGGTGATTGATCGCGAGGCGGAGGAGCGGCAGGCGTGGACTCCGGACTGCCCCGAGAAGTGGTTCTGTGCGCTGGGAGGCTGGGGAGCACAGCCGTTGGCTCCGTCGACCCCGAGCCGAGTGCGAAGAAAGCCGTGCAACGCTCCAACGACGTGGCGCCGCCATCTTGTCTGGAAAACTCGCGCTTCACGCCAGCAGGCACGCACCGGAAGAAAGGCCTGGACCTACGCCGCGGCCCGGGCGAGCTCGCCGATAAAGGGAGGGCCATCGGGGAGGTGAACTCGTCGGAGCTGAGGCTCGTTAAGCTGGCAGCTTTCGGCTCAGTCCATCGAGCGCAAGAGCGAGTCGCGAGTGTAATTTGCCAGCGACGCCACCAGAGGCATCCGAGGCACCACGATCGAACAGCGGGCGAAGCAGTGGCCGTCCCGTCGTGATAAGAGAGAAAGTATATAAAGGCATTTACAAAAGAGAAGTGAAATGAGGTTAGAAATCGTGTCGGCGGCGGATTTCCTCGTGCAATTGCTGCGCCTGCAGGCCGGCCAATTGTCCGAGAGTCAGCTGCAAATGTTCAAGAGTTCGCTGACGGAGCTGTTGAGACGGCGTTATCGAGATCACTGGTTCCCGGACAAGCCGAACCGAGGCAGTGGCTATCGCTGCATTCGGATTAACGGTAAAATGGATCCGGTCATTGCCCAAGCAGGAATCAATGTTGGTCTGGTACCTACAGTCCTGCACAGCCTCTTCCCGAGCGAGCTGACTATGTGGATCGATCCTTCGGAGGTATCATATAGGATTGGTGAGAACGGGTCGATTTGTGTACTGTTCGAGGGCTCCAGTCAGCAGCAGCAGTTGTCGGTGAGCAGCAGTTCCGAGTCGATGGATGATGTTCATCAGTCGATTCACCACTCCCATCAATCCCACGCTCTGCAGCAACATCAGCTCCACCACCACCAACATCATCACCACCAGCAGCAACAGCAATTCGAGAGCTGCAAGGACTCGCTACTGCTGGAGCATACGCAGTTCAGCGAGCAAATTGCAGCTTTTGTCTCCAGTTGAATGCATTGTCGGAGAGCTACAGCTGACCATTGAGGGGTGAAAATATGTCAACTGTGAGAAACAAGATTGGAAATGAAGGCACCACCTATCGTCAGCATTAATTTTATTATATATATTTTTCTTATTTAACATTGTGGAGTGTGAGTCCTGCCAACAGCTATCCGGGCCCTCGTTTATCATTATTAATGGCTAAAATTTTTATTTTTTTCCTCGTGTTTTTATTGATACTTTCAACTATTGGAACAAAAAAATTGAGCACACTCTCTATGACCACACCTACAACTAAGTTGATGTTGATTGTAGTAAGAGGATACAATTTTTTTTAAAAGGATATAAAAGTGCACGAAGAAGAAAGTTTTATTGTGTATAATGTAATGGCAACAAAAAATGATCTGGATGTTAGTGAGTTTGAAGGAAGCCCCTTTTTTCTGCCGGGAAGCTGTCTTGTGCATGTGCATACGCAAACTTCGCTGCAACCCCACTACACTTGTGCTCGGTCACTTTCACCGAGGAGTGATTAACATGATGATCTCATGAAAGAATGTCTAAGAGACCAAGTCATTTGAGCAGTTGAATTTATTTAAAAAAAAAGCAGATGCAATTTGATGGTCACCATACTGGATGAGAAGAGAAGAAGTTATTAGAATTGTCTGCCGCTGGAGCATCAATGAACATCGCAATATCGTCGACTTATCCTACACAAACTAAACATGGTACATTATAATAACATACTCATACACAGACACAACCACATGTAAACAGGTACACTTATGCGTTATTAATTTCTAAGGATATGCATACAACTTCGTTCTATAGGCAGGTAATTTTAAAAAATTTGGGTTAGGGCGTTATATGCAATTTTTGCAAAACATTCTTCTTTAAATTGTCTGTTCATTATTCCTTAACTGTAAACATCTTTCTGGACAGAAGAGAAGAAATGTTTAGGCCAGTTAGCCGGTTTAAAAAATAATTTCTTTGTGTATATTGTAACTTTCATGATGTTAAAACGAATCGACAAAAAAAAAAACAGCTGTGATTTTCTTCGCGATAGAGGAGAATGTGATTGAGATTCGTAGAGGTAAATGAAAAAAAAATCTTTTGAAAGGGCTATTGTTTGTGAGTGTTTTCAGATGAGTGAATGAAAGGAGTGAGTTTCCATGCGCGATTTTCATCGAATGATTCAAAGTGGCTCCTTTATGGTGAACGAGTTTCCAGTTGGGCTTATTTTTAGATGAGATTTGAACTTTTACGAGTATCTTTACTTTTATTAAAAAAAAAATAGTTTACATCTTAGTTACGCGTAATGAGATGAAATATTTTATTTATTAAACAAAAAAAAATAAAAGAAAAAAAAGTAAGAGAAGCAGATAAACTTGATCTCACAGAAAATAATTTTGCCAAATCGAATGTTAACAAAAAAAATCAATTGAATGAAATTGTATATACAAAGATTTTAACAGTTCGACTGAAGAATAAAATAAACTAAAAAATTGTACAAAAACGAATAATAAAAAGTGTGAAAGTGAACGCTTATTTTACGACAATCAACTACTTACGTCCGAGCACCTCGAGGAGCCACTCGCTAATGACTGGGATTCATGTAAGGCGTTAATATATTTACAAATAGTCTTTCCTTCAAGTCCTCGTTCCCTCGTATCGCGCGTGATAGATAATGACGTACGATCGAACGAGTAACAATTAAATGCAGGCAGAGCATGACGAACTGTCTGCTTCTAAAAGAATTTTAATCCATCAATTGCGCATAGATAAGTAATTATATACAGTGAAGCGAAGAAGAAAAAAGAGAAGCATCGTGCGAATAGGTCGGATCGATGAGAGTGCATTCTTTTCTTCTTTATTTCTCTTTCAACGTGTATTTTTAAGCGATCGCTATGTACGACCTGGAAGAATAACTGAACGTTTGGGAATGAAATTTCGGCATGTATGGAAATAACGAGAGAGAATACATTGACTGATGATAATGAACGGGAGAAATTTATCGCGCTCGGCGTCGAAGAACAAAAGGCTCTTGTACGTATATACATAGATAAAGAAGAAACCACGACTGTGATTATAATACGCGTTATGTAGCGGAGAGAATGGGACTGCGTAAATGAGAGTCTGAAAGCATCAGGCACAGAGAGATTGCCCAATCGGAGCCGAGAAAAACAAAATTTATTATTTTACGCAGATTTTTTTAAATCCTTTCTAAAGCAAATTTTTTTTTTCGAAAGCTCCTCAGGCTCTAGTATAAGCATCTCGATAAAGGCTCTCATGAATACAAAGAAAAGCTAAAATTTGACTCGCTAAATTGAACGTCACAACATTTCGAAAAAGTTGATGCTCCGAAGAGTATGTCAAATCGCACACTTCCGAGAATTAACTTTCTTCTTAATTTTATAACACGACGCAGAAAAAATGCCGATTTATCGTATACACACTTGGGTGCGGAAAACGTTGTTTTGCCCCCGGAGTGTTGTAAACGAGAAATTAACGTTTCACGCGTCGAAAATGTAGAATGCATCTGCGACTAAAAAAAAATATCCGTTTATATTTTTTACTTTTTATCATCTTCTTTCTTTTTTACTTGGGTAAGCAATCACTGACACGCAATACGAAGCACAGCATTTCGTGCCAACGAAACGCTGTGCCATTGATTCCGGAATTACAACGCGGTGCTTTGAGATTTTTTTTATATATATATTCCTTTTTCGTATGACGAGTAATGATCCTTTTAATTTATGTCCTTCGTTAGAGTAGATATTTTTTTTTACACGCAAAAGAAAAATACCCAAATGTAGAGTATTAAGAGGTTCAGAGCGAGTGAGAAAGAGAAAGGGAGAGATTCTCATTTTAACTTGACTTTTTAAATGTGAGAACGAAACGAGAATGTTTATTTACTGGTCTTTTTTTCTCCGTCGTACTTTTATCGTCCATTTGTCCTGCGTACATTAACAAAGCATGCGTACACAAGTCACATTACTTCGACACACATCAATTATTAATAACGATAACATTTAAATATATAAAGGCAGAGCACTTGCGATATTATTGAAAGGAATGAAATGGATTGTAATTATAATAAGCTATATAATAAAATACATCGACGAAAGAATATTACACGTTACACAAACAAAAAAAAATCATTATCAGGTTTGCGAAGTTTTAATGAGACACGGCGTGTGCATTGTTATATATACATACTTATATGTACAAAAAAAAAACATAACAATATAATGTCGATAACGAACTTGTATCTATTCATAGAGTCCTTCAGGAAAAATTTGTACAAACAAAACCCGCCGCGCGTGCGGAGTGAGATCCGCGCCGCGACGCCGGCAAGTCTGTGATTTTAGCTTGGTTAATTCAGTATTTTTTTAAAATATATAAAAAAAAAAGGAAAAAATCGAGAATAAAATGAATACGGTGACAAAAAAATAAGGAAAAAAAGAAAAAAGAGTTACGATGATAAATACACAACAAAAAAATAGAATAAATCGATGACCGATTACGAACATGAAAAAAACAAAGAAACAAAAAAAAAAAGAGGATTCTTGAGGAACTGTCGAGAACGCGAGCGCGAGATTTTTTTTGTGATGAATCTGCGAGTGTGAATGCGATCGTTGTAATTCATGGAGTGATTTATATATGTAAAGTGCGTGTCTGAGGGTTGTTTGCAAGAAGAAAGAGAAAGAATGTATAGTTTACCTTTAAAGATTGATTATATTCAGCAAAATATTGTGGAGAGAATCACGCTTTTTGCAAAGGCGAATGACTTTTTCTTTCTTCTTTAAAGAGTTTTATTTTTTTTTTTTTTAAAGAAAAGTAATTTCCAAAAAAAGAACACGAGCGACGAAAATAAGTTCACTCTCTTATCGTGCAAGAGATGGAGGTTCCGAAGGCAAGGGACAAGATAAATACAATATAAACGTTGTGGGTGTCATATGTTTCTTTTAATATTTTTTAACGACGAGGTGTAGATTCGCGTATATAAACAAAAACCGGTGGAAAAAAGGGACGACGATGGGAGTTTCGGCCTTCGAATCTCGAACGGACATGCGACGCGCGGTCCTTTTTATCTTTACCATTGACTTTTTTTTATTCTTTTGACGTTTTCGCTAACAAAAAAAAAAGAAAAAAACAACAACTTGGGGGCGTTGATAACGAATAAAAAAAAAACGGGAAAATTGTACAAAGTTACGCGGTGTCCGTCGATTTTGAAAATCGAGCCGCGGCAATTGTGATTATTCTTGTAAATATAAGGGTTAAGGGGGGTCGGGGAGGGGGGAGGGGGGTACTTACGCGCGCGCGAAGGATAAAATGAAAAGCGAAAAAGGCGACGACGCTCGGCGAAGCTAACGCGATCGAGATTCGGGGGCGAACTGCTGAAAGTTTTGACGTTTAGCGTAAAAAGATAAAACCAGAAAATATACTTACACTTTATGAGAGTAAGAGTAAAACACAGGTTCTGCAATAAGCGTATGAAGACGTTGTGGTATTTAAAAAAGGGATATATATTGTACAAAAAAATAAAGCATTGCCGAATGATGAAGTATACATTTAAAAGCGAAACCACACTCTTCTTTTTTTTTTTTTTTTTTAAAGGAAACGTTATACAATATACAATAACACATTGACACATACAACCACAAGAAAACAGTTACTAATTAAAAAAAGGAAGGATAACAAACAAAACCGATAATGTTTCATAATAAAAGCGAAGATGAAGAACCTGGTTGAATTCGTAGACTTGTTAAATTTTAATGGAAAAAAATTAAAAATGTAGGTGTACTGTAATGAGAAAGCAACTCAACAATGATCTATAATTGCGATATCTATGATTATTGTACCATCAATGTATAATTATATTTAGTTCGTAGGTCTCTCGTACACGATATTCTATACATATTATATATATACATATATATATCATTAAACGCTTGTACATATGCTCTCGAGCTCGAAAAGATTAAAAACTTTATGCGCGAGTGAAAGAGTGAGAGTGTTAGAGTGACGGAGTGCACACAAGTATATATGCGAAAGGAGAATCTATAATTTTTTCGACTGTTTTTGTACAGAGATACACAAAATAATGATGATAATAAAAATGAAACAAAAGGCCTCGTGCTTATGAAATTTCATGGATATAAAATATATCATGGCATTTTTTATTTATTTTACATGAACAAAACTAATTCCGTAGCTAAATTGGCAATACCCGAATTCCTGTAACTCCATTACTCATACATTTTTTTATTATTATTCACCATTTACGTTCACGATCATTATTGACTGAATCATTCGAATTGTAATGTTAATTATGTGGGACTTATATGTCAATAAACGCACGATGATTGAACAGATCGTCGAGTTGTTTTATTGATCACTACACGCACTTTATTCCTTGAAAAATTTTCACTTAAGTGGTACTGATTTTTTATTTCTTTTTCTTTTCAATTTTTATCTTTGCAGATTTTTATATCTACGTATTAGTTACTGCGCTTAAATTTCTTTTTTTTTTAGTGCTAATAAAGCCCAATTTACAATTTAATTATAAAGTATGTATACATAGGTGAGTTGTACTGAAAATTATAATAATTATAAAAGGACAAAAATTAGTAGGATATTATAAAAAGTTTATTAGATTATTGACGTTCTGATTTCTTTTTTTAATTTTTAAATTGAAAAGTAAAAAATATTAAGTCACTGAAAATGTGAGAAATCAAGTCACTTTTGGAGGAATATTCATAACTGTCGCCATAAGATTAGAAAAAGAACGCCACATTTTGAGCGTGCAATGGTGTCAACGTTGGTGCAACGGCTTTTTCATGGCATCTGTTACAACGGAGTGCATAACCATCGCGACTGCTGCTTTCCCATCGAATTACAGATGCAACTTTTTCGGTTACTCGAAAAAAGAAACGGAAAGACTTAGATTATATAAACGAAAATATGTTCTAAAAAAAAGGCTGCAAAAAATGTAAATTAATCATTTTTTGGACAAAGTTTGGATAACAAGCTCATCTATAACGAGCCTCATTTATTGAATGATATTTATGAATTTATTTAAAAGAATGAATTTTATTGAAACTTTATTCTAATTTGACAATTTTATTTTGTATCTATTTTATTTATATTATATATTTTATTATAATTATTAGAATTTTATTATAAACAATGAAATTCTTTTAAAAGAGTCCCGAAAGGCACTTTCTTTAGCCCTGAAACGTCAACTACAAACTAAATAATTTCCAAAAAATTGGTTCATGGAGATCACGTTAGTCTTTTACATTCTGACTATATCACCATTGCGAATGTCCGAAACTTTTTTCATTCACTTAATATTTTTTTTTTTCAAAATTTTACATGATTATTAAATTTGCACCTGCGTTTTTTATACTGTACCCATTCAATTTATTAGCTTCTTATACAACTGAAAAGTTCTAAAGTAGACAAAAACGAATTAGTAAACTTTTTTATATTTGTATTAATTTCTTTTCTGTTATTCCTCACAAAATGTATTAATTAATACAGTTATTCTAACAACGTAAAATCTTAGACTAGTCGAAAATAACTTAGAAAAAAAACTGAAAGAAAATAAATGAAAAATTTTGAATTAATGTTAACATAACTTTTGTATGTATTTATAAGCGTCGGCGTATTTTACTTAATGACAAACTTTAGTTACGAATAGCTTAGGCATCAATAAAGATTTACAATTTAACAAGAGCTTCTATTTCCGTCTTAAATTTCATTTATTATTTTTGTTACTAGACCTTATTGGACACGAGCCCGAGACACGTGTTCATTATTTTCAGAGTGTTCCACAGACTTTAACTAAAATCCCAGTTTCTTAGGTTCTGGAATCTATACTTAACAGTGTGATACGGTGATCCAAACGTCTTTTTACGACGACGACATTCCGGCAATCGGCTGCATATATTATCCATCGTATACGTAATACATATTTGATTTCTATAAATTTTCTTGTTAAGTCACCCACTGATGTGGAGGTCACAAATTCATGTATATCAATAATGTATATATGATCATGCATAATACAGAAAGTCACGTGGAAAAATATTAACGTTGTAAGATTAATGTCGCTGCTACTAGAATTAGACATGGAGAGAAATTTCAAATGAACAACGTTAAATTATTACAGTTGCGAAATAGTAAGAACTACTTTTTTTTTACATAGTCATACAATAGTTTCTGTCATAGAATATAGTCATACAATATTGAATTCTGTAAAAACGAGTCTAAAAATGGCCGGTATTACCACGAAAATAAGTTTTATTAATTTTTATTGGCAATTTCTATCCTCATGTACACGGAGAGAAATGTTATAGTAAAAATTACTATGTTCCGTAGGAACAGTGGGATATACTCAACTTATGAAAATTTTTACTATAAAAAATACTAAAAATTCCTATGTACATAACAATTTTTGCTATCTACATAGAATTCTTTATAGTAAATTTTTATAGTATGTTCTATAGTAAAAATCGTCATAGGTCGAGTATGTCCCATTGATCCTATGGAATATAGTAATTTTTTCTATAACATTTTTCTCCGCGTACAATTGATTTTCTTTTTAATTGTCATTTAAACTTACTGACGTTTAATTCACCATTAAAAAAAAATCAGTAAAACTCGCTGGCCAAGTGATTCGAAAAGGAGTTAGAGCCGCAAAATCGGGGGACTTAGGTAAGAAAGAAGAGTGCTATTGCCGCAGCGGAGTAAAGGAGGTGTACAAGGCTCATTATGGGACGATTGCGACAGTTCGACAGCGGCCCTGGCGCCGCCGTCGACGGCGTAACAGCCGGACCCGTTCGTCGCGGGAAAGATTATCGAGAAGCCACGAAACTCTCAAGAGTCGCTCGGATCCCGGCTCTCGGCTTTCACACTGTCGAAAGTGGCCGCCGCACTCGAGAGCAGCGTCTAGATCGCGTGTATAGCCTCCAAGTTGGCCGTGCCGACGATTGCGACAGAAAGACCCGTATTCCGTGCGTCTTTCGGCTTGTATTTTTCTTATTTTTCTCGCTGACGCTCCCCTTGGCAGTCATTAATATGTAAATGCAAAGAAATTTCACTGCAATTTCTCAATTCCATCGTGTCTTTATTTTTTAGAATGGGAATTGAATTTGTGTGGATGAACCAATAAACAACAACAACAACAACGATGACGATGACGACGACAACAACGACAACAACAACGATGACGATGACGACTACAACAACGACGACGACGACGACAACACGATTTAAATGACGGTTTATTAAAAAATCGATTTTAGTATATTTAGTTAATAAGAGTTTAGATGCTTTCAAAATTGAATTATTTCAATACAACTGGAGTTTTCTTATCTACTTACTGATGAATTTTCTGTAAATATATCTATAAAAAAAATTTTTTTAATTTCAGAATAATATATATAAGCTCTTCTTAGCGGCGCGCCTGTTATTGCACGATACTATACAGTATTATGCTAACAAGTACTAAAATTAAAATGCACCGTAATTCTTTTATTTATGTTTTAGTGTTTTACATTAAATATTTACTCAGAAGTTACTAACATTTGTTCTTACTTAAATATTCATTGAAAGATCAATGTACAAATTTTGAGTATTACTGCGCTACCGAGAGAATTATACTTATAAATAATAAATTCTTATATGGCGACTTCGATTTTTACCTACATCAATTATTTTACAGATTATATATATGGCTACAATATCGATGTTGCCTTCTGATGATTCATCGCAATGCCTAGCTAAATATTTGCCTATTGAAAGTTGCACCTATCGAGGGGAAGGAAACGCAAATATTGTCGTCGCTGTACTTTCGGTAAGTTTTCGAAATACTGTACTAAATAAAATAATAGGGTAAACTTTAGAATAAATTTTGTAAGATGGGAGGCAGAATTGGCAAGTCAAGACAATTAGTAAAAAATGTTTGAAAAATTACAACTTTTACTATGCTCAGTGTAAATACTAAAAAAATATATCTCCTCTTAAAAAAACTATGCTTACTGTACTTATTAAGAGTATAACTACTTCTTTTAGAAAACTATTACTAATAAAGTATACTACTTAAAAAAAAAATACCGTGTAAATCTGAAAAAGGGAAATTCACTTGGAAAATGTGAATCGTGACATTTAATATGTGAACAGCCTGAAGATGCCAACGGTTTTTCACACAAAATCTGTCACTATTCACATTTTCAGATTTAGAGAGTATGCATTACTGTACTCGCTAAAAGCCATACCTACATTATTTTTAGTATAATAGGTACACACGATTTGATATTGGTACTTCCAAAGCAATTTTGACAATTTTGCTTGAAATCGATTGGAGCGTTGTCGAATAGTTGCGCCGGCCAGCAGCGACCTGGTTCTTTAACCTCGCGGAACTCTCCCACAAGCTTTCCGGGGCACACAAGCGGCACCTTCTTTTCTGACCATTCCCGACGTCGCCCCAGTCTCGCGAGTTCGCTGCACTGTGCATACTGCCGGCGCTCTGGATTTATCCTTTTTTTTTATTCTTTCATAAGATTGATTCGTTCGATCTTTATTTATCCATCGTACATCTAACATTTTTCATCTGTAAATCTTTCAACTGCATCCAATTGTTTTGTCGGTCAAATTAGTTCAAAGAAAAAACTTTTCTTTTAGTTTTATGATTTTGGCAAGCAGCAGGTATTAGATACAACTCTTCTTTAATTTTCTTTACTGACTTGAATGACTGACTTTTCAGTACGTGGAGTTATTAAATAAATCAAAATATTAGAGATTAGCTTGATTACGTAAGCAATTTTTCTGGTTAACATTAAGTAATAAGTTTACAGTTGCACGTAATTAATTTATAAATATTTATTTTCTACTGGATTTTTAAGAAAAATGATCGTCTAGCCAAAATAAATCGAACAAAGAGAAGGAAAAAATTCTATTATAGGTAATAAGTAAGAAAGGAATTGAATAGTTACGTTCGGTTATAACAAAATACACTATACATATCACTGGGAAACTGCCGACGTCAGGAGAGTCATCCAATCGAAACCTCATAGTTTGAAATATTTATGTATTTATCTTAAATCGTCGCAGGTTGCATAGGCATAATCTGCACAACGAAAGAAAATTATGGCATTTTGTATATATTAGCAAAATCTAGTGCGCTCTGCGTATTCTACTCTTTTTGAGATTATATTTATTATTTTTTTTTTTTGAAGAAATAATGTAAATAATCATATTCTCATTTTACAAAATATTTAATTCAACATTGAAAAGTTTACGTTCTCGCATCCTAGTTTTAATGTAAAGACCAGATAAGCAATCGCGTATCTTGGTTACCAATAAAAATCACGTATTAAGTGCTTCACAACGAAAGCCATGACTTTTTTTAAGAGAGGATGTTTATAATTTTTTAGTACGAGTCAAATAATCGTCGATGCTACCAGCATCGATCAAATGTAGCGCAGACTTAGCTTCACTGACGCTCGCCTGACTCCTTTCTAAATTAATCCACTTCACGTGGGTTATCATAACGGGATGCTGGGAGCTATTGGCTAGTCCACTTTAATTACACTGTATAAGAGAGGGAGACGGAGAAGAGAGCGAAATAACGTACCAGATAAATCTCCCATCGATGTTTCAATTCATCTTTTACATTCATCTCTTTTTCTCCCTTTCTAATGCTTTGGTAGATTACCGGACTACTGTTACGTGTTGCGACAAAGGGAAAAACGGCTTTTCGGTCATTGCGTTCCCTGGTAGAAAATAAACCAACCAAAATGATCTGCTAACTAATGGCTGGCAAATATTTTGACCAATAAATGCTGTCGCAATTGAGCAGCAGTTCATCAACTGCTCTGCTTTATAAATTTGAGTTTATAAAGGAGATGATATTTGAAACATAATTCTCTTCGTGTAAAAATTATTCAATTATTAGATTTCACGCTGGAGTTACACATTCATTTGAATTTTTTATATGACAAAACTTTTAATTTACCTTTACACTGAAATCGAGGTAGGAGGTTAACAAACTCACAATTAAGTGTGACATGTTAATGCAATAAAAGTATGACGATCGATGAGGTCATCGTAAAGCGTAAAATATTCTTCACTACCGTTCAGGTGATGCATACAAAAAATAAAATTACGGAGTCGTATACCACGTGACCTTTCCTACAGATTTGCTATTTACAAATTTTACAAAAATGGAATATTAAATTAATGAATAAATAAAACTTGCCTCGAGGCGCTACTGCGCCTCCTGATAAGTAGATACATAAAAATAGATAAAAACAAACAAAAAAAATATAGGATAGAATAGATATTTATTGTAAATATTTACAAATAGTATAAGAACATAAATTTTTGTACAAAATAGTTCTTAAATTAACCACAAGTTAAATCGTTGTAATTACGAAGAACATGACCGTCACACACATTTAGTATAAGTAGATTTAATATACGAATTTAATATACAATATACACATTTAATATAAGTAAATAAATAAACATGAATAAACATGATTAAAAATGGATAAAAAAGAGTATGTACATAGCCAGTTAGCGTAAAGGAACGATGTGGAGATTTTAACACAAAGAATCGTGATACAAAAAGAAAAACATATAAAGCGCGGTCGATTGCCACATTTATAGCACGTTTACGTAAAGAAACTCGTGCAGCTGCTCTTTAAATTCACGCATATGACGAAAGCTCGGTTAGGTCACATCCTCTGGACACAAAGAGCCGGGTGTCGTAAAATTAAAAAAAAAAACATATTTATTGATTTTATTTATTAAACCAGAAAAAATTTACAAAGAATAAATCCTAAAGAAGGTAAACTATATTACCTGCATACGTAGGCTGGTATACGACTTAAAAACTAACCAAAACTGGTGTACATTGACTTAAACATTTGAATATGATACATAAACGTAACGTTTCAGAGATGATAAATCTACAATAATCTTGTGACATCTTGTGACTCTATCGGATCATTCAAAAATGCTTTAAGAAATAATAAAATCTGGATAAGTAACGATTGTTCTGTTATGTTATATCCTTTATCTTGTATATAATATATTTTTTGGATTCTAAGTACTTTATAGACCGTTTAATCTTTTTAAATAAATAAATAAATAATCTCAATGTTGAAAGTTTTGGACTTAACCGATTCTGGCTGAAAGTACAGATACATATATATGCCCAGATATTTGCAACTTGTTTATATAAATAAAATAAGTATAAATGTCGTATAAGATCAGGTCTCAGCGACGACAAAAAAAAGGAGAGTACGTGATGTGTCTCACGGCATTAGCCGGAGGGAACGAGGTGGACTGAGGCGGATTGAGGCCCGAGTAAGAGGAGATGGGTGGGGGATCATTAGGCATTGGCCGTTGACCCCTCGTGAGTTTTCTAAGAGCGGAGGCAAGTCAAAGGGTGGGAGCGGCCCGAGGAATCGACGCTCTATGCGCGCGATAGTTATACTTGCATAGCGGAACTCGTGATTCGTGCCGTGGTCGTGTGCCAAAACCGCTTAGCTTTCCGTAATGCACCGCTCGTGCATGTGTGTGCGAAGGACCGCAGGGGACTGCTGGGACTTGGCGAGACACGCCGACGTTAACTCGGCTAAAAATTCGAACCTTTATTTTCTACCCCTGTAAAAAATTTACACAGTTTTTTCGAGTAGGCAGCATCAAAATATTGATCAGAAATCATTTTTACAATTATATCCATAAACATTATCGTGTTTGCAGCAACAAATACAGTCTGCAAATACTTAGGATATTCAAGGGTAAAAACTACCCCTTTAAGACTGTTGATGCTCCTTTCAAAAGTGGCGTAAGGTCAAACTGACCTCAGGAACCGGTAGAGCAATCAAATTTACCTACACTGAGAGAAAAATTTGTGAATTTTAAGCAAACATTTATTTCAATAATACTTATTAAATATTTTATCGAGTCAAAAAATAATTTTTTTTGAAATTTAGAAACAAATAAATTGATTTTCACATAGCGTTTTTTTTATTGTTTCTGTAATAAGCTAATCGATCAAAATTTATAAGTATCATATTGTAATGTTCTAGCAGTTATTATTGATTGTCTAACATTATTAAAATGCTCAATTAATTAAAAGAGTAATTTTTTGTATAACTTTAAAGATTTGGATCTCCTGAAAACAATTATAAACTTAAATTAAATTTTTAATAAATTTTAAATTAAATTCTGTTAGTTATGAACGTGTATTACAAGAATTCCATGCTACGTTTTTTTTTATTTCGACCACTGTGCGTCGTTACCTTGCCGTCTGCGAAGGAATCTGAAATCGAAGTTTATATAACGTAGGAACCACATTGCAATAAAAACCGTCGCAATAAAATGCCTAATACGAGGTAGTCCATTTTTTGTAACAGCACCGTTTTTACGCAGTCACTTCCTTGTTATCCGCACTGGATAGAAACGCGGTCCACATTGTCGTAAAAACATAAATTTATTGTAATTATTATTTTCAGTCTTGATTCAAATATTCTAAGATTGTAATCTACACAAATTTTCTGAGATTTAATCATTAGTTGTAGTTGCAAGTCAAATAAAGTGTGCCTTTATTGATTTCTCAACGCGTCGCGATTACCCAACGATGAATAACGTCATATAATATGATACAAACTTGTATGCAAGATTAAATGACATTTAAACGCGGCCAATGCTTTTCGTGTCTATAATACTTTACACTTAAATTTACGAAGTTTTGCTAAAAAAAATAAGAATGAAATATTTTCATTTATTTGCAACTCTGTTTTAGCTTCATTTGCCCACTGCAAAAATGATTGTCTGCCTCATTACACTGAGAAAAATGCTTTATTACCTTGAGTTCAGTAAATTGGTCACAGTATAAAATTATTCAGTATAATTTTTCAAATATAAAAAATTCTACCACGGTAGTATTACGTGCAAAAAGAAGAAATGTTAGTAAAATTCACTTTAAAAAAATACTGATTTTTATTTAAGTAAAATTTGTTTAATTATTTAAGCAATATTTACTTGACGCTTTGACTCGTATTTGCTTTGCTTAATCAAATAAGTCTAAATGTTACTTAAAAATCAGCACAATTTAGTTAATGCATGACTAAATTTGTAAATTTTGTATGACTAAGTTTACTTAACTCTTTAGTTAATTAAGTTTATCTACTATTTCAGTAAAGGTTAGACAAAAAAAATGTTAATTTAATGAAATGATTTACTTGAATAGTACTTATTAAATATTTTATCGAGTCAAAAAATAATTTTTTTTGAAGCTACTAAATTTATTTAGAAACAAATAAATTCATTTAGCTTTAATTAAATAATTACTTACAAGTACTATTGAAGTAAATCATTTCCTTAAAATTAACAATTTTTTTTCCACTACACTAATAATTTTTTTCCACGTACCAAAAGAGGGAAGTGGATTTTTACGTAAAGTTTCGATTGAATAAAATAAAAGAGAGAGAGAGTGGAGAAGCTGGAATAATTTTTCAGAAATTTATATAACAGCGTAAAAAGAGACGGCGGTATTGATGCGTTTTTCTGTGGCAGCCTCAGGAGCGCAAGGTGATTCGATTGAGGAAATCGGTGGGTGGCGGCGCGACGCTGGATGAGGACGCCCGGCGCGTCCGTCGCGAAGTCGACTTCATCAGAGGCCTCATCTCCGGTTTTCTTGCCGGTTATGTCTGCGTGCCCGAGATTTTACGCTGCGACCCAGCGGAAATTGCCAGATTGTCGGAGAAGATTCGTCTGCTGCGTCCCGGTAAGAACTCGTTCTAACGATGTACTTCAACGACATTACCCCCGTCCTCCGTTATTCCTTTCCCTTTAGTTTCCCCTTATTTTCTCCTTCTCCTGTTAAATCTGCATGTGGGGCAGTTTTAAAACAACATTTTCAGCGCTATTAAATTTCAATTGTTTCCTGCTGCAGAGTTTCAATTCTTTGTTCGGTAAGAATATTACTCGCTCGTTAATTTTTCTTTAATGCACTCACCAGGAGGACCCTCTACCCTATTGAAAGGATCTTATAAAACTCCATAAAATGGTGCAAAAACCGCACAAAACCTGATAAATAATTTATCGGATTTTATAAAATTTGTACATTTTTATAGAATTTTGTAAGATAGTTTCCACGGGGTACCCTATTGACAGGATCTTATAAAACTCTTATAGAATGGTGCAAAAACCTCGTAAATCCGATAAATAATTTGTTGGATTTATATCACAATATGGTGAACTTAAAATTTTCTGTTTGGTCCACCGTATCACGTCATGGTGTTCGAAGATAAGGTTGTCGTGACCCCAAACTGCATTTTAATATAAAAGGATTCGAGTGAAAGTAGGGGCTACCCAAAATCGAATTTTAACAGGAAAAAATCTGTTTTATGCGAAGCTCGCGTGAGAACGATGCGCAAACCTCGATCAATTGTGCGAGCCCGAAGCACGAGCGTCAGATGGTCTATAGGAAGAAAGGGCTACAGGATGAAAACAAAGCACCATGAAAAGTTGCTAAGGAATTGGTGCTCAAGAGGTGAGACACTAGTCCTTGGTCAATATCTGTACTTTTTTTTCAAAATCTCTGCTGAAAGATAAGCTAAATTAATATAAATGTATAAGGATTTATAGGCCATTTTTCCTGGAGTAATATTGGCCATGAATGAGCGGGAAGTTTAAAATTGAAGTACGGAAAAGGTCGTATAAATTTAATGACTTCTTTCTGCATATAAGCGCATTATTCCTTTTACTACCGGCATCTCTTCCCTCGCTAATTTTTTATTTTTACAAGGGAAAGGGTATTTCAAATCCCTTGTTTTTTTATAAGGAAGACTTGTAGCAAAAGTAAACGAGCAATAAAATTTTCATTAAATTCTCCACAATGGATCGCACAGCTAAAGATGTTCAAGGGAAAGGGCTAAGGATTCGTGATACAAGAGCAAAAGTGCAAGGCCGAACGGCGGTGGTAAGTCGTGGGCCAACCGAGCGCACTTCCACCGAGGGGAACCGTTTCCGGCCGTTTCTGGATCGTGAATCCGCGTAGGACACAACGCTTTACCTTATTTTCGCGTTGCACTTTTTATTTTCGACGCTACCATTCGCCCAACTCTGCGTTTCACGTTGAATTTGCAATTTTATTATTATGTGATAGTTACTAAGTTAAATATTTATTACTATTAATATTAAATATTTATATAATTTAAATATTTATTAATTCGGTTTTGAGAAATAATAAAGCAAACTTTAAAGAATTAGTAAACAATCTTTATCGTATAATATCTTGATTTTTGGTTCCGATACGAATGATTTAATTTGATGAATCAAGATACAGGCCATTGTGAATCATTTATATCGAATCAGGTAGTGAAACTAGCTCCTCAATATTGCTTGATTGATAATTAAAAAATTAAAGAGAAGTAGATCGCTGTACACATAATTGTCGAATTTAAAAAAAAAGTGCCGTAAACAATAAATATTCACTACTATTGCGATGATCTCAACATTTATTATCTTTTACATTCAAGGAAAACACGTCGAAAAGAAAAATTTTACAAAAAAATACCTTATAAGTACGCGGAGAGAAATGTTGTAACAAAAGTTACCTCTGCTCCGTTGGAACAGTAGGATATATTTAACCCGTGACAATTTTATTAAAAAAACGTAGTGAAAATCACTATACGCGCATCAATTTTTACAATACATATACTTAACAACTTTTGTAGTAAAAATCGTATGTACATAGTAAAATAATTAAAGTGTAGTAAAGATGACTATGCACATAGAAATTTTGTATAAATAGCAAGATCTAATATGTACATAGTACTTCTTAGTACTTTCGACAGTAATAATCGTCATACGTCGAGTATGTCCCAGAGCCAGTATTCCTAAAGAATGTAGTAATTTTGACTATAACATTTCTCTGTGTGTAGTCAAAAAGTAAGAAAATAAAGAAAAATAGGCAGTCGCCAGGGGGTTGTAGCCAAGGCCCAGGGAGAGCGTAGGTTGCTGGTGGCTCGACGACAATCGGTGTCCCCCGCAAGGCGCCACACTGCGCACTCGCTACAGATATCGATTAATTTGTCCCTGTATGATATATCCACTGACTCGCGATTCTCCAGTCGGTGTGCTTCGCATTTTCTGATGGAATTCGAATTTTATCACATTCAATTCGATAAATTTTTGCCATCGATCAAGGCCAGTGTGCAAGTATCATATTGTATTCTACTGTAAAGTATGGTAACTCTTTCAAGAGGACAGTCCGTGATCACTTTCTCAGACATTATGGTAACGCTTATTAGATTTTTTTCTCGGTGTAGATTCTAGATTAGTCAAAGAAATTAAAGAAAAAAGTATTATAAACATCACTATTTTTTAAATAAAAATTGCCGTATTTTAGTAAAAGTAAATTTTGCAGTATTGACAATAATGCTACACTGAAAAAAATATTAGCGTAAAATTTACAAAAAAAAAATTAATATGGAACAGACTTGACCAGTCAAGAACCTTACTATAAAATTTGTAAATATTACAATTTTTATGTCCCCATATTACAAAATTGCGTTCTACTATAAAGTATGGTAATTTTTTAAAAAGGATTATCTCTGATCAGTTTTCTAGACATTATATAGTGACTCTGGGTAACGTTTATTAGCTAATTTTTCAATGCAGATTCCAGATTGTTACACCGAGAAAAAAGTATTATAAAAACTACTATTTGTATATGCGAAGGGAATCGTAGACTGGCCTCTTATAATTAAAAAGTACCATATTTTGGTAAAAGTAATTTTTTTTTTGAAAATAGTAAACTTTATTGATCAGTATTGACAATAATCCTATACACACGATTTATTTATTATCGAATAATAATTTGTCCCTGCATAAAGTATCGACCGACTCGCATTGTCCAGCTGGTGCGATTCGCAGTTTTGGATGGAATTCGAATTTTGTGATAAAATTAAAAAAGTTTGATAAATTTGTGATCGCTCGAACAAGGGCAGTGCGCAACTATGAGTATACACAGTTCGATGAGCGCTGAGCTTCTTTGTTTGAAAAACCGTCGTAGGTTTGCACCCCTCTGAAATCTCGGGAATCTTGATGACTGTGTTTAGAGCCTAGGGGAGGATGTGGTCTCTTAGGGAAGAAAAAGGACAAGTGCAGGTCGCGATCGCCTCCGATGCTGACGGACATATAGTGTCACGTATACACGCATCAGGGCCAAGGCAGACTCGGGCGGGCCACACCTCCAAAACCTTTGTGTTACGACTGACATCTGCTGTGCGTGAGCTCCCCGGATAGCCAACACAAGCGTCTTTTTTTTTACTCCAATCCGAGACCCTTCTCTTTTTCTCTGATTTTTTGTAAAATTCAAAACAGAATGTACTGTGCACGATGCATTAAATAAAAAAGTGTCTTTTCCTGAACTGCGACAAAATGATTCACAAGCATTTATTTATTTAATAATTTAAGCATTTATTTACACACATACACGCGAATATGACGCAAGTTAGTATACATGTTATCTATACACTCAGAAAAAATTTAATCTAATTGGTAGAAGAATCCACTAGATAGCACTGGAAAATGTATTTGTTATACTGTCAAACGTATTTATGCCGTGAATAAGCGGAGCATCATTTTCGATTAATTTGCTAAAACGCAAATGAGTTCTTCTTCGAATAAGCAGATTATCGCCTTCCAATAAACGAACTGCATGATAAATTCTAAATTTATTCGTTAACTATTAGCTTCCATTTAATATCATAAAAAAATAAAAAGAATTGAATAAATGAAAAGTTTCTAATAAGCAAAAAATATTAACAATAATATATTTAATATATTAATATATTTATGATAAAATTCAAATAGTAACAATCATTTATTAATAAGCGTAAAAAATATATGCGTCGTTACAAAACAAACCTACGCTATACTTTTTATTTCGTTTGCATCAGCTGTTCAATTTCTGTTACTTTCACGATATCAGTAACAATCATTTATTAATAATAAATTTATTTATTAGTAACGATCATTTATTAATAATAAATTTATTATCGTGAACGTAACAGAATTTGAACAGCTGATGCAAACGAAATAAGAAGCATAGCGTATAGGTTTGTTTTGAAACGACGCGTATACATTTTTACGCTGGCCCGAAAATAAAAAGCGACGATTCAGTTAAAAGTAGAGTAAAAGCTAAGGTCGACATAGGGGAAAAATAATAAAAAAAAAAGGAGCAAAGCATCAATTGGAGAGAGATTTCCGAGCTCGTTCATTCTCGCACGGACAATAATTCTTGGAAGGCAGGTACGCAGGGCGAGACAGGAGAAAATAAAGGCGAAAAGGGGCGAAGCGCGAGAGTCAGAAATGGGCTCGGGTGGCTCTCTCCGCTTTTGGCAGGGAAGCCCTCGGTTTTCGTCGTAAAAGCACGTACACCGCGGGTACCCTGCCTGGGCGCTTCCTCTCGCTTCGCCCTCGCTCCACCTGCGAGCCTTGAGTCTCGAGGCCCGGCTCACAAGGTGCAGCGCTCCTCTTTACGGCCCGACGAATTTCACCTCGAACCGGATCGGGCCAGTTGAACACTCCGAAATTCCTCGGCTCACTCCCCTCCTCTGGCCTTTTCTCTCTCCTCTTCGTAGCCTCCCCCTCGTCTTCGCTGCAGGACCTTTGTTTGCCTCCTATACCATGGGAACGCGACGTCCCGACTGCATTTTTTTCCTTCCTTTCTCTCTCTTTTTTTTTATATGCACGTGCAATAAAGAGGGAGCTGGAAGAAGACGAAATTAAGTACAGTAGATTTAAAGGGGCAGTCCCTTTAATACGCTACGTGCCTTTTGCCGAGCCATCCTCTTCCTTGGATTTCACCGACAACAATGAACCAACGTTTCACTCGTTTGTTGCACCCGATGCACTAAACCGAACAGTTATATGGAGAGAAATATTATAGTAAAAATTACGATGAACAGTGGGATATACTCAACTTATGAAAATATTAATTAAAAAAATACTAAAAATTCCTATGTACATAGCAAAAATTGCTATTTATATAGTGCCACTAGGCTAACAGGACCCCGAAATAATGCATCGTAAATCATTAAAAATTTATCTACGCGGAGAAAAATGTTATAGTAAAAATTACTATATTCCGTACGACCTACGACTCGACCTACGACGATTTTTACTATAATTCATATTAAATATTTCTATGTACATACACGGAGAGAAATGTTATAATAAAAAGTACTATCTTTTTACTATAAAACATACTAAAAATTCCCATGTACATAGCAAAAATTGCTATTTATATATAATACATTTGATTTTTTTATCTACTCAGAAGACCCTTTAAATGCTATAGACTTAGACAATTTTGACCTATACTTTTAATGAAAAACTGACTACGCAACGCATGAAATTTATTTTTGTTTCAGAGAATCGGCGATCTAAAGTAATCGCTGCCGGCTACGCCACGGTGTTTCCAGATTATGCTTTTTTACCGCAACGCCTTTCGACACTTTCGAGCAAGCCAACTTTCTGCGTGGAGATAAAACCAAAACAAGGTTTTATTTGCGAACTTGATCGACAATTTAAAAAATGCCCCTATTGCTTAACGCAGTATTACAAGGTTAGTTCTAATGACTCAGTATAGCAGTAGAAATTAATGCGGGAATGAAATTCAACGTTTCAACGCGCTTGTTATTTTTAAAAGAAAGCTATTTTTCAGTTTCGCATTGCAAAAGAAAGGAAGTATATTGCGTAAGTCATCCGTTTTTCCACGATATTGCAATGGATTCATTTGATTGTGACTCAATTTTTTGATTAACGATTACTGATGCACGGTCACAGAAAGGTTCACGAAAAAGTTTTTTAACGCTGCTTCAGAGCAATTTTTATAACACATTTTTCTCAGTGTACAGCCTCATTATAGTTATTAATTTCCAAATTTTATTGACTCAAGTAAAAATCATTGCAGATGCAGACTGGCGCAGTGGAGGAAACAAGCGATTACTGTCCACTCGATCTTTTCTCTGGAAAGCCCGAACGCATGGATGGAGCTCTGCAGGCTCTGCTGCGTTCGCCCCAAAATAACCTGAGGATTTTCGAAGATGGAGTTCAGAAGTACGGCGATAAACAACGCAAAACCGAAAACCTCAACAACATATTGGCCGAGTGGTTCAGCAGTACGGACGTTCGCTCGAACCTGGACCGCTTTGTCCACCTCGTTAGAACCACAGTTACTGCGATCTTTCGCAACTCCTCCCAGTGAGGACCTCGAACGCGTCCAGAATCAACTGGAAGAGCGATTTGGCAGGGAAGCTACGGCGCTCCGAGTAATACAAGAAACCGCAGTCCCCAGCAGGTTGCAAACCGATATGGTCGCCGCAGCTTCGAAACTTCTTGGTCTCCTGGATAAGGTGATCATCCACGTATCTTATATCGACGGCTGAGTGCAAAAACGCAGAATCTCGGCTAAGGCTTCGGAAAGAGCGTATTATGCCCGCGGCTTCGAAAATACTATTTTTCGGCCTCGATTTCAAGAAAACCGTAGTTCGACAAACGATTTAAAAGATCGAATTTCGACCGTGGCTTGAAGATGACCGTATCTCCGGCTGCGGCTTCAAAGAGGCCGTATACTTACCCGGAGAAAATAGTTGGCTAAAAATTACTCGACGTTCACGGTAATCTTGGGACGCCTTGATTTTCTGGCGATTTTTATTAAATTTTATAAGTAATTTTTACTATATACTGTTCAGTAAATTTGCGTTTAGCAATATTTATAGAAGCTTTATTAAAAATCTACGAAAATTTAAATTTTAATCAGAATCGAATTTTTAACCAACAGTCTAGAAAAAAAATTGCAAAGCGCTCTTGTTTCTGGTTTTGCTTGTTATTAATATTTAGAAACTATTAGGTTGGTAAAATTTGCATCGAGCATTACTAAACAATATGACCGCCTGGTGACGTCGTAGGTTTACTAATTACTTAGAAATTTTTGCCGCTACTTTAGGGTATTTTTTATAGCATTATTTTCTCCGTGTATGATCCGCGAAAGATAAAGAAAGCTCTTCAAGCTTCTGCCGAAATACGATCTTTTTCAAGCCGCTGCCAAGATACGGTGTTTTTTCACTCAGCCATCAATATTTACCCCGTGGGAACAATCTTATAAATACTATAAAAATGTGCAAATTTTATAAAATCCGATAAGTTATTTATCAGTTTTTATGCGATTTTTGCACAATTTTATGGAGTTTTATAAGATCCTTTCAATAGGGTAGACCTCTGCCTGCAAAACGTTCGGTTTGCGAGGAAAAATTTGAAAGTCGTAATAGGCGCGTAAACAACTGTCGTGCTTGATCGACAGGAATGTGAATTTACGGACGACGACTTGCCGAGCGGTTCGGTGCTCGAGCGCATACTTCGGATGCAAAAGCTGCACCTCTGCGGTGCCGACGCCGTCGTTTGGATCCACGCCAACTGCTCGACGCTCTTTAACGACGACCTCCTCTACGCCGACCTCCTCGGCTCTTCTCCGCGACCAGCCAAGGTAAAATCCAGCGGCGCTTCCTTAAAATTCAATTTTAAGCCACAATTTATTAGTCCCCGTTGTTATTCGTTCGCGCTCTTTTGTTCTATTCCTGGTTTTTCTTAACACTGGACGAGAATATACCGATGGTTCGGTAAACAAGGTGGCAACTCATATTTTGCTTGAAAAAGGTGTCTATTCAAATTTTTATCGAAGAATGTGTTAATTTAAATTTTAGTTGGAAAAAGTGTCAATTGAAAAGTATTGTTACTGTTCAAAGATTTTTTTAGAATAGTAACATATTTTATGTGGAAAATTGTTCACATATTTTGCTTTTCACTTGTTAAATGTCACTATTCACATTTTCACATTTAGAGAGTTGTCATGTGCTATTGGTATCGTTAATTGGCATGATACGCGCACCGATGAACAAATTTTTACTGTTTATGGCTATTTTATAGATGAAAGTACGACATGGATATTATTAGATTTCGTTTATCAAAAAAAAAATACTTAAAGAAAATGTGAATGTACACCTTTTTCAAATAAAATCCGATTTGACACCACTTTCAAGCAAATTCTGAATTGACATCTTTTTCAAACAAAATATAAATCTACACTTTTTTGACTAAATTTGAATCTACACCTTTTTCAAGTAAAATCCGAATGAACAAGTTTTACAAGCAAAATTTGAATTGACACTATTTTCAAGTGAAATCGGAATTGAACGCTCTTCAAAGCAAAATCTGAATTGCCAACTTTTCTTCACCGAACCATCGATATACATATAAATTTAATGGATAGCTGTAAGCTTATTTGAGAAAGAGAGAGAAAAAAATCTATGACTCACCGAGTCATGACCTCGCTTAGCCAGCAAAGAGAACCGGGGGACTTTCACCTTTGTTACGCTAAGCCTCAATTTCTATTGTTAGTTCGCTAACTGCAGCTATATCCAGGCAAAATCTTTTATTTTTCAATCCTGCTTTCTGAAAAAGGGGAAGGCAATTAAAGAGTCTTAAACGCTTAAATCTCTTATTTTTACGAATCTCCGCCGAAGCATTGCCCCCGTTAAAGTCCAGAGTCGGAATTATGTAAATCCGTATATGTGCACTTTTCTCTTTTCTTTGTTAAAACGATAATGTATAAGATATACTTTCACTTTTTATGCAGTTTGCGGAGTCAAGATATCCGCCAGATACGCAACAAGACGGAAACGCCGGAACAAACTGCTTACAGCACTTATCAGTGAGCGATTGCATGGATATTCTGCAGAACTACTTATTATTTTGCACTGCCAGAGATTGTTCCATATTAATGGCATTTCAAGAAATTGACAAGTAAGAAATCATTTTTATCATTTACAAAATCGTTGTATCTTAATTGTAGAAATTTTCTTTACCACTCGGTACGTTTCACGAGTTCGTATTTTCTCTTTTACCTAAAGTCGATAAAATGCATTATCTGCTGAATTATATGTGTAGATAGTATTTATAAGATAAAAGATATAATTTTGAAAATTTTATTATTTATAGAGAAATATCAATGAAGGTCCAATCTGAACAGTTGATAGAATTGTCAACCGAGGACCAAAAAGTTTCTTGACTAATGTTCGAGTATTAGATTTGGACATGAAAAGTTTAAAAAGCATCGACAAACATCAGGAAAGAGACAATAGAGTATTACAAGCTACAATAAAAGAATTAAAAACAAGAATAAATTGTTAACTAATCTTCTTGCCTCAATTTAGCAATTATCAGTAAAATATTGACTTCAGTAGTATTTGTTAAAAGTATAATTAAATCAACTAATTATTTTGTTGAAACTTCTAATATTTAGAAACAAATAAATTTATTTAGTTACAAAGAGTTACTTTCGTTGATTCAGAGAATTATTTAACAAGTACTATCGAAAGTAAATATTTACTAAATGTTACCAAATTAGTCTCCCAGTGTGGAAGTCCAAAAAGAACGAATTGCTGCAAACTTATATATTATCCTTATTGAAAGGGTCTTAGAAAACTCCATAAAACGGCGTAAAAACTGCAAAAAATCTGATAAATAATTTATCGGATTTTAAAGAGATTTGCACATTTTTATAGTATTTTATAAGACTGATTCTACGGGGATACTTTTTATCATACTTGTCAAATGTTTGTAAAATATTTGTTAACAATAAATCGTTATATTTAAATAATTTTATATAAGTAACTCATTTTCATTTTATAGTAAACTACTCTAACGCAAACAAATGCAAACAAAGTAGTAAACGATTATTTAATTATGTAAACATTTGTATAAAAGAAAGCTCAATTGATTTACAAGCGAAATTGTTAATGCCAAAAAGGAAGTAAGACGGGAAATGGAAATAAAACTTTACGGATGAAGCTGGAGCTATTCTCGTTTCTCCATCACGTCCTTAAGCTCTTTTACAAATAGAACGATTTGCTTAAAATGTTCACGGAGGGACGCCGTCGTCACTGGAAGCCTAAAAGCAGAGTTCCCGATGCATATACCCCTCTCCTACACGGAGAAAAATGTTATAGTAAAAATTGCTATGTTCCATAGGACCAATGGGACATACTCGACCTATGACGATTTTTACTATAATACATACTATAAAATTCCGATGCACATAGCAAAAATTGTCATTTGTATAGTAGAAATTGTACATAGGAATTTTGAGTATTTTTTTATAGTAAAAATTTTCATAAGTTAAGTATATCCCACAGTTCCTACGGAACATAGTAATTTTGTACTCTAGAAAAGGACGCAGCAAAAAGCAAATATCGACCGATAATAATTCAGACCTCGGTCGAGCCATTTATGAATGGCGCGGAGTCACAGGCGCGTGCGCCACCCTGCCATTCTTTACTATTTCTCTGTTATTCTCCTCTTCCTACTCTCTCTAACGCGCAGACACCTATACTGCTTTAGTTTCATTTCCCCTTTCCTGACTGACACTGAATGTACGTAGCCTGGATTCCCTACAACAGAAACCTTCAATAAATAATAAAAATTAATTAAAAAGTACTATTAAAAAAATTTATAACCATTGCTACTGAATGTACAATAGCATTCTCTGCAATAGCCATAATAATAAATAAAAAATGTATATTCCATTGTCCATTAAAGCTTGACTCTTTTGGTCAGTCTAAAATCTTTTTACATTCTTGTTCACTTGTTTAGTTTTAGTTTATATTAAATAGTAATTAAGTTACTTTGAGTGTATTCTATTACTTCTAATTTATACTTGTTTTTGCATCATTTTATGGAGTTTTATAAGACCCTTTATTCATTTTCCTCTGTGAGATTGCTTTCTATAATGTAACGTATATTTTACTCTGGAATAAACAAGTAAATAAAAAAATATATAAATAGATAAATAAATATGTAAATGAATAAATAAATATACAGGTAGATAATCTTATTTTTATAAAATTATAACAATGAATTAAACAATAAAAGAGTTTGCATACAGTTTCAAGTTAGTTTTCAGTGTTGCAATCTAGACACGCAAATATTTATTTATTTTCCTCTGTGAGATTGTTTTCTATAATGTAACGTATATTTTACTCGTATACTGGAATAAACAAGCAAATAAACGAATAAATCAATGAAATAAAAATATAAACGGATGAATAAGTGTGCAATAAAGTGAAAATTTGTAGGAAGGGCGTCGGTCCACTTGTCCAGATCGAAAAGTCCGGGCGGGCCGCTCGCTCCGGAGCAGCACGGAGCACCGCAGCGGCGGTCTCGCTCTCGCCGCCACGGCGCTGTCGCGGTTACGCCTGTACCGCCAGTCCCCCCCAGTCGCCAGTTGACGTTGGTAAATGGCGGCGTTCTGATCTGCGTCGGGCGCGCGTGTGTCGGCGCCGTCAAAGAGCCGACTAGGCGTGTGTGTGCAGGAGCTGCGTGCGCCCGCGGAGCGGAGAGACCCGCAGGAGGCACTTTTCTTCTCAACCCCCGGCGACGATGGCCACGACGCGCCCGCGCCGAGCGAAAACGCCCGTCGACTGAGTGCCCCTGCAGCCGCACACAAATAAACAACAAAGGCGAGCGAGCGAGCAGCGATGAATGAACGAGGGACGAATTGATCGGCGACCATTGAGTCGAGCACTTTTCCGAGTCTTCGGAGCGGCCGCAGGCGCCCGATGCAGGCCCGCTGCACTTTCTAACCTCAAACCTCGGCCCTCTCGGAGGTGGTACGTTCGACGGTCCCTTCTTCTTCCCTTTTTTTTTCTCGCTTCCCGCGCCTTTGTTCGCTCGGTTCGCTGAAATTGTCGCTCGATCAACAGGCACCTGTTCCCCCGGAGGAAGAGCGTGATCGGCGAGGGGCGGCAGAATGGCGAGGAGGACGGCGACGAGCAGCGCGACGCCCCCCTAGGCCAGCTTCCCGAGACCCGCAGTCCCGCCCCACGGAGAGGCGCGTGCGAGAGAGTAAGAGCCCGAGGCATCCGCGGGGACGGCGATGGGCACGCAGAAGCCGGGCGAGTGGGCCAATTCACTGATCGCTCGCTTCGAGGAGCAGGTACGCTTCAACTTTTTATTTATTTATTTATTTATTTATTATATTTTTTGTTGTTAACATTTGTTTCGTTCGATATTGTTGAACGAGTCTAAAGAGAAGAAGGACGTTTCAGATGGAGACGCGGCGCCTGCCTCCTCGCTTCCAGAGCTCCAGTCTTCCAACCTCCCCCCCGCCGCCCTCGGTTCATTCATGTAAAGACCTCACTTGACCTTCGTCCGAGCCCGCATCCCTTTTCCTGCTCCACATTCAGGCGCGGCTCGGTGCCTCGCGATTCTCTACCCCCGACCGTTCGCTGCGCGCGCACCGCGCGCTCTCTCGCTCCTACGCTAATCTTTGTCCACGGCCTTTCTCCATTGACCCATTTGTCTGCTTCCGAATGAACGGATTCTTCCGTGAAAGAAGCCCGGAAGAATGACGAAGCGCAGACGACGCGAAAATAAAGGAGCAAACGCAGCGAAAAGAAAAAAAAAAGAAATGAATTTAAATCAACGAACGGATAAAGAGAATCGCGAGAGGAATTATCCTCGCGGAAATGAAAAGGAAAAATGAATCGGTGAATCAGCGGGAGAGTCGGGGGTGTGCGCAGGCGCCCGCGAGACTGCATGAATGAAAATGAGAATGGGAATGGGGGCGCGGGCGCGCGATTGATAAAATTGACGAATGAAGCTTATACCTTGACGCACTGTTGCAGCTGCCGTGCAGGGCTGGACCGCAGACTACTCAATTGCGGCTGAACGAGGAGAAGAACAAGAAATGCCTGATTCAAATATCGCGCTACCGCTTCTCGCTCGTCATATCGGGCCTGACGAACATCCTGAAGCGGGTGAACGAGATGGTGCCGTCGGGCATCGGCGGGCAGCGTTCGTTTCACTGCAGCGACCAGGAGCGCCACTGCTACGAGTCCATCATCATCGTGCTGGACACCCTCGAGCGGTGCCTGGGTAACCAGCCCAAGGACACGACCAATTACGACGAGACCATGAATGTGAAGCTTCTGCTTCGCGAGATCTGCCAATTCATCGGTCCGTCTCACAGTCGCAAGATTTTCACTCACAAAAATTTAATTTAACTGGTAGAAGAATCCACTAGATAGCACTGGAATATCAAATTATTGTAGAGTCAAACTATATTCATCCCGCGGATAAACGGAGCATCGTTTATCATTAATTTGCTAAAGCCTAAACGAATAAGTAGATTGTCGTCTTCGAATAAATCGACTGTATGATAAATTCTAAATTGATTCATTAACTATTAGTTTCCATTTAATACACAGTTGAACATTTTATGTTTTGTATTATTTGAAAAATAATTACACAAATATTGTATGTAATGTACATTCTTTCTTTGTACTTGGGCTCTGCTGAAAATTCTAGTACTCATATGAAGGGACATAAAATTAATGCATAAAGTATAATTGATAAAAGCGAGTATTTTAAATTAACCAAAGATCTGTAATTTCTGGCGACATAGTACACAATTTAGTGTAAACATTGTGTTAAAATCTTTTTTTACTAAATATTTCTGTAGTTTACTGGAATAGTCAAAATGAAACATAATAATTAACTTCATAATTTATACATAATTATTCTTATATATTTATACATAATTAAACGGATTTTTAACAGCTTTCATCATAAAAAGTCAATAGAATGAAATAAATGTAAAAGACTCTAATAAGCAGAAAAATTACTAACAATTGACACACTTTTTATAAATTCATCGAATTCTATTATTCTAGTAAACTTACTTAAAATTATATCAAAGCAGATACATGCTTCAAATTAATAAATTCAATCTAAAATTAAGTAGATAACGTTTAAGTGGATTTACCTGCTAAGACTAAGAATCCATTTTTGTGAGTGTTATATATTCATTCGACTAGGAAATATATGTTTTATATTTTCTTGTTTCAATGTTCGTCGTGCGTAAATAATCCTCATTTGCTTTTTTTTAATTGTTTTAGATATACCGAACGACAGTCCACAAAATACACACCTTAAGAATCTAGCGAGCAAAGTCCTTTTTGCTCTCAGTTTAAACTTCTTCAGCGCTGTCTTCAATCGCATTTCCGCTCGACTCCAAGAGCTTTCCGTCTGCACAGAAGAAAATCCGGATTACAGTGATATCGAACTTATAGAGCACATTAATGTCGACGTGGAGAGACTTAGTAAACTTTTAACAGGTAAGGTATTTAGACAGATGGAAGGATTAAACATATGTTGTCCCGATAAGCAAACCTTGGGAAAACAATCATAAAGAATTCTCGAATGTCCGCAATAAATAAATACTTATAGTATTCCAAAAGTATTTATTAAGTACATTTATTTACTTGTAGCATTCATAAAGTATTCGGTAAAGTAAATAAAATTTGAAAAAATATTTCTACAGTCACTTTTCCTCAATTTTTTTAATTTTGAATACTTATATGAATATTTTAAAAATTCTTTACAAAAATAACATAAAATAATTATTAAGAATCCTATTGAAACACTTACTGGATGAAGCATTCATTAAAAATAATTTAAAAGCTTCATTTATTTTCACGATGCTTATCGTGGTATAAAACAGCATGCTAAATGTGTTTAAAAATTTCAGAAACGAATCAAAAATTCCGCCAGCTGAAGAAGTCCGCTCATTTTGTTTTGATGAGTTCGCTGGAGAAAGCTATATGGAACTGGATGGACACGTATCCGCAAGAATTTGCAGATCTTCAGAAGAAGCCCAACGAAGAGCTCGTGAAAGCATGCGGCGAGCTCTTCGACATCCTCGACACGTTCGCGGACAATAAGAAGGGCCGGGCAGTGGCGGTCTGGCCTCTCCAAATTATGCTGCTCATCCTTTCGCCAAAGGTGCTCGAGGAAATCGTTAATGCAGATTCTGGTGCCCCGTGCTCGCCGGAGCACAAGAAGAAAAAGAGCTTCATCGACAGCGTGAAAAAGGGCCTCCTCATGCACGGCGGCTCGAACCGTGTGCTCGTCGAGGCTGCCGCTTTGACCTGCGTCAAGCTTTGCAAGGCCTCAACCTACGTTAATAATTTGGACTCCAACAACGTCATCTTTACCTTAGTGCAGCATGTTATGAGCGACTTGACATCGCTACTCTTCAATCCCATTAAACCTTTCTCGCGCGGCCAGAGCTACGTCACTCAGGATGTTGATTTGATGATCGACTGCTTCGTCAGTTGCTTCCGCATCCTGCCTCACAGCAACGAAGTATTCAAAGTCTGCCTAAATCTCAACTCGCCATCTACCTACCAATTCGTTCTTATCAGTTCTCTTTACAGGTAGTGTATCTACAGTAAATGATTTAATTAATAATAATACATTTTACTGATTCAATAAATTTCTGTATTTCTCACTTTACTGTAGAATCGTCAGTCAACCCAGACTCTCGTGGTGGCCACAAATTGATTTAGTTTACTCCCGAAGTGCTGAACTGCGAAATATGTTCACGGATACCTTAAATAAAGTCTCGCAGAGTTACATATCTCACACGCCACTTCGCATGATTCATACCTTAACGTTGAAAGGCAAAGAGCAAAGTAAATACAAAGATCGCGGTGAAGAGGTTTCCAGCTACAGAAATCTTTTACTCTGGATGGTTCGCTTAATTCACGCTGATCCGATGCTTATGTTAAATGTAGGTATCATTATTGAAATGATATTATTTGCAAATAAAATAAATGTTTAAACGATTTTAAGAATCGCACGCAATAATGTCAACTTATTATTCAACAGAATCAAGGAAAAGCAGGTCATGAGATACAAAGTTCCACGTTGGAGTTAATCAATGGCTTAGTTTCTCTCGTTCATCAGCTGACGATGCCAGATATCGCTCATGAAGCAATGGAGGCTCTTCTGGTTCTGCACCATCCCGATAAAATCAAAGCTTGGAATCCCGAAGCTCCTATCAACACGTTTTGGGACGTCAGCTCGCAAGTTCTCTTCTCAATATCGCAGAAACTTATTCAACATCAAATAGTTAATTATACCGACATTCTTAAATGGCTAAGGGAAATACTTATTTGCCGAAATATTTTCCTAACGCAGAATAAAGATTACGC
The DNA here is from genome assembly GCA_018906775.1 of Sycophila sp. Sp_5. Classification (NCBI taxonomy): domain Eukaryota; kingdom Metazoa; phylum Arthropoda; class Insecta; order Hymenoptera; family Eurytomidae; genus Sycophila; species Sycophila sp. Sp_5. The sequence continues at coordinate 3,324,893 of JACCID010000018.1, forward strand.
TAACCTAGGTAGCCAGATTGCCATTTGTAAACAAGCGCATATTAAATTAGAGGTACGCCTTACGATAAATATTTCAATTTTTTTTTTTTTTTTTTGATAAACCAAAAATAATAAAAGAAAAGCAATTATAAAATAATTTAATGTATTTAGGTTGTTTTCTTCATGTACCTGTGGAGCATAGATATGGAAGCAGTGCTGGTGGCAATGTCTTGTTTCGCGCTGCTCTGCGAGGAAGCTGAAATACGTTGCGGTAGCGCCGAGGTGTCCGTCACTTGCTTGCTGCCTAATTACCATTTATATGTCGAACTAGCTCAAGCTTCTACTGTTCTTACCACTGGTGAGTGCATCCGATAATCCATTGTATTATCTGATTTTTAAGTCATTTAACATCTATAAATAAGAGAAGCACCAGTCTGAAGATTATGTTTTACAACAGCCAGCGGAGAGAGTAGGATTTGTTATCATGAAAACAATCACGGTGAGTCTTGCAATAACGAAATACCCGACGTGGCAGAGCTGGGAAAGCTTTAATTGAATGTTAATATATAAAAATTTAGTAATATTGTAAGCACCACTCAGCTCTGCAAGACATTATTCTATGTGTTTCTTCTTGTTTACATAATGTAATGCACTATTTAGGTAAATTTTTAATTTGTTTGTCACTATTTATTGATGGTAACTTTAATTCCATCACGTGTGTTCGTAGGTCGCGCGGCTTTACAAAAACGAATAATGGCCCTTCTCAGGAAAATAGAGCACTGTGTCAACGGTGTGCAACCTGTAAGTTTTAATGCATGTTAATGATTAATTATAATTACACAGAAAAAAAATTAATTCCTACTTTTTATCTAGTAGATATAACTGTGAAATTGCTTTTCAAATAAAATCTAGTAGATCTATTTATTGCGAAGCTTTTTTTAATCAAAAAATTATTTCTTTCAAGGCATGGGAAGAAACTTTTCGCAACTGGGAACAAACATGTCGTCAGCTGACAAATTATCCGAAATCAAAGTCTGAAGATGGACAAATCGAATCTTTCCACCGAAGTGCAGGGAAACGTCGCGCCTCTCATCAAAATTCCGAACACGAGCTTGAAGAGCAGATTAATGAGTGGGCCAACATGACAGGCTTCCTCTGCGCTCTGGGAGGTGTAGTGTTTGCAACGCCCGTTTCTCCTAGCAGACCCTTATCCGGGCTGCCTACCAATCCAGAGCCCAAGAAGGGCCTCAACAAAGTCTCAGCAGCAGCTTCAACAACAAGATAATATATCTTGCCTATCAAACTCAAGCCAGGAAAGTACAATATTGTCCCGCACACAATTCGTTTTTAATTACTTCGGTTAATGATCCTGCAACAATGAGTAAATTCGGTCCACAGGCAAGATTAAATAATTTATTTCAAATCAATAATTCTACACTGGAAAAAAATACTAATGTCAAACAAACTAAAAGTTCTTATGTGGATTCAGCTTATCTGCATGTTTATATAGGATGAGCGTTAACATCTAGTATGTTTACATGCTTATAAAATTCAATGTAAACAACTGGATTAAATTTTTCATCAAAATGTTAGTGTTATTAAAATAGGTTATTCACATGCTCTAAACGCATAATTTTTCTCAGTGTATTGTTCTTCTAATCTCGATAAACTTTTTCCAATTGCAGATTCAAAAGCATGTGAAGGAACTGGTCGGGCACGAAATGAGCCCAGCACTTTACCCAATACTGTTCGATCAAATAAAAAGCATTGTAGAAAAGTTCTTTGATCAGCAAGGCCAGGTTGTTCTGATGGACGTTAATACCCAATTCATCGAGCACACTATTTTTATAATGAAAAATGTTTTGGATTCAAAGACTGATCAACCTTCGGAATACCTCGGTATGACGAGCATCGAAGGTATGACGCTAGCGATAGTTCGTTACGTGCGGCATCTTGACATGACTGTGCACGCTATCCATATAAAAACGAAGCTCTGTCAACTGGTAGAAGTAATGATGAAGCGTAGAGATGATTTGGCCTTCAGGCAGGAGATGAAGTTTCGCAATAAACTTGTTGAATATCTCACAGATTGGGTGATGGGAACGACTCACCCTATCGCTCCTCCTGGTGGAAGTGATGTCACTCTTATAACTAGGTAATCATCACTATTACTTTTTAGTTTTTATTTGGGCTAGAGAGAATTTTTAAAATTATCTTAATTCATTGAGAATTTTCAATTGCAAAGAAATGCTCCACATTTTCCAAATTTGTATTTTAATTATTAACTGGTAATGTTTGGGTATCTAGCCCAATTATACATTATTTTAGGTTTTTTTATTTATTCGATACTCAGATTATAAGGACATTGTCCTATATGTTAGTATCTACTTCAGGGAATTGGATCAAGCATGCATGGAAGCAGTTGGCGCGTTACTTAGAGGTTTACCACTGCAGCCGGAGGAATCTGATAGAGGCGACTTAATGGAGGCGAAATCTCAGCTCTTCCTAAAATACTTTACGCTTTTCATGAATCTTTTGAACAACTGCAACGATGCGGTTGCCGAGGAGAAGGAAGTAGTCTCGAGGCAACGTCTTACCACTGGGAAACTATCGACTCTCAGAAATGCAACGATTCAAGCAATGAGCAATTTACTCAGCGCTAACATCGACAGCGGTTTGATGCATTCTATAGGTAAATTTAAAATTCATTCTATGACAGAATATTAATTTTCGATCGTATAATTGATAACTAAATCATTTAATTATATCAATGAAAAAAATGCATGACTAACATTTTTCACAACTCTGCTACAAATAAAATATTATAAAATATTTATATATTTGTAACGTGTAGACTTTAATGCGTTTTCTTATTCTAGATTTGGGATACAACCGTGATCTTCAAACTCGAGCAGCATTTATGGAGGTGCTGACAAAAATCTTGCAGCAAGGTACCGAGTTTGACACGCTTGCCGAAACGGTGCTTGCCGATCGCTTCGAGCAGTTGGTTCAGTTAGTGACGATGATCAGCGACAAGGGTGAATTGCCGATCGCCATGGCTTTGGCGAACGTGGTAACGACTAACCAGATGGACGAGCTCGCGCGGGTCTTCGTCACACTATTCGACGCAAAACATTTACTTTCACCTCTCCTCTGGAATATGTTCTACCGCGAAGTCGAGGTCTCGGACTGCATGCAAACGCTATTTCGTGGCAACAGCCTTGGCAGTAAAATCATGGCCTTCTGCTTCAAAATTTACGGCGCCAGTTATCTGCAAAGTCTCCTTGAGCCAGCTCATCACGCCCCTCCTTAGCGATCCTTTAACGAGTTTCGAAGTTGATAGCGCCAGGATTGATGCAAATGAAGATATCGAACTGAATGGCAGAAATCTCATCGCTCTCACTCAAAAAGTCTTCGATGCAATCGTCTCTTCAGCTGAAAGGTATATGGCTAAGTGTTCGATCACTTTATTTATTTATTTTTTATTTATTATTAACCAGAGTATAAAGTAATCCAGCCGACCCTGTATATACAAAAAGAATTATTCTAATATATGGATAAACGTAGTTGAACTATCTAGTTTTCATGCAAACATCAAGCAGTCAATATTTTTATTATTAACTATCTATATTTATTTCTACTTTCACCAATATCTTATTAGCCTTTGCAAACATTTCAGTCGTTCCGTTCTTGTTTATTTACTTTTATTCATTTTTAACATTTCCCTTTTTTTATTCAGGTTCCCACCGCAACTGCGGTCAATGTGTCATTGTCTCTACCAGGTACTGAGCAAACGTTTCCCTCAGTGCCCCCAGAACAATATAGGCGCTGTTGGTACCGTCATTTTTCTGCGATTTATAAATCCAGCTATAGTCTCGCCTCAAGAAATGGGAATCGTGAATAAACCTGTGCCGCCTCCGGTGAAGCGCGGCCTCATGCTAATGTCGAAGATCCTACAGAATATCGCAAATCACGTCGAGTTCAGCAAGGAGCAGCACATGCTACCGTTTAATGATTTTCTGCGCGCTCATTTTGAAATCGCGCGCAGATTTTTCATTCAGATTGCTTCGGACTGTGAGACTGTCGATCAAGCCAGCCATCCGATGTCTTTTGTGTCGGACGCCAATGTTCTGGCGTTGCACCGGCTGCTTTGGAATCATCAAGAACGCATCGGAGATTATTTAAGCAGTAGTCGTGATCATAAAGCAGTGGGCAGACGGCCATTCGATAAAATGGCTACTTTGCTCGCGTATCTGGGCCCGCCTGAACACAAGCCCGTCGATTCTCAGTAAGATGAACATAACTTCATGATCACTATGAAAAATCTATCGATATTAAAAAAATTCTTGACATTTCTAACTCACTTTGTGTGTTTACAGCCTCCTGTTTTCATCTTCCTACGCCAGATGGTCTAGTATTGACATGTCCTCCACTAATTTTGAGGAGATCATGGTAAAGCACAACATGCACGAGAAAGAAGAGTTTAAAAGTATAAAAAGTCTCAACATTTTCTACCAAGCAGGAACGAGTAAGCAGGGCCATCCAGTATTCTACTACATTGCCAGGAGATATAAGTGAGTACTACCGAAAGCAAAAAAACCGCTTCCAACATATTGTCAGTTAGCTTTTTCCGTAAATAATTTTAAAACTTATTAAAACGAAGAGAATCAGCCATGGCAGAACACGAAAATTAAATAAATAAAAATCTTAGTTTTCTCACAAAATAATACTAACAAAATTAACAAATCTTAAATAGATCATTCAATTATACTACTATTATAAAGCAATTATTAAATAAATTTTTACCCTGTACATTTTTTCATTTTTATTTTTTGTCTCAAAAACTACTGTGATTTTTTGAAAATATACTGATAAATGATGATAATTAATTGCTCTTTCATATATATTTAAAGAACATTCATTATATGAAAAAATGAAGATAACAAAAAACAAAAACACGCACGCACATACACATACGCACGCACGCACATCCATACGAATATTATCAAAAAATCTAAAATGTCTCAGAAACACTGGAAAGAGACTTGTAACATGTTTTTAGCGAAATTTTTTTCTACTATTACAAAGCTTTCTCTACGAGGAAGCAATAATTTTAAAATGATTGTAACTCATTGGTTTATCTCCCTTAGGATTGGTGAAACGAATGGTGATCTCCTTATTTATCACGTGATACTGACGCTGAAGCCATTCTGTCATTCACCGTTCGAACTTGTGATAGACTTTACGCACACGTGCTCGGATAATCGCTTCCGCACGGAGTTTCTGCAGAAATGGTTCTACGTGCTTCCCGAAGTCGCCTACGAGAATATCCACGCAGCCTACATCTACAACTGTAACAGTTGGGTGCGCGAATACACCAAGTACCACGATCGAATTCTCGCGCCTCTGAAGGGCAATCGCAAAGTGGTCTTCGTCGATGGTCCCGGACGTTTAAACGATTTAATCGACATCGAACAGCAAAAGTTACCTGGAGCGACCCTATCCCTGGATGAGGATTTAAAAGTCTTCACGAGCGCTCTCAAACTTTCGCACAAGGACACCAAAGTTTCAATAAAAGTCGGTCCGACTGCAATACAGATTACATCCGCCGAGAAGTGCAAGGTGCTTTCGCACTCGGTTCTTCTCAACGATGTGTACTATGCTTCCGAAATCGAGGAGGTTTGCCTCGTTGACGATAATCAATTTACGCTTACCATTTCCAATGAAGCTGGTCCGCTTTCCTTTATTCACAACGACTGTGATAGCATCGTTCAAGCAATCATTCATATCCGCAACAGGTAAATTTGAACCGTTTGCAGTACCTTCCAATAATTCAAAAATTTTGTAGGTAAAATATTCAAACAGAAATGTAAATAACAAATCTAAAGTTTATTTATAAAGACTTTTTTTACGTAGATGCTTTTTTTAAAAATTATCCACAATTCAAAATGAATGATATTAACTTAAATTTCACTTTTTAGATGGGAGCTTTCCCAGCCAGATTCCATGTCGGTACATCCCAAAATTCGACCAAAAGATGTTCCAGGTACATTATTGAATATGGCGCTATTGAACCTCGGAAGTTCTGATCCGAATCTTCGAACCGCTGCGTATAACCAACTCTGCGCCTTGACGGCCACGTTTGATCTCAAGATTGAGGGTCAGCTTCTGGAAACGTCTGGTCTCTGTATTCCATCGAATAATACTATCTTCATCAAGCACTTGAGTGAAACTCTCGCAGCGAACGACCCACATTTGACCCTTGAATTCCTCGAAGAGTGTATTCAGGGTTTCGGCGATTCAACGATAGAACTAAAGCATTTATGTCTTGAGTATATGACTCCGTGGCTAAACAATCTCGTGCGATTTTACAAGCCGAACGATGAAGGAGGTAAACGGCAGAAGCAAGTCAATCAAATACTTGAGAAGCTGATAACGTTGACTATCGAGGAGGTAGAAATGTATCCCAGCATCCAGGCGAAAATTTGGAGCACGATAGGTACAGCAAACTGCACTCGTCAAATTGTTTGTTCAAATGTTTTGTTTAATCGTTTACAATGTTATAATCCATCGTAAATTATTGTAGGTAGGTTACCGGATCTCATCGATACGGTTCTAGACAATTTTATCCATAGAAGTGTTCGTTACGGATTGGGTTCGCCTATGGTTGAAATAATGGCGGACACCGCAGTTGCCTTAGCTTCAGGCAATGTACAACTCGTCGCGAAGAAAGTAATTGGCCGATTATGTCGAGTTGTTGACAAAACTTGCACCTCACCGACACCTTTACTGGAGCAGCATATGATGTGGGATGACATAGCGATTCTGGCTCGTTATTTACTTATGCTTTCGTTCAATAACTGTTTAGACGTGGGAAAGCATTTACCTTATCTCTTTCATACAGTCACTTTTCTTGTTTGCTCAGGTAGCTTGAGTATGAGGGCCTCGACTCACGGTCTAGTAATTAATATCATTCACTCGCTATGCACATGTAGTTCACCTTCCTTTTCTGAAGATACCTACAGGGTACTGAGAATGAGCCTCGATGAATTTTCCTTACCTAAATTTTACTTGCTTTTCGGAATAAGTAAAGTCAAATCCGCAGCAGTAACAGCCTTCAGGTGAGCATCTATTTATTGCATTTTTCAGCATTTCAATTCAGTTATAGTTAGTATTGTTATGACGGTTATTGTAATCTTTATCATTTGTATTTTAGATCAAGTTATCGCCATTCCAACGAAAAATGGTTTGGCAATGAGCGCAGCGTTTGCGCTACTCAGGATAGAGAGAGACTTTCTCTCACTAGTCTAGAGGTCATCACAGATGCTCTTTTAGAAATCATGGAAGCTTGTATGCGCGACATACCAAATTGCGATTGGCTGAGGACATGGACATCTTTAGCAAAGTCTTTCGCATTTTGCTTTAATCCAGCACTTCAGCCTCGAGCCCTAATCGTATTCGGTTGCATCAGCAAGAGCATTACAGATCAAGACATCAAGCAACTCCTACGTATTCTCGTCAAAGCTCTGGAGAGTTTCAACGATATTATTCTTTTAGAATCCATTGTTATGTGTTTAACACGGCTGCAGCCCCTGCTTAGGCCGGTAAGATTTTCAATGATTACACAATTTATTTATTTATTAAACCAGAGTACAAATATACAATAATTTACTTAAGAGTAGTAATTAAACATTAAGCATCACGTTGCAGAATTAACCCCAGAGAAAATTAACTCTATGCTTGCTGGTCTGCAACAATAAATTCTTTATTTTAATTATTTTCTTAATATATTTTGTACTTTATTTATGGAAGGTCAATTTGTCTGTAAAGATTATTAAGTAAACGAATAAATTATTGCAGGAGTCGCCGATTCATCGTTATCTTTTTTGGGTGGCGACCTCCGTACTTCAGTTGGATGAAGCCTCACTGTATGCCTCAGGACTCGCTTTGCTTGAGCAAAATTTACACACGCTAGATTCCCAAGGCACTTTCGACGATAAAACTCTAGAGCGAGTGATGATGTCAACGCGGGAACCGCTCGAGTGGCATTTCAAGCAACTCGACCATGCCGTTGGCCTCTCTTTCAAATTAAACTTCCATTTTGCTCTCGTGGGACACCTTCTCAAAGGCTACCGGCATCCAACGCCAACCACGGTCACGCGTACCACACGAGTTCTGACGATGCTTTTAGCAATCGTTGCTAAACCTCTCAGAAGAGATAAATTCGAGGTCACTCCTGAAAGTGTTGCTTACCTTGCAGGTGCGTATTAGAAATAATTAGTTTTAATTACAAAACGAAAAATTTTAATCATCCATTTTTTTATCGATAATTAAATGATTAACTATTTAATTATTTGGCCGAGAGTTAATAATTAAACAATTTAATTAAAAGCTTCAATATATGGTTTAGTAATAAGCATCTCAATACATAATGATCGATGCAAATGAAATTTATTGTATAATTTTGTAATTGTCATTTTTAGCTTTAGTCGCTGTATCGGACGAAGTTAGAAGCAGATGTCACATTAGGCATTCTTTAAATAGAAGTATTGGAGAATCGGGTAGTAGTGATTTTTTGGATACCCTCGATTCGCATTGCTTAGTACGTAGCACTTTGTTTAATAATTCATTTAAAAAAATGATTAAGGCAATTAATATTTATTTACTCTGTAGGATGCATCTGGGAGTACCAATAATCCTACTAATCGAAGACAAAAATCTTGGGACCTACTTGATCAAACTGCAATAAGTCTAGCTAGGCAGCAGAAGCACCCTCCCCATCATCAGGTAAAATTAACAAAAAACACATTTAAAAATGTAAAATTTAACCACTATTCTTCATATTTATTAATTACTTTTTTGTTTAGTAATTAATTAAACTCATTTTTTATAAATCATGGAAGTTAATGTCATTGAATTTTATGTAACTTACATAAGCTTTTTAATGGATACTCTGTCTAAATGTAAAATTGAATATAATTTCCTTTCAATCAAAAATTCAATTTTCTTTTCTATTTTTTTGTTGATAATATAAAGACATTTTGTAATTCACTAAAGTTGTCAGAAATTTTCTCGAATATATCTATGAAGTAAAGCGCTAGCAAACAGTAGAATTAAATGTGTTGTAATATTATTGGTGTGTTGTAAAAAAACAATAACTTATTTCTTTTATGTGTGATAATCAATGAATTGCTGTCTGTGCCTGCTACTTGTCTGCCCGGATTGTTAATTCGTAAAATGTCACTAACGTCTACAACTCGATCATCGTATGTGTGATCATCGTGTACTCTCTGTCTGACACCAAAATCCTTTGACTAACAAGACTGGCCGAATTTTATTTAAAACGCAGCGATCTTTCTCCATGCCGTCGACCAAGGAAGCTAAATCCAGCGACGAATTAGAAGCCAAGGTAATATAAATAAAAAGATAATACAATAATAATGTTTCAACGTTAAACGAAAATCATTAATTTTTTTCATAAATTATTTGATGATGCGCAACTAAATTATAATGTTTATAAAAACCATTTCTTTCCAGAACCGTAGTGCACGCGTCAGCGTCAGTAACGAAAATAACGTTTTACTGGACCCTGATGTGCTGACAGATTTCTCGACGCAAACACTTGTTTTAACGGTTTTAGCCACTCTGGTAAAATATTCGACCGATGAAAATGAAACGAGAATCTTGTACGAATATCTTGCTGAAGCTTCAGTGGTCTTTCCAAAAGTATTTCCTGTTATGTATGTATAAATAAGGGTCTATTCAATGGAAAACATTATGATTATTTTAGAAAATTGCATCCTGTATATTTTTTTGTAGACATAATTTGTTGGATGCAAAGATCAACAGCGTACTTTCATCTTTCCATGATCAGGCCATTATTACGTCTGTGCAAGCTATCATACAGAATATGATTGCTTGCGAAGACACGAGTCAGCAGCAGCTTCATTACTTACAAAGTTGCGGGTTTGGTGGGCTCTGGAGGTTTGCTGGACCTTATACGAAGGTAAGATTATTTTTTTTATTAAGAGGAGTTTATAACTAAATTTTTTTTTTGTGAAATTATTCATAAAACAAAAGTTATAATCTATAATAACTATTGTTTAATTTTATATATAAATACATTCAATTGCTCAAGAAATGAGCCTAGACAGAAGTTTCTAAACTCATTTCATGTTGCAGCAGACGTGAGCGATTGAATTTATAATTTAAAGAAGTCATTCTAGATTATAACTTTTGTTCTATGAATAATTTTATAAAAAAATATTAGATATAAATCCCCCCTTGACGACTATTTAAAGTTCATTAAGTTTTGTACTTTTTAGTGCAATCGTACGGCTGAGAGTGCTGAGCTGTTTGTCAATTGTCTTGAAGCAATGGTAGAAACGTGCTTGCCAATAGAAGAGTACGAAATTGTGAGCCATAATGAAAGTGCCGATCAGGCAAAACGTTCCAGTGGAAGTACGTCGGATTCATCCAAAACAAGCCTAATCGGCGTCAAAGTGCGCAACCTTTCCGAAGAAAGCAGTTCCTCTTCATCCTTTGATAAAAAAGAGTAAGTTAATTGTGTACACTAAAGTTTTTAGTGTAGAGTGAAAATATTTCTTGTTATACGAACGTGAAACTTTATAAAATTTTTACTTTAAAAATTATTCTTGGGGTGCACTTTAAAAACTTTAGCGCGTGCATCATCAGTTAGGATGTCGGAGATATATTTAATAATTTTTTTATTGCAAATTTATTTAGGCATGCTGTAGAAAAACGTGTGAACAAATTGGAAAGCACGAACCAAACGATAGCCAACGCTAGTAGCGGAACTACGCAACCCTAGCGGTTGGTTAACGAGGCCAGTAATCAAGGAACTAGATTGCATGAAAGACATACCGCTGGTAGAATTCGTTTGAGGTATGTGCACATGTCAAAATGTAAGCTCGCATCATTTGCAGATGATTTGCAAATTACTTGCAAATTATTTGCAGATTTTTTGCAGTAAATAATAAATAAACTTTTATCTACAGAGCGTCGGAACTATTAGCACCCTGCTATTGCTGCTACATGTCCAGTTTAATAAATCCAGTACCGTCTACTTCACGCTGATGAAAACGGCAAAGTAGAGGAAGGAAAATGCCATTGCATTCGAGGCCGATTATTATATTCACGAAGTTACGTCATGTTCGTGTGTCATATATAAATATATAATATATATACTTTTTTTTAATCGCTAATGAGTAGCACTCAAAGTGAAAAGAAAACACCAAACAATGATTATAGATGTTTAAAATATCGGTGATGTATCTCAGAGTACAAAGAAGACCAGAGACCACTCTTGTCCTATTCCGCAGTTTGTAGAAGCGCCAAAGGCACGAAGTCTTTTTATCGTCACAGGGCACAATATTTAGGTCTCTGTAAGACTGCTGAGACTTTCGCCTTTTCTAGAATCTTTGTAGATTAGTAAAGCGGGAAAATTCTTTCTCATACATCAAAGATTATATTCTTGCAAAAGAAAATTGTAAAGTTTTGAGAGGTAAAGAGAAAGAGTTTTCCGGCTCCGAAAAAAGATCTGTACATATATTTAATTAAGTAAGTTGTGAAAGAGCCGTAAGTTGCCAGCGTGAAAGATTATACACTCGTTAACTAGACCGACCTAAACATAAAAAAGAAATAAAAAATTAAAAAGAAAAATTAAATCCGAAGTGCAGTCTGCAATAAGGTATTGTTGTAAAAATTAAAGAATATTTAGAATACTGTTATTTATATTATTACATAAGTAAGATTCTCTTCTAGGTTTTGCTGGATCGAAGTAACGTCAGAAGATATTTTCGCTCTAAAAAATAAAAAGAGTGTTTTTGTTACTTTGCCATATGATATTTTTTAGACTTTTTCTTCCACAATATCTGCTTAAAAATTACTTTTATTATGTCTCTTTTTAATTGAAAGTTAACTAAAAAACGTCGATGATGACGGTGAATTTCAGCTGTGATTAGCACCACCAAACGTCTATTAGGACTAAATGGCCCTAATATTTAAACAAAAGCTGAATGTTATTGATAGAATATTATAAATATTGCATATCGGAGACTCGATGTTTCACAAAGCTCTCTCTCTCTCTCTCCCTTCTGCCCTTACCCTCATCTTCTCCCCCTGTCTTCGACTTGTACCTGCCAGTGAAAAACTTTATTTGCCTTTTTCGAGTAACGAACAGAATACGAAGAGAGTCAAAATGTTATAATATTACCTTTTCTCATTTTTATTACCAGCGCAAGCCAAAATGCTACTTGATTTGTTGCGAATAGATTGCGAAACAAAATGTTTTTTTTTAATGCAAAAATTAACACCAATTATATAAAAAAGAATTACGCCTTTACACACTTTACATTAATTGTCGTAGTTCGTTCAACGACACGAGAGGACTCAAGAAACAAAAATAAAAAAAAAACGAATAAAAGACGATAATTAAAAGAGCACATCGAAAATGAAATTGAAAACTCCGTGAGGCCTATTAAGCGATAAAGGGGCCACTGCTTTTCTTTCAGTGTGATGTGTAATTTATTAATAATTCGTATGTGTAAATGGTATAAATGCGTTTATGAAAAAAAGCCGCTACTTGCTGTCCGTTAAACAGAAAAATTTGTTACATTAAAATACATAAGAGAAAATGAAATCTGACCGTGAAAGCATAAAGCCGAGCTTCGGTGGTTACAACAAAATATCATTATAAGTATTACATGAGTAGCACGGATGCGCGTTATTGAACAATATATAAAAGTGAATAAACTTGTGTCTATACTCTAAACGTCGTTTGATTAAAAAAAAGTAATTTAATTACCTCTAAAGTTTTTTCCTTTAATTTACATTCTAATTTGATCTACTGATATCGCTTTTAACAGAATTATTCTTCATTTTTACACCTGGTCATTTTAAATAATTTTTTTTTATCAAAGATTATTTTATAATTGATTAAGAATTACCACCTGTATACGTTCGCTCTAAAGTGTAAAGAGTAAATTCGGACAAACTTTGAATAAAACGGCAATTTTTTACTTTAATATTTTTATCGGTAAAATATAATAATTTTATTCTTCACCTTTTTCTCAAATTTTGTCCGGATTTTACTCTTTAGATTTAGAGTGTATATTACAATCGAAGTCTTTACAAACAAAAATTATTTTACAATATTAAATTTTATGGTTTTACAGTGTAAAGGTTCACAAGAATACACATTCATAATTCTATCATTGACGTATATTTTAATGTAATGTAGATGCATTATATATACAGTATAGATACAGAGTCATATACATTATCGTACATCGCTTACATTCCTCTTGCCCTCATTCGTAACCGTATATCAGTTTTTATAATGTCTCTTTTAATGTCCGAACAATTTATAATCTTGAATTGAAATTATTTTACGCGCGTAGCACAGTTTGCAACTATTAAAATCTGTAGCAGTACTTAATGTCGATTAATCAATCAGCTACTCCGATATAAATCGTCTTTGTTACTTTCTCAAATTTTTACAGCAATATTCATATTTATTACAATGGCTAAAAGATTTACTACATGCTAACAATGCAATCATATTTTCATCTTTTTTTTTTATAAACTTTTTTAATTTGTGTATACGTACAATATGCATAAGAATAGATTTTTGAAATTAATATTATTTACTTCACTAATTCGTTGACTATCCTTCATCTCGTCTTATTTTAAGGTAACGTAAGACGAGTCAACAGTAACTTTTTTGTACACTAGTATTGATCACAAAATATTACATATTTTGCAAAAATTAAAAACATTATTGGCAAAGCAATGTGTTCAGTAATATCCGTCAAATTTCCAAAATTTTGGCTTAATAGAACGCATTTTACGCAATAAATACTACTTTTTACAAAAAAATAAAAATTAAACAAAAAATAAATTCTACTTGGCAACTAGACATATACAATTGACCCTTATTAAGTACATTTTTGCCTACATTATTAGCCCTTAGAACTGATTATAAAAAAGGTATATTATTTACTAAGGACTGTATTTCATATGTATGTATATATATGTGTGTATGTGTGAGTGTGTCTAGTTACATATATATACACATACATACGCAAAATCACTCATATTAATCATTCGCATCATGCCAATTTTTTTGAGAATGTAAAATGGTAACATTGCAAGCTTATTAAAATTGCTTGAGTAAATGGTATATTATTTAGGTGACCAGAAACATTAATGAAACTTATTCAATTTCTTCATCACAGAAAAGTTTATAGGAACTACTCTGCTTGACAGTTCGCTAGTTTAATTAATGATTTACAAATTTTTTTCAGCTCAGCATTTTCATGCCTTGCTTATAAATTTGTTTATCTATTACAAATAATTATGCTAGTATTAATACTGACTGACATTTATCCGGATCTTGATGTACAAAATAAAATATGTCGAGAGTAGTTTCTTATATTACCTTGCATATTTATATTGCTTTCATTTATTAATAAAACTTCCTCACAAAAATAACAACCCAACGTAACAAAATTTTATAAAATAAAAAAATAACAAATTGTAAAACTCAATAACTATTTACCTAAATCAATTATAAGGGACATGAGTTTTTTCTTAAGAATGAAGCATACTAATTAAATTTATCAAGTGGACTAAGAGACGATTAGACTGAACAGAATATTAATAAAACTTCCTCACAAAAATAACAACCCAACGTAACAAAATTTTATAAAATAAAAAATTTAACAAATTGTAAAACTCAACAACTATTTACCTAAATCAACTATAAGGGACATGATCTTTTTCTTAAGAATCAAGCATACTAATTAAATTTATCAAGTTGACTAAAAGACGATTAGATTGAACAGAATATGAAGTAATTCATTATCGAAATGCTATTTCATTAAAGATTCTCTATAATAAGTTACTAGCGTATCCATGGTATTTTCTTTGGTAACTCAATATAAGAATTATAAAATTAAAAGGAAGAATTGGCTCAGAAGTCGAAATATTTTAAACGTCAATAGTCTTTCATAGTGTATAATAAATACCATACTTCATACTTTAGCCAACAGCATAGTTTATGATTGAACACTTTTTTGTTCAACGCATTATCACGAGTTGCGATGAAGAAATTTATCTTTTAAAATAATTGTTATTGTTGTTGCTGAATTTGTTGTAAAAGAGGACATACCTCCACAAGAGGTGTTCCCAAGATTTCTTGACAAACTTGATTCATATCAGGTTCCATCATTAAAGAAGATATTTGATCTTCAGTAAGCATTTCAACGCTGAAAACATACAAAGATGAATTAATGTATATTTAAATGTCAATTTTTTAACTAATCAAATATTGGTTTACCTGGCCAAACTTTCACTGTCTGATGTTTCATCTTCGGCGTTTAGATAATTCATAGTTCTTTCTAATGGGCTTGGAACCTTTTTTCCTTTTAGCTCAACTTTTTCTATTTTTTCTGGATTTTCATTATTTTTCTCACTTTCTGCCATTTTTGACTCATTTGTACGTCGTTCCGTTAAATTTGAAATATTGAGCATCATCATACCTTGATTGAGTATTTCTTTAACTCTTTCTCCAGTTCCTGAATTCCATAGCATATCTAAAGACTGCCTTCTACTTGAATTAGCTTTAAAAAATGATTAATGATATTATTAACTGCCTATTTATAATATAAATTACGTTTATTAAAAATAAATTATTTACCAGAACTACCTGCACTTATTTCACCAGCAACAGAATTACGTGATATCCATGTAGCTATACAATGATCTAATTTACCTTTTCTTTTGAAAGATGGACTTCTTGTAACTTGTGCTTTCTTTTCTTCAGTCAGGCTTATTTCATTTTTTTCAGTCATAGCAGGCAATGATTTTTGGGAAATTAACTTTTTACGATTTGCATTTTCATTAATATTTTTTGAAGGATTGGAGTCTGGGCTTAAATCAGTTCCCAAAGGTTTGTAAGGAATCTGGTCCTCTTCATCAGAATAAGCATTATTATAATAAACTTCTTCTGGTGAATTATTTAAATTAATTTCAGTCCATTCTTCCAGATTTTGAACTTCATTCTTTTCTTTCTCTTTTTTAGGCGATTGAATATTTACTTTCTTAACACCTGATGATAAAACTTTAGTTACATCAGGTAAATTGGAGGTAGAAGCACTAGTTTGATTTTTAATGTTTGTGATATGTTTGGCATCTGTAGTGGCAATACTTCGAGGTCTATCCCTCTTTATATATCGTCTAGGTTCTGTCGATGACATATTTATAGTAGCCACGTAGTCAAGAGAAATGTTATTGACCTTAAATACAAACATTTTTTTATACAGTATAGCATTACTAACAATATTTTTAAGTACATATAAGATAAATATTATTTTTACCTTAAGTGGAATAGCACCAGTATCTGAACTTATTTTCTCAGGAAGGCGTAAATACTCATCGCTTGTATAATCAGTACTATCAGGAGATTCAGTTGTACTGGAATCAGTTGAATTAGTTTTTGAGGCATTGGAAGGATTTCTTGCATCTTCTGTGTTTTTATTGTAATTATTTGTACCATCATATCGCCTAGTCTGTAAAATGATAGTAAAAGTTATTAAACAAAACTTGACATTGTTTGTGCAGTCAAATAATAAAAGTTTTACGTACTCTATGAATTTCATCACTTATCCTTTCTAAATTTCTCAAGGCTTCTGCATATGTTGTTTTGGCATCAGACACAGATTTCTCAAGTGCACTTACTTTAATTTTTTGCTCTTCCAAAACTTGATTAAAATGTGCTTTCATTTCATAATATGGCCTAAATTAATAAATATTAATAATGAAAAAAATGACCATTTATATTGATTAATTGTTCACAATAATTACTAAATTTAATGCTCATCAATTTTTGCCATACAAAATGATGTAATTAAGTCTAATTTTTCTACAAGAAAATATGCAACTTAAACAAACATTTGCAAAACATAATAAAACACTATTCTACTTACAACATGAGCAAGTTATGCTTGTAGGCAACACTGTTTATCAGAAGCAAACTGCGACGTGCACCCATACTGAATGTAATAAAAAACATAAATATTCTCATACAAAACAAGAATGAAAATATTTTAATAAAATAAAAGAAATTATTTCTACTGAAAATAAACTAAAAATTGCATTTCCAAAAATTGAAATACATGCAAGGAAAAACATGCAGTCTCATAAGTATGTGTGATAATAATTTTAAATATATACTTGAAATTCCTGCTTAAAAAAATACCTAGATTTAGCAATGGCACGTTTCAGCTCTCGCTGCAACCTTTGAACATCATATTCAGCTTTATGGTATAAGGCAGTAGTGCGCCTATGTTCCACTTCACATATTGCTCTTTCGTGTTCAGATTCGTTTACTCTAGAGGTAGCATGATTTAACATTTCCTGTGATAATATAAAAAATATTAACGATCATTGTACCAATAAACTATTTTACAAAATTTACCTGCCAGGCATGATCAAAACATCTTCCTTCTGTTCTCAAACCTTCTTCTGCTAAATAAACCATTTCTTTCGCTGCTGCATGTTGACTATTTGCTCTTTCAAATCTTACGGCAGCTTTCTGTGTTTCCATTAGAGCCTGATAAAACATTTTAATATTAAAAATTGCACTGAAACAATAAATAACAATAGTCGTACCTCTTTTGCTTTAAACCTAGAATCATAGTAAGGACGACATTTTTCTATGCATGCACCAAGCTTTTTTGCTAAAGTATCAATTTTTAGTGTAGATTCACACAATAGTTCTCTGAATGTTGCTCTGGCTTCCTAAAAGAAAATAACGTTACATCCATTTTTAATTTAAATGTTTTCTTTTTAATACACTTATAGCCACTTTATTATTTAACTCACATCCAAGTCTACTTCAAGTTTGTTAATATCATCGGTAGCAGTATTCAATCGCTCCAGTTCGATCTACAAATAAATAAAAAAATTATTTGAAAACCTGACTTCTCAGAAATGTAATTTAAGTAAAGCATTAATTTAAAAAAACAATTCGCCGTCGTAAATTTAGAAAAATGAAATAGTTTTCCACGCGTTCAAATGAAATCTAGGCCAAATAGGCTATAAACAAGGGCAGCCCTGATTGTAAGCCTTGAGCTTTTTTCCCCATCGAAGCTTTACAGCGCTCTAAAGAATAATACGGACGAGACAGTGACAAAAGGAGACGGAGCGAGTATATTCTCTTAAAAGAAATAAAAATTCCTCAAAATCAAAGCGAAAAAGATAAAGAACGAGGAGCAGGCCCGAGATAACAGACACACTAGGGCCACCGAGTGAATGCACTGAAATCGGTCGATTAATTAAATTGGACAGCACCGGAGACGTCGGATGCGCGAGGAGGGTGTGCGGTTACCTGGACTCTGGGATCGACAGCGTCGTCGAGGCGGTCGACGTCCTCGTCGTTGGCCGCCGACTCGGGCTGCTTCCGCAGGCTGCTCATGGTGCCTCCTCCGCGGCTCTCGAAGCTCCGAGCACTGCGAGCAGCGCGATCAGCCAGGGTCACGACGTCCCCCTCTCGCCTAAGCTCGATCCGCCCCGTCGGCTCCTCGGATCCGAGCCTCCACCGCGACCCCCTATTTACAAAAGCAACCCTTTTCTCACTTTTTCCTCCCACGCATACCACCTGTGTCGAGCGTGCATCGTCTGCTACGAGATGTCAGGATCAGCGGTGTTTCCATTCTTTCATTTTTTTTTAGTCTCAATTCTCAGTATATATATGTATATACATGTTTAAAGCTCGGTGCTCCACTTGCTGTATCCGTGAGGGAATTGCATGTGTGTGCGCGGTGTGTAGGCGGGCCCTTGTGTGTATGTGTGTGTGCGTGCGCGCTTAGCTCGTGGCCGTGACGTGCAACTAGAAAGGTGGAACAAGGGAATCAGAATAAATTCCATTACTAAATATACGCAACGAATTTAACGATTTATTGAGAAACTGAACAGAACGAACGAACGAGGAGAAAGGGCAAAGTGCGAAAAGGGCTGAGAAGTTTATTTGCAAGGGCTGCGGGCTGCGGATTAGCGCAGGGGCGACGAATTCAAAAATTCGCGCCATTCACACTTGGCAACCACTTTGTGTACGTGTGATTTTGAAATCTTGGATATGTGAATATAAGCAATCGGGAAATTATGTATTTTTGCGAAGATTCTTGTTTTTATTGTACATATTATAAAAGCTTGTGCGTCGTGTGACTATTTCTGGTTTCACATCATTTCTCCATCTGTATATAGATCGGATTTATGAACCATTAGTAGAAGATAAAGCGCAAGTTCAAGTGCAATTGTGTAACTGCAACTGCAACTGCATCCGAGTGCAAAAAGTCGCTTTCCTCGAGTGCATAAGAATGTTTTTTTTCAAATTCTTAAATTATATTTTATTTTATAATAACATATAATTACATATTAAAATGTTATTTATCATTAAAAATCTCTAGTCAAAAGATTCCAATTGTTCTTTAAAAGCGTTTAATCAATTAAAAACTGCTGGTAAGAATATACGATAAAGGAAAATTAGTGTTGAAGTTTATAATTTTGTAAGTTAGTGGTTATGTATTCTGTACCAGATCTTTACTCGGACAATTTATTTTATTGTAGTGGGATTACGTTGTCATAAATAAACAAATAAATAGATAAATAAATAAATAAATAATAATAAGAGAGAAATTGATAATGACGCTGGCGGCGCTGGCGTCAGGTGATTCCAGAGTTCCACGTTCCACGAAATCTCGGACCGAAAGTTGAAAAAAAACGGTATATAGAAGATAGAACACTCTGGGCTAGTAGGCTGCAGGTGGTCGTGCGCAGTCGCTCATCAGTCAGAGTCGCCAAGTCACCGAGTCGCGGTAAACACAAAATGTAAGTACATTTATTATTTACGTTACTAATTTATAATTAATTCAATTTCTTCCAGACACCTACATTTTACCAGTCTCCGTAGTCTGTAATCATAACCAAAACATCAGCATTGCTCATAATTCAGTATGTATCTTCAGTATTTCAGAATTATACTTTTTTTTAGCTAAACTAAACTGTCTTTATAAATATTGTCACAACGAACGATTTAAAAAACAAAATAACATCTACAGCTGGACCAGTGACATCACGAGAAACACTGACTACAATGAAACCTCCATAGATTTTTTACTTATTGATTGATGATACTTCGAACATCACTTCTATACATTTTATTGCACATTCTTCATTTAAATTAAGGGTGACTTCAGCCTACCATAAGCAAAATATCCTCATTGCTCGTAACAGTATATAGCTCCAGTATTATTTATAGAATAATACTTTTTTTTACATGACTTTAAGTCTTTGAATATCATTTCTACTCATCGTGACTTTTATACATTTTTTACACATTAATTCTACGTTAAGTCTAAGGGCTGTTTCCAGTTTCTCATAAACAAAACATATATTGTCACTGTTCATAATACTACAGTTCAGTATTTTTTAAACAAATAGTTTGAATATAATTTCTGCTTATTATGACTTTTAGAATAATACTTTTTTATATGAATTTATTATGAATTTAAGTCTTTGAATATCCCTGTGGGAACAGTCTTATAAAATACTATAAAAATGTGCAATTTTTTTAAAATCCGATAAATTGTTTATCAGGATTTTACGGAGTTTTACAAGATCCTTCCAATGGGGATCATTTCTACTTCTTGTGACTTTTATACATTTTTTACACATTAATTCTACATTAAGTCTAATGGCTATTTCCAGTTTATCATAACCAAAACATATACTGTCACTGTTAATAATAGTACAATTCAGTATTTTTTAAACAAATACTTCCAATACAATTTCTGCTTATTATGAGTTTATACACTTTTATACACTTTATACATCAATATACTGACATACTCTAATATTTCTATTCTTCATTTTCAGTGAAGCAGTGGGCCAACGGCCATAAAGCGGCTGCACCTGTTCACCTGAAGCATCCCGCAACATACAGAATCTATCCAAGATCGGCATCGAGTATATACATACACACACTTATGTACAAAGTAACGAACGAGTCGGAGACATCATCATAGCCACGGAGGCACGAAGCTGCACTTGATAGATTGTACACGACTGTGCAGTAGGCGCTGCATGCATCAGCTTTGTGTCGCTGGCCTCACTGCCGCTTAGATGTGCCAGTCAGCCAGTGCATCCGGTCGGCTCGGGTCGACTTGATCGTTCCTGTCGATCCCCACCATACGCACACTTACCACCTCGCGACGGCGTCCGGTTAGTTCGCGCATAAAGCAGCCAAGCAGCCGAAAGAAAGGAGGAGCCCGCCTTTTCACTGTCAATTACACTTGTTGTGGAAGTCGCGAGTGCTCGCACCGATCGGTCAGTGCAATTCTTCTTTTTTTCTCTTTTTTTTATATTTGATTTATTTATATTGATTCACGTAATTTTAAGGCGACCCTTTAGCTAACGATGTACATAGTACTTGTGATTGACTAAATGGTGATGAATAAGCAGTTTAAAGATATTTTGATTTTGTTTATATGTACGTAAGTACTGCAGATTTACAGTTGCACCCTCTGGTCGCTCGCGCCACGTAGGTGCTTGTGTGTGTTAAATTTTATATTTCGAATTTTTATTTTTTGTTTGAATGTGTTTTTGTAGTAGGAAATTTCGGGGTAGAGGCGAATTACGATTTGGATCATTTTTCTGTGAGTGTGTGTGTAATTTACTACTTAGATCATCTTAGATCATCTCAGAGTATACTTTAAGGATGCACTTAGTTGGAAAAATATTTGTATTACATTTTTTTACTTTTAAAATCGTCAAGCATATAGTATGAAATAAGGTAGAAAGACTTCTTATTACAGAAAAAAAAATTCAGCTTTCCTTACTTTCTAAGGGAAAGTTGAATAGTATAACTAAATCTGCCTTTTGCTGCACTACTACTTAACCGTATATTTGAAATTTTTCAGATTTGCGAAGGGATTTAAAATTTGAAATCGTACTTAACAGAAAATTAACAAGTTAAGATTGTTGGTGCAGCATTAATAATTGGCTACGGCGTTTTTTTTTTGTTATTGTGGAACTTGATATTATCTTTCAAAAATAATGAAGACATTTAATGAGGGATTAATGGATGGGCAGAATTCCGACATTTTTTAATGACATCCGTGACACGTCGGAATAAAATTGCACAATGCAATGCGATATATATGCTTTCGGTTGAAAATTAGAGGTTTTTCTTGAATAATCACTTACGACGAGTTGTATTCTATTACTTAAGAAAAAAAGCATTCGGGTACGCGTCCGCGTTCGCAAAAGTGCGCAACGGCACAAAAAATCTTAAATGTACTCTTTATAGGCTGAAGGTCGATAAATAGATTGCACCTTCTTTTTTGCTGAGAATCGTTTCCCAAGATGAGTTGAGGCGAGTCGATCGTCAAATGCAACAAGTTGCTGATCTTTATTTTTCACTTATTCAATTGGAGAACAATCGAATTTAAGCATGGAAATTTATTGAAAGAAATGTCAAAATTTCATGAGCGACGAATGGCAACACTTATTTAGTTATTATGCGGATTTGACTGACAGCGAGCATTGAACTTTATTTGCGCTTACTGGTCAATCAATCAAAAGCGACGGAGAATAAGAGACAAGAGACTTATAATGTTGCTTTATTTATTCAGAAATTTCGTTAATATTTCACGTGTAATTAGCATTTACACTAATTTCAAGTACTCATTTCTTCTCCCATTCCTTCTACGCAAAGTACACTCAGAAAAATTCGATCTAACTGGTAGAAATATCCACTAAATAGCACTGGAAAATCTACTTATTGCAGGGTTAAACGTATTTATGCATCATTTTTTATTAATTTGCTAAAACGAAAATGAATTCTTCTTTGAACAAGTAGATTGTCAGTCTTCGAAGAAATAGACTGCATGATAAATTCTAAATTAATTCATTAATTATTAATTTTCATTTATTAACACAAAAAGTAAAAAGAATTGAATCAACGAGAAAGTCTCTATAAATCGGATTTATTCTAATAATCAGAAAAACATTGAAAATTAATCTCTTCATAATTCTATAGGACAAAAATGTCTTAAAAAATTTTACATTTGTACACCATGTTTACACATTTTGAACCCACGTTTGTCCTAGAGTTAATGAACAGAATGTGAATTTGTCTACTAAGACTAAGAATCCATTTTCGTGAGTTAACAGGATAAAGGGGAATTTCCTCATACAATTTTAATATTTACATAATGGTAAAATCGACTAAAATTCACCGTGAATCAACTCAACTTTCTAGGCGCAAGTTTCATGAATGAGTCTGGCCATTGAACTTTTGTCGATATAAATATTTTTTTCTGCTATCTCTTAAACGCCTCCCATGCATCTGTGTACGTGTGTCTGTGTGTTTGTATCTTCGTATGCGTATACAGGCGGATGTAATAAATATATACGATTTCGTACGACTTTGATACTTTTATCACGGAAATAATCATCGCGCGGATGTACTGCGAGCATTCACTCTGTCTGCAACTTCCATCCTGAGGATCTGTCATTTTTAATCTGACATTTTAGAAAATGCTTCCTTTGGATATGTATCTATTTTTTCATAATTCAATGGGATGAAAAGTCCTTAAGGGGGTTCGGAAGTCAATTAAACATTTTAAATTTTCATGCGAAATAACAATAATTAATTTGCTTGTAACAAAGAGTACAACTGGAAAATGAAAAAACCACGAGATGCTTGTTCTCCGTTAAGTAACGATCTATTACTTTACAAACTTCCAAGTTCATATAACAATACCTTGATGAGAAAAACTTGAATAATGTAAAAATATTATATTATTCAAACTTTTCTCATCAAGGTATTGTATATGAACGTGGAACTTTATAAAATGATCGTTAATTATTTTGGTTTTTCGTTATTTCGTTTACACTCTTTATGATAATCAAATTAATTGTTTTTTCGTCTCCTATATTAAGATTTTTCTAAAATTTATAATATAGAATAGTAATTTTTTTACTAAATGCAGATCTGTGCTTCCGCTCGCAGGCTGAATGGTAACTTTAACTAGATTAATAATAATTTTTCTAAAACATTTCTCTGAGTATATAAAAAGTTGTAATGATTCCAAAATTTATAGTATAATTTTCTTGGCTTGTCAAGTTACTATCAATCTTACAAAATTTATTGTGAATTTTATTATTTTTTTCAGAGTAGATAATTATATTTGTTTTTTCCCAAGTTAACTGGGGTTTTCACGCGATTGCTGATGTTTGCTTTTCGACGACAAGGCTATGATTTACTTTGGATAAAGAATACCAAAATAAAATGTTCAATTTAAATTTCTGGAATATCCACCTTCAACATCTGTGCACGCTATCTAATAAATTATAATTTGCTCTCCCTCATTCGTACATTTGACATTCGTTCGGAGCCAAAACAGCATTGTGCAATCGCAAGTTCTATGGAAATGCTTGGTACAGGGAATAATAATAATAAGGACGTTTCTGCGTGAAAAAACCGGTTTCGCGTATAAACGATCGCTGATTCATACTTCTAAAACTCGTTCCATTTCGTGGATCCTGGTCTGTCACTGACACTCAGCCAGCGTACATTCAATCCGTTGTTCAAATTCGCTTACGCTGTGTGCGTAAAAAAAGTGACTCGTTCCCTGTATTCAATTATAATTGACGCGTATCAAAGGGAACAATAGAGAAAGCGTATATTCTCCCTATCGGATTTTTAGTGCAGTACAGTAAAATTTACTGTAGTACACACATCAGAAATAAATTCTTATGGAATGTATTTAAATTTTCAAAAAGGAGATTCAATTCAAGATTTTGTTTTTTTTTTTTTGTCTTTAATTTATCAGTTACATATCTGTAATCTTGAAAATGTTAAGGAAACGATAAAGCAAAGATAAAATCGAATCTTCTTTTTGAAAATTTAAAACTGTTCCCTATAAAAAATTAGTTTCGGTGAGTGTACATAGTTAATAAACTTAAAAATATTTACTCCTGCGGTAAATTTTACTAACGTTAAGAAATCATAAATTGTTAAACGAAAATAATTTCACGTAAAAGATTATAATTCTATTATAACGAATTGATAATCAATCTTGTCTATTTTAAATACAATTGAATATTTAAAAAAAAAAAACTTAAAAATCTGTGACGCAAAGAGCCTTCAATTAAAAATAACTGCGCCCACGGGATTTAATCCCAAAAAGCTTTACTGTGCTTAAATATTGTGATCATTGGCGTTTATAAGAATATACTATATCTTGATAAAATGTGCAATTACTGAATGAGTATATGACACTTTTATGAACTATTTTTTAAGTAATTATTTTACTTACTCGATTAAGCAAAGCTGATACAAGTTAAAGCGTCAGGTAAACATTGCTTAAATATTCACTTCAGTAAAAATCAGCAAGCTTTTAAGTAAATTTTACTAATAATTTTTCTCCGTGGAGGTAAACATTTTTTTTTATATATTTTTATACCTCACTGCGTGACGGTTACTGAGCGTTACTCATTAGTCCGTTTTGATAATCGAATTTAAAAATAAAAATGAATAAAGATGATAAAATGCGTCTTTAAATCATATTTCTAACTAATCAGTACATTCATTCAATGAAATGAAATACTGTCATGTTAGTCTATACAGTAGTTCCTTAATTAGACGTCACTTATGAACTTGATTTCTCGCTTGACATTAGCTAGTACCAGTTCTGCTAGTTTGTACTTATAGGTCCGCATTTTTTTTCCGTGCACTATATCTCGGTAAAATGTGCAATTACTTTATGAGTGACTGATACTTTTATCAGCTACTGAAATATTCTCGGTGCCGTCTCGTAACTTACGAACAACACTTAAAAAAGAATAAATTGTTAAGCAAAAATTATTCCACGTAAAATATTATAATTCTATTATAACAAAAAAAACAGACTTTATACAAATTAAGATTCAATCTTGTCTATTTTAAATACAATTGAAAATAAATAAAAAAAACTTAAAAACCCGCGACACAAAGAGCCTTCGATTAAAAATACCTGCCGACGCGATTGAATCCCAAGGAGCTTTGCTGTGCTTAAATTGTGACCGTTGGCCTTTGTAAGAATAGAGAAAGGAGGTGAGATAGTGCAGTAGCGATAGGAGCGCGTGCTCCGATCCAATCCGGGAATTAGCTCTCCGCAACGTCACTTTCGCTATCTGCGAAAGCGCGCGCAGGTGTGCAGGCGTGCAGTCGCGCAGGCGCGCTCACGAAACGTAAACAAATCGCGAGACTCGGGAAAGTTTGCGCCAACGGTGAAACTTCGCGGGATATTCCCCTCGATCCAGTCCAATCGAAAAATAGTTCAGCGATAATAAGCTATAGAAATGCCGAAGAATCGCACACCGGTAAAACCTAGTGCGTCACTGGGCGAGTACCGATTCGGCGAGTACAAATACCGATCCTGTTGTACTGATGAGTCGAAGCGAGTTTAAAGCGATAAAAGTGAATGTAAATGTATACTCTTCACGCGCACCGGTTTCCAAAATCTTTTTAATGATAATAGTCTTATGTATTATTCAAATTCAAATTCAAATTCAATAATAATAGTCTTATGTTTAAATACAGATCAATCTAATAAGAAAATAGTAAATTTAGTACAGAAAATAGTTTAGAAATAAAGATAAAGATACCTGCTAGAGCGAATCGTACGACAGTAAAAACGAGTATCGGTCCGAAGAGTAAGAGTACCGATCTTTTTGTACTGAAGAAATAAAAGCGAATATAAATGTACTTCATGCCCACCAGTTCTCAAAAAGAATATTAACGGTAATAGACTGTTTTTATAGAAACAAAACCAATCGAAAAATAATTTAGCGACGATATTAATAACTGGTAAAAACGAGTATCGGTACGAAGAGTACGAATACCGATCTTTTAAACAATGAAGTAATAAAAGTGAATATAAATGTAGTTAATGCCCACCAATTTAAAAAAAAAAATGTTAGCGATAATAGTTTGTCGCTTAAAAGAGACCAGTTCTATAAAAAAATGGTTTAAGAATATAATAATAGAGGTGCCTGCAAGAGTGAATTCATCGTATATAGATAAAAATGAGTATATCAATCGATCTTTTAATACCGATCTTTTTGCACTGATAAACCAAAGCTGTGTACGATAATAATAAGATCGAATGTAAATACAATTCACGCCCACTAGTTTCTAAAAAAAAATATTTGTTTTAGATTACACAGCGGCGATAATATCTTAATAATAGCTGTTTGTTTAAAGAGGCAGATACTTAAATTTCTGGCCTCGAACTGAGTCAAGGTCAGGCGGAAAGTTTCCTTGTCGCTCAAACGGCGATCCCGTTACTTAATAGAGTCGTATATATGCTTTTTTTTTTTAACGAAGCCGTTTAATATTCATCGACTACACGCTTCTTTTTATTTACATCGCCTTCGCATCCAGGATGAAAACAAAGTTCAATAAATTTTGATTTTCCTCCATCGAGCTCGATACTTTTAAACGGAAAAAGACTTTCGCCGTGCGAATTCGCAAAGCACAACAACGCATACCCGGGCTTCTTTGTTTTACGGTGCTCTTACTTTATCGGCGGTCGTGCAATGGGCTAATGCCGCCTGCGCGGTGAAAGTGCGATACCAACGTATTTTAATGGGTATACATTTAAATGGCGATTTCCACAAATTCGCGTAATTTCGTCGCTGCCAGCAGCGGCAAAAAGAGCGGGCATCGAGGCGCGACGATGGAATAAGGAGTCGGCGGAGGATGCGCAGCCCATTTTGACGGAGGAAATAGTCGACGGACTCGCGGTGCGCCTCCGTGAAATTGAAACCGTGAAACTGCGAATGCACAGGCGCTCGCACTGTTGCCGTCTTGCCGGTGAGCGATCTCTCGACCGCGACTGCTGCGGGCGCGAGATGCGAGCGAACGCCGCGCGCTGACCAGCTGCTGCACCAACTGCGCGACAACCTGTTGGACGATCCGACCGTGTGACTCATTCTCCAAGCTGCTCTCCGTAATTTTCATTTTTTTTTTTATTTCCAACCGATCGACGTCTTGCTCGACGCGGCACGCGGTTCAAAATTATGTGTTTTAGAGTAATGAATAAAAAAGTCTCGAAGTAATGTGTGAAGACTTACTCAAGTTAGGAGCTATAAATAATAATAAGATATTTTACTGTAATTTTTTCAAAGGATCGATGTTTTCGACGTGGCAAACGGTTAAAATTTTTGAAAAAGGTAATGTGCAACAAAGTTACACAAATTAGGTGTTATAAATAACAGTAATTATATACATTTTATTGTAAATTACAATCTTTACAAATGAACGATTTCGAAGAATAGAAATACAGTAAATGAGTATAAAACATTAGAGTGAGAGAAAATTTTCTTAATTTTAAGCAAACATTTATTTCAATAATACTTATTAAATATTTTGTCAAGACAAACAATTATTTTTTCGAAATTACTAAATTTATTTAGAATCAAATAAATTCATTTAGTTTTCATGAAATCTTTACTCGATTCAAAGAAATATTTAATAAGTACTATTGAAGTAAATCACTTCCTTAAAATTAACAATTTTTTTTTCCAGCGTAGTCATTTGAACATAAAAATTGGAGGAGAAATTAGTTTTAATCGAAGTTCGCTGGAAAATTTCTGACTTAGTCGGGAATAGTTTGAGCAAATTTTACTTATCATTTGTCTCCGTGTATACAATTTTATCGAATGATAAACTCACATTTTGTGTTTGTTTATTGTTTATGAATTTTAACTGCGCAGCTCCGAATAGGAACACGAGGGAAAAAGTTGCGGGATCGGAAGAATCGAGCGGTCAAATTGAAAGCTTTGAAATGCGCGATAAGTAGGCAGCCTTCTGCAGTGACTGGCTGATGCAACGAAACGAGCGAACAACTGATGGGAAATTAGCTAAAATAAACGATTTGTCACGCCCGTAATATTTCGATTGGAAATTCCGACGGAGACTGTACCCTTTTCGCGTCATCCGGCTGGCCCGCGTTGACGTTTACACTTTGAAAATATTTTCCCCGGCGAGCAAATATAACACGCTTATATTCCGAGAATGCGAGAATAGCGATATGAAAATCGAGAAAAGCTCGAGAACGAGCTTCGCCGCGTGATTCGCCAGTTTACACATTCTACACAAATTTTTAATGTATCACAGGTGTAAAAAAACTGTGAGATCAATTGAAGATCGAAAAGTGATTTATCGAAATTGTGGTACTTTTTAGTACAATTTAAAATGTAAAATCTTTTACAAATATTAGAAGATTTTGAGATCATTTTGAGACGTCAACATTTTAAATTTTATTATAAATAAAGATAAGTTTTCAGCGATGCATTTAACAATCAAACCAATTTATAATAGTAAGTATTTTATTATTTTTTATTTTTCTTGTAATTTTTGCTATATAATAAAATTTTAAATGTTGACGTCTTAAAATTTTTAGTATTTTTACTGTTTGTGCTTCTCCCACACTAATGCTATTCGAGCATATGCATAGTGCACCGTTAAAGTTGTCACACCGCCCCAAAGATTTGATATAAAAGGAATTGATATTATAAATTACATTTTGACATTTGCTAAAGCGGCATAAAAAACAGTATTATATCACAAATTCACAATGCCGATTTGACACAAAGCGATTTACATCTCGACTTATGGTAGAACAGCATTGAATTATTCTTAGGGCATACGCAGGTGTAAGCACTGTGTGATGCTGGTATAGGCTTATATAAATCTCAAATACCAAATCTGCATTGCTTATACTACGATTGTACTGACACAAAGTGATTTATATTTCGACTTATGTTAAAACGTCATTAAATTTTTCTCGGTCAACTGAGTGTTATCACACAAATGGATTCTTGTCTTGTCACATGCTAAATCAAGTGGAGCGAAATAGAGTGAAAATTAACACTATTGAAGTTAATTTTTCATCCTAATTTTATAGTGGAATTAACTCCCTTGAGTAATTCCACTATATATTGAGTAGGAAATCGTCATAGGCCGAGTATGTTCCATTGTTCCTACGGAATATAGTAATTTTTACTATAACATTTCTCTCCGTGTGATTAAAAAAAATATCGAAAAAAATGAATTTAGAACTTTTCTTTCATTTTATTTCATTCAATTTACTTTATGAATACTACAAGTAAATATTCACTTATTCATAAAGAGCACTGATATTTTTACAATACTGACATTTTTTTATAAAGAATACTGATCACTCTATACTTCACTCCATGAACTCCATGAAAATTAGAGCGAAAGTTTGTCTCCAATGCGATTAATTTTCACTCCATTTCACTGCAGCCGATTGAGCGTGCATGTAAACGACCTGTTTGAACAAATGGAAGAAGAAAAAAGTAAGACGGCGCGCACAATAGAAGGGACAAAAGTAAAAAGGGACACCGGACAATTTGGCGCTTGGAAGGAAGTGGCAGTAATAGCCGCGGGCGGAGAAGCATCGGATCGCGCGGAGCTGGAGAGGCGAGTCTCTTTGTACCGGTTATAATACAGAGAGGCGCTTGGTCGCGCACTCGACTGTCGCGGCGCACACTCGGCCCGGACTCGTTGCACGTGCAGAGGCTCTCTCACACCCATAGAGGCCGAGAGACTCGTGGCTGGTACCACTGGTACCAGCATTCTCTTCTTCCTGTTCCCCTTCTTCCTCGTCCTCCTCCTCCTCCTGCCGCCGCTGCCGACGTCACTCCCTCTCCGCCAGGGCTCCCTCCCACGAGTAATCCGCCTCGCAGCTCTCGTCTTTGAAAAAGCGTACATGCGAGCAGTGAGCGGCCACTTGCACAGGGAGCAGCGCGTATCGCTCGGGAGAGGCCCACGCACACACAGGAGAGCCGCGAGTTCTTGTACACGGCGCAGGATCGAGGCGAGCGATCGAGGAGCAGCCCGCACAGTGCTGGCAGACAAGCGGCTCTAGAGGTACGCGCCGCGGCACCTCAACCAAGTGGCCACCCTTCGTCTGGCGCGAGTTGCACTTCGTTTTCCCGGGCCGCGAGCGCAGAGAGAGAGAGAGAGAGAGAGTACGCCGCTTTGCCAAACTTTCTCCGATCCGCGGCGTCTCCCCGCGTGAAAAGTGTTTGAAAAGCCTCCGCCGGCGATGCTCGCGCACTGAGCGCACCCGAGACGGACAGCGTTGCCAGAGAAGCAGCCCACGAAAAAAGAAAAACCGAGTCCTCGGTGAGTCCATTGGCCTACTTTGTCAGTACACTCTCCCGCGCACTCGCACGTTTCACTCCGTCCGGGGAGTTGGATGCACTTTTTTTTTTAATTTTGTTTGTTTAAATGGGCAATTTAACGTGGCAAGTCCTGCGGAGATAAGCAGCGTTACCTGTACACGCTGAAACGCTTCGAGTCGAATTTCACTCTTGGTTTAATAGAAATAGACGAATTTCACTCTTAGTTTAATAGTAACAGTCGAATTTCACTCTTGGTTTAAT
Source organism: Sycophila sp. Sp_5 (assembly GCA_018906775.1). Classification (NCBI taxonomy): domain Eukaryota; kingdom Metazoa; phylum Arthropoda; class Insecta; order Hymenoptera; family Eurytomidae; genus Sycophila; species Sycophila sp. Sp_5. The sequence continues at coordinate 3,356,420 of JACCID010000018.1, forward strand.
AGAAATAGTCGAATTTCACTCTTGGTTTAATAGAAATAGTCGAATTTCACTCTTAGTTTAATTAGTTTAATATAAATTCTTAGTGCTTGTAGAGTTAAATTTGACTCTATTTGGGTTAAATTTGACACTAAGTCAAGTGAGTGATTTAAATTCACTCTAAAGAAGAGTAGAAGATTAAAGCTTAAATCCCCCTACCTTTGGCTCTACTTAAGAGTCAACAAATCTCTCTATCAAGGGAGTTTCATTCACTATAAAATAGCGAAATTTTCACTCCGACATAGAGAGCATTTTCACTCTATTTTACTCCAGTTGATTTAGCGTGTAGATTTATATGAGGGAAACTTAAGACTAAAATAATTTGATATTTCGATCGTAACATTTTATAAAATATATGTTCCTAAAGTTAACAAAAGACCCAGAATAGTTGTAAAAATTGTAGACACTAGTTACTATCCAGCAGTAATAAATTTTTTTATTTTGTTATTCTTGCGTTCAATGTGTACATTCACTCAGAATATTTAATCGAACTGATAAAAGAAATCCATTAAATTGTATTGAAAAAACTACTTAGTACAGAGACAAACGTATTTATGCCGTGCATAATTGGAGCATCGTTTACCATTAATTCTTCTTCGAACAAGTAGATTGCCGTCTTCGAATAAATGGACTGCATGATAAATTGATTCATTAACTATTAGATTCCATTTAATATCCTAAAAAGTAAAAGGAATTGAATAAATGGAAAAGACTCTCTACAAGACTAACAATTAACATATTTATGATAAAATTCAACGCATAGTAAATTTATTGAGAATTTTACTGAAAATTCAGTAGATAATGTTTAAGTTTATGTGTCCACTCAGACTAAGAATCCATTTTTCTGAGAGCTCTGTCGGATTATCGTGTAATACTTTGCACTTGATCGTTTGTACTTGTATTTACCGTGCAATGTAATTGTACTACTACTCTGGAATAAATAAATAGACGAATAATACATATTCTTCAATTCAATAAGTTAATTTAAAAAATTAAGTTCACGGAGAGAAATTTTATAGTAAAAATTACTATATCTTGTAAGAACAATGGGACATATTCGACCTATGACGCTTTTTACTATAAAAAATGCTAAAAATTCCTATTCAAATTAATTAATAAAAATAAAATTGCTATTTATATAGTAAAAATTTTCATAAGTTGAGTATACCCCACTGTTCCTACGAAACATAGTAATTTCTACAACATTTTTCTCCGTGTAGATACTGTTTAAATGGATTTTTCTACTAAGAATCCGCTTTTTCGAGTGCGTAGCATTTTTTTTTTATATCGGTGTGAATTTTCCCGGGTCCTGACCAGTTGAAGTGCGGAAAAAAAGGGGAAGGCAGGGAAGTCTTCGACTCGGCGGTTTCGCGACGGCAGTGCAGAAGATTGGACGGCGACGATGCGTCGTTTATAGCCTTTTCCATTTTCATGAGAGTGGCACGGCCCCAGCCTCGCCGCGAACGATCGCTCCGAGCGCGAGCAAACGGCTCGTACATTCTTCTCGGCGATATTAGCGATTTCCCTGCCGCGGAGCTGAGGCCCCGCGCGGCTCTCTCGGTGCTTCTTTTCTGTTTATTTCGAGGCGGTCGCCGCACGTGCCAAGGCGGCCAGTACGCCTGCGTGTATGTCCAGACTCAACAGTGGATCACTTGTTGCTCCGTTTTCCACTCTTTTGACTTTTTTCATTTTTGTTTATAAAGCGCGAATTGTGTGTACTCGACTCCGTTCCGCTCGTTAACTTTTTTTTGTAAGTGTGAGTGATGTACTCGTTGGTGTTTTTCTCTACGGTATCAACAATACTGCTTGCTCCGTTACGCTCTTTTTTTTTTTTTAAGTTTGAATAGGGTACCCGCTGCTCCGATTCGCTCTTTATCTTTTTGAAAGTACGGGTATAGCGTACTCGTGGCTCTGTTTCATTCTTTTTTTTTTGTTAAATACTTTGAGCACTCCTTGATCTGTGCTACTATTTTTTTTTAAATACTTGTAACACTGATTGCTTCGATCTACTTTTTTCCTTTTAAGTAGAGTAGTGTACTGCAGCTCCGTTTTGCTTTTTATTTTTCTTTTAATGTGTGTCGTGTCATTGTTGCTCCTTTCCATCTTTTACTTTTAAAGTACGAATAGTACTTATCGCTCTATTCCGCTATTTTTTTTTATTTTTTTTTTAAGTATACTATTTTATCGTTCCATCTTATATTTTTAGAATATAAAATATAAGATGGAACTAGTAGTACTCGCTGTTCTGTTCCACTCTTTATCTTCAAAGTTTGAGTGATACTCGTTGCTCCGTTTCGCTCTAAAGTAGGAGCAGTAGTTGTTCCTCCATTCCGCTATTTAAATTCGTTTCTATTATGTACTTGTTTCATTGTTTCATCTTTAATCTTTAAAATACGAGTAGTACTCGTTGTTCTGTTCCACTCTTTATCTTCAAAGTACGAGTGATACTTGTTCCTCCATTCCGCCAATATTTTTCTTTAAAACTACGGACATTGCGCTCGTTCCTTTATTCGCCGCTTTAGTTTTTTTTTAAAAGCACCGCTGGTCGAGGCAATAAGTACAGTTGATCCATTAAAGGGTCAGGCGCGCATCTCCGAGGCCGCCAGGGTTCAAAGTGTCTCGTCGCACTCGCGTCCTCCTTTTATTTCTCCCTCTGTGCTCTATGCATAACTGTAAATTGCCCGGTTTCGCCCAGCTCTCGGCGCGCTAGAGCGTACAACAAGGTCATGCACCGAATGATTTACGCTTCTTTCTCGCCGCGGCACTGCGACGTTTGGCCTCTTCCAACGCTATACGCGCTCCCAAGCCTCCTTGTATATATATATATATACACACACACCTTGTGTACATATATATATATGCACTGCGAACGGTAAAACAATTCCGAAACAATACCGCTGGCATTGATTCTTTTTTTTCTTTTCTTTTCCTCGTCTCCTCGTTTTCAATTCGAATGTTCCATTAATTTCAGCGCCGCGCGCAAAATATTATACAACTTTTCCTTTATTCAATACCGATTGAAATCACGCGGCTTGCATAATGTCTGCATAAAATTCTCTTTCTTCGAGTTGTGTGCATCAAGTTCCACGTTATTGTGGCGGCCGATTAAAAATTCAAAAGGAATAAATGACTGATAGATCGGCCGAAGGCTGCGCGCGCCTCGAGATAAGTTATGTGCGAAGACGCGACGATGATCAGTGGACTTGAAATAAAATTAATCAAAAAAATAATAAAAATGAAAAAAAAAACTCAATCGCTGCGTCAAGTTGGCGGCAGCTCGAATCGATTATCGGGTTATCGCGTCGAGCTTCGCGAAGGCGAAAAAAGCCGAGCTCCGTTCGCAATTATTGCCGCGACCTGGCGCGACCCACCGAACGCGCGCTCAGAGTTTAAACACTTTCCCTTATTCAAATTTACTCTCCTTTTTTTTTTATTTTATTTTCCGGTTTTATCGACGCGTTTACTCCGTTTTAGCGGTGCAAAATGACACGTCATTTTTAAGCTGGTCAGACGAGGTTAAACGTGAGAGTAATCTTTAAATTGTAATTGTTAAATTAACCGACATAAATAATTTTGACATGTGAAAAAGACAATCTGGAAAAAAATTGTCCTCCTATTCACCATATAGTGGCAAAATGACAGTCGTGAAAGTTTTCGGCATGTGACAATGATTCCATACAGCGGAAAAATTACGGTAAATTTTTTTTTGTCTCTCTCGTGACATTGATTTGCTTTTTATCTCCAATAACTAGCCAAAAAATAGATTCTTTTTTTAAATATATTAATTTAATAGATGAAATATAATAAAATTTTATATTTTATCTTGTAAAGAACTGTACGGTCTTGATAATAAACATAATAATATTTATAATTATTTCAACGAATATAACTGCTTAAACTGACGATTTTTAAAATGGAATATTTTTACTCAAAGTTGAATAATTTTTAAATAATTTTGCTTCGGTGCCCAGTGGTCACGAAAATTTATTTATTTATTTAACCAGAGTAAAATTCCATGTCTATTTTAGTAAGTGTTGTAACAGTCTCGTGACAGTCATTTGATTGTCATAAAATTTTGTGACGTCACGCTGCAAGACTACTCCGTTTTTTTTTTTTGTTTTCTTGGACAATCGTCGATCAACCTGATAGGAATTAATAGGGATTTGAAAAGCAACAGGGCTTAGTCGGAGCGGAGCATTGGGTTCGCCGACTTCGCACCCGGAGAAAGTGCTATAGGCCATTTTCTAATTGAGCGCATAGCACAAACGGCAGAAAAATCGCGGCAGCACGTGCCGCCTCCGATCGACACACTCTTGACTCTCTTTCTTTTAAGAACTTTTTTTTTACCGCGCGGAGAAAAATTATTATTGCAAAATTTACTGAAATAGTAAATAAGCTTTGCTTAAAAATTTGAGTGAACATATAGTCATAGGAAAATTACTCATGCAGTAAGTAAATTATACTGAATTTTTTAAGCCATATTTACTTTTTTGATGAAGCAAAGCACACATAAGTTAAAGCGTCACGAAAATTTTGCTCAAATATTAAGCAAATTTTACTTAATTAAAAATCCTTATTTTTTACTGCAAATCTTTAAGTAAATTTTACTAAAGATTTTTCTCCGTGTATAGCTTACAAACGACAATAAAAAAAGAATAAATCATTGAACGAAAATTATTCCACATAAAATATTATAATTTTATTATAAAAAAAAACTGGCGATACGAATTGAAATTCAATCTTGCCTATTTATACAATTAAAAAAAACTTAAAAATCTGCGACAAAAAGAGCCTTCGATTAAAAATAATTTATCCCTGTAAATTCTCAAGTCTTGCGTAAAATAAAATTGCGTATTATTCCATTGAACAAAATTACACAGAATTTGTGTAAATTCGAATGCAGTAATGCGCAATTACACGTACACACTAAACGAGTACACATATTTACTATAACTTCATTAAGTAAAGCAGATATAAGTTAAGGCGTCAAGTAAATTTTGCTTAAATATTTAAGCAAATTTTACTTAAGTAAAAATCAGTATCTTTAGCTGCAAGCCTTTTATAAATAAACTCTGCTAATCATTTTTATCCGTTCGTCGCTTGCATACGCCTTTCTTTTCGACGCCTTTGCTTAATCCCCGTTCTTTTATCATACTCATACTTTTATCGCTTCGTATAAAGGAATTCATAGAGACCGACTCGATTAAACTCCTTTCATTTGGATTTTCCTTTAGCTCCGTGACATTTTTTTCTCGAGGAAATACACCGTGGAGAATGACAAAAGCAAAAGTTTTTTTTTTATTTTCTCCTATAAATCTTGACGTAAAATTTTTATTATGCCAGTCTAATCTTTCTCGTAATTCAGACCGAGCACCGCTTGGAAACTTTAAATGCGCGATTAGTTCGCTCGAGTTATATATATCTATATATATATGTATATATATCGAAAGTGGCAAAATAATCGGGCGGGCAGTGTAGATACGTGGGTTTACAAAACAAGCGCAAAATAAATGTGCATCGAGAGGCGGAAAAAATTAATGAAACGAGACCGTCGATTGTGCGATTATATTTCTCGTCGGCCCGATGAAAGGTCAATGTTGTTAGGCGGCTAGTCCATCCGATGATTTATGAATCAAGCGAGGTATTTTTATTTTATTTTATTTTTCACTACAGTTATTTTAGTTGTATCGCGATTAATTTATTGTGCGCAGATTTATCAATTCAATAAATGAAAGCAATTGGACTGGTTATATTCGAGGTGAGTGTGTGGTGCTATTTTTGCAATAAATAAATCATTTGTACGGAATAAAAAAAATAAAAATTATAATTTATTCGTGTGTACTGCCATTTTTGCAATAAAAAAAGTACTTGCACGGAATGCAAAAATAAAAATTATAATTTATTCGTCTTTTTATACGTTGAATTGCTAAGTCACACTTTTCGTGCGTCTCACTTCCATCTACTCTTCCTTAACTGTTCGATAGCGCAGAAAAAAAGCGAGTACATTTTTTACAGCGAGTAAAAGTTGACCTAAATTTTTCTTGTAAGAAGTACAAGCAATACCCGATCGCAATGTTTTTGTGGCGCTCGATTATTACCGTCGGTTACGGCTACAATAAAACGGAAGTGAAAAGAAACACGAGACAAGGAACTGAAGATTATAATATCGATGTTGAATAAATAAAATAAAATAAAAATAAAAGCAGCGAGCCTCGAAATTGATGACGGATTTTATTCTTCGTTAAATAACAGTGCAAAAAAAGAAAGCGGACTTTTCTTTGGCGATTAACTTTTAAAATTCCATTGATAGTTATAGTTAAATGTCTAACTTTTTATTTCCTTAATGTAATGGCGATAGATTTTTGCCGCTTCAGGGAATACCCTATTGCGCAACTATCCGCGAAGAATTGCTCAACTGACCCAACATTTTTTCAATATTAAAGGATCTTAAAAGATTTCACGCACATTAGACGTACGATGATATGTTTATATTGTAATAAATATATCCACTGAAATTTTAACGAAAATTCTTCAGTAATTGATTGAGTAATCCATGCCGTGAGTGAGGAATGCACTCTGAAAATTGTCTGCAATTGTATATTGTATCCTCAATCTTATAGCAATTCCTTTTTTTTTGCATATTTTAGTAGAGAAAATGTTTAAGTAAGCAAATTCCTGAGTTACTAATATTAATACGAGTTTTAAAAACAAATTAAATTTACTGATTATCGAAGAAGAAGGGTGGTTTCTCGCATTTCGTAATATCAATAATCGCCATAATCATTATTATGATTACATTTAAATTAAACGTAATTTTAAAGTGCCGTATATTTAACAATTAACTTGTAACCGCTAAATTTTCTTATTTAAAAATTTACAGGAATATTTAATTTTTTAGATACAACTTCATTTATTTGCCAGACTCTAACCACTTTTAACAACAATATCCGTGTTTTATTAAAAGTTTTTGCATGTGTCCCATTAGAAGCTATGTATTGACGATCGTTATGAATTTTTACACGAGATATTTAATATTTTTGTAATTACATTAAAATTGTATTCTATTCTATTCTACATCAACGTACGATCTGACCATCTTATTTCGAGAAACTGCAACTTTCATCTTCTTTTTAAAGTCTTTCTCGCAGTGTATGTCAATTGCATGTATAATTTTATCATTAAAGCTGCCTGCAAGTAGACCATTGGCAACGTTTATCTTGTAACTATTTCTTATTGCCAGTGTCCACGTGTATAAGAAACATCGTTACAGGATGACTCTATTGCGCCAGTTTTACTGTCGTCATTCGAGAGTGTTGATTGCTCTATTACTCTTATTTTCCATTTCCAACCTTGGACTTTTGCTTGCGAATTGTACATTTTATTGTGTGAATGCGTGTGTGTATTGTTCACATTGTATCCTGTAAACTACACTGGAAGAATAAAGACGGTAACTCGTCAACTCATATAAGCTCGTTTCGCTTTGGTTCGACTGTTGTCTTGCTTTATATATAGATAAGCAAATTAGTTTCATAATAACCGAACGGACCTTATATTTGTAATTCATGCATACCTCTATTATCTCTGCATAAATTAATATTTCTTAGCTCATTGCAGCTGTGATTGCAACGACCCTGCTGCCTACGAGCAAACGTATACATATATGCAAGTAAAATAGCAAAATTTGGAAATCAAGTACACTCCAAATCTAAAGAGTAAATTCTGGACAAAAGTTCAATAAATCGGCAGTCTTCAATTTTATAACAGAGTAAAACACTTGCCCGTGTCGGTTGAAGGTCCGTGTATATCTCATCTCTTGCAGGATGGGGCTCGGAAATAAAAGGAGGTGTATGAATATAATCGAGTGAGGTAAAATTAGAAGATGATTGAAAATATTCTGGGCAATAGGTCCTAAATTTTCCGGTAGAAAACATATTCTGCATATGACTAAAACTGATAAATATGTGTTTTATTGTTTGCATTGTTTTACTCTTATAAAGTACAAAAAATTGCTGCTTTACTCAACTTTTGTCCTCATTTTATTCATTAGACTTTAGAGTATACTGCTGTTTTAACTGGTAAAAAAACTGGCATTTTAGCGTTTTCTCGTGAAAAACCGTTGCGACCGAAAGAAAGAGCCGTGACGACAGGCTTTGTTAATTTGGGTACAAAAAGCCGCCACTTTCGCGAGTCCAAAGATTTCATAAGTATCTTTGTTTCGAGGGGACGCGGCACCAATAGGCGAGTCCCGTGTCCTGCAACTTCTTAGCGACTAGTCACTCGCCTTCTCATCTGCATATCCGATCATGCGAATGCGATGCAGCACTCCGAAGGATAATTAAATGCCCATTCAGTTTTTACGATCGCACATACATTAGAACATAATAAAATCGCATTCCGCGGAATTAAAGTGGTTTGAACATTTTTTTTCATCGCATTCTTCAATATTTATCGCAATAAACTCTTTTCACGTAAAAATTTTAAACAATAAAACAGAATGGAAGTTTATTTTAAAGTACAGTGTTTACAAATAAAATAATGTAATAAATTTTAGTACAAAAACAGTTTTCAAACTAAGTACAAGTTCAATCGTTGCATTTACGGAGAACATCCATTTAAAATTTTATAACTTATAATAAAAATAAGTCATAATAATTCTCTTTTTAACGATAATATCACAGTGCGTACATTTGGAACGACTTGTTAAAACGTGCACTGAAAGACCAATTTTATAATTTTTAGTTAATTTTTACTTCAATAGTAATTGTTAAATATTTTTTTGGAACTAAATGAATCTGTTACCAAAATAATTTGTTGGTTCAAAGAAATATTTAAAAAGTACTGTTGAAGTGTACTATCCTCGTCAAGGTAAAAAATAAAATACAACGAATAAATAAAAAGAATACATATACTACATTCAAATTAATAATTTACATTCACTCCTATAAATAAATTTATAAGGGATAATAGGTTAAACAATAATAAGTTAACAGATGAATAAAAATATTATAACAAATAAACATTGGTGGACGAAAATTTTGAAAAATATGAAAGCGACTATAGCGCAAGTTAACTAAGAGCGACGAGCTTATTGTTGCAACTTTTTGACCTTGCCAATTCATCAATGAGCAGTGCGCCAGAATTAATGATAGTAACCAAAGTGTCTGCAATGACGGGATCCCTTAATAATGTGACGAGTATTTATAGAATCACCAAAAAAAAACTTCTACATTTTACACAATAGATTTTTACTGCTGTGAAATTGGAATAATATGTTAAAATTAAGAATTTAATGTAAATAAATCATAAATAGACTTCATAAAGCTACAATTAAATTATTGGAAGACTTCAGTAACTCAGAAACTTTCTAACTTCCCGAATTTTCAGTAGAATCTGCTTTAAGATATGTCTAATTTTACTGATTTTGCAAAGCATTTTTACTTTTTCCTTCACCGAGAAAAATGATTAGTAAAATTGACTGAAACATTAAATAAACTTTCCTTAAAGAGTTAAGCAAACGTATAGTCATACAAAAAAGTTACTCGTGCAGTAACTAAATTATACTCATTTTTTAAGTAACATTTACGCAAATGCTAAATTCTTAATGAAGCAAGCATTAAAGTAAATTTTAATATCATTTCTTTTTCGCGTAGTCAATAGCAGATATTACCGTTGCGAATTAAAAAAAGCACTTTTTTTCGATGTGTTCAAACTCGTTCCTCGTTGTTCTGCAGTGACACCAGTAACTCCGCAAAACCGCTGGAGAAAAATCGCAAGATTTCGTTTCCTGATTCTGCGTCGATCTGTCGAATTAATTACGCAGCGGCGAGGAACGATGATGAGTTGCGAAGCTGTTTTAGCGCGAACCACGTGGTGCCTGCACGTGACGCGAACGCATCGACATCAGGCAACTATTTCGTCGAGGCTTTCTGTCTTCATCTCTTAACTCGCGCTAAAATTGGAACTATACCAGTATTTTCAATTGAAATTGAATTTCGCTCTCTTCTCATTCTCGCTGTCCTAATTTTTTTTTATATACACGGAGAGAACGTTTCGAGTAAAAATTATTATTCTGTTTTGTAACGCAGGCTCAGACTTGAGAAATAAAACATTTTACTACACTCTAAATTTAAAGAGTAAAATCGGCACAGAATTTGAGTAAAACGGCAATTTCTTGTTTTATAGAAGATTAAAACAATAAAACTGATAAAACACATAAGAATTTTACTCTTCGTAAATAATGGTTAATTTATTTTACTCTTTGGGTACTCTGAAAATCTAAATAAGTAAGATTTCACTTATTTTACGTGCACGTATTGGTCAAGTGCATAAAAATGAAAAATAAGAACTTTTTTCACTAGTGAAAACTATGTTTACTTATACAAGATGTGAATTTTTACTTATTTAGAGTAAATATTAAAACATACGCTTTTTACCTTACAGAAGGTAAAATATATTTTCCAGCAGGAGCTTCTAAAAGATTTTTTTTCACATAAATACTCTTTTCATGAAGATTATTACAACCAAAATTTTTAACTTTATAAAGAGGAAAGATCTGTTGTAATCGGCGAAAAGAGTTATTCAATGCATTTACTCTTTTTGAAAGAGAGTAAAGTGAACGTTTTCAACTTTATAAAGATTAAGAAGTAAAATTAATAAATCATTATTTATGAAGAGTAAAATTCTGACATTTTGCCGATACAAAAAGTGTGTTTTACTCTTTCTTAAAGTACAAAATAGTCATTTCACGCAAATTTTGACCCGATTTTCCTCTTTAGACTTCAGAGCGTAGAAAGTATAGTAACATTTGCCAGACTTACAGCAAATTTTACTATACTTTCTAGTAAAAATGGTTATTTATCGCATCTGTCGTTGCTTTACAAAACGGTACAGCAATTTTTACTAGAGGTTTTCTCTTCGTGTACTGATCCAAAAAGAAATTATTATTCGGCTTGCCGCTCAAGGAAGGCCTATTGGCCTGGATTAAATGAGAGAAAGTAAATTTATATAAATACGGTTGAAGTTTAAAGGTTTCGTCCTTGCATTATTATGACTGACTCTTCTTTATATTAATCATTCATTGAAGGTGTGATGCTAATTTGGCGATGGAAAGCTGCATATCAATATCTTCCGATACTACTCCTTGCGCATACATAATTCTCTGAATTCTATACTTTGTTTACGCACCGATAATTAAATACTTATATATTTTTTTCATTTGAAAAAAAAATGAAAATTTTCCACTTAAAAAAATTTTTTATGAATACAAGCAACAGAAGATGATTTTTAACATTTCACGAGCGGCAACCAATTAAAAATCCTACTTCACGCTAAATTAGCCTGTTTAATTGTTGTCCGATTAACTTGATATTTCTCAGAAGACAGGAAAATAATAAAAATTGTTCTCCAGCTTCAAAGAAACTAAAGGATGATTAAATAATCATTATGCAAAAAGTATGACGTAGAATAATAATAAAAATAGAAACAATAGATTTATTTATTTATTTAAAACAGAAAAATATCAGTATTCTTTATGAATAAGTGAATATTTACTTGTAGTATTCATAAAGTAAATTAAATGAAATAAAATGAAAAAAATCGTCATAGGTCGAGTGTGTCCCATTGTTCCTACGGAATATAGTAATTTTTACTATAACATTTCTCTCCGCGTATGAATACTTACGAATTCTTTACGAACGTTTTAAGGAATCCTTTGCGAAAGGAAAAGCGGAAATTCGAAAAAACATTAAATTCGATGCCGACCGGGGGTTTAGGATAAATTTATTTCTACATACAAATTTTAACATTCTATTTTGCAGATTTTTTATAAACCTTAAGCTATTCTCGTATACTTCGCCCGTGCTATATTATCCCACAGTTTACTATACTTTGAAATATTTTCTCTCGCGAGGAGCAAGACGCACGCGAAAACTGGTTCGAGTCCTCGGCATTCTTCGTTCCGTTTTTATTATTAAAGGTTGCGCGCACGCTCAGCCCGTTTAAAGAAGTGTGCGCTTGCGGAGAAAAGAAAGGGAACGCGAGTCGCGAGGACGAGCGCCCCGAGATCTAATTACTAGACGCGCGCACAATTGACAATGAGCCGGCGTTTCGCTATTTCGGTGCCTCACGACGTTTCGTCGCGGCGCGTGGAATCGGCGCGATTTTTTCCCATGCGCCGCGCTGACGAAGATAAAGGCGCGCGTCTCTTCACAAAAGCACAAAGGCATAATACATTCCCGTGCGTTACGCACCGCACGTTACGCGAGCGTCACCGTACACTGAGAGAGAGAGAGAGAGAGAGAAAAAAACAGAATTTGTTTAGCACTCGAAAAAATTTAGTCTAACTGCTGGAAGAATTCACTGACTAGCCTTGGAAAATCTACTTATTATATTGAGTCAAACGTATTTACGCCGTGGATAAGCAAAGCAAAATTTACGCGCTAAAGTTATATTAGAGTGAGTCATTCAATTAAAAATTCAAATTTCGCGCCATAATATAGCAGACGAAAAAAAAAAACAATTAATTTGCTTATAATAAAGAGTATAAATGAAAACGAAGAATCGAAAAACCAAGAGATACTTGCCCTCTATTAGGTAACGATCTATCATTTTATAAAGTTTCAAGTTGGTATTACAATACCTTAATGAGAAAAGTTTGAATATGATTTTTTTTACATTATTCAAACTTTTCTCATCAAGGTATTTTTATATACGAACTTGCCTCTCTAAAAATGATAGAACTTTACCTTTATTTATTTAAGCCAGATAAATTTACAAGCTAAATATTTACTACAATATTTAATATACTTGTTAAATATTTCTTTAAAATGAGTAATTAAAAAAAGTATAACTAATATTCTTGAAGTAAATATTTACTAAAAATTACTAATTTTTGTTTAGTGTACGTTGCCAGATATTCACAAGCAATAATCGCAGTTTTAAGCAGATTTTGCTTTTTCTCTCTCAATGTACGGATGGACACTGCGGCTGCAACTGGAAATGAGATTGAAAATAAAAGATTCGTTAAAATATTTACTTGAACCTTTCTATAATTGCTGTACGGTCGATTTAGATTTCTCCGCGGTTGCGCGCTCTATCCTCCGATAAAATTATTAAATGTATGTATAGATCCAAAAAACTTGATTTGAAAGTAGTGTCGAATTTTCAGGTTCTCGAATTGTCGGTTTATAAGCTGTCACAGACAAAATGGCACTTTTACATTTAGCCAGGCTGCAAGATCAACTTTGTGCGACTGTGCCTATATTTATTCAGACTGTTAGCGAGTTAAATGATTATTTTGTTTACTTTTAGTAGAAAATTTTAGTGCACTTTTATTATCATTATTTTTTTTTTAATAAAAAAAGATAAAATTTATTTTGTATATGTTATATATGTAAAATAAATATTATCGTTTATAGTAATTGTAATATTTATTTATTTAGGTTGCGACTGTGATATGACATTGATTTGAAATTATTGTACTGTAATGTTAAAACAGCTGTGAAATTGGTACCTTGATTTACTTGTAGGAAACTGCTTTAATTTAAAAACTGTTTTCTTATTGTATTATAATATTTGCAAATACTGCGATTTGCCATAAAAAGTCTATTCTATCTATATAATTATTTATAAATCTATATAATTACATATTTATGTAATTATTTATATATCCATACAATTATATATTTATTTGTATATTTCAATATAAATGTTATGATCAGACTGAAGATAGTGTATGTGCAATATGCTGTTCTGCCTTTTTTTTTCTGCGGTGAATGCTAATGTAGTATTTCCTCCGCATTAACGGAAAGAATTAACTTTTCAGTCTATCCCGCTGAGTTTCCGGACAGTCATAATATAAAATTAAACAATGGATTTAACATTTAACGAGGTGTATTCCACGCCCAGATTTATAACTATTGTCTTGCTGAGTAGATTAGTTAGATATAATTATTCTTACTTAAGCGAAAGAATAAAGCGTTACTAACCGCTGAAACTTTAACAGTGCAACTAGTGGCATTGAGGTACAAATTATTAATATTTCCCCCGATTTAATTGAAAAAAAAAAATTACGAGCAGCCTCGTTAAAAGCACGATGGGGAAAAATCTGACTTAAATTCTCCAGTTACAGCCAGCTCTCAGCAAGTGTGAATTATTCGTCATTTTGACAACTAGCAGAAATTTTAACTCACCGCCGTCCTCTTCTCTCTTCGTTTTACCTCTTCAATAAATAAATCAATCGACTCTCGTAATTTACACAACACATATATATATATATATATCCTCTTCAATGATTTTTACATAAGTAAAATTGGCTTAAATCTTTATAAGCAAAATTTACTTGACGCTTTGTATCTGATTTGCTTAATCAAATAATTAAGTAAAATTCAGCATACTTTACTTACTGCAAGAGTAACTTTTTTATGACTACGTTTACTTAATTTTTTAATCAAAGTTTATTTACTATTTCAGTAAATTTTATTGATCATTTTTCTCCGTCTATTTACGCTTGTTAAAACAAGAACATAGACTGGACTCTGAGATAAAAATTATCATACTACGCAGTAAAATTTGAGGTATATATAAAATTATTTGCAATACTGTTCAGTAAAATTTACTACATCGAAAGTTTACTGTAGAGTATAGTCATTTTTATAGAAAGAGTTTAGACTGTCTCCGTTCCTACACTGAGAGAAATGTTTTGGAAAATTTCTATTATTCTAGTAAAAATTACTTTCCAATTGATTCAGTAGTAAATATTTCTACAAAAAAAATTCTAGTAAGTATGATCTAGAATTCTACTCTCTAAATCTGAAAATGTGGAATTCACTTGGAAAATGTGAATAGTGAGATTTCACTAGTCACATTTTCCAAGTGAATTTCACGTTTTCAGATTTACACGGTAGTAAAATTTATTACACAGAATGATAATTTTTTCACGAAATGCATTCTGTGGCTACGCTCCCAGACTAGACGGCAATTTTTCCAAAACATTTCTCTCAGCGTATACCAGATAATCACTCTTACAATGTTTTTTCTCAACGCAGCGCGAGAAATGAATGAAAACCAGATTAAAAAAAAAAATGAAAGACACTCGCGGTAAAGGCGGAAAGGTTCATTGAGGATGTCGACATCGATGCCTGCTGACGGCATCCATTCGTCCATTCGTCCTTGTAATAATTTAGCGTGAGTTCGCACTCGAGCCCTGACGCAACCCGCAGCTGCGCTGCTCGCCGCGGCAGTCCGCGGAAAATCTCGAAATCTCGAAATCCCGGCTAATGGCCGTTACGTGTACGCACACAGGGTCAGCGGAACCGCCGGCGAAAACTTGGAGTGCGCGATTCTCTGTGTTCGCCGAGGAAAGTGAAAATCTGCCGTGACTATACGTACATGCAGTGGCCGTTGTCCGTCGCGGGTGGCCGACTCGCCTCGCACGAAAAAGGAGGAGAACGCGCAAAATCTACTACTCCCTGTATTCAGAGCGTGAAAAAGCGAAACTAAACCGAGCTGGCGGGGATTTTTGTTTTCTGCGCAGGAAAATTGTAGGCGCGCCGCCATGAAAATTGCGAGAATTAGTCCATTTATTTGTTGGAGAGGATTTTACAAATATTTACTAGAATTCCTTGTGGAAATATTTAGAAATATTTAATGAATAAATTACTAGTCTGTACTGTAAATATTACTAGAATTCTAGTGCAATTTATAATACACGGAGAGAATGATCCTATAAAAATTACTTGCTCAAATTGTTTACTATCGATCGGTGCAAATTTTACTAATCTTGTTTGGAAATATTAATAGGAAGCAAAATCAGATGCAAAACCAAAGCCCACTTTGACTAATTTTTACTAGACTAAAAAAATTTTTATCTACTAAAATTTCAATTTTCGTAGATAACGAGTAATCATTTTCGTGTAATTTTTAATAAAGTTTCTATAAATATTACTAAACGTATAATTTACTAAACAGTATAGTAAAATTTAAAATTCGCATTGAATTTATTCCTTATTTTAAAGTACTAAAAATTACTTTTAATTTAATAAAAATCGCCATGAAATCAAGGCGTCCCAGATTACCGCAAAAGTGAGGGTAATTTTCTCCGTGCACAAAATGGTAATTTAGTGAAATGCAGTCTATATTTCCGCTCCCGCATTGGAAAGCAATTTTTACTAGAATAATAGTAATTTTCCAAAACATTTCTCTCAGTGTAGGAACACAAGAGACACCGACTGGACTCTTATACTCTACAGTAAACTTTAACATAATAAATGTGGTAAATTTTACCCTACAAAATTTACTGCATAGTATGGTAATTTTTATCTGAGAGTCCAGCCTCTGTTCGTGTTCTAATAGCTATAGATACACGGAGAAAAAGGATTAGTAAAATTTATTGAAATAGTAAATAAACTTTGATTAAAAAATTAAGTAAACATCATTAAGTAGTATTAACATTATTAAGTAAACAAAATTAAGTAGTTATAGTAAATTTACTCATGCAGTAAGTAAACTATAGTGAATTATACTTACTTGATTAAGCAAAGATTAGATACAGGCTAAAACGTCAAGTAAATTTTGCTTAAATATTTAAGTAAAGATCACTGCTTCAATATTTAAGTAATCAGTATTTTTTACAGCGAGCATTTAAGTAAATTTTGCTGACAATTTTTCTCTGTTTAGTAATTTTTGCAATACTTTTTTCTCAGTATGGGTTCTCACGTATTCTTGGTGTTTTTTTTTCCGTAGTAGTATACGTACAAATTTTTTTTTATCTGACAATTAGTCAGCATTCCAGTGAAGTACGAGGCTTTTCAGTTTTCAGGATTTAAAGAAAATGGTTACGGTCGTTCTTATACCAAAATATGCAAACGATGCAGCGGGTGTTTAAAATAATTTTCTATTCTAAAACTTCCTGTAATTGCGCTATAAAAGTGTTGAGAATTATTGATTATTATATTTCCTAGTTTTATGGGCAAAGTTTTTTTGCTCACATTTCATTCGTACACAACTATTGAAACCGTTGAGATTGTATAAATCACACGTTATCGCGAGTATGCTTTCTTGAAGCTCAAAATTGTTGAAGAAAAAAAACGTAAGTCACTCGAGGACTATCGTGCACAGCTCAGTCGTCTTGAAAGAAACGTTCGGCGCAATAGAAAAAAAAATCTCGCGTATAATTTAAAAGAATAAGAAGAAAAAAGGTTTCTTAAGATCTTGGCAATCTCGTACGCCATAAAATTCATACATGATCTCTTTAAGACGACCGTTCAAGGGTACGAAAGAAAAACAAAGATAAACTGGTTTTTTTTCGGCTAAGTTTTTTTTTTTACCGACGTCTGTTTACAAGTTATAAATTTAATTGAGCTTCTTGATGCCTCTTTTTTGTTGCAGTTACTCCAAATTGAGCGAGAAGCACAAGCGAATACCGCAACATGAGGAATTCGACACTTTTAAAGTGGGCCCAAAATTCAACGAACAATAAAAATCAAGCAACTAAAAATGGAGGTAGGATAAAAAAAAACGAAATACTATGAGTGATTTTTTTATAATACTGCGGCTCAAATCACGATTAACGAGGTGAATTTTTTCGGTGATTACAGGTACCGGCAGAAATTGGATACACCAACCGGACGCGCTTCAGAAAGGTCACATCGCCTACCTAGTCAAGGTACACGACCAATAAAAAAAATGGGAATAACTTTTTTTTTTTTTAAATCAACCAAGAGAGCGGGGAGCTCAGCGTGCAGTATTATATATATATATATATATATAAATGTATATAAATATATATATATATATATATAGTTAGATGGTAAACTTTGCCAGCGATGATTTGCGATCGCCGGAGAGATATGCAGCGGAATCTGCCGCGCACACGTACGTCTCGTCCGTACCACTCGTGACTCTGGCACCAATTGCCGATACGAAATAATTAAATTTACCTTTCTTTGAATCTGCCTTGCGCGGATTACACGCAATATCCTTTATCTTGCGACTACGTGGCTCTTTTCTAATGCTTTTATTTTATTCACGCTCGCTATCGTATACACGAAGAGAAATGTTATATAATAGTAAAAATTGTAGAAACTAATAATACTCGACCTATAATGATTTTTACTACAAAACGTACTAAAAATCGATATTATAGCAATGTATATATAATTTTATTAGTACGTTTTATTGTATTTGTAGTAACTTTTATAGTAAAAATCGTGACTTTAGTGCCAATATTGCCGATACGAAATAATTAAATTTAAATATGCATTATGTGGATTACATGAAAAATCCTTTATTTTGCGACTACGCGGCTCTTTTTTATTTATTTATTTTTTGTTTAGTTTTATTCACTCTCACCATCGTATACACTGAGAAATATGTTGTAGTAGAGATGTCTATGCTCCGAAAAAACAGAAGGACGTACTCGACCTATGACGATTTTTAGTACATGCTTTATAATATTTTTAGTTTTTATAGTATTTTTACTATAAAATATACTAAAAATTGCTGTGTTCATAGAAGTTTTTAGTATATGTTTTATAATAAAAATCGTCATAGGTCAAGTATGTCCCACGGTCCCTACAAAACATAGTAATTTAATTAGTGCAGACGGTACACGGGAAAAGGTCGAAATTGAGCAAAACGTCATATAAGCATTATTTTTAATTTCGCTAAGTTTCAGCTGAACTACTAATTAAAATCCTGATTATGCGGACTCTCCAAAAGGTGAGCTAAATTTGTTAATTAATAATTTGTCAGCAACTTCGGGACTTTTTTCATTTTCTTCGTTTTTTCAACAGTTTAAACACAACGGTTATAAATAAATAACGGTAACAGTTTTAAATCCATTTTATTTAAAACCGTTAAAAAACTAATAAAAAAAGTGCCAAGATTGCTAACAAATTGTGAAATAACAAATTTAGCACACCTTTTGGAGAGTGCAAAAAATCAGCATTTCAATTAGGAGGTCAAAGCGCAGCGAACTCAAATCATAAGACATTTTGCCTTCTCGAAGTGTCCGTACAACGGTTAGAGTAAACTTTTAACGCAACATTTCTCTCCACGTACAGTTTAATCGAATTTGAAAATTGTTCTTGCTTCGAATGATAAAATAGAAACGAAGAGGTGGTGCGTGCCGCGAGCATTGCAAGCGACCGAGATGATGAAAAGTAGAGTTGAGCAGTCGATATGACGAGTCGAGGCTGCAACGAGGCCTGTAGAGTGTAGACAATGGGCTGGGCTTGCGAATAGAAAGTGAGAGCTCATATATGTACGAGGCGTGTATAGCAGTTAAGGCGGCGCAACGAGACTTTGCGAGCTGAATTCTTTTAGATTCTTTTAAGTGCACTTTCTTCCTCGTCTCCTGACTTGTTTATACCCTTAAATTAATTCCCGCTGTTGCGCACTTTTTTTTTTCTAGTACCTCGGCAGTACTGAAGTTGATCAGCCAAAAGGTATCGAAGTCGTAAAAGATGCAATCTGTAAGCTTAAGTTTAATCAGCAAATTAAGAAGAGCGAGGGGACGAAAACGCCGAAGGTTGAACTCACCATTAGCATCGACGGTGTTGCCATTCAAGAACCAAAAAGTAAAACATCTCCAAAGGTAATGGCAATTTTTTTTATACCAGTAGGCTGTAGAAGTAAAACCAAAATAAAGTGAAAATAAACTATTGGAGTCGAATTTTTACTCTAATTATGTAGTGAATTTAAATGGATTCTACTCTATCTTAGAGTGAAAAGTCAAAATTATAATAGACTCTAGAGAGTGAAATGAGTGGTTTCACTATAAACTAAGAGTGAAATTTGACTCCAATTGTTTTAGCGTGTACATATCGTCAACTCTGATGAAGAAAAGCACGTTTCAAATAAGACATATTTTAATTTGCAACTGTATAAACATTAAAGAAAAGTAAAATCTTCAAGAACGTGATTATCTTGTATCATTCGCACGGTACCTTAAATTTATCAAGTTTTCGATTAATTTATTTATACGTAATCGTTTGAAAAATGACAAATTAAAATTAGAATCTACAAAACAGTCTAGTAACTTTTACTGAAACTTTCTTCTCCTCATGCACGTGATTGTGAGTGTAGTCGCAGTATTAAAGTAATTAATCATAAATTTTTTTTAGCGAATCATGCACCAGTACCCACTGCACCGAATTTCCTACTGTGCCGACGACAAGGGCGAGAAGAAGTTTTTTAGTTTCATAGCCAAAGAGGAGGACGCCGAGCGACACACGTGCTTCGTTTTCGTCAGCGATAAGCTCGCCGAGGAGATAACGCTGACGATCGGCCAGGCTTTCGATTTGGCGTACAAGCGCTTCCTTGAGACTTCCGGCAAGGATCTGGAGGCCCAGAGGCGCGCCATGGTTCTCCAGCAGAAGATCAAGCGACTCGAGCACGAGAACAACGTGTACCGCCAACGTCTCCAGGACATCGCCTCCATCAAGGGCTCGGTTCGATCAATTTCCATCGATTTTCTGTTATGGAACTTTGTATCTAACGTTTTTTCTTCGTAAAATTATTTACAAAACAAAAAGATTTAATCTCAAATGATTATTGCTTCGTGTTATATGTCAATACATTCCATTGCTCAGAGAATCAGTCTAAACGGAAGTCCCTAAACTTATTTCATGTTATGCTACGCTTATTTCTAAAAAAAAATGCATCTGCCGTAAGGACTAGGCTTAAATTGTTCAGAAAGTATGTCATTCTGGTCTGAAGAGTTGTAGAGTTTGAAATGTTTTGATTTAGTAGTTGAAAAATCCAATAACTCAATAAATGTATAAAAAAGAAGAGTTTAAAACAGTTTTTTAATGTTTTCAACTACTTAATCGAATAATTTAAAATTCTGCAACTCTGACATCTTCTATCTAGGCTCATTTTGTAAGCAATTGAATGAATTTACATATAATATTAAAAGGCAGTTAATTTAGATTATAAAGTAAGCTCTGCGAATGATTTTATGAAACAAAATTTTAGGTATAAACCCCCTTTAAAGGAGCAAACCAGGGTTAAATAAAAAAATTATTTATTGATTAAAAATATTAAACTCTACTTGACATTTACCTCTTCAAGATAATAGACATTAAAAAAACTTAGCTTAATACTTGATAATAAATATTTTAAGGTTTTTTTAGTATTTAAGAATTATGAAAATATTTATGTCGAAGAGGTAAATATCAGGTAGAGTTTGATATTTTTAATAAACAAATAAAGTTTTTATTATTTTTTTTTCAGATTTAACTTTGATATGCCCTTTTAACTCCTCCAACATTTGAACTGTTCCTTATTAATTAATTTTCCCTTATTTCATGTAGGCTGACATAACTTCGTACCTAACGCAGCACGAGATTCCCGACATTCTCCACGTTCCGGATCAGTCGTCCTCGAACGCACCGAGCAGCATCAGCAGTAACGTTAGCAACAACAGTCACAACAGTAACAACAGTAACAGTGTCAAGGAGAGTATACCTCGAGTGAATGGAAGCGCTGGAAAAATCTTCATCAATGCCACTGCTGATACCAATGGGAACGCCTCGAATGGAACGCAGCAACCACCTCCAGTTCCTCCCCGCAGCTTCGAGAAATCCTTCGATGATAATTTCTTGGGTAGCGAGCCTCCTTCGCCGCAAAATTCTTCCGCCGCTAAAATTGAAGGCCTGCTGATTGACGAGTTCGATGAAGAGGACTTTAATCCACGAGCTTTCGAGACCAGTTCTAATGGAATAACGCATCATCCGGCTAACAATAATTCATCGAATGGCCAGATAACGGCAGGCACTATATTTACTCAGACCAATGGCATCAATTCACCTCCACTCTGTTAGTTCATTTATTATATTTTAAATAGTTTTTTATTGTTACTTACGAAAATCTTCTACAGGGTTTCCTGTACACCGAAAAAAAAAAGAAATAAGTACTTTCAACTTTTTACACAGCAGATTTAACTGAGAAATTGAAAGTTTATTTAACTTCCGAATTTTCCGTAGAATCTGCTGTATAGAACTGCCACATCTACTTTTCTGTAGAGTAAAATCTACTTTAAGAAACTTTAGTTTTGGAAATCTATGAATCCTGTAAAAACACTATGAGAATCCTACGGGATTTGCTACAAAATTTCCTACGAGATTTTAGGAAATCCTACAAGAAAATTCTATTGGAATTTTAGCACGAAATAGCTATATAGAAATTCTTACAGGACTCATATAGTTCATCCTACACGGAGAAAAAATATGAAGCGAAAATTAGTGTATTATTTTGTAATGCAGGAACATACTCGGAAAATCTAAAAGTTTATACTAGAAAGTGTAGTATAGTAAATTTTTTTATTTATTGAGTAATTTTTACTAGAACCTTTTGCCGTGTATAAGGATATTTATTCCTATAGGATTTATTACAAGACATTTTCTTAAGTGGTCAGTGCCAGTACTTATTTAATCTAACTATACCGATTTGTTTGTTCTTGTAGTGGCGCCTCCTCCTAAAGCAAAGGACTCGAAGAGACAAAATGGCGTGAAAGAAGATTTATTTGGAAGTGTACCGTTTAATCCGTCAGCTAATTCGATGAAGAGTGACTTCAAAGATCCATTTGAGATGGGCGAGTTTGGAGCGACGCCTGTACATTCTTCACCAACGCATCAGGAACTTGAAAATGCCATTGGTCTTTTGGATAAACGATTACTGGAAATGAAGGTAATTGATAAAATTTTAAATCTTATGTTTACATAAAGTTTAAGTCGCCTATTTTTGACATACCTTAATGTAAAAAACAAACAAATGTTTGGATGAGGTTTCCACATGAGTTTTCATTTGATATTTTGCAATAGGGTATCCACGTATATAAGTTAAACTTTATTTATTAAACTTTTTGTATCTTGCTTTATCCATGGATAAGCAATAATAATGCTCCGTTTAATAAACTTGACGATCATTTTTCAGGATGGCTTTAGTCGAGGTTTATCGATCGGAACCGATGACTTTTCCTTGGAAAGTTTAGATCCGCTACGAAATTAAAAGAAAGCAAAGATCAAGAATCCCGAGAAAAGCTAAATTTAATGTGATAAGTGAGAATAGCAGTAGAGGAGCTTGACTTTCCAAATCACTGGACTTCGGATTAGGAAGGATGCGAACGTCAACTGTACCAATCGCTCACAAAAAAATTAGTCCACTTAACGGTTTACGCTCGACGTTTACTCTACGTAGCTTTGCCTACTAGGACGTTTTCATCGTTTTATCATTGTGCTTGATCGACTATTGAGTTTAATTTAAGAGAGCTCGCTTGAATAAGCAATCGATGAAGATTTTTTTTACTAAAAGCATTCTTCCACGCATAAATTGGCTGTGTAAATATGAAAAATTCGAGCTAATCTTGTTGAAGCATTATATGCATTTGCGAACGATTTCGCCCCTTTCTCATTAGTCCTATCCTGTCCTCGTTGTAACCTTCTATTTTATCGCGTCTCGTACCTTCCTACACCGACGGATTTTTTTGGAGAATCTGAAGGCGAAATTAGAAAAAATAAGTTTTCTTTTTAATGTGTAAGAAAAGAGATTTCTAATATATATATATTTAATTAATTTAGGAGCCCACTCCCCTTCCCTCATCTCAGAGGCAAATAAATGTTATACGTGTGAGAGAGACTACGCGACCGCAGGCTGTGCGCGTTTTCCACAATAAGCAGATGAATTATTCTTAATAAAGCTTAATAATGTGTTACAGTTATCGTTCTAAGCAATTTTGCCAATCATATTGATCCCGTACCCGCGTTAATCCTAAAAATCTGATAATTACAACTTACAACTACTACACGTTACATGGAGTTCGCCATCTCTTTTATAAGTTCAGTACGATTTTGTTGGCGCGGTAAATCGAACCAATCGTCGGAGTAAAAGTAAAAACATGTATTTAAAAATATTCAGTAAGAAAGTGACTACTATTTAGTGAAACTTGTAAATAATGATAAATCGTGGTGAAAATTTCCCATTTGTCAAGATAGAAAAATCTATTTTTGCTTTTTATAAACGTGATTTTAATGAAGTAGATTTTAAATGAAAAAAAAAAAGATTATAAAGAAATTTTGTGTATAAAAATAAGCGTATGTGTATGAGTAAGCGAATAAGATAACTTTACATGGAAATAGAATCAACTGCGTCACAAAAAAAAATTTATATTTGCAATGCGAGAAAAATTTATGTACATAAATATATAATGTCTAATATGTTTGTTGCTATATTGTTTAAGTATTATGTATTCGTAATAAAACGAAGAATATAATTATTTAAGCACGTCATATCTAATACCTTTTATACCTGCTATTATTTATTGAATTGTGAAATATTGAAATTCATTCTATTAGGTTTTATATTTATTCAACATAAAAAGTCCGCTTCTTTTCCTCAGTAATTAGTATATTATCTTTTATTATAAATTTTCTTAAATATTAAAGAAAATACATTGCCAGTGTTAATCCGACGAATTTTTATAGAGTCAAAAAATATATCTTTTAATATTTAAAAAAATTATTTGATAAAAATCTGTAATATTTCTTTTCACTACTCAACGCATTGAACCAATCATAGTTACATACGATATAGATTTCTTGAAGATCTAAAAAAAAGTAACAAAGTATAAGTAAACTATTAATTAATAATTATAATTAATACTTGTCAATATGCTACTATTATTTATAAATAATAGAAGTGTACGTTGACAATATAAACAGTTTCAAAATACTCACAAATGCAAAGTTCTCTAAATTTAAAACAATTAATGTTTTTGCTGTAAAGGTGCAAGGTACTTTGCTGCGCAACATTACAATTCTTAATAATTTTTTAGTTCTTTTCGATACATTAAACCAGTCGCAATGAAAACTGAAAATATTAAAATGTTACTGTTTACCGTAAAATACATCCGCACCAATTAAAAAGTCAATTAAAAATTCGTATTGTTCAAGCTTTTCTCATCAAAGTATTGTTACACGACCTGGCACTTTTATAAAAATAATAGATTATTAGCTAACGGAGAGCAAGTATTTTTTGGTTTTTTGATATTTCATTTATACTCTTTGTAATGAGTAAATTAATTGTTTTTTCAACTGCTACGTTATGGCGCGAAATTTGAATTTTTAATTGAGTTTCAAACCCCCTTAAATTGTCATACGCAGCATCTTGTATGTGGGTACTGCTATCAATGACTTTTTGCCCAGGTTGTATATTGAACAACAAATGAAGCGAAAATCCAATGTACAGCATACCAATTCTTATAGCCTGCTTTGTATTTCCATTTTCGATATTAAGCATAGTCTGAAAAAGAATCTCAATTATTTTAACGAAGCTCAATCTAGATCTAATCCTATTTACCCTGCTATAAAAAGTCAGTGTTAAGCCATGTAAATATGAATACGCGAATTTAAAGGGAAGAAGATTAATACAAGAATTAAAATGTAATTAATTCATTTAAAAGGAAATTGAATCGAGGATTCAACGATTGTACTTTAATTCCCAGTTGAAAACACCCACGAGGATTAATTCTCTTTAAAACTGCATTTTTAGCAGGGTACGTATATTAATTAAAAACTATTTTACGTCAACTGCTGCGAGGCTTACGACCGCTGTATTTAACATAATAACGTAGAAAAATAGATCTGCATAACATTCTTCAATCAGATTGACAAACCTGCAGAAAGAAAGGAATATCTGAACAGAAAATTAATTTTTGTTTCTATAGTAAGACGTAAAATAACTAAAATATTAAAAACAAACTGCATTACAAATTTTTTGGTCGCTGTGTGGCTTTTAGATCCATTAAATGCACTTTTTAGACTCTAAAGATAGTTCCTTTAATTTTTAACTACACGGTTAAAAATCTTGTATTTTATTTAAAAAGTAAAACGTATAAACACAAATGTTAACGGCGTAATTGTAATTGTGTGTGTTACTGTATTCGAATTTACACAAATTTTGTTCGTGTGTACAATTTTATTTTACGCAAAACTTGAAAATTTACATAATTTTATCGAATTATAAACACAGATTATGTGTTTATTTTTCGACGCATTTTTAACTGTGTATTGTATAGAGAAAAGAGTCGGCTGAGCAGGAAAAACCTCGATTTAGCTTTATGAATTTAAATGATGATTTGAATTGAGAAGAATGTTTACTCAATAAATTTAATTATTGCTCTGATGACTTCAGCGGATTCATCTCTTAAAAACTTAAAATTATAAAGTCAAATTTTTTCAAACCCACTGCATTGCTTGTTTATGTAACAAAATGGCATCAATCATTTCATTGTAAATTATGCGTTCCTTTTCTTGTTCGCTTGAAAATGAATTATTGAAAGATAATTTAGTCGCTTTTTTTATCCGATTTCTAAAAATAACAGCATCAATGTAAACGCATTCAATTAAAAAATTCGTTTATATACTAAAATAACGGAGAAAAATTGCCTACTCTACAATAACAAAAAGAGCACACGAATGTTCGACGAAGAGTGCGTATGTCGTGTCGAAAGTTCCGTATATCTGCACCGACAAAATACACACGACCCATCCATGGGCGGTCAATTCGAAATAATACTGCTGATCGTCTATAAAGTATTCCGCAAAGTAAGGGAAGGCTCTTGGTCTTGTTTCGTTCAAAGGGTCGATCAGATCGAACATTATTGGTGCCAGTGGTATTGTAATGTACACCACTAAAATCACGTTTATCGGTACTAAAAGAAACATTTAAAACCAATTAGAATACCGAAAAAAAATTAACTTCTACTTTTTACCCATACAATAATAGGAAAAGTAAAAACTGCTTTGCAAAATCAGTAAAATTCACATTTCTTAAAGTAGATCTTACTCTACAGAAAAGTAGAAATGGCACTTCTGTAAAGCAGATTTTACTGAAAATTAGTAAAGATAATACTCAAGGAATTAAAAGCAGTCAACGCAGTGATTTCAGTTAGCTCAAATTTGCTTAATTCATTTGTACCGAAGCAGACATTTTTGGATACTATATTTCCCCTTTTTTAAGAAAAACTATGATTTTACATCCAAAAAAATAATTTTTTCAGTATTTCATAAAATTCTATTTCATGAAATTCTAACTCTTATTTGCAACCCCTTATAGAAGTGTAAACTACAAAACCTGATCTCAGAAATGAATGCAATACCCTTGAGGGTAAAAAACCCCGTTGTATCAACAAATACAGTCTATAAATACTTAGAATATTCAAGACTTCTCCTTTAAACTGTTGACGCTCCTTTGCTGACCTATTAAACAGCCAAAATTACCCGTAGAAAAACTTCTTGATCTCGCGTATTTTTTTGCATCCGCCCGGAAATGCAGAGTGTCCAAAAATGTCCGCGTTGGCACTTTTTTGTAACTCGGCCCCACTGTGCACCGTATTGACATATTAATTTGTTACATTATTTTAATATGGTACATTATTATTTACTTAAATAAGCAAGTGTCATAAATCGACCTACTTCGGAGTACTCTTTTAAAATATTCTGTTCATCTGCACTAGTTAAGGTTCTCCAGTGTTTTGTAATTTCTTCAAGCAGAAACTTCATCTGCGTAGAAATATAAAAATATTAAAATTAAACAAACTTGCACAAAATTGAACATCACTATAACTAAATATTTAAATTTTTAAATTTAAACAAAAATTGCTACACTATAAACACTCAAGAGTAAAATTATTACAAAATTTTAGTAAAACGTCGATTTTTTACTTTGTTAAAAAGTAGAGTGCAAAAAATTATTGTCTACACCAAAAATTACCTTTGATTCGACATTTACAAAACTAACGTACTTCAATTGGCATCCAGAAAAATATATTAGAGAGCCAATGACTTCTATCACTATATCTATGTCTTTGTTCCACTCCTCTACGAGTCTTATAATCTGAAAATATTTCAGTAAATTATGCCTATGGAAAACCAAATATTTTTACAAGTGGTCCTGAAAAAAGAAAAAAAAAACACTCCAATTGCGAAGTAAAGCCTGCTATCAGCTTTGCAAGATGAATCCGAACTGATTTAAAATAAAAATTTAATAATGACAAAAATAAAAAAGTAAAAAGCTTTATCATCTCCAGTGAACCTTACAAATTGTTATAATTTTTATAATTCATTAATTTCAACTCATAATTTAACACGTATAGGTCATATTTTTTTATAAAAATTTCAAATTTTATTACTACATTTCTTTTATTATAAACGAGAAGTAAACATTTATTTTAATAAGAGACATTGTGGAAGATTTGCAAATTAAATTGAGACAAGCTTACTTGTGGTATTCCGAGAGAAACTATTAAAGATACAACTGTGATTCGTTTGATGCGATTAGTTGAGGAGTCATCAAATGGCCATAGCCCTAATTTTCTTAGAAAAAAATAATTTGTCTTATAATAACGACTTTCAAATACATCCATTGCGCCTCGTATACTGTACTCATTCGGATAAAAAATTTTCTCTTCCGAATGTGTCTTTGTCGACCGTTCGATACAAATTTACAGACGCTATGGTAGAATTACGATTCCCTCGGACAATTTGAATATTTTATTCAATAAGGAAGTCTTCAGTAATAATTTATCAACTAGCGCATGTTGCACCGATCAGACATTTTTTTCATAAAATACGACATAAATACAATCAAAACAAACATGTCCCGTCATATAATAATATTGTAAAAATTTTTAACAATAATTATATTTTAAGATTTTGCAGTAATTGTTAATTCACGTGATAAATAATTTTTTAAATAAAAATCTTTAAATTTGTCTCTCAAGATTATCCACCAAACGCATTTCTACGTAAACAGTATATTTATGTAGAAGCATAAACATATATTGTTTAATCAATACAGAAAAAAGAGAGAAATGAATTTTTTTTATTGCGAAATAATTCGTCGAATATTTATTACTTCTTCATAATAAAAATTGTATAAATATCGAAACATTATATGGTAGCGCAATACTATACGAGAGCTTTGCGATTTGTAAGAAACGAATAGCATATTTTTTTAGAAGTGTTGTCAACGAATTTTTGAAAATTTCGAACTATAACGCAATCTAATTCGAATTCGCGTTTAATTGTTAAAGTTTATGTACATTTGATTGAAAAACGACTATGTATATTTCATCAGCTGCTGTACTGAACAAGTAAATTATTGAAAGTAAGTACCTGTAATCATAAAGTGCCAAGAGTGTTGCTCAAAAATCGTATTTTTTTTCGATTTTTATTATATTTTTTCAGTGCGAATTCAAATTGGAGGAAGCAATAAAAAGAAAGCAACTATAATAATGGACGTAAGATAAAATATTGTTCGAATCAGGATTATTTAAGTGATTTTTTTCAGTAATAACGCGATTTAGAAATGCCACAGCGAATACCTAATCAAGGTATGCAGTTTATGCAAGAATGAGATTAACAACTTTATTTTAAATCGAGCGTGAGAGCAAAGAATTTAAGAAGGTCCGAGAGTTAATTAAAAATTCAAATTTCGCGCCACAATGTAGCAGACGAGCAAACAATTTGATTTGCTTATAACAAAGAGTAAAAATGAAGTACCGAAAATCTAAGAAATGTTTGGTCTCCGTTAAACAACAATGTATTATTTTATAATGTTCCAAGTTCATATAAGAAAACCTCGATCAGAAAAGCTTGAATAATGTAAAGCGATTCATATTATTCAAGCTTTTTTTTATTATAATTTTGTTTTTATTCTAAAGTGACATAGAAAATACATTGTTAAAAAATATATTTATTTGTCTTTATAAATATCTGCATAAACAGATTTTTATCTAACCGTTAATTAGATACATGAGCACCTAATCAGTTGTCTGACAAAAAACTGTAATTCTCAACGCAAAGATCCAATCATAGTTATGTAAGATATGGATTTTTTAAAGACCTAAAAAAGTATTAAAATATAATTCGTTTTGTAAATAAATTGTGAAATAAGAAAAAGTTTGCGAACGACTCACGAATGCAAAACATTCTAAATCCAAAACCACTAATTTCTTTGCTGTAAAGGTGCAAGGTACCATGCTGCGCAGCATTATAATTCTCAACAATTTTTTCGTTCTTTCCGATACGTTGAACCAACCGCATTGAAAACTGAAAGTGTCAAAATTAAGATATTACTGCGTATCGAACAAAGAATCCGTCCGCCTAATAAAATAACAAAAAAAAAATAATTTTAAAGATACACATAATTTTTCTTTTCTCAATTGAATGATTATGAACGAACGTGGCGTGCTTTGAAAATCTGTGTGTCGTCACGATTTTTAATCTGTCATATTTTTGTTACTAAGCGTTAGTATGAAAAAAATGAAAAAATACGTGTTCACTATCTTTTAACATTCTATCCATCGAACTAATGAATTTACGAGAGAACAGAATTTTTGTGTCTTTTGTACTGGATAAATTTTACAATAAATTTTATAAAATGGGGACAGATTTGGACAACCAAGAACATAACAATATATTTTGAAAAAAATTACAATGTTTATAATAAATAAAAATTGGCAAGCTAAAGGAACCTACTATGACTTTTTATTCTGGCAACTTTTACTATAAAAATTGCAATTTTTCCAAAATTTATAGTTATTTTCTTGGCTTGTCAAGTCTGTCGCCCATTTTACAAAATTTATTTCAAACTTTACCCTATTATTTTTGTGTATATTAAAATCATCGTACATAGCCTCTCGTATGTGGGTACTACTGTCAATGACTTTTTGCCCAGGGTTCATGTTGAATAACATATGAAGCGAAAATCCGATGTACAGCACAGCGAATCTTATTGCTTGTTTAGTATTTCCATTTTCAATGTGAAGCATTGCCTGAAAAAGAATTTCGATTATTTTTAAGCAGATCGAACTGCATTTTATGTATTTAAGCTAAATATTGTTTAAATTTAGATTTACATTGACAGCAGTGAGGCTTACAACCGCTGTATTCAAAGTAATAACACAAAAGAATATGAATGTATAACATTCCTCAATGAGATCAACAAATCTGTAAAAAGAATGATCATCGTACATAATTTTATTAAACAGACTATTATTTATTACGTAGATTATTATTATTTTTAATATGTCTAGAAAGTTCGAAAAGCGAATAAACAATGAAACTCCTACAAATTTCATATTTTCAGTGTATATAAGTTAATTTTTTTAAACAAACCGTATTGCTTGTTTATGTAACAAAATAGCATCAACCATTTCGTTGTAAATTGTATGTTCCTTCTCTTGTTCATTCAAAAATGTATTGTACGACGCTAATTCAGTTGCTCTTTTCACCCGATATCTAAAAGAATAACATACATTATTGAAATGATCAGTTAAAGATTTTATTAGTGGGATAAATTATTAGTACACTTTAAAGTGTAAAGAGTAAAGTTGGGAAAAAAATTGAGTAAAGCAGGAATTTCTTTTGAAAAGGAGTAAAGTAAACTGTTTTTAATTCTATTTTTAATTAATTACTCTTTTATATAGTACACACTAAAACGGTTGGAGTGAAACCACTCATGGAGTTAAATTTGACTCCAACTTTGAGTTATAAAATCACTCTATTTCACTCCCACTCCATCAGGGGAGTTAATTTTACTATAAAATTAGAGTGAAAATTTGTCTCCAATAGAGTACTTTCACATTATTCAATCCAGCTGATTTAGCGTGGAAAATGCTGATTGACTCAAATGTTGTCCCGATTTTACTTTTTACACTTTAGAGTGTACCGAGAAAAATGCGTACTCGGTGATGGCAAAAAGTGCGCACGAATGTTGGACGCAGAGTGCGTATGTCGTGTCGAAAGTTCCGTATATCTGCACCGACAAAATACACACGACCCATCCATGGGCGGTCAATTCAAAATAATACTGCTGATCGTCTATAAAGTATTCGGCAAAGTAAGGAAAGAATCTTGGTCTTGTTTCGTTCAAAGGGTCGATTAGATCGAACACTACTGGCGCCAGTGGTATGGTAATGTACACCACTAAAATCACATTTATCGGTACTAAAAGAAACATTTAAAACCAATTAAAAGGTATGTACAGGATACGACGTAGTCAATAGTTTTCAAAAAATTAAATGACTCCTCGCTGATTACACTAAAAGAAATTTTCAAATGTCAGGTTCTCATAATTTGCATAATATTCACATTACCATTGCTTGGAACAAATTGAATGAAAATAAAGTTTGGGGGGGGGGGTTAATTTGATATATTATTGTAATTTGGTATTGTTAAAATTACATTTATTGGTGGTACTATAAAAAAACTAAGTTAATTATAAGGTGCGTATGGCTATGCAAAAGAATTCGTGCATTTGATTTTTTTTTTCATAATATTCACTAAATCACGATTGTTCGCTTGATTAGCCCTAAACATCTTTTTCACCCTAATCATCCATAAACTCCACTTTATTGATCACTTCAAACGGAGTAAAATCATATTTTATTGTCTAGACTTGTTTTACTCCCCGGAGAGTTACTTTACTTCCTGAAAAGACATTTTACTCCTTAGGGAGATATTTACTCCCCGGAGAGACATTGTACCTTCCTGGAGGTACATTCTATTCTTCGAAGACACATTTTATTCTTCGAAGGCACATTTTATTCTTCGAAGGCACAATTTATTCTTCGAAGACAAATTCTATGCTTCAAAGACACATTCTATTCTTCAAAGACACATTTTACCTTTTAAAACATATTTTAGTTTTCGCAGATACATTTTAACTTTCATCGATCTATTTTACCTCTTGTAATCACATTTTGATTTTTTGTTAAATAAAATGGATTTATAAATGATTTGGGTGAAAGATTTTATATGTACCTCGGGAATAATCGCTCATTTTACTCCCTTGGTGCATTCATAACTATTATCTAATTATCTATAAATATTAATTATTTGATAAGAATGTTATCTTAATAAGATATTATCTAATTACTTATATAAATAAGTGCCATTATTCGACCTATTTCAGAATACTCTCTTAAAATTTTCTGCTCATCTGCATCGGTTAATATTTTCCAATGTTTTGCAATTTCTTCGAGCAAAAATTTCATCTGCATATAGAAATATAAAAGCATTAAAAGATAACACAATGATTTTTTAAAATTAAAAAAAAAATCTACAAAAATTAACAATAAATATTGTATAGTAAGAGTTGTTACCTTTGATTCGACTCTCAAAAAAACAACGTATTTTATTTGACTACCAATGAAGTACATTACAGAGTCAATCACCTCTATCACGATATCTATGTCTCTGTTCCATTCTTCTACGAGTCTTATAAGCTAAAATGATATCAATAAATTTACCAAAGATAAAGTATTTCGAAGGGTCCCAAAAAAGTTAAGAGAATACACGACAATATAAATTTAATCCTTTAGAAACTGATATTTCTCCCTGCTAAAAAAATTTCTATAAGTATAATCTACATACGATTAGTCAATTTTATTTTAGAATTTCTTTTTTTACTTTAATGCTAATTTTATAAACCTCTACTGAGACTAGAATAATTTAAAGTCCCGACACGATATGAAAAATTATTCACATAATCTGATGCCCGCAATTTAAAAAAACAACTTTTTTTTTCAAAAATCATTTTTATTCATCAACATAATCCATCTCTGGGTTAGTCCCGGGTCTCATTGAACGATGTGTTATTTTTTTACCTTTATAAAATTTGCAATTTGTTTACTATTTTACTTTCTTATTATATACAATATCGAGATTAAAAAGATCCATTTTAATTAGAAAATAATTAATTTAATTTAAAAGACGTTTGTTTAAATAAAATTGAAACCAGCGTACTTACTTGTGGTATTATAAGAGAATTGATTAAAGATATAACTGCGATTCGTTTGATTCGATTCACTGAGAAATCATCAAAGGGCCATAATCCTAAAAGTCTTAGAAAAAATAATTTGTTTTATAATATCGACTTTCAAATATATCCATCGTTCATACAGGTAATAAATTTTTGTTCCCCAAGTGTGTTTAACAACAGTCTTAGTCGACCGTTCGATAAAAATTTATACAGATGCTACGGCAGAGTAATACTTCCCTCGGACAATTTGAATATTTTATTCAAAGGAAGTCTTCGGTAATAATTTATAAACTGCCGCATGTTACACTGATCAAATTCTCTTTTATAAAATACAACGTAAATAATCAAAACAAATCGGTATATCAACGACAATACCAGCTTATATACCAAATTTTTTATAAAGAGTATTTTAGATTTTTAAGTACAAATTTTCGTAAAATTCTTTGTTTATTTTTAATGCTGTTTAGTTCTCCGTCGTTCTTTTTATATTCCGATGTTTAAATTTAGTCATTAAGAATATTCACAGTATGCAGAAGCATAAGTACTGTTTAATATTACATCGATCGGAAGGTACGATTTGAACAATAAAAAAGACTATGTTTAATCGATAAGGAAAAAAAGAGAGAAATAAAATTTTTTTTTGCACAGTGGATCATTAAATATTTACTGCAGTTCGAATAAAGGTTGAAATAAAATTTCTATAAATTTTTAACCATTATATCGCAGCAACGTATGTGAATCTTGCATTTCGTACAAAAGAAATGTTTCACATTTTCACTTATTTCCTTTATAAAATATTATTTTTTTATTTTTATTCTTCCAACATATTTAAAAGAATATTTTCTGAGAGCAAAACATTTTTGAGTTTCATGTACTTTTTTGGTCTTTAAAAATGTTCTCTTAGATATATATTGGAGCATAAAACTCCAGTAGTTTTAATTTAATTAGTTAATTAGTTTGAAGTTTTTTGTATTGCATCGAACCAAACCATCAAATAGGAAGTTATCTTCTTCTCCTGGGTTATTTTTGTAACGTGATACTAATAATGTGCAATTATTGTATAAATATACAATTTATTGTATATTAAAATGCAACGCTCTGTTGAATAATACTTTACAAGATTATCTGCAACTGGATTCAATCAAAATTTAATTTAACTAAATTGTTAATTAATTTAATTAAATTTTGAATGAATTCGTGAAAAATATTTTCGTCTGTACACGGAGAGATCAAACTTATTAAAAATTGTGGAACTGCGCAGTAAAATATGCTTTTCTTATAAAAAAAAAAACATGAAAGAAAAAAAAGGGTGACAGTCTCTTGCAGTAAGTGGCAACAACTGTTAAGAAAATAGTATTATTTTTTAATATTTAAAGTAGTAATTTTTAAAATTTGAGTAGGCACATTTCGTATTGTAAAATTAGCAAATTTTTAAAAACGTATGATTAAGTAATTTTTGCCTCTCGCCGCTAGAGCAGTTTGACATCTTAACCCGGAGAGGCTTTAATTGCATAGGATGCAGCTGCATTCAGCACTATTTTGGCGTATATGCATATTCCGTGCTCAGGACTGCCGCCTACAGGCAGGAGGAGCCTACTCTGCCTACTCCATGTGCTGCTATGTAGCCAACACCCCTCCTCCTCTTATAATGTTCGCATTGACAAGCACTGCACTTAGAAGAGCGCCAGTGGGCTAGTGAGCAGCACTACGACTACGAGCAGCCACTGTATAGGATAATCCCAATGAATTCCACATAGCAGTTATACACGAGCGAGCTGCAGAATGAATCTGGAGTCTGGACTGACGAGTGGTTGTATAGAAACTTAGAAACTCTGCTGAGGAATTCGTGACTGATTGATGAATCCGTAGTGTGCCGGGCTTGCAGGATCTCGTGTGCCACTTGGAGGAAGCCGCAGCGCGTCGCTGGCGAAGGAAAAGTGCGGAGCATCCGACTAGGAAAAGGCATTTACGGGGCCAACGGCTGTAACGACACGCACACGGGTTACGTTGGCTTGATGCCTCTGCCGAGGTAAATTACGCGAAGGCACGCCAACGTCGCAGACTCGCACTGCGCGGTGGCCGGCAGTGCGTGCTGGCGTGTGCATACGTGTATAACCAAATATTGCGCGCACAGTGTTGAGGTTCGAGTGCAGGGGTGCGAGAGTCAAGAGTCGTAGGTTAGCCGTTTTTAGGCTATCCGCGCAGTTTGCGTCGCTCGAGTGCTGTCCCCCGGGCGGTGGAGGCTCCACGAGCGCGCGGAACGTCGAGGGGCGGGAAGCACTCCAGGAGGACGTCGCCGTTGCTCGCCGAGCGAGGATACGCGGGGTCGACGGTTAACCGCCACCCGGCAGTGCAAATCCAGCGTAGAATAGTCGCTGCTCGAGCTTCAAGTATGGCGAGGCTCGTTAATATGTGGCAAGGTTATCACCCCGCCGCGTTGCAGCCAAAACAAATGCCACTGATCATCGACGAGAATCTCGCGGTGAGTCTCCGCAGAGTCGCAGTCTTTATGTGCATGCCCGTTGCGCTTTTTTTTTTTTTTTTTTTAAGCGACACTCGATGCCGAGTTTTTGTTTTCGGTGTCGGTTCGATTGTCGCTGCGGCTGTTGAAAAAGATCTGACGTTGTTCGATTATTTTGCTTTTTGTTGCCTTTTTCACGCCCTTTGCTTCCCCTTGCGCCTTACGTAAGGTTCTTTTTTCTTTGCCTTTTTTTCCGCCTTCGTGGCGAACTTAACCTTAAATTGTTGATTCACGGAATTACAACTGGCGTTGTTAAAGTCGGTTATGTCCGCGCCCTCAGCCATCCAGAATGGGGGGAGGTTGGAAGATGCAAAGAAGGAGAATACGGTGCAATGCATCGTAGACACTCCTTTCTCTCTCCCTCTCTTATTTTCATTCAGTCTTGAAGCTTCATTCAATCACTGCATGCACTTTTTACTTATTTTTGTAATTAATTTTTTGTGCCTGTTTAATGCTCAGAAAGTCATAGCGTTCACCTTCCTTTCGTGTGTTTCGTAAGAAATTAAATTAGATTAGGTTAATTACTTTTTTTTAAATTCATATTATTATAATAATTCAGATGGTCATGGATATTACTGGATTGAAAGCTCTTCGTGAAAGTCCATTACTCAAAGGAAAGCAGGTAGATGAGTTTGCAAAGAAATTGAATATTCTGACGATGGAAGAAAAGAAGGCATCTTTTGAAGTTGCTTGCAAGGACATGTTAAGCATATTAGATCAAACTGTTCCGTGCATCGGTTGCAGAAGAAGGTTTGTTTTGTTTTAAAGTAGTATCTTATTTTAATTATTGAGAAACTTATTATAAATTTCTAATTTTCTTCTTTTTATATAGTGTCGAAAGATTATTTTATGATTTAAGTAATCTTAACAGTCATCCAGCCTTAGATCCTATAATAATAACATCGGATGGTATGCTGACAATTAAGGAGCAGGTTCTTCAGTCACCTCAAAGATTATGTACACTTTTCCAAGGACACAGGTACTATTTCTTAATGAGTGTTAACCTTTATATATATTTATTTATATTTTTTTATATATATATATATTTATTATACGCATGTTGACTAAAAAATCTTTTTTTTTTAGTACAAGATTAAGTGATTTAGTGGATCAACAACCTCGTAACAAAAAATCGCGTAGATGTACTATGCATTCATTAGAAGTACAACGCATGAGACCTCCTTCAAATGCTTGGAAAGAAGTATGGGATTGCATGGAACACGAGTGTTTAAAGGAAATAACTTTTATAGATGCTGATACTTTAGATGCAACTTTGGATACCTATTTACGAAAACACAAGTTTGTATATTTTAGATTATTCACATTAATTTTAATGTTTAATCTTTTAATCAACTTTGAAATCAATACTATATATTTATTATATCATTGCAGATTTTGTTCAGAATGTCGAACTAAAGTCTTACTGGCTTCATCACTATTAACAACTGAAACTGATCCTACAAAAGAAAAAGGTTATGTTAGTTCTTTATATGCTGATATAAAGCGCTGTACAGGTGGTCATGTTCATCTGCCAATTGACATAGACTATATTAGTTCAATTATTGGAAGGGCACAGCCAGAGCTTATGGGAAGGTAAGCCATTTTGTTATACAAAATTAATTCAGTATTTGTTCCACCTTATCTTCATTATTATTATACCTTTTTTACAAAATTTTTAAGCACTCTTGATCATTAACTTTATGAATCCATTATTCATTATGCCAAGAGTTACGCTTATAAAATAGTAAAAATCTATGGCCTAAGCATTCTGAAGAAATTTTACAATGACCAAATACTCTAATTTTTAGAGTATGTCAACCTCTGCTATCTGTTCTACTATCTTATCAAAGTACTGATGTATAAACTTTAATGAATTTATTAATATTTTTAATTCTTAGAGAACGACATGCTAAAACATTAGAAATTGCACAAGAAGAAGTTCTTACGTGCCTTGGTATTTGTGTTGCGGAGCGTTTAAATAGGGTGTATAGGCGCCTAAAAGAAGAAGAAATTATAGTAAAAGTGCTAGCTGCAGTAGCTGTAGATACATTATCTAGAAATTTTCAAGTATGATTCAAAATTAATGTTTATCTTATTACATCACTTTTTTATTTGAAACTTTTTAAGCATATTCGAACATTATTTTTGTAGATAACAGTTGAATATAAACAAGGGATAACGCAATTAGAAGTTCTTTACAAAGAATTTGAGAGGGAAGAAATAGCAAAGATGCAACGTCGAGAAAAATTACGACTTAAGAGGAAAAAGAAGAAGGAACGTCGTTCTCTAGCTGAAGAAAAAGAAAACGAATGTGAGGAAGAAAATAAATGTGAAGTAAGTTTTAAAAAATGTACTATTAATACATTTAATTCAATATATTATTCCATTTTTAATAGAACTTTGTATAATAATTAATAATTGCTAATTTACAGTGTCCACAAGAAAAAATTATAGAAGAAAAGATAACTGCCTCAGTAATACCTTCAAAAACTGAGACTGAACAAACTTTACCTCATGATCTTCATAAGGTAAAAAATTTTTTTCTACATGTTATATTCTATTGAAGAAAGTAAATTTTTAATATAATTTAAATAATTGTAGATCACAGATCCAAAAAATAAAGGACCACTAACGTGTAATTGTCCAGATTGTACAAAAAATACAAATAAGTTTAGCCAAGTAGATTCATCTGAGAATAAGGAGAAAAAGAGTAAAAAGAAAAATGCTGAGACCAAATCCATAAATGGTTCTACGAAAAAGAATGGAAAACGTGATAAAATAGTCAAAACTGTTCATAAACAAGAGAAAGAAGAGAAATCTCTTCAAGTGAATAAAAGCGAAAATAATGTGAATATAAGTGAATGGCAAGAAAATGACCAATGTAAAGATTCTTCTTCGGAACATTTAGTGAATGCACTTATGGATACAAATAAAAGTTATACTATGTGGATAGAAGTAAAGAAACGTCTTAATACCAAAGCTGTAAATAGAAGTGGTCGATCTTCTAGTGAACATTCATCGCAAGATTACGGTTACT
Source organism: Sycophila sp. Sp_5 (assembly GCA_018906775.1). Classification (NCBI taxonomy): domain Eukaryota; kingdom Metazoa; phylum Arthropoda; class Insecta; order Hymenoptera; family Eurytomidae; genus Sycophila; species Sycophila sp. Sp_5. The sequence goes on from JACCID010000018.1 coordinate 3,395,839, forward strand.
CTTCAGAACATAATGTGAGCAGTTCTTCTCTACCAAGTACACCTGAAGGTTCTGAAGTAGCTTGCAGTGATGGTTGCTGCAATTCTGAACGTGATTGTCCTGATACAAGGACTGCAGATAAACTTGTCCGTTCAGATTCAAGCCTATGTGTATTAAGGGAACATGGTGGAGGCCTAACATTATTACAAATGTTAGAGGTGAGTGTTCTAAAATTTTTAAAAATAATTCGATTTCATAAATTAATAGTTTTGATTATAGTCTATTTCTACATAATAAAACATTCTTAAAATATTGATTTTGGCTTTAAAGTGTTTTATTATATTGAAATTTTGATAAATAAAGAAATCAAACGTTTTCTTACAAGTAATTTAAGAGAAAAAGTAATTAATAAAATTAAGAATGTTCTTTTATTTATGTTTGTTAGGATTCAAGTTTATCAGAAGATGAAGAAAATTGTAGTTATATTCCTGCAGAAGAAGTATTAGAATTCAAATCGCGGATGTGCCAAGTCACGGAAAAACGTCAACAACTTCGCCAAACGCTTAAAAAACGTTTTGCTTTGTTATGCAGTCATCACAAGCCCTTCACCATTCCTCGTTGATAATTTTCATTAGTTACTGTTAAATAAAGTGTTCTTTCTTTTCTACTTCGATTTTACTATGAACAAAGAAACTAAAAAAAATTATGTAAATTAAAAATATTCTTTTGGATGTAATTGTTAATCCTCACAGTTCACAAATTGTATACAAGACTATATTTTATATAATTATCCAATACTGGCAGTGTATTTGATAAGTATATGTATGATGGAGTGAGTATAGATTTGTACATGTACGTGAACGTGCGTATGTGTGTGTGCATGCGTGCGAGTATGTGTAAGCGTGTGTGTTTGTATATGCATGTTTGAAATTTAGTTGCAACAAAGCAATAGTGCATTGTTTCGACCTCCACATAGCACAAGTCTTCCAGTATTAAAATTTATACTCTAAAGTACATTTTAAAAAAATAACATTTACATAGTAATTATAAAATGCATATACATGTTTAGTAACGAATTTTATATTGAAACACTTTATTGCTTTTGTATGGGAAAGATTTGGTTCTTGGTTCGATTCCAGAAAACTATTTTTTTATAAGATTTACTGTTGGAAAGTTTTTTGGAATCAATACTAACGTAAACACAATATTTAATAACTCAATTGAAAAAATGAAAAATAAAGTTTATGATATATCTCCTGTTGAACATTTCTATTATATATGAAATAAGTGGACTGTGGGGGGAACCTGTTTAAAAATAAAATATATTTTTAAAAATCATTGGCGTTTTGACGGACAGTATTCTGCCCGTGATATAAGTAAAATATATAATAGCACATAAAGATATGTTGTGATTGTAAAAAAAAATACAATTTATCTTTATCAAAGAATTAATATAAAATAAACGTTGCATTCCAATACAATTACTTTTTATATTTCCACCATTTTAACAGTAAAATATATATCTACTTTATTCAATAAAATTTTGTATAAAAATATTTTACAATATTCAATGACTATTTTACATTATATACACAAAGAGTATATTTACATTTGAAATACCTTTAAAAAAGATATGGATAAAAATGTATGATATTCAAATAAGAACAAATTTGTATAAACAAAATGAAAAATTGAATTACTTAACAGTGTATAAAAAACTAATAACAAAGAATATCAATAGTCTAATATTATTAATCTGAGTATTCTGTTAAACAGAGAGATGCGTTTGTTCCACCAAAACCAAATGCATTCTTTAATGCAGTCCGTCTTGAATTAGCTGACCATTTTTTCTTTTTAAGGGGAGCAAATTTTAGACTTGTTTCTCCATCAATATCGTGCAAATTAATTGTTGGAGGAATAATTCCTTCTTTTAAAGCAAGAATTGTAAAAGCTGTTTCTAAATTTCCAGCTGCTCCTAATAAATGCCCATGTGCTCCTTTTGTACTTGAAACTGTTACATTTTTACTGTGTTCACCAAATAATGAATCTACAGCTTGCAATTCTACTCTATCTCCAAGAGGTGTTGAAGTTGCATGAGCATTGACATATGTTATTTCACTGGTATCAGTAGCAGCATCTTTTAAAGCTCTGTCCATAGCAAGCAGAGCTCCAACTCCATCTTCACTTGGTGCAGTCAAATGAACTGCATCACCAGAAAGGCCATATCCTAGAATTTCTGCGTATATGTGAGCATTTCTTTCTAAAGCATGGTTTAATTCCTCTAAAACTAAAATAGCTGATCCTTCTCCCATAACAAAACCATCCCTATGTTTATCAAATGGTCTTGACGACTCTTGAGGCAAATCATTTTTTGATGTACTCAATGCTCTGAGTCTGCAAAATGCTGCTATGGCCAAAGGACTGATGCATGCTTCTGCTCCTCCACAAACCATAACACTAGATTCTCCACCACGTATAAATCGAAAGGCATCACCTGAAAAAAATAAATAGAAGTACTATTCATGATTAGATTTTGCAGTAAGATATTAATTAAAAAAAAGTTTACCAATGGCATGAGCACCAGTTGCACAAGCAGTCGATACAGAATGATTTGGCCCTCGGAACCCATATTTAATACTAATCTGACCAGCAGCCATATTAGGAAGTATTCGAGGCACAAAGTAAGGACTTACTTTAGAATAACCAGTTTTTAACAATTCGTACGTAGTACATACATCGAATAAATCTATCATTCCAATTCCCACAGCTACTCCAGTATCACGTTTATCTTGTTCATCTTTTGGCTTCCAATTAGCATCAGTAAGAGCTTCTTCAGCTGCGATCAAGGCGTAGGCAGAAGCTGGACTCATTGTTCGCAACTCACTCGCTGTAAATTTCACCTTCAAATCCAATTCATGCGATGCAGTACCTTTTGGAACCATCCCGGCTGAGAAAAAAAAAGGGAAGTTACAAAAGTGATTACAGTCCCAAGTAAAGAAAGACAAGAAACAAAAGTTTTATCTCAACAAATGAAATAAAAAATCTTACCGATCCTGCAAGGAAGCTTCTCGTAATCCGAGCTTTCCAGTTTCACGATGCCGCACTCGCCGTCAAGAAGAGCCCGCCATGCGTGTCGAGTGCCTACGCCTAAGGGCGATACAATTCCTACACCAGTAACGACGACTCGCCTACGACGAGCAGTCAGTGACGAATTATTCGCCGAACTCGTAGAACGACGTCCCAGCGGCAGGAAGCTCAGCAGACCTCGCCTCGACATTTCAGCTGCTCTGCTTGCCTGCTGCTTATGTTACACGGCGCGGAGCCCCGCGATCAGTGCAGTGCCGGTAGCAGCTGACGGCAGTACCGGCTTCCCGATGGGATGACGCGACCATCGTCGGCTCTTTCTCCTTCACGTACGCTCCCTGTGTACGTTCGTATTCTCACGATTTCTATTTTTCTCCTGCGCGCATACGTTTCTCTTCGTTTTTTTCCTTTTAATGTGTTATTAACAGCTTCACCGATAACATCACCCTTGAAACACCCATCCGACTTTTCAATAAGAGAATAATAAGAGTCTGATTCACGCGGGGCCCAAATATAGCCGCAAATATAGCGGAGCGCGCTGATATGCATTGAGTCATTTTAAAAAAGAAAAGTACAAAAAACCGAATACCAACCGACGAAATTCATGGAGGCATTTTCTCTTCAGGTAAATTGGAGCATTGAATTGTTGCTTTATACGTGAGTATGATTTAATAATTTTTACGTAAAATATTTAATCAGAGACGTTGTTATCAGCATATACTTTTGAGGGCTCTTAGATAAACTCCTAACCCTCACCCCGTGGAAACAATCTTATAAAGTACTATAAATACTTATAATATACTATAAAAAATGTGTAAATTTGATAAAATCCGATAAATTATTTATCAGGTTTTACGTGGTTTTTGCACAATTTTATGGAGTTTTATAAGATCCTTTCAATCATTATCCTTTTATAAAAAATCCACGAAGGTTTCATTGTAGTCAGTATTCCTCGAAGTGTAGATGTTATTTTGTTTTTCAAATTGATTGTTGTGCCGCTATTTGTAAAGCTAATCAAGTTAAAAAAATTAACAATTATAAATAGAATAAGTCGTATAGTCATAGTAGTTATCTCTATCAGCTTGGTCTTGTTAAAACTGATAAAAAAATATAAAATGCACGTATTACATTCTGAATTACAGTTAGTGCTGCGATAGGCCCCGGCGCTCGGCATATGCAGCACAAAATCGCGCATGACTTAATAATTTTTATATATGAAAGATAATATAATCAGGCATGCTTTTCTTTTGGGGAATCCTAAATACACTTTAATTACAAAAATTAACAATGATAAATTCAATAAGCCATATAGTCACAGTATTATTTTAGGTTATTGTTTACCGAAGCAAACAATTTAACGAGTAATCATTCATAATAATTTAGTAAGTAAAGTAATTGACTGGAATGAATGAATTACTTTGTTGAAACGGCTGTAAAATTTATATTTAGAAATAAATAAACAAATAAATTAATTCAGAATATTGAAAGAAACACTCAACAAGTACCGTTTAAGTAAAGATTTGCCGAAAATAATGAATTTAATACTTTCTTTGCAGTGCACACACATAGGAGCTTGCAAGCGTTCGGTAAAAAAGGTGCGCCCGACGATCCGTCGATTATGTAGAACTCGTCGGATCGAGAGCAACTGACTCGTATTTCGCGGGCGAGTGTACACTCGCTTACACTCGCATATAATATACACACATCGGGACTCGTGGAGCGCGAGCGGCGAAAGGCAAAATGGCGGCGCGTGTTCGATCGTCCGTCCGGTGTGTTCCGCAGCAATAACAGCGGGCCAGCAGTGAGCCGAGCAGCGGCGGCCGCAGTGAGTGCGTTTGAACCGCGAACGCAGCCCCGAGGAGGTAAGATAGAAGGACATCGCCGCGCCAGCCCCCGGGGACTGTTCTCTACAGACGCGGGAGAAGCTGCTGGCAAGGGCCATCGGTGCACTCGCGGAGTCGCGACGGCGGTTAGGAGCGCAGTGGTCGAAGGGCGGCCCATGCAGGCGTGCTGCACTGCTGTGCAGTGAGCACTTTTATCAAGGAGTCGGGACGGTGTTACACGCGCGCGGCGCGCACGCTGCACACACGCTCAAACGCACCTCCCAGCGACGTTTTAATATACCCTACTTCTGTCTCTCTCTGCCCCGTCCTCGTCCAACGGACGGAGGGCCAGTGGCGGGTACATCGACGGGAAGTCTGGATTTTCGGGCAGCCGTAGCGGACTCCGCCTGCGGTGAGCACGAGTGCCGGGACAGTGGGACAGCGCGGAGACAAAGGGAGGAGGACGGAGAGTAGAGGCCGATGGCGATCATGGGTAACGGGTGAGGCGGCATCATCGGGCAGAGCGCGCGTGTCTCCTTAGGTTGAGTGTACTGTGATTTGTGAGGCTGCAGGGAGACACCGTCTACGGTTGGGTACGGCGACGACGAGTGTGCATCGCCGTGTCTCAGCGGGTTTTCATGCATCGGCTGCGAACGGGACGACAGAGTTTTGAAGATGGCAGTGAATCCAAGAGATATGGACGGCTTCATGTCGCTCCTCTCTACTACCGACATAAAGAAGAAGCTCCAGGTTGGTACGCAGCTGCTCAACTTCCTGGCCGATCCTTACAGGAGCATCGAATGCCAAGACATCGGGCTCTTCATCGACAACATCGTGCCCTGGCTGAACAGCAGCAATCCTAAGGTGAGACTTCATCGTCCTAGATTTGCCTTTTACAACGTGTCACTTGTTATTTACTTTGTCCTAGATGAAAACAAACATTTTTTAAATTTCGTTAAATAAAAGGTTCACTTGCTAGTCGGGCGTGATGGGTTTATTAATTGGATGCATAAGTTTTTTGCAGGGAAGTTCTTTAAATGGTAGATCAACAAAGTTAAACAGAATAATCAATCAACTGACCCCAATTTAAAAACGTCAGAGTACTTCGAGGTTATTTATCAATTTGATATTCACCTGAGCGTTGTTGTAATTCTTTTGGATTATTTCAAAACTAAGATGCTACTGAAGTCGCATGAAACTTTATCTTTTTAAAAACAAAAGTCATAAATATATAAATATATAGCACACTTGTCCTGGTCATTTACAGTTTGTCTTTTAAAAACCTGTTACTATATGTAATGATCAAATACGGTTAAAAAACTTTCACACCATGTATGTCAATGTTGCATATAGGTGCTCTGTTTCAGAGTTTATATACTTCAACTATTTCTAACAGCTACTCTTGATTCTTCAATATTTATTTATTATTGGAAAGTTTTGTTATGTTGTATAAACATATTTTAATAAGTTACTTTTTTATTTTTAAACTATATTACATCTATTTAAAATAGATCTATTACAGTAAAAAAAAATTAAAATTAATTTTATATATTACTTAACTCAATGTTTAAACTTAAAAGATACTGTATATTACGTGAAATACTCAAGTTGTTTTCAATATATTGAGTCATGTATTCAGTCGGAAGCATTGCTCCGTGTTATGTTTGACCATTCTCAGCTATACTTAGCAGAAAATTGTTTTTTTTTTATCATCCTTGTTACTTTTATTCTTTTCTTCTTCACATCGTCATTCTTGACTGGTAGTTTTGTAGAAAAGAATCTACTCCGAACAAATATAATTTCCAAAATGATTGTAATACAATTAAAAATTGCGTCCAGTTAATCGATTGATCAATCCTCATAGAAAATCATTCGATTTTCATTTGTTTTGTAACATTTATTATTGCTGCTCTATTTTGTCTCAGAAATGTTACTATTCTAATTGAAAATAAACCATTTTCATGAATACTTAACTTTGCAAGGATTAGATCTCTCTGACTAACTGCTTTGTTTTAACGATAGCAGCATAATTACAGTCTACTTAATTAAACAGTGTGAAATAATGAAGAGTGCCGCTGCTGCTAAAAATGGTGAAAGTGTATGCATAAAGATCGCGGTATAGTCGACCCACGTTAGTCTGGAATGAGTCCTCTTCTTCTTCTTCGTCTTCTTCGTTTTCTTCGCTGGCTATGGGCATCATGCCCGTGTTGCCATCAGCCGGTGATTTCTCGAACGATTCCTTCGTTTGGCTGTCAGTATCATCGCCGTCGATTTCGTGAGTCGACTGAACGCAACTGACGCACGCCCGACTAGCTTCTGCCATTTATTTTTCTTATAAATTCCGCATCCTTTAAATTCAATCTTCGTAGCTCAGAGTAAGTAGAGAGGGAGAGAGAAAGAAAAAGAGAGATGAAAAGATAGCACTGACGCATTCGCCGCTCAACGAAAACTCGCCCGTGCCTTATTAGCGCGAAGAAAGATTTAAAAAAAGAATATCTCCATTTGTTTGCTCTTTAAAAAAATAAATAAAGTAAAAATATTTATTCTTAAAGACGAAATGTTTTTGTCACTTCGCATAAGAAGCGAAGCAGGTCAATATTTAAGTAAAGGTCGTCGGAGGTAACTTTCGCTCCTATAGGTATATAAAGATGCTGATGAATGCAGGCGAGCGAGCCGGTCAGCTGAGCACGCAACTTTATTTCTCTCCCACGTGTGTGAGAGGTGGAGCGAGACAGATACTTATGCGCATAAGAACTTTCTGGTCACCGACGTCTCTCTCACGGGGCTTTGCGCCGGAACGGTATGACAAGTAAGGACAGATATCGCGACTCGCACACCCACGTAACACATAATACGCTCGATCTCGCTGCAGAGCGGGGACACTCTATGTCGGCATTCACATTGCCTCTTTATCTCTCTTTCTCTCTCTTGCTTATAAGTACCTTTTCTCTGTCTCCGACTCGATGGGCCTTCGATGCATTCGTTCTATACTGTGCTCTCCAGCTCGGACTGGTTATAAACGAAATGACTGTACCTTTTTGTTTCCTTGAAAATCCAAAATTCATTGAATTTTACCAAGGCCGTGTATATTATACTTCTTTTTTCTTTAGAATCCAAAATTCATTGGATTTTGCCAAGGCAGATGTGCGTCGTGTTATTTCACTGTTGTTTTTTTCTTCTATTAACATCTACGCTCGTTCGTTTAACAACTCTTCTATTACATATGCGCCAGCAGAATTTTCTCGTAAAATTTACGATGAAGTAGACTTTTAAAAATTACTTGAGAAAATGGGGACAGAAGCTTTTAATATTCCGCAGTTTTTTACGGGAAAATCCTTGCATTTTTTTTGTCATGAGTTGTCGTCAATCTGTATGAGAAATTCTTGTTTTTTATATAACAATTCAGAATCTTTCTTGGTTTTTGTGAATAATGTATTCGACTGTCATCCACGTCTTCAGTTTTCCTTCTGTTGGATTATCGACAGTTGCAATATATTGCGTTGTATTATTCTAGTTTAATCAAATAGTTTCAGATAAAAATTGCAGCGTTACTATTTTTAGAAAAAATTCTAGATGCATAATTTTTTTCACCTCCATCATTCATAAATTCCACTTTATTGACCATTTCATAGGGAATAAAAACATATTTTATTGGGTAGACTTATTTTACTCTCCGAAGAAGCACTTTACTCTCTGGAGAGAGATACTTTACTCTCTAGAGAGATACTTTACTCTCTAGAGAGATACTTTACTCTCCGGAGAGATACTTTACTCTCCAGAGAGTCATTTTACTCTCTGGAGACGTATTCTATTTTTTGATAATACATTTTAGCTTCCGCAGACACATTTTGGCTTTTGTAATCATATTTTGGTTTTCATAGATACATTTTACCTTGAAAGTAATAGGTGATTATTCCTTTAGATGAATTAATCTCCTCGCTAAAATTCGCGAATAATTCTCTATTTTACTCTGTTGGTGCATATACATTTTTTTGCATACATATATATGGAATTTTTAGACTATAATTTTTAAGTTTTCATCAAACACAGTATAGTTTTTTAATGTCCATTCTACTCCGTGTACAAGTAATTTGCGATTACCTCTATAGGTTTCACTTATGTTATCAATATTGAAATAAATAAATAAAAATAAGTAAAGCTAAAATTAGAAATAAAAGTGAAAGATTTCCATGTTTGCTTCTTCTCGCGTTATTTTTATTCGCAAGCCTGCAATAAAATGATAAGTAATGTGTGCAAATACCTAAATAGGCACAGACATAAGCGGGGCATATTATTTCTCCTTGGATGATCTCGACTAGAGCGAAAGCTAAAATCAGTTTAGGGATGGTCAGAAGGCAGGAAGAAAGAGCAATGCTATATTCCGGTGCAAGTCCGGCGAATTAGACGGGATTTCTAATTTGAACGCACGAGCGCACATATAAGGGGGATGCAAAAAGCGCACGCGAGAAAAAGATAAGAAAATATAGGAAGGCGCGGGGAGGCGATGCGGCGGACCCTCCAGCGACGTTTATGTTCTTGCTAAAATAAGCTTTCCGCCGGTTACTTATGCCGCGACTTGAATTTCGCACTTGCATCATTTTCACTGTTGCCCTTTTAATTGTTTTTTAATTCAATGAACATTTATTTCATTTTAAGATTTTTTTTTTGAAAAATATATAAGTACTTTGCATAGAATCAATTTCTGTAATTAATTAAATAATTAGTATATTTTTTTATAATTTTCTTTTAGTTTTAAGCTAGTTGGTAAATTTTGGCAATACCAGCCTATGTGCATAATAATATTTACTTCAATAGGCAATTTACTTTTGTAATTTTTAACTGGTTCAAAAAATTTAAATTTAAATTCAAATATGATAAAAAAGGAACGAAATCGACAGGGAACCAAAATAAAACAAACTATTTACACAATTAGCATAAGATTAGATTAGATAAGTTTAAAGTTTACACGATTAATCATGTGCACGATTAAAAATTTAAAACTGATGGTGAAAACTTTTTTTTTAGCGTGGTAAATCATAATAAAGGAACATAAACAAAAGTAAAATAATAACGAATTATGAAAATAATGAAATAACGAATGAGAAATAAAAAGCGTGACGTTGTAAAGGAACTTTTAAACATTCTATATTCTATTTCAGGTCGTCCAAAATGGGCTGGACGCACTCACGTACTTGTCGGATCGAATGGGCCACGATTTTAAGCCGTACATTTCCACAATAATCCAACCAACGATAGACAGGTTAGGTGAGTATCACTTTTTTCTTTTAAAAAAGAAAAACGTTTAAGAAAAAAAATACCTTTTCCTTTTGGGATTGAATTTGACGATATTTTTATTGACAATTAATTAATTAATTTAATTCCACAGGTGACAATAAAGACACGACAAGAGAAAAGGCTCAGCTATTAATTCTCAAAATAATGGAAAAAGGCAGCATGTCACCACAGCATTTATTAGATAAACTGCAACCGGCGTTTGGTCACAAAAATGCGAAATTAAGAGAGGAAGCGTTGATACTTCTAACGACAACATTAAACGAGTATGTATAGAAGTCTTAAAAAGTGATTAATTGTATCGCACTGTTAGATTATATCGCTTTTTTGTTTTTTTTTTGTTTAAAAATAGGCATGGAGCAGACGAGATGGCACTTTCCGGCGTGACACCAAGTATTGTGAAGCTTTTGTCCGACCCAACAGAAAAAGTACGAGAAACTGCGATGAATACTTTGACGGACATCTACAGGCACGTAGGCGAAAGATTGCGGGTTGATTTACAAAGAAAGCACAATGTTCCTCAAGCCAAGTAAGTTCAAAATTAATCAATTTCGACAGATTGTCATGTTAATCAAATGATTGTGCTTTAAACATTGATGAGAATGATTTTAACTTAAAACAATCATGAGAATAAAATTTTGAGTTTCTTGTTAACTGTATTATTAATTAAAGAGAAACAAAATTTGTTATGATAATTAGTAAAAAGAATTAATATAATTAACCTTTTCAATATATTAACGCAAATTTTCATTTTTACAGATTATCACAATTAATTGAAAAATTCGATCAGCTAAGAGCCGCTGGCGATATGTTACCTCAAGCAAGATCAGCGGATGGTGAGTCTGCAGTGACTTTTATTGCTCTACTTTTTATTCTAACATGCGTCTGCAGTTGTTTGGAAGAACTAGATAAGTCTCATTTGTTGATAACTGAGTTTACTACAGGCTGAGAATATTTAGAGCTACAGTGATATTTGTGATGTCAGTATATTGTACGAAAAGATAAATACGTTTAGAAAAAATTGTTTTTATCGATCCGATAATAATCAGATCTTTAAACAATTGTAATAGAAAATGAAAATGTCACTCATTGATATTTTAGACGTGGATGTAAAGAAAATATTATTTTCTGATCATAAATACTTTTCGTAATTTGTCATACAAAATTTTAGATATCTTCTACATGTGATAATTTTTATTTTATTTTGAAGTGATAATTAATGATAACGTTATTTATTAAAGATCACAGTTAATAGAAAAACAACTTTGTGCAGGTGACCGGTAAAACCGGACGATTCGCGGTATTTGATCAACTTTACTGATGTAACAAGCTGATTCTTTTCCGTGTTACCATAAATCGAAAAGTACTTGTGATCTTAATAAGTCATTGCACTATAATTGTATCTTAACATACAAATTTTACAAATTTCTATCTTGAAGATCAGTACAGTTAGTAAAACTGCATTTTGTTGAATAACATGAAGTAGATTCATCTGAGTCTTGTTAGCAAGCTGCAGATGTAAAAACACTATTTATTAAGATATCTAACTTAATATAAAATTTATTGAGTATTGTCAGTATTTATTGACATTTACTCATGCGTTAAGCTACCCCATAATAGGTCTAAGTTTGCACTGCCAGGTTTATAAATTGTATACGACTGTATTAAATTTAAAATTATACAATAGATACTTCTTTACAGCTTCTCTGATGTATACACATGATTACGCAATTGTGTTTTTGTTCATTTCATCTGTCACATAACTAATATTTATTCATATTTAGTTAATAAAATAGATAAATGAATAAAATAAAATTATCTCGTTGTCAGTGAAGAAAAGTAAAGTAAATACGCACTTACATAGCTATCCAAGGTCAAAGTATCGAATGTTGAGTGGGTGGCACGCCGGTGGTGTGAAAAGCGAAGCGAGAAGAGAATCTGAGTGGAGAGCAAATCGACTGTGGATTTACGTAAGATAAAAAAGTGGGGAGGTTTGTCGAGACGATATTCCGATGTTTGTGTTTTAGCTGTGCGATTGAGCGCAACTTAAAGGTGCCCTAAGAGTCTTTGCACGTTGCCGACTTCTCCGCTCTATTGAACTGACTGGATTTTTATTGACTTTTGTTTCTCACAAAAGTTTATTACTCTAATTGGGATGCGTGCCTGTGTGCGTCTATCGCAGGAGTATGCGTCTCAGCTGCTTATAATAGACAATCGATCAAGACTCAAGTCGCATTAGTTAGTCATCCCCGAATGAACAAAAGGAAGTCTGTAAACTAATTAGATAATTCACTGATAATGCATTCATAACCGATGAAGAATAGTCGATAAATCCTCTACTCGTTAAACGAGCTTTCTCGAAAGAAAATATTAATTTCTTCTTAAAGCTAATCTACGATAATAGTCGAAAGGCATAACTTTGCGAAATATATAGATAGATCGTATATTACAATTGTTGATAAAAATGTGAGACGAAATGTTATTTATGGCCTGTCAGTCTTGGGGCGGTGCCAACAATTACTTACCCCTGTAAATGAAGCGTGGACAAATGCTCTCATTTTATTTTATTTAGGCCGCTTTTAAAGAGGATTACCCTGTTAAATTCCTCAAACTTTCGCCGGCCTTTCTATACAATAGGAAATATCTCCAGGGAAAGTTTTTGTCGGAGCACGACATCGGGGAAAATAATCTATTTTTTCATGCCTGACTATTCTTATCGTTTTATTTGCGTGTTATAGCTTTATATAATATGATAATATCAGCTTTTCAAACTTTGCATTCGCTTATAGATAAAAGAAACAAAAATTTAGCTATTATACTTATATACGGTTATTAAATATAAATAATTTCAGAATAGATAAAACTTTCACGACGATTATAGTAATCTTTTCAGTAAAATAAAAAATTATTCGGTAACTCGAAAATGAAATATTATTTTGATATAAAAGAATTTGGGATTTCGACATCAATCGATCGGTTTTCTATCCTTTCATCAACGAAATTGCCTTTTTGAATACTTTACATCATCTTCCTATTATTTTTTTGCATCATAATTTGACTTTGCTTCGACGTTTTTTTATTTCTGGATTATTCTAGTTGTCGAGTAATATATGTACAGTATACAGGAAATAACATAGCATTACCCTTTACATTTGTAGTAGTTAGTCGATATTGCAATTTTTTTTATGTCCTTAGAACTTCTTTAAATCTACAAATAAATCTCTACATAAATTAACTTTCAACGGGACAATGACCTTAAAAGTAATTAATTCTATAATAAGGGTCTTGACTTCTCTTTCGTTATTGTAGCGAGTAATTAAATAGATGTATGAGGCATTCGACCTCGACGCGCTAAATAATTGTAGGCGACTGGATACGTCTGCTCCTTGAGCACAATGTCGTAATTTTTTATTTTATCTCTTGCTGCAGTCACAATGGATATTTGCGATATATATCCAAGCTATATAAAGTCTCATTTTTTTTACATAATAAACCGTTTAACTCAGCTTTAGTCTTGTCCTGTCGTCTTATTCGCTCGTTAGTACAAAGTGGAGCTAAAGTAATACGCACAATTTATAAATATACTGTTAAAAAAATGTGTTTGATATTTGATGTAAAAGTAAATTTCTATAGTACATGTACATCTATTAAAAACAATACACATATATTAAGTTTAATGTACAGCTTTTTTAATGCATTTCACGGAGAAAAGTTGTTAGTAAAATTTACTTAAAAGCTTGCAATAAAAAATACTGATTTTATTGCTTAAGTATAATTTGCATTAAAGCAAAATTTACTTGGTGATTTAACCTACATCTACTTTGCTTAATCGAGTAAGCAAATATTGATTAAAAAATTTAGTATAACTTACTGCACGAGTAAATTTTATGCAGCTAGGTTTATTTACTTTTTCAATAAATTTTACTAATCATTTAGTAAAATTTTAGTAGTTTAATTAGTTTAATTAGTATTTCAGTAGTTTAAGATACTGACTAGAATTTTTAATTTAAAGAGCATTATAATTCGTATTTTATTTTTTATATTTTATTTATTAATTAAATTCAAAACATATAATTAAATCATGTGATATTTATACTTATTAATATTCTGTCTTTTTTTTCTTGATTCATTATTTATAGTAACAAATTTACCTGAAAATGTAGCGGATTTTTTGCTCTAAAATGTGTAAAAAATAAATATTAAAAAAAATGTTTAGGGAGATAAAATGAATTGTGTACTGTCCTGAGAAAGCAAAGGAGCCTGCAGTCTCGAGGCTGACACGGCATGCTGCACGTGCGCGAAATCGGCGAAAAGTGAAAGGTCCTCGCGGTCAGACGTGCGCGACGCGCGTTTGTCTCGGGAGAGATACATCCGCGTTACTCTGCGTCAAATTTAGTTATCTAAGTGACTCATCGGTCATTGCTCGTTTATTATTATTTATCTCGTTATTACGTAATTACGTAACTTTTAAAGATATTTGTTCGGAAACACACGTAAGAGGAGAGTTTACTTGGGCATTTACGGTCAATTTTTTTTTTAAATCGAACAATGCACTTTTACTTCTTTTCGATAACCCAGACACGTAAATGACTGCCTTTGGAGCAACTCATTGTCGTCCAAGAATTTCCAGACGATTACTTGCTACTTATGGTGTATTATTATTTTTTTCTTATTCTTTTTTTTTTTTTGTCTCAATATTTTTTTTCTTTATACGTGCAATATTACTTACACGCTTATATTTTACTTTGACATCTTTACATTATTTACATTTTAATAATTAATTTATTCGTATTTAAATAATACATAAATGTAAAAGAAAGTCGAAGAATAATATATTATTTCTTTTAGAAAAGGAATGAGATGAGAAGAGAGCAGCAAAGTAAAAAAATTGGAGCAAGGCCTCAATGTACCCCAAATTTAGTATCGCTGGTAAAGCTCGCGTTACGGTAACGAAGAGAAAAAGAGGGAAAAGGCAAATATTGCA
Source organism: Sycophila sp. Sp_5 (assembly GCA_018906775.1). Lineage (NCBI taxonomy): Eukaryota > Metazoa > Arthropoda > Insecta > Hymenoptera > Eurytomidae > Sycophila > Sycophila sp. Sp_5. The sequence continues at coordinate 3,411,001 of JACCID010000018.1, forward strand.
ATGCCATGGTAATTTAATCAGAGGTGAACGTTTGTTTATACGAAAAAAAAATTCAGATGACAATGCTCGTTGTCCCGTCCCTTTCGAGTGAGTCGATCAAGGTGTCACGCTAATGCACAAGATAGTCGCGTCTACTCGCTTCTTTTCCAATTCATTTTTTCTTCATACTCGCATTGAAAATGATCGGGTGCACGAGCATACCTTCTCTTACGTAACACTGAAATATCATAACTATTGCGAGACACTCGGTTGCCACACTTTGCTTCGCTAGGCATCTGCTCTAGAGAAATAACAAAGTTATGTAGATATGCATAGATAGGTATGTATTGTAAAATCGAGCGCTCTTTACATTCTTCTTTTTGCGGATAGATTAATTTCTTTAACGTTGGCCGAATTATTTTCAAGAGATAATATCAATAATCGTCGCATCCTACTTAATGCAAAAATCAGGCGACTACTCGCGTACTCGTATTTTAACGATCTTGGTGACCAATCAGAATCAGTTTTATTTTATTTAATGATTTAAATAATACAAAATAACGTAAAATGTCGTTGAAAAATTTTGCTGCAGTGTATGATAATTTTTATCCGACAAGTCCAGTCTGATTGCGCGATTCTACGCACTCGGAGAAAAATGATTACCCAGCTAAAAGAAATGTTTTGAAAAGTTTACTATTATTCTAGTAAAAACTACTATTCAGTCTGGAAGCGGAACCATAGATTGCATTTAATGAAAAAAAATGACTACATTCTGTATTACAAATGTTTTAGCAAAGTATATTTAAGTACCCTCTAAATCTGAAAATGTGAAATTCACTTGGAAAATGTGAATAGTGACAAATTTTATGTGAAAAATTGTTCACATATTTAGCGTGTGAACATCTTTTCACGTATTAATTGTCACTATTCTATTTTCCAAGTGAATTTTACATTTTACACGATAAGAGTCAGCATTTTGTGCTACAAGCATTTAAGTAAATTTCACTAACATCTTATCTTCATGACTGCTATAGTAATGTTTGCAAAACTTTTTCCCCAGCGTAGACAAAATTAATAAATAACAACACTACAAATAAATAAAACATTAAAATATAACTTCTCCGCAGGCTAATGAAAAAATGATCCTCGTTAAGATTTCATGTGGTCGTAGTACGCTATTGGCGATAGTGCGGCAAGCGAAGGAGTATAGCGCATTACCACCGAGGCCCCCCTCCCTCCAGCTGTTCAGGATACTTTACCGCGATGGGCCGCGGTGTTCGCGCTGGAGACACGCGCGCTCAGTAGAAGCGAGCGAGACTCGCGCCGTCACTCGCTCGCCATCGGCTCTCCCCGTACACACAACCTGTGTATTCCTTATGCACCTATTTCACTTTCGCGAGTCGCGATCGAGTTCCTGGCGATAAGCGTCGCCGCGAATTCATCCGGAAATTGAAAATCCTTTTATTCGCGCGAGTGCGAAAGTTTATACTCTCGGTGTTATGCGCCCAGCAGTGAGTTAAAATCGTGTACAGTTGAAATAAAAGTGACACCTCCTTTCTATAGTCTACCGGCGAATCGCCGATCGTTGCAAGTGTTTACTCGGCGAAAATTCTTACAAATTAAACAGCACCTTCCGAGTTCTCGTTACGCGTTTCTGTTCCTTCTTGCTCCTACGCGCATCGGGCAATTTCATATTTCATGCGTTTTCCAGCAGAATTTCTGAGAAAAGTACACGAGGCCTTGCAGCGCGCGCGCGCGAGCTATAGCATTCCCATCGATTTTGAAATTAGCCGTGTGCAGAGGAAAGTGGCGTGTGTACGCTCTATAGACTCGGCTGTTTTACCGCCGTCCACTCGATTCTGCCGTTTTGCTGGAAATTTGCGCAGATAATATAAGCAGGATTTTTTTTCCTTTGGTGTTTGACTAGTTAACGGGGTATTTGTACTGTTTACCCCAAGTCCAGGAACTCCGAGCTTTTTAGTATGCACAAGGAGTCCCCCTTTTCCGCGTATAGCTGACCAAACTTCAATAGTTCAGTGAAGTTGTTGACCAGGTGTGCGGGATTTCGGCGCGACGATTACGAATTTTGGAGGTGTTTTGAACGAATAAAGCGTACAAAACGCTGCGGAAGCGAGGCAATTAGACGTGAATTGCATTTTAAGCGTAGAACTTTTGTAGCGATCGTTTCTACAGAATTCAAAACTCTCTAGAGTATACAATTCGAGATAGTACAAATTTAGTAAACACGCCTTACATAATTACGCTTGGCAATTCACTATTCGCCTTGTAGACTTGGTTTTACTGCATTTTTTTTTTACTTAATTCTTTTTCCTTTTCATTTGTGCTCGAACAATACCTTATCAGTATATACATAACGCTCTAAGAACACTCGCTTAAAGCGTTGGAAAAAACGAACTTTGGGTCTATAATAAATGGGTAAAATTATCGCCCTTAAATTGCAAAAGAAAATATTAGCGAATATATACTTATTGTGTACATTTATTTGTGGAGGTAATTTGAGTGATTTTTTTTTCAAATGAAATGAAAAAGGAATTGTGTATAATTATTTCTGGTTTGTAAACGAAACAGTTTTCTGAGCGATGGATTTAATTATCGTCATTAATTTCGAGAGAAGTGGAGATAAAGATTTGAAATTGTTACGAGTCGCAAAAAAATCGTGTGGAACGTAGAAAACTATGCTTAATAAATTGTGACGTTTTTTTATGAAACAATTAATTTCAATCTATATAGCGTAGAAATAGATTTGGTTACAGTAAGCCACTTCATAATTATTCTACATCATTATTTTTTATAGTCCATAAATATTGTAAGTATATAACATATAGACTTATGCAAACGCTGTTATATATACATTAACTTTAATGTACATAAATATCAACACTTTGGTTTAGATATAAATTTAACGTACTGAATAATTTTATATATAAATTTATAGTCAAATGCAAAATTATTTATTTATTTTTAAAAGTACAAAAATAAAATTTTCATTTCCTTTATGAATGGTGCACATTGAATTTCAAAGCATAATTTTAAATGTTTACAACGTCATAGTTATTTTAAAACGTGAAAAAAATATTACTAAGATCCATAAAATATCGGAAAAACGTTTAAAATTGACAAGGCTAAGGCAAAAACGATGATATTTTTCATTCACCAACATCGCGAGAATACAGAGAACGATTGAAGCGCTCTTAGATACCTTACACGTATATCAAACATCATATTAGTTTATCTATAGAAGCATAAATGATTTATTATGTTCAGATTGTCAGACGTCAGCGATTTTCTTAAACTCCATTTCTATTTCTCTTCGACCAATTTTGATAATTAAATTTATCACTCGTGAATCGTACACAAATAATATTTACATCCATCATAATAGTAATTAATTAAGGTACACTCTAGAAATATGATATCTGCTTTAATATCTGATTGATTATCTGATATATTACTATATCTCCAAAGTCTATACTTAACTTGAATTTAACGTGATTATTTCAAGGTGAGCAGTAAATTCGAGTGTTCCGCTAATATAATACCCTTGATGATTTTTATTGTCTTGTGAAAAATTAAGAAAAAGCTGGAACACAGAATATAGTATTTACGAAAACGAAAAACTGAAAATGATGAATGCCGTATCTAAATTGCGTTAAAAAAATCGTGCAGATTTCACGCAAGCTAAGGTAGCCGATATAATGCTACTAAGAAGCATTACGTGACGGCTCCTGCGGCTGAGAAGATCGAAATTTATAAAATCGAAAGAAAGACTAAATCGAATGAGCGAGTGGAAAGTGATGATTGGAAACGGGCACCGGTGTGCCCATCGCGGCCTCCTCAAATATCCGAGTATCGATAAAAAGTTGTGGGACGCGAGCAGCAGCTGGATCCTGCAGTGGGACAATATCGTCAAACATCCAGGTGCCCGAGCCCGTGGTTGCCATTGCGATGTCCACAAGCCGCCTTGGCTTTACCCTAATTTAGGTAACGAGCAAAAAAAAATACCTGGCACTCGACTATTAGTTATTTATACACCAAGGGAATAATCAACTATCTATTACTCCCTTGGTACATATACAAAGTTCACTCTAATCATTTACAAATCCACTGTAATCAAAAATCAAATAAAATGTGATTACAAGAGGCAAAATAGGTTTATGAAAGCTAAAATGCATCTATGTAAACTAAAATATGTTTGCAGAAGCTAAAATGTGTCTGTCGAAGACAAAATGTGTCTGCTGAAAGTAAAATGTGTCTGCGGAAGCTAAAAAATGTGTGTTCGAAGAATAGACTGTATCTCAAAGAGTAACATGTGCCTCCAGGGAGTAAAGAATGGACTTTGTGGATGATTAGGGTGAAAATAATATTTTCTCCTGGCAGTGTTCAATTAGACTCTTTATAGAATATAAATTACAAAAGAATGGGATAGAATTGTCGTTTATTGAAAATTACAGTATTTACAAATTTAGAAGGAGTGAATGGAAGAAGTAGTTATTGAATATTTATAGTTAATGAATTTTTTTTTTCATTGCAGTTGGAAAGGAGTTGGACGAACCGGATAGAGCGGTGAGTGAAGAAAACCAGAGCTTTATTAACAAGAAAACTAAAATATTTATTTCGTTGTTGACTCTAGTGACAGTAAATATTGTTTAGGATAACGAATGATGAGAGATGCGGAAAATACGGTCAAACTGTATTTATTTTTAGATGACGTTTCGACTTTATTCTTAGTAGTGCTTTTTGTACTTGAAACCAAACTTTCCTTGGACTTGAAAAGGATTACTAAAAAACGTAGTTGAAGCATCTAAAAATAAATACGCAGTTAAACATTCGAAAATACGTAAAATTCTTTAAAAATGAAATAAATTAAATTCAATAAATGCTAATGTAATTAAAGAAGTGTATGTTTTAATTGCAAGTGTGATTACAAACTGAAATTGAAATTACAGACCATTTTACATAAATCGTGTTTCTATTTACGTTTGAGCTGTGTGATTTATAACGCATAATTTGTGTAATTTTTTTACACATTATCTGTGTTTTTTTTTTCTTCAAACAAAATACAACATTTTTAATCGAGTACAGTTTGACAGTATTGCCCATCTTGTTCATTATCCTAAAATATTTATTTTAATCTTCGTTCGAATTCTGCACTTCAATGTTTACTTTAAAGAAAACGAACACTGAATGAGCAAATCGGAATAGCTAATTGTTCTTTTGTGTGCAGATAAAATCGGCACCAGTCAAAAGAACACCGAGCCTCCTGCAGAAGAAGAGCCAATTTGGTCCTGCGAAGGCCCCTCCCGTGCCGCAAGGTATTACCTCATTTTATTCTTCTTCGCCGTTCGCTTGCAATTAGCACTTAGAAATCATTCAATATGTACAATTACAATTACATATATACATGTCGCGCATGATTTGCAACTTTTGTCTTGTTACGATTGTTAAATTCTTAATCGTTAATTTATTGTTAATTTTATTTTAATTTTATATTCACTATCCCCAGAAAGAACTTAGCATTGCCAAGTACGCTTTAATTAGTTTTAAAGATCACGTAATTAATTGCATTCGACCCAAATAATCCCTCGATGAAGCACTGACGTGTGATGCAGGCATTAAAAAAAAAAAGAAAAGAGAGAGACGCCGAGGTGTACCGATGTTCGACATGCATCTGTCGCAGCTTTGCTTTTTTTTCTTTTTTGCTTTTTTTTTTCAATTGCATAATTTATTAAAAGTGAATTCGACGCGTGTTAATCGTGACGTGGTTGTAAAAAAAAGTACATAATGCATGCACCTTACATTCATGCGGGCACATTCAGTCATGCGGGATGCGCGTGTGTCGCACTCAAATAATTCACCGTTAAGCTTGCTAACCGTTCACTTGCATGGCAGCTCAATCTGGTAATCCAACGGCAATCGCAAGGGCGCCCTCCATCAAACGAAATCCGTCATTTAAGTCTACAGTACCAGGTAACTTTTGTGGAAGCACTCAAACGAGTGTGTAACATGCCTCCTTTTTTTTTTTTTTATCACTTGTATGTGTACACTTTTATATCGCTGATCCGCTCTCTTACGTAACCGTGACCATCCTTTTTCCTTTTTTCCTTCTCGATGCATAACAACGTACAAAAAGCTTCATTTCTCCTTCTCCAGTCGTTGTTGTTTTTCTTTTCTTCCTTTCTTCATCATGAAACATCTTTTCAGGTCAAGCGGGTGCAGTCGATGAGGAAACTTTCTTGACGGCATTTGAGGATGTGCCTTCAGTGAAGCTCTTCTCCGCCAGAGATCTCGAAGAGCAAATGAAAGTAATTAAAGAGACTATCGGCGATGATAAAAAAGACTGGAAACAGAGGGCGGATAGTGTGAGTACTTTTTTTTTATGTATACGGAGAAAAAAGTTGTAGTAAAGTTACTATACTGTTTTGCAATACAGGGACACACTCGAAAAATTAAAAGTTTACTAGAAAATTAAAAAATTAAATTAAAATTAAATAAAAAATTAAATAAATTAAAAGGTTTACTAGAACGTACAGTGAAATTTACTATAAGACTAATAGATTTTGCTACAAATTCTATTAAAATTCTGAATTTTAATTCAAATTTACAAAGTCTGTCCCTGCGTTACAAAACAGTACTGTAATTTTTACCGGAACTTCTCTCTGTGATAAAAAATGAAATGATAATTTAAAGGCAGCGATTATTTTAACCAACGTTTATTTGTACGCAGATGAAAAAATTGCGAGGAATAATCATAGCCGGTGGAATGAACTACGAAGCATTTGCTCCATGTTTGAAGGACCTGCAGAGGCCCTTCGAAACAGCCTGTATGGATCTGAGATCGCAGGTGGTTCGAGAAGTCTGCATTACTGTCGCTTATCTGAGTCAACAACTCAAGAGCAAGTTCGCCAGTTTCGGCGAAACTGTTTTGCCGACTTTAATGAACCTCATACAAAACAGTGCCAAGGTACTACTATACCCACATTATTCATTTCTCTTTTACCTTTTTTATTGCTTTACTGTAGTAGGGACTATTATACTCCTTATACACAGTTAAAAAAAATATTTTGTGTTATTTGAAAAATAATTACACAAAAATTGTTTTTAATCTATACTCTTCCTTGTGTTTTCGCTAACACAGAGAATGTGTTTAGATTAAACTTTGTTTTTGTTAATTATTTGTTTAGTTTACTGGAGCAGTCAAAATAGAACATAATATTTGTGTAATTTCATAATTTATACACAACTTATGTTTATATTGTTTTTACAAAAATAATGTTTAGAATTGAACGGACTTTGAACTGTGTATTCTATAGATAAATGTGTACATACATGTTTTACTAAAGTTATATTTTTATTTTAAAAGGTCGTGGCAACGGCTGGTGCAGTGGCGGTTCGTTTTATACTTCAAAATACTCACAGTAGCCGTTACGTGCCAATTATAGTCTCCTCGTTGAACAACAAAAGCAAAGATATACGACGGGCAACATGCGAGTATCTGCATCTGATTTTGCAGTCCTGGCAAACATCTATATTGCAAAAGCATGTCAATATACTTCAAGATGCAATTAAGAAAGGGATGGCAGATTCGGACTCCGAAGCAAGAGCTTATGCAAGAAAGTAAGCAAATTAATATAAAGAATAAAATAGTTGTTTATAGCAAATTGCATTTATAAATATTAAATAATAAAATAAATTTTCAGTGATAAGTTTAGACCTTAATGCTATTATTTTTTTATAGGTCTTATTGGGCATTTAAAGAACATTTCCCTGAAAATGCTGAAGTTCTTCTCAATAGTCTCGATGCTACTTATAAAAGAGCCTTGATGTCTTTAAGTAACAGTGGTAGTATTAACAGTTTGAATGCAGTACCAAAAGCAACCAACGTTAGTCCAAGAGCTGCTAGGCCGACTATGAGCGCCACAGGTTTGTGTAGTTTATTATGTTAAAATTTCATTTATTGTTTTTATAAGCTTTACAAGTGCAATATGCCACCGTCATCATCACCATTGCAGACATTCAGACGTTCGATTCAAAATTTCTTTATCTTCAAAATTCGTTGTCCTAGGCAAAATTAGTGTATGCGTTAAAAGTGATTTAAGCTTCAAGTGGCTGAGAAAATTTTTTTATTTTTATTTCTAAAATTCGATATGAATAAGAATAAAAAATTTGTCATTTTTTCCATGCTGCTTTATGTGACTTTACATTGCATTACGCGTATGAAGGTAGCACAGAAAACTTGCATCATACTCAGGGCCAACTTCATGGTCCACTCAGACGTACTCCGTCCTTGCCACGATCTTATCGCCAATCTGGGATACCGATTCTTCAAAGACCTACTGACAATCACTGTAATTGTTGATAATTCTTGATTAGATATTTTCGCATTATGTTAATCTTTAAATTTAAAACAAACCTAAACCTAAAGTACTCGGAAATAATTGACTTGCACGTTTATTAAAATCGCTCATATCTGCAGGCACCACTTATATAATTTAGTAATAGTTTATTATATTATTTAAAGATTATTAAAAATGAATTTATACTCACATTCAATTTGATTGTAATATGCCTTGATCATTATAATACACTAAAAAAGGTGAAACATTCATTTTCTCAAGTAGATTTGTAACTTCTAATTTTATTATAAAAGTATTAATGCCATGTAATATTAGTGGTTATAAATAACAATTACAGCACAACACTTAATTGTAGCTTGTGTAATTTGGTAATACTCATAATTGACTTTTCCACATAATTATTAACAAGTTTAAAATAATAAAACAACATTTTTCAAGGTCGCGTGTCCCCTGGAGTAAGATCAACGAGCGCTATAGATTTACAAGCGGCTCAACGAGCCAAAGCAAGAATGAAGTATGCGTACATGAATCGTCAAAAGGCTACACTTCGTAAGTATTTTTTGTGTTCTGAAAAATAAGCAGGTTTTATGTTTAAGGAACGTTTACTTAATATTTGTCATTTTTTAATGCTGCAAGATAATGACCATCCCGGTCATCCAAGCAGACCAGGTATTGCTTCAGTCATTGCTCTGACTGATACGAATATCCAATTGTTATTGTATACTTATAGTTTAGTCGGTTTTTAATAAAATAGTTTAACGATTTTTTTTTTTTTTTTTTTTTTGACAGCTCGACCAAATAAGTCTCCAGAATCTAGTTCTATGGCTAGTCCTGAAAGAATTGCACGAACTAGAACTCGAGTTTCCGGAGTATCTCAATCTCAACGTAAGCTTCTTTAGATTCCATTGTTTGTTAAAAATAAATTTAAATTGTTGAATATGGGGACTAATTAATTTGGAATTACAGCAAGCAGTAGATCTGGTTCACCTTCATCAAGATTAAGCTATGCAACATATAATAGAGAAGGAGAGACCCTTGTTCCAAGATCTAAAATGTTATCAGAACACGGAATGAGAAGTACAGGTAATAGTCGAGAACCTAGTCCACAAAGATTTGGCTTTGATAGGAGTAGTTTTGGAAGCAAAGTGAGGTAAAGTAACAAACTTTCACTAAATTAAAACCTTTATGTTTGGTATAATATGAAGCAAAAATTCACATATGATATTCCTGATAATAGGAGTAGAAATTTGCATATGTCGCCAACTGATAGACCACCATCGCGACCGGTCATGGCACAAAAGATGCTGCAACAGTCGCGCGAAGCAGAATCTGCTTTGGCCGATGCACTCACTTTTGACAGTATTGATAATTATACCAGAACTCCGAAAGGAAAAGGAGATCATAGTGATGATAGCGAAACGAGCAGTATTTGTTCAGAACGCAGTCACGATAGTTTTCGCAGACCAAGTGATGTAAGTAATTTCAATGTCATTCAAATCCTTCAATTTCATTGTTCAAATCACTAAACAAACGTGACCATGCATTTTGTTTCCATTATTGTTAATTTTTTTAATGATATTTATTATTTTTTTTTAAATTAAAACGTAAGGAATAATACCAAAAGGAAATTTAAAAAATTCCTGTTAATCTTTTTAAGAACTAATATAAGAATTTTATTTAATCTTTATTCTCTAAATAATATTTTTATAATTATACAACCTTCAATATGTTGCTAACAAATACCTGATTTCCTTTTTTTAATTTTTGTTGCCGCCTGTTTATTTCGTTTGGACTAAATTGACATGCCTGTCTTTAATGATACATTGTATTCTCAACCTGATAGTCGTTCTCATGGAGCGGTTCCCAACAAAGATTGTATCGAGATGTATGGGATCAGTCACTCCCAAAGGTTTGTCATTTTTACTTTTACCAATTAACACTCTTTTCTTTGCTACTTTTCGGTTAAGAAAGGTTCATTTACTTTACATACAATAACAGTTACTTCAACTTCTTGCAATATCATTAATCATTTTTCATTATGGTTCCTTAACATTTATGTTAAATATTTAAACTGTGTTGTGTAACTTTGAGAAGCATGTTTCTTAAACTATTAAACTATAACACAAAATTCCTTATTCGTAACATATTCTCTAATAGTTGTATCAATTTCTTTAAGAGTTGAAAAACTTCTCTAATAGTTGTACTAATTTCACGAAATGATATTATTTGCAGAGTATATAATGTTGTTATTTTTTTCTAGGATATAAAAGAAATTATAGAAAACTGTGGACATAAACATTGGTCTGATCGGAAAGAAGGCTTATTAGGCTTACAGCATTTCCTAGCTAATGGATATACGTTAAACGCGACAGAATTGCGTAAAATTACGGATATTTTTGCTAAAATGTTTATGGATTCTCATACTAAAGTATTTAGCTTATTCCTTGATACTTTGAACGAATTAATACAAACTCATTGTGAAGATCTTGGCGATTGGTTGTATGTACTGTGCACTCGACTTTTAAATAAGCTAGGAACAGATTTACTTGGATCTATACAAACGAAGATTAACAAAACATTGGAGGTCGTTAGGTAAGCGAATCATTTAATTAAATGGTCAATTTTTTTAAGAATTTCACAATAAATAATTTGAAGGTACAAAACACATTGAATTTATCGTAAATTTTAGGGAGTGCTTTACGGGTGAACAACTGTTGCCTTGTGTTATGCGATTTTTAACGAATCCTACGCAAACTCCGAATTCTCGTGTCAAAGTAGCCACGCTGACATTCATAACGCAAATAGCTGAAACTGCTGAACCGTCCGCTTTGACTAGCTCTGCTGGGCCAGCGATTGCAAGACTATTAGATTGGACAAATGATGTTAAAAGTCAAGATGTTAGGCGACACGCTCAAAATGCTATTATTTCTCTTTACAATTTGAATCCATCTCAATTCACAATGGTTTTATCTGAATTGACTAATTATTATCAGGTCAGTAAAAACTAAATAATTGATAACTTTATCTGACGTTTCTACATTATTGTTTATTTGGTTATTATAGGAAGCAGCATTGCCACTGATTCAAACTCATTTGAGAAGATCATCAGCTACAAGCACTCCTGCTTCTCCTGGAACACCTCCTCCTAGAGTACCAAATTCACCAGCAAGAACAAAATTGAAAGTTGATAACGAAGCTGCAGACGATAGTTTAAATCCAGAAGAAGTGTACAAGTAAATTATACATTACATTATATTTCATTTTTATAAGACATCAATTAAACCGAAATATTGCTTACTTTTTAACTTTAATTATTATTCTCAGATCCTTACGACGAACTACAGCGGAAATACAAAATTATGGATTTGAGCGGCTTGAAAGGGCGACTACTAGTAAAGATAGTGGAATAAGTAATATGGCCGATGTAGAAGAAAGACTGGAAGGCCTTACATTGTCAAATTCTGTAAGCGACTTATCATATTTATTTGAAATTTATTGAAATTTATATTTACTTAATTAATAATTCGAAATCGTTAGGGACGGTCTTCGTCTGTATCTTCACCTACTCAGCGTGTCAAGGCTGTTACTAACGTAGCAGTAAATGGTTCAAATGATACAATTGCTGGTGATCTTATTCTACCTCAAGAAAATAATGGATATAAAACGCACGGATCCTCACCTGACTCGATAAGAGGACCCGAAGTTCTTGACAACACATTGAAAATCTTACAGTCAGAAGAGGCACAGATAACAGAAAAAGTTGCAGCTTTGCAAGAGTTTCAAGCGTACGTTCGCGATGGTGATGCTCTTTACATAAAACAACACTTCAAGTAAGTAATTTTTTAAAATGAAATTACGTGTTTGCAAACATTTCCATTAATAATCCACGAAATCAATTTGCAGAAGACTTCTCAAGACATTAATTGGAAGTTTGGCGAGTGACAATAAAGAAATGCAGATTGAAGTACTTCAGTCTCTTATAGATTTGTTAAAGTGCCCAGAATTAGCAGAAAGTTTCTCCAATTATGCTGAACTGTTGGTTTTGAAAGTGATAAGAGCTCATAAATTCGATGATCAAAAATCTGATGGAAGTGGATGCAGCAACAGCAGTCGAACCACGGTAAAATATCCTGAGGTATATTAGGTGTTGTTTCTTTGTGTTGCGCTTTTTTTTCAAATCTCATCTTATCATCTTCAGCATAAGAGGAAGTACTGAATAGATCTTAATCTTTTCTGGTTGTTTAATTATAAGTTCAAGTAGAACCTAAAACTAAGAAACAATATCACCTATTCTTCATAATTTATTTGCTACACTAGCACAAAAAAATATAATTTTGCTTTTCAATCTTATTTTTAAACGATATATTTTAATGATTAATTATAATGAATATTTTAATTTTGCATGAATGGTTAAAAGTTTTATTTTAAATGCATGTATGCAGCTCAATTTTTTTCTTAAGCTTAGATAAATGTATTTGATTGATGGAATATAAATAGAAGTCATAATAGTCAGCACCATTCATTTTTGTCAAAAGATATACATAATAAATAATCGCAAAATATTTATAATTTTTCCAATAGGTGCTCAGAATGGCAGAAAAATGTGCATCTACAGTAGCTGTAATACTACCACCAGAGCAAACTATCCAATTTGCTTCGTCAATGATGACTACTGAGCCATTTCCGCAAAATATGGGTGCAATTAAAATGCTTCACAAAGTAGTGGATCACTATGGCCAAGAAGCAATAGAACCCCATCTTTCAAAAGTCATGCCAGGTCTAATAACGGTAATTGTGAAAATTATTACCTTACTTCATATCGCAAAACTATATTTCCTTTTTTTTCTTTCTTTTTTAATAAAATAATAAAAAAATAATCTTAGTAAAAATTGGATACGTTGAATCTGATAAAAGTTAACTGATTTACAGGCGTACGACTGACCTCGAGTCTACAGTGCGCAAGAGCGCAGTATTTTGTATGGTAGCGATACACGCTGCAGTTGGCGAAGCAACGTTGAAGCCTCACTTGGACAAATTGTACGGTAGCAAGTTAAAACTACTCAACATATACATTCAGCGGGCTCAGCAAGCCAACAGTCAGCCAGCAAGTCCGCGCAGTAACAGCAACAAAAATTAACCGGCGACGACTGCCAGTGGCGTTGGCACCACTACGACTGCCGCGACTCTGAGAATCGCGATAATGAAGAGATTTGCGCGCCTCGCAGCGAGGCACGAGCAATTACTCTTCCACTTTCTCAGCAAGTCCGAGCCCTGATTCAAAGTAATTCAGCGTTTAGTCTTTATCAAGTACAAAGAATCAGAAGGACGTTCTAAACGATTCTAACTCTGTTAAGGACAATGTCGAGGACAAAAATCTTCAAAAGAGTGTAAGTGAGAAAGAAAGAGGGGGAGGAAGAGAGAGTTCGTGGGTGTGGACATGGGCGTGTGTGCGCGCTTTGTGTACTTGCGTGGGTGAGTGCATGAGTGCGTATATGTGCGCGTGTGTTGGTGTGCGCATGAGTGAATTAGAGAAAAAGAGAAAGTGAAGAGAGAAGAAGCAAAGAAATAAAGTGCGATAAAAGAAAGTCAGAATGTTTAAGCCTACTGTCTGCGATTATCTTTGCGCCAATGGATTTGCTTAATTTTTGTTGAACTTCAAACGATATTGTGTATATACTTTGATGGACGTTTTTGTGTAAAACACCTTTAAGCGCACTTGCTTCGGCTCTTTAACGCTGGTCGATCGGTGCTTTTTTATGTACAGCACTGAAATCAATAAAAAATGAAAAAAAAATTGATGCACTATGAATATTCTTCAGTGGAAAAAATAAGTTGACGTGTTGTCTGAAAAATAAAAAAATACATCTTATACTTAAAAAAGAATAAATCTGTTTTATATTTTTCGGTCAGATCTTAAAAAGAATAGTTGTATCTAAAGGTAACATGTAACTAACGGAATATACATCTCTTGTTAAAATTTTAAATTAGCTTGATGCAACATTTGGTCAAAGGTATCGATCGATCAAGGTTATTTTTAAACAGTGCATAGTGGTAAAAAGATCTTTCAAACTCCCAACACTAGCGATTACTCAGATGCGTAGACATGCGTACATGATATATACGTATTTAGATACTTACACAGTAAACATTGACTTCCAGTTGGATAAATCTAGCTACATTGCATCGATATCCCTCTCCTTTTTTTATTCCTTTATGTACGAATCGAAAGTTCGGATGAGCGTGAAAGTATAGACTCGATAATTCTTTACTTAACATAATGGATTGTAAGGTATTTTTCTTAGAGACAGGAAAAGAGAAGCATAATGTGTAGATTTATATGTGCTAGTCAAAAATACTGAAGGACGCACAAAGCGCAAGAGATGTAAAAAAAAAATTCTTTTTTAATAATTCGGAAATGGGATGAGAATACAATAAAATATAAGCGCAATGGATGATATAAAATTGTGAAAAAAAAAGTAAAAAATACGCTAGAATGAATGAAAACTATTTGCCTGAACGTAAAGTTGCGAGTTCGTTTTAGTGACTCGTTCGTTTGCCAATGAAACGCGAATTTGTGCTGAATCAAACCTAATTAATACCTGTAACATTGTTTTACATAGTACCTTCGTGCCATTAACCATTTTTCTTTATTTTAAGCAAACAAGTGGTTGCGAGTAATATTCATCCTTTGTATAGTTTTTAATATAAGGGGCTATGCAGTATTTTCATTTTTCAGTAGTATATTTAAATAGTAATAAACGAGATTTTTTAAAAATAAAATCTGTTCTGTTTAGTCTCGTCAACTTGGTTATTACATTACATGAAAATCGAAATTGTCGAACTTGTGCTAAACAGGTGCCAAAAAATATTGGATTTTCAATGCTTGGAAGATGAACTAAAATATTTTTAAACAATCCCGCCAAAATACGTTTTTTCAGTTGGATTTTGGTTCACTTATAACTTGCGTCCACGAAAACAAACGTTTTAACTGCTTTTAATGCGCAAAATAGACTTTTTTTTAAAAATTTTTTTAAAGAAGTCAATTTGTAAAATTGTAGGGCCAGTAGAATTTTTACAGCTCTTTCGAACATTGCTCCGAATTCCTTGTCCCATTTCTAGTTTCCAACATGTTGGCTCGAAAGTAATCTCAGTGTGAACCAACCACATGTATATAAACGTAATTTAAGAACATATGCTAATATAGTATTAATATTTGAAAATAATTTTTCCAGCGCACTATGTGACCGTTTTGAACAGATCATGTATTATTCAGTTCAGAACTGCTACATTTTGCATTGCAATCGTTTAATGATGCTTGTTCTGTTAAGTTTTATGAGCACTATTATTGGTATGTCATATATTATTAAAATTAACCCTTAAGAGGTGACACTCGATAAATAAAATTAATCTTAAGAGTATGCCTGACGAATTACTGTGAGATAATCGATCTTTTTTTTAACGTAATATATTGTGTATAAATCAGTCATTAATGAACAATCAGCTTCATTTTAATATAAATAAACGTAATGTATATTATTTTTATCGCTATTTATTTGAATCCGTTATTAATTAATACATTGATTATTTAAATAACCCTACAAATGCTTATTAAAGAAATATGTATTTACCATGAATCTGTTATTATTATTTATCAAAGCGAAAGCGATTTGTAGTTAATAATGGTTAGAAAAGTAAATTATAAATTGTCGTAAATTTTTTAAACGTATGTTATTGTTGCACAGAAATTCGACAAGGTTGCTCTAGTGTTGCTCAAGGGTTTTGCTTCAGGGGGTTGACGTGCGTTATGTAAAAATAAAAATTACGGTATTTTACATCGATACAAATCAATACCTGTTTGTACAACTGGTGGTCCGCTTATTGCTTGACTAAGCAACGTATCTCAAAATATGAATATTAACTATTGCAATAATAGTAACAAAATCATAATTAAAAGTACATTAATTTCTTTATTAAAGTTACCAGTCCCATAAATCCTTGTGTTCTCGATGATGTAAGATTTTTCTTTTTTCATAGGAATATTTTATAAATACTATTTTTAAGAAACGTCCTTATAAAAAATTATTAAAAAACTAAATGTTCACAGAGATAAGAAAAAATATTGATGATCAATAAAAGAACGATATAAAATTTATTTTTGCGTTATTGAAAAAGTGTTTCTCTCGATCCAAATTTATGTTCCTTCTTTTCGAAATGCATTAATGTTGGCTAATAAAAATTTTATTTTTAACCGAAATCGCATTAGCATCGCAGAGCGTGGCATAATCGTTGAATTGAATAGATCTAGAAGTCTCCAGAAGAAAAGATATGCGGAGTGAATTTTATTGTGAAAATCGTTCATTGTCGTTCGAATTCGCAAGGCACTATTGTAATTTTAGCAGTCACTGTTGCTAAAATTCCAGAAGTGGTACGTTGCGTGAATTCCGCGTGACAGCCGTGGGCAGAGTACCATATGATTTTCGCAATCCATTCTCTCGGCGTATAGAATTATCAAGTTACAAAAAGATTTGTAGCATTTTTTTTTATACTTTTATACAATACGCCATGTATGTGTTAAATAATTATTTTTTTATATAAAATCATGATAAAATATTAAGCAATAAAATTGGATGTAAACATATATATATATATCGCAAATAAGTGAAGACCTTTATTTTTTAAGTTTCATCTGCTATTTATTTTTCGGTTATAGCCAATGCTAAAGATGAAGAAATTAAGGTACGACAAGAAATAAATAAAATGTTTTGCAATAATTTTATGTAAGGACAAGAAAGACTTAAAATAATGCAAGCAGCATAAAGCGCAGTGATTTTTATTGATAAGTATATAGGAGAATAAAAAATATTGAAAGTTTTTAGTGTTTATTTCGATAGCAAAATGGAGAGTGAGTGTAATTTAATTGATATTTAAATATATGTTACTCTTTATCGTCGGGAATAAATTCTTTTATTCCGCGATTCGCAATAGCGAATTTGCATGCAAGCTAAAAAAATAAATATAAGATAATAATAACAAGGCCAGTGATGAAACTTGGACTGCCTCCTTTTCTTGTTTGTCTAAGGCAGAGCCATTCTTAAATAACTGAAAATACAAGCAACAATTGCTCCTGAAAAAATAAAAGTAAAAAAAACGGATATTTACACGTAAACGTTTCCAGCGAAGAAGGAAAACTTGAAAAAAAAAACTTCGAAAGAATGAAATGTGAGATAAGAGAGTGAAGTTTACAGAAGTTTTTTCACGCTATACAGTTTAATATGACAAAGCGCATCGATCGCTCGATGATAAATGATGTATAACTGTATTGTTACTGTAATTGCCAACTTTAAGTAATAAATTATAAAGTACAGTGATAACAACTTAATTAATCGTTCTTACAATCTGGTCACATTTATTTATTTATTTTTTTAATTCATGTCTGTATTCTTAATCATTGTTAAAATAATATATGTAGTAACTGTATATAACATACTGCACCCACACATTCGATCGCAGTTCTTTACCATCTGATTCCTTTATATCGGCGTCGTTTATTTATGAAGCAGTGAAAAATTTTATACAGTTGAACATCATTCTCCTGACAAATAAACTTTGTATAGATTTATTTAAAAAAAATTCTGAAGTTTATTCTTGTAAAATACAACAAATTTAAAATATATATTTTATTTACAGAGATTTACATTCTGCATTACAGAAAAGAGAAGTTATCGATGAAAATGTTTTCTTTCTTTTTTTAATCTTACAATGAAACATGTAAAAAAATTGGATAAGGTGAATAAAAAAAATACTGATTGAAGTGTTTTAATACTTTTGAGGAGGAACAATGAAATCACATGATACCGCTTGAATTGCTTTTGTCATCACAGTTAATCATTTGTTCTGACGTATACACTGAAACAAGTAGGATACTCTATGATGTTCAATTCAAGTGCACTTCTCTATACTCCGCCCAGGCTTTAAACTTTTCTTTTATTTTAAAGTACATTTCAAATGTGACTGCTTCCATGTAACTTTAACTTTGACGCCTTCCGCATTTACAGCGATACACTAAATTGGGAGAAATTTATCGCGCAAAAAAATTATCGTCAAGCTCGTTGTAAAATATTATGTGAAACAATTTATGAACAAAAAAATAGCTCGGCAAAAAATATCCGTAAGTTTTTAAATGGAGCTTTTGGTAACAAGTAAATTTCAACTGCGGTGTATAAAGATTCGCGTGAATCTTGATGGTACCCTGGTGGAAATTTAGTTTTGGAGAGAATTAATAAGAACTAAAACGTAATCAATGTAATTAAAATGTATTTAGACTCTGGATTGCAGATTGCTTTTTAATTCTCATTAATCCACTATAACGCAGCATTTTTAACAGTGTACTGTAAGAGTGCCTGGTTTACATTTTACATTTTTTCGCGTAATTTTTTACAACGAGCTTCAATCCAAATTTCGTAAAAAAATTCTCCCACTGAAAAATTAAAGTAAACAATAGACTACTTATTGAACTAATAACTTAAGTTTCTTTTACGGAGAAATGACGTGGTACGAAGTAATTAAGATAAATCATTGCCTTTTGTTCCTTTTCAAATTTAAATTAAAAAAAATACACTTACTAAAACGATTTTACATTTAAAACGATGAGTCATGATTCGCACATCAGCCAATTGACAGATGCTACATAAGTACACATGAGAATTTCCCTCAGTCGCAACATGGTATTCGCGACAGCAATATATTTCAAAATTTGAGAGATAATTTCGGTGAAATAGTAATGATAATGAAGGGGAAAAAAATAGACAATTAAGCCTGTATTTGGATCGTCTCTGGAGGCTGCTTAAGGGGCTGGAGGGCGGCGTTTTGCTCGGCTCGCCGCCTTGCCCTGCGCTTCTTCGCCTTGGCCTCGGCGCCACAGGCCAGGAAGTTGTTGTGGAAGTACTCCTCGATCTCGGAGAGCTTCTTGCCGTGGGTCTCCGGCAGCAGGAGCCAGACAAAGACGGCCGCGCCGATGGAGACGCCGGCGAAGAACCACTGGATTGCGTGAGAGCCTGTCGTGCGTCAGAAATTGACATTTATTCGAAAAGCAGGAAAAGAAACGCCGAGGAATGCTTGAATAACAATAGCTTTTGAAATAAAAGGAAAAAATCTTCTTCCGAAGGCAGTAACGATCGTTTAAAATTAAAAAAGAAAAAAAACAATAAAACTTGTGTTTTATGAAGCATTAAATTTTAACTATATAAGGTAAACCGGGGCAAGATGCCAGCTTGGGGAAGTTTATAAACGTATTTATTTCTCTGCTGTTCAGTGTGACGTTTACTATATTATTACGTATTGCAAACTGAATATGTATGTGTTTAATTACATTTCATTATCTAGACTTGTTTTACTCTCCGGAGAGGCGTTTTACTCCCTGGAAGCACATTTTACTCTCTGGAGAAAAATTTTAGCTTGGAAAGAAACTTTACTCTCTAGAGAGATTCTTTATTCCCCGTAGAATTACTTTAATCTCCGGAGAGACATTTTACTCCCTGGACGCACATTTTACTCTCTGGAGATACATGACTTCGCTTTAACCTACTTCAACTGCTTATTTCTTAATTGTTAAGTAATATGCAATTACGAAAAATTAAAGTCCCATTTCTTAACAGTTAAGAATTATTATTAACAGTAAGGAATCTTCTTTTTCTCGGTGTACAGGGAATAAAAAGGAAGTATACCGACCTCCCAGGAGCTCCATCAAGCTCCTGAAACTCTGCACTGCGCCGAACATGAGGAGATTAGCTATGGAGAAGCTAATGGAATGGGCCATCCCGCGAATGTCGCTGGGGAAGAGCTCGGCCGTCATCGTCCAGGGTATCGTCAGCATCCCCACCATCGATGTGCACACGTACAACAACAAACAGGCGACCGGTACCTGCACAAAGTCAAACGCTCTCATAGAATTAAGAAAGGAAAATGCGCGAAGAATACCCGCGTAAAAATAATTCTGACTAAAATAAGGCGATAAAAAGATTCATCTCTATCATGTCCGAATTTAAGATTTAAACAGATTTAAAAAGATTCTCTATTAACAAGCACCCAAAAATCAATTGCAGATCTTTTCGAGATCATTGTATTAATACAATATTAATATTACTTTAATATATTCATTTTTTTTAATTTTCTATACATAAGAACTATCTAGGTTTTTTGAATTTAGAGAAACTTCGTATAATATCAGAAGCCAGAGGCAAGTAGTTGAGCATTGCAGCAGTACAAATTTTATTCACTTCTCAACCTTTAATAGATTAAGAAGATTATGGGAATACTCTACCACTATCGTTATCATCTTGTGATTCAATTGGTGTATTTAAAACTAGATATAGAAATATCTCATTGAAATTTAATTAATTAATTACTCTCCGTTACATATTAATTACAAGTTTAATTGTTATGCACATACTTAAGTTGTTTCTTCAATTTATTATATTTTTACGTTAAGAACTTTGGTCCGTTGAAGTTTGAATAAATAAATAAATAAGATCTTATGAAAATCGTTTTAATCTTAATAATAATATCTTATATTTATTTTTTTTTAAATTTATATGTACTAAACTAATATTAATATTGTATTAAAACAATGATCTCGAAAAGATGTTAAATTGATTTTTAGGTGCTTGTTAATAGAGAATCTTTTTGAATCTTTTTGAATCTTAAATTTAAAATCTTTTTATCGTCTTATTTTAGTCTGAATTATTTTTACGCGGGTAGGCGGACAATAGGACATAAAATTTTGAAGAATGAAAAGCGACGGTTACCCAGCTGCCGGTGCCGTCCCCCTGCTTGATCCGCAGGGTGAAGTACCCCGAGACGGACATGCAGGCGGCCATGCCGAGGGAAGATATGATGCAGAGGGTGCGCCTGCGGTAGCGCCTGAGCAGCCAGGTGTTCACCATGGAGCAGAAGAAGCGAGTGAGGCCGACGAGGATGGAGGCCCGGAAGGCGTTGAGGTTGGCGCCGACCTCCTGGAACCAGGTGACGGCGTAGAAGAGGGTGATGTAGATGCCGGAGAACTGCTGGAAGAGGAAGAAGAGGAAGAGGATGAGCATCGGCTTCCAGCCGGTGGGCTTCATCAGGGCGCGCAGCTTGGAGCCGAGGGCGCCGCCGTGCTTGCTGCGCCGCTGCTCGCTCAGCTTTATCTCCTTCTCCTTGACGATGCTCGTGAAGGCGGCCTCGGCCGCGCTCCGCACGCCGCACTCCGCCTCGGACCTGTAGAGCCTGCGGGCAAACGCAAGTCGACAGCCACATTAATATCCATCTTTTATCGTCAAATTTTATCTTGTACATTTTTTTTTTTAAATCCTCGGCCTTTCATGCCTTTATACGAAGAGGAATGTTATGGTAAACATTAGGAACGATGGGACATACTCGACCTACTATAAAACATACTAAACATTCCTTTTAAAATTAATTAATAAAAATAAAATTGCTATTTGTATAGTAGAAGTTGTTATTTACATAGGAATTTTTAGTATTTTTTATAGTAAAAATCGTCGTAGGTTGAGTATGTCCCATTGTTCCTATGAAATATAATAATTTTTACTGTAACATTTCTATCCGTGTACATTAGTAAAACAATTTTATTTTTATTATTTATTAAAGAAATATGAGATCAATTATAGATCGAAAAGTGATGTATCAACATTATGGCACTTTTTAGTATAATTTAAGATGAAAAAAGTCTTTTACAAATATTAGAAGATTTTTCATCTTAAATTATACTAAAAAGTGCCGTAATTTTGATAAATCACTTTTCGATCTATAGTTTGATCTCATATTTTTTTACGCGGGTTCTTTTCTTTTCTTTTTTTTATTCATTTTTTTATTCAATTTTCAAATGAAAAGCTCTTTATGAACACTTTACAGGTGAACATAAGTTGACGCATAAAGCTATCATTAAGAATTCTTTAACATCTACATTAAATTTGCCGATTTCGAACGGGACATTACCAAAAAAATGGTTTTCTACGTTTTTTTTAATTTTCACGACGCACTAATAATTAGTGCCTAAAAATGTTCGGCAAATTGAATTATTTATTTACAAATATAAAAGTAATGTACTTTTAATACCATGAAAAAATATTGTTTAGAATTGAACGGATTGTAAAAAATGGTTCAAATCGCAAGAAAACGCGCAAAAAAAACTTCTTTACTGCTCAGTAATCACGAAGTAACAGTTTCTTTATTTTATATTTTGCATGTAAAAATTACGGAGATAAGTGCAATAAATTACGGGGCAATTTATGATACTGAAATTTTACGTGACTCTGGTACGATCGGCTGTAGCTGGAAATTGCGGAGATAATTTGCGTAAAAATGAGGAAGGTTTTTCCATAAAAAATGAGGAGCTTTTTAAATTACATTTTTAACTGAAGTCAATCGTCCGAAACTTAAATAAAAAATTATTAAATTTATTTTCTTAAAACCGTGGTATATGTTTTATTATGTTAAATAATGTGATCAAAGATTAAAGTTACGGCATTGGTTTCTTGTAAAAATTGTAAGTTATAGTTTCTTTCAGTATCTTTCAAATTTTACCGTAAATTTAAAGAATTATACAATTAGAACTCTATCAAGGTAAAATTTTCGCTCTAATTTTATAGTGAAATTAACTCCAACAGAGTCAAATTGAACTCGACGAGTGGCTTCACTATAAACTAAGAGTGAAATTTAATTCCAAACGTTTTAGCTTGTAAAATTGATTATTGCAACTTTTAGTAGTTTACTTTTCTTTCGTGAATTAAAAACAAAGGAGGTTGTAATTTAAAATTCTTTTGCTCGCAACAGTGTGAATTATAAATCGTTGCATTTCAAATCGTCTCAAATTATTACAACAATTAATGTTTATATGGTTTTACGTCATGTATATTCAATCAAATATTATCGGCAATTACAAATGAAGATAGAGAATTAATACATTTCAACTGGATAATGCATGTTGAATTGCAATGCAATTTCAATCTTCATCTTTGATTACTGATAATTGACATTTTCAAAAGCGTAACTAAGCACAAATTACAGTATTAATTTTATTGTTTTAATCATTTTTATCGTCTGGCTGTCTTGCACAAAAGAGACAAGCACGTGCTAACGATAAATAAATTACAGTTAATTAAAAAAAATTGTTATTTTCCTTCTTATTGAATGAAATTAACATATTATTACTTTACTTATTACTTTTTCAAATCAAAATCTATTTTCTATCAATGAGAAAACAAATTAGATTTATACAAATTATTATTTTTCTAGTAACAGAGTTAGCTATTATCTATTTAAATAACTGTTATCTAAATTCGCATGGTAATTTTTTTTTAAACATTTTGTATCTGAAAACCAATAATTAAGTTTTCGTACTCGATCAAGTAGGTAGCCATAGTCATAAATAGGAAAATGTTTAAAAAGTAATAAATTCTTCTAAACCTACTTTTCTCAGTGATGCATCCTTCTAAATCTGTACATTCTATTCTCAGCACTATCGAGCGATAGTTTTACAATTATATGCAGAAAAATCCACAGTGAAAAAATTTGATAAATTTATGTAAATATCTATTGCATTGCTGAATATTTCATTGAAACTAAATAAATTTATGTAATAGCCGTTCACATACCAAATATGTCACTATTCACATTTTCCATGTGAATTTCACATCTTCAATAATTCAGACTAATATAACACGATAAAAAGATTCATCTCTATTATGTCCGAATTTAAGATTTTTTAAGATTCAAAAAGATTCTCTATTCGTTGTTTTAATACAATGTTAATATTAGTTTAACACATATAAATTAAAAAAAAAAAGAAATTTAAATATAAGATCTTGTTAAGATTAAACGATTTTCATAAGATCTTATGTATATAGAAAATTAAAAAAATTGAATAGATTAAACTAATATTAATATTGCATTAAAACAACGATCTCGAAAAGATGTTAAATTGATTTTTAGGTGCTTGTTAATAGAGAAACTCTTTAAATCCGGACATAATAAGGATGAATCTTTTTATCTTCTTATTTTAGTCTGAATTATTTTTACGCGGGTGAGTAACAAATAAAAAAAACATTACCATTGCAAGGATAGACGAGCCTCATCGAAGCGGCCCTTGGAGACGAGCCAGACGGGCGACTCCGGTATGAGGAACTGAACGAGGAAGATCGGCACGAGACCGTAGACGATGCTCAGCCAGGCGACGAGGCGCCAGGGGAGGAAGGCACCCTTCAGGTACGAGATCACCATGCCGAACGAGGCGAGGGTGGGCCCGCAGGAGATCAGGGAGCCGCGCAGCTCCGGGCGGGCCACCTCCGTGATGTAGACGATGGCCGGCGAGGTGGCCAGAGCCGTGGCCAGTCCAGCCAGCAGACGGCCCACCAGGATCATCGGGACGTTCTGCGCCAGCGCTATGAGGACCCAACCGATCACGCAGGGGATCGCGCCGATCTGCAGGGTGCGCAGTCGGCCGAAACTCTCCATCAGGAAGCCGCCCATCAGAGCGCCCAGCGGCGCCGTTATCACTACCAAACTCGCTGAGGCACGACAAACTTTTATTTTTACAATTCATTTTATTATAAAACTCCATAAAATGGTGCAAAACCCGATAAATAATTTATCGGATTTTATACAATTTGCATATTTTTATAGTATTTTATAAGATTGTTCCCATAAAAGATTCCATCTCTGTTATGTCCGAATTTAAGATTTTTTAAGATTCAAAAAGATTCTCTATTAACAAGCACCTAAAAATCAATTTGAGATCTTTTCTAGATCATATTAGTTTAATACATATAAATTTAAAAAAAAATAAATGTAAGATATTATTATTAAGATTAAAACGGTTTTCATAAGATCTTATGTATAGAAAATTTAAAAAATTGACTATATTAAACTAATACTAATATTGTATTAAAACAATGATCTCGAAAAGATCTTAAATTGATTTTTAGGTGCGTGTTAATAGAGAATCTTTTTAAATCTTAAAAAATCTTAAATCCGGACATAATAACAATGAATCTTTTTATCGGCTTATTTTAGTCTGAATTATTTTCACGTGTGGGTTCATCTTCTTTCTTTTATTTTTTTGCTTATTTATTGTACTTTGTTATTATAGTTCATCTAGAGTCATTTAATATAAGCTTCTGTCATTTCCTATGTAAAAAGAATTGGGTATACAGTTTACGCTTAGTTTATGCATTGATCTAATTAAAGCATACACCGAAAAAAAAAAGTAATACTTCTATACTTATGTTTCCTTAAAGAGTCTTGTGTACTTTTTCAGAATCCTAAAAATTATAAATTTAACATGTCCATTTCTTTATCAAAACTATGCATTAATTAGCTGAAACTATTCATTATTATACATAAATTAAATATAAATTACATCAATATTTTTTACACGCGGGATCACTGTTGATTGATGACTCACGATTTCGCATTAATCTTTTTAAAGTTTGACTGCGATATTACCAAGTGCAAGTTTTATGCTCAAATGACATGCCTTATACAATCGATTTTTTTAATTTTTCGTTCTCTGCTGTTTGCATTTTTCAGAATTAATTGATTGTAAATTTTCTAATTTACAATAAATACTATTATTATATAATTTTTTTAGATTCTTTAGGCACATCGCGCTTTTATGTTCGACTCACCGATCCACGAGGTTTCCGATTTCGTTGCGTGAATGTCCGGATCTTTGCCTTCGAGGTTCGGAATGAGCACCGCCGAGTAGGCCATGCTGAGTCCGACCGATATGTGAAACGTTGCTGCGATTATACATGCTGCGATCTAAGCGACACATACAAGAGTTATAAAAGAAGCGCATTTCGTATCTTTTTTTTAAAACAAAAAGGTCTTTTTAAATTTTTTATTATTTTCTAATTTAAATTTTTAATCAACCTACTTCTGGTATGGCGTTCTTGAGTCTTGTCGGCTCGATGTAGCCTTTGTTCAGGCTTCGACTCGACACGATGGCATCTTTAAAACACTCGCGTTCATTTTCTTCAATATTTTTCGATGCCTCACGCTCGACACTGTAACAAAAATTCCCCCGGTTGTAGTTATATATATATATATATGTGTGTGTGTGTGTCTCCTTTATTCTACGTGACACTTTCGTTATATATGTGTATATATTATTAAACTACAATATATACAGTTGACAGTACAGTTCGTGTCTTTTTGCCCACCCATAAGTGCTAGAGAAAAACGGAAAAAGATTTATATCAACACTAAAAAACAGTTAATGCAATACAATAACAGAAATTTTGCGCATTCTACGCATTAAGACGAACGTTTCTTGCGTTTATGTTTTTCACAAAAAATATCGTTAATCATCGGGAAAAAAATTCTTTGACGGATTTTAAAAAGAAGATTTCGAACGTCTGTACCGAACTTATTACTCCTTTTTTTTTTAATTTTTCTAAAAAAATTTCCTTGAAAACAGACTGCATATGAAAATGAATAACAAAAATTTGAAAAAACACTTTTCATCTTAATCATCCTTAAAAACAACTTTATTGACCTTTTTAGAGAGAGTAAAAATCATATTTTATTGTCTAGACTACATATTTTACTTTCCGGAGAGATATTTGACTCTCTGCAGAGACATTTTACTCTCCGGAGAGAAATTTTACTCTCCGCAGAGAAATTTTACTCCCTGGAAGCACATTTTACTTTCTGGAGAAACATTTTAGCTTGGAAAGAAAGTTTACTTCATAGAGAAAGACTTTACTCCTTGTAGAGTTATCTTACTCTCCGGAGAGACATTTTACTCCCTGGAAGCACTTGCTACTCTCCGAAGACACATTCTATTCTTCGAAGACACATTTTAACTTCTGTAAATCTATTTTACTTTTTGTAAATAGGTTTTAGCATTCGTAGACCTATTTTACCTCTCGTAATCACATTTTATTTGATTTTTTACTACTAGGATACAATTCGAGGAATGCACTTTTGCCTTATTTACATTTTTACATTAGAGCAGAGATAGAATCAAAATAGATAATTGAATTTTTTTAAGTTTTCAAGTAATTAGTTTTAAGATCTTACTTTTGTATACAGCCAGACCAGCAAACAGGAAGTTCACTTCCTCTACTGGGTTATTATGAAATATAATGTTATATGTATATGCATTTGTACCTATTATATATTTTACACTCAGGTACTAAATAAATAAATAAAAATAAATTTTCAGGCAAAAGTAGCTGTACGTTGTACCAACATTTTGATAACTTATAATTATCGAGGATACGGACAGTAGACCAGCATCTTTAGAAGATTAAAACAAAAACGCTTTTTCACGAGTTTGTAGCTCTCCGTTGGAAAAGAAATTATAAATTACGAATCACCGATTCGAGCGACGTCGAATAACGATTTGCTGAGAGTAGCGAATAAAAATCAGAAACAATCCTTGATCCAGAAAGCATCTCGCGTTTCAAAGTCCCTCGTCGAAATCGATTCCTCACTCTTTATTCACTGGATAAAAAAAAACTTCAGCAATTCTTACGCGTGCTATCGAGCTTTAAAAAGCTTCATCATTAATGAGAAGAGAATTCCGTCATTCCGCGAATGTCTGCACTTCGCAAATTAAATTTCATTAGCTCAGTTTACGTAAAACTGTCCCTTCAGGGGACCTTATATACCTTCTTACGTTTCGTAACATCTTTTCAAGAAAATTATATTTGCCCTCAGTACATCATGATAGATTCGATATTAAAGCTCCAAAGGCCAATATCATTAAGGTATTCAATAAATTAGCTTGGAGAAAAGAAAATGAAGCCGCAGCGTGCTCGCGTCCATTTCGTAGTCACGTATATATGCAAAGCAAATAAAAACCATCGTTTTTTCGATTGGCGATGATGAATTGGCAAAAATATGCAGTTTTCTCACAAGTGATAACGCAAGTATTTAAATCTTATCGGTAGAATTTCTGAAGTGTTATAGATACGCGTACATAAAAAATAATAAAAAATTGTGAACTTTTCTAATTTCCGATTTGTTTTTGTAAACCGTCACTAAAAATTGACGGAATATTCGAATCACTGCGCAGAAAAAAAAATGCGAGAAAAAAGAAGCGTCATCTCCAATAATTGTGCCTCTAATTTGCGGTAGCTAAAAAATGCCTTAACGCTCATAAACAATTGTAAATTAGCATTGCCATTAAACTTCGTGTTAAGGAAATATCTGTCTTTTTACGCTCAGAAAAATTCAATCTAATTGGTAGAAGAATTCGCTAAACAGCGCTGGAAAATCTACTTATTATAGACTCAAAGGATTTATACCTTCGATAAGCGGAACATTATTTACGATTAATTTGCTAAAACGTAAACAAATTGTTCTTCGAATAAATAGATTGTTGTTTTCGAATATATGGACTGCATGATAAATTATAAATTAATTCATTAATGATTAGTTTCTATTTAAGGTATTCATTATCTAAGATATATAATAGACCTTTGAAAAAAAACTATCTTCATAAAAAAAATAAAAAATTCGAATTAAATAAATAAAGACATAGAATACAAAAAAAAAAGTTCTTCATTTTTTTTTCGTGTGGCAGGGACTCATTTTACTCTTGAAATAATCTAGAGATTTAGCTTGTCAAAATTATGAAATAATATCAAATGTTACTTAAAATATTTGTCTAAAAAGTCTATATCTTAGGTATAGCGATTAGGTATACCTTAATATCATAAAAAGTAACAAGAATTGAACAAGTGAAAAAGTCTCAAACAAGCGTGAAAAATACTAACAATTAACAATTAACATACTTATGAAAAAATTCAGCGGACTGTACATACTTTTAGTAAATTTATTTAATAAATTGATTTTAAAATGAAGTCGATGATGTTTAAGTAGATTGGTCTATCTACCAAAACTCTAAGATCCATTTTTGCGGGTATACGTCACAGATAAACAAGCTCGCCTGATCAAATAATTGATTGCATTCGTTTAATTGATAATAAATATTTTTCGTTAGGCGCGGTCGGAACCGAATTATCACGTATTTCCTTATACTATCGCGCATTAAGGGATTAACGAATAAAGTGGTATAGAATCGATCGTTCGCAAGTTTATATAAATTTAATCGCAACGTATCGATAATGTTTATTAATAAAAATCCCCGGAGAACTGCAGTTGTGACATAATACCCAAGTCGATGTCGTCATAAAATAAAAGGCTTTCATAACGCCTAGCAATTATAGAAGTCCCCATTCATTGTTCTAATAATCGTCAGCTTTAAACACACGATAAAAAAGAAAAAAGCTCGCAGCAATTGTTAAACGCTCGAGGAATTGGGTAAATAATCATTTGAGATACAACAAAATAAAAAAGAAATTGTTGCTTATTTTTTAATTCTTTTTTTTTTCAATATCTCTAGATACGTATTTAGTCTGCGAAAAAAAGGCAATGTTGTAATCGCTTGTAGATAAAATGAAAAAGAATCACTGATGGAAGGTACACGGCAGGAGTGATAGATCGAGCAGGAAAATAATAATATCGAATTTCAAGCTTCGCAGACGAGTCTTTTTATTTCGAGCCATTAAATTTGACCTTCAAGCAGAGTCTTCGATATTTAATACTTAATTTATTAAACACATAGTGTTTTCAGAAAAAAAATCAAAGAAAAATCGATCGTTGGAGTATTTGAACGAGAACGAATGAGTGCAGACGGTTTAAGGAATAACAAAAAGACGCAGAACTGGATTTATACAGTAACAGGATTTATGCAAGTGCTGATGATTATAACGTCAATTTTATATATATATATATAAATATATATATAGTAGTATGGTCCTCAGTCTGAGAGTATTACGTTGGTTTTAGCCTTTTGGCCTTTTGGCCTTTTAGCCTTTCAGACTTTTTTGCATTGTCAAACAAGTTATTACTTCTATTACCGCCGCTAAAACTATCCAGCAGGCAACTCCTCCGAGTGAATGCTCCTTCATTGGTAATTTTCTCACGTCACAATAAATATTTTTTTTTATTGCAACGTGGAAGTGCAATTACATCATAGTTAAAATTCCGTCAAAAAATAAACGCAAAATGTATGTTTCTAATTCGATAAAATTGTGTAAATTTTCAAGTCTTGTGCAATAGTTATTTATGCACCAAGAGAGTAAAATAATCACCTATTATTCCCGAGGTGCATACAAAATTTTCCACCCTAATTTATTTATAAATCCTCTTTATTTGTCAATAAATCAAATAAAATGTGATTACGACTATTACGAAAGGAATAATAGGTCCATAAAAGCTAAAATGTATGAAAAATAAAATATGTTTGCAGAAGTTAAAACGTTTCTTCGAGAATAGAATGTCTCCAGAGAGTAACGTGTGCCTCCGGGGAATAAAGTAATGTCACTCTAGAGAGGAAAGTAACTCTACCGAGAGTAAAGTGCTTCTCCGGAGAGTAAAATATTAAGTCTATTAAAATGAGACTTTAAAGAGTAGAATCTGTCTCCGGAGAGTAAAATTTGTCTTTGAAGAATAGAATGTGTCTCCGGAGAGTCGTATATGCTTCTGGGGAATAAAATGTACTCTATGGGGAGTAAAGTGCTTTTCCGGAGAGTACAATAATTCTAGACAAGAAAAAATGTTTTCACTCTTTCTGAAGAGGTCAATAAAGAGGACTTACTTTATGGATCATTAGGGTGAAAAATAAAATTGTGCGTACATTGAATATTGCATTGAACAAAATTACA
This sequence comes from Sycophila sp. Sp_5, assembly GCA_018906775.1. Taxonomy (NCBI): domain Eukaryota; kingdom Metazoa; phylum Arthropoda; class Insecta; order Hymenoptera; family Eurytomidae; genus Sycophila; species Sycophila sp. Sp_5. Next base: position 3,442,094 of record JACCID010000018.1, read on the forward strand.
CAAAATTTGTGAAAATTCGAATGCGGTAATACACAATTACAAGTATACACAACTAAGCGAGAAAATTTTAATTTATTCTGGATCGAATAGCAATTAAATTAATTTAAGTATTATTTGTCTTAATAATATAAGTAAAAGAAATTCGTAAAATTATTTAAGTATTAAATAAATCCAATCGAATCTTAATAACTTAATATTGATGTGTATGTGTTAATTATAATCGTGTGTGTTAAGATTTGTGTTACATAAAGAAATTACACATCGTTTTACACAAGTTATGTGTATTTTTTACAATTGACTTGTGTGATTTATATATGCATAATTTTTTTTTCTTTACACAAAGCACAAGACGTTTAACAGTGTACGAGCATAAAGTAAAATTTACAAAAAATAAAAATATATACACGGGCGGAATTTGGAGTCATCAGTTTTTACTATGAAACATACCTCAAGGCGTAAGGATCCATCTCGGCCGAACTGGTCCGTCAAAGTTGAGAGCGGCAAGCAAAGTTTGGCACTGAGGTCAAATTGCAAGCTTTTTAAGAAAGCTAATAAATTCGTTTGTCCAGTCAGCTTTGACGGATCTTCGATTGGCTGGCCATTGCTTTTTTTTGGTCAACTGACTAGCTGGAACGAAAATAAGCCAAGAGAACGCCAATTAGTTGACTTATTGATTAACGACTTAATGATTGGCGGTGGCACCTTTTTTTTTTCTTTTTTATTTCACGTTTTATCGCGTTCAAACGAGAGATCAACAAAATACTTAATCCACGCTGAAATGTTCGTTAAATAGTTTCGGCCGCGAGATAAACAGTCGAAGAAAAAGAGAACGTGATCGCTGATTTTTCGTAAACTTCACACTTGACGTCTTTATTAATACCTTTGACCTGTTTCTTTTATTTGCGCAACGCCTCGTCAAAATATGCAAATTTCAGCTATAATAAACGCGATGAAATACGCAGCTTTGCAAATGACACACGGTCTATTTATTAATATGAGGACATGCTGGAAAGAGAAACACTAAAGTTTTAATTAAAACCTTTATTAAAAGCGCGTTTTTGCTAAATTTTTACCGCATTGTAACAGTAACAATTTGCCAGTCACTGCGGTAATAACTTTGACTCGAAGATTTTTCCTGCGCGCACTCCGGATGAGAAAGGTCTTTAGACGTGGCGCTTACGGCGAGTAAGAAAATGAGAGAAAAAAAATTGCAAATAAAAAAAAAAAATAACAAGGAGCTTATTTATTTTTCCGCGGCTGCAACTCTTTGCAACGGCTCTTGGCGACTGATTTATTTAATCGGCATCGGCACCGGTAGCGAAATCTCGAGGACGCCGGTGCACGCGAGCGCGTATTATGTCACTCTCTCGTGCTATCTCACGGATGAAGCAGTTTCTCCGTTCGAGTTTTAGCTTAAATCAACTTTCCGAGAATTATTAATAAGAGTCCAGAGACAAGTTTATTTTACAAAAAAAGAAGAAAGGTGAATGCCTGAGGTACGCGAACCGCGAATGATCGAACTTGAAATTTCGAAATTTGAGCAGTCGATCTTTAGTTAAAAAATACAGTAAAATACAGAGGAGCACGCCACGTTACTGCACGAAAGAACGGTTGGCATTTTTTAGTGTGTTCGCTCGCCGATACACGAGAGATTTTAAAGGAAGACACAGGGACATGCCTGAGATCGGGTTAAAACGCTTATCGAAGTATACTGACACTTCACGCAAAAAAATTGTGTAGTTTTTATCCGACGAATGATCGAACTTGAAATGTAAAAATTTGAGCAATCTATCTTTATTTGAAAATGTAATAAAATGCAGCGGAGTGCTTCGTTATCGCAAGAAGGAATGATTGGTATTTTTTAGTGTTGACTCCGAGATACCTTACATTTATAAAAAAAATTAAAAAAAAAATGAAGAAAGACACACGGGCGTATCTGAGGTCGATCTACACTGAAACAATTTTGTTGGTAAAATTACTATTATTCTAGTAACAATTAGTACAACTATCCAGTCTGGGATTTAGTGAAATCCGCATTTAGTGAAAAAAATTACCTTTATGCATTATGAATTTTACTAGAATTCTAGTAATATTTACTAGAATTGTAGTAATATTTACTAGAATTGTAGTAATATTTACTAGAATTGAAGAAATATTTTCTAGTTAAAAAAATGACCATTTTGTATTAAAAATTTTACTAGAATTGTAGTACACATTACTCTAGAATTCTAGTAACATTTAAAGTACATAATGGTAAGTCCATTTCTGGGCCAAGAGGCCGAAATAAATGATTTAATAAAGTACATAATGGCAATGTTTGTCACTAAATGCAGTCTGTGTCTTCGCCCCTGACTGGACAATAATTTTTACCAGAGTTACATAAATATTTGAAAATTTTTTTTACTCTCGGCGTTACAACACTCGTCAAAGTCGCAGTCATACAAAGAAATATTACACCCCGCTTTGATCATTAAAATCTAATCATTACAATTTAAAAGAATTTTAATCATCATTATAAAAGAATTAAATTTCAAGCGAAACTTTGAAACCAAACGATCTTAACGCGCCGAATGGAGCGAATGCGACGCGCGCGATCTTCAAAAGGAAAAAAAAGCCGAAGAAAGAAAGAAAGAAAGAAAGAAAGAAAAAAGGGGAGGACTCGAAAAGCGAGCCCGAAAGATCTAGTCGCCGGGCTCGGGTCTCCCGGCGCGCTGAAAATAAGCTACAGTCCGCGAAATTTCTTTTGTCAGATACTGTACTTGCGGCTGATTTAACTGTTTGCTTTTTGCTGGGAGAAAGAGGCTGCTGCGTCGGTGCAGTCTGGGCGCCAGGCCTGTATACGCGCCTTGCCACCGCCATCGGGCTTTCGCAACGCCGAATAATGGACCGCCTCAATGTTTATTTGAATTCGCCTCCTCTTAATTGTCAAACGCACCTCGAACGAGTGAAAATAAAAAAAGGAAAAAGAAAACGGCCCGTCGCACATTCCCGTATAGCGCGTACCGCCGCGCGGCTGCGGGCGACCGAGCGACTCCGCTCCGCAGGTTAAAAGCGCGTCGGAGCAGCTTACCTTGCAGCGGAACACTTTCATGGGACAAAGGGGGGCCCGGGGGACTGCAGAGCGGAGCGAAGGGCTGGCGGACTCGGCGGTGGCCGCGCGACTGCCTGTACGAAGCTTGGACACTTGGGGCGGCGGACGGTGTGCGAGCTGCTGGCTGGTCAAGCCGCGACTGATGGCACGCACGAGTTTGCGGGCCGCGAGCCGCGCGCCATCGAGACGGTCGGCCTGCCGGCGCGACCTGAGAGCCGCGGCCAGTCGGCAGCCCCTTCACGATCGGGCTAAAGCCGCGCGCGGCTCGAGCGTTGCTTCGATTTCTTATCCGACCTTTTTATTCTTCTTCCAAGCGCTCGTCCGCTAGCCTACGCTGTGCGAACCCTATCGATCCTTTTTTATGCTTTGCGCGCTTGCTTATGCGCGCTTCCACGTCGAAACGCGACAAAGGCATCGTTTTGTCTTTTCAGTGCCTTGGACGTGGATTTTATGATTGCAGAGTACGCTGCGATTAAGGGGAGCTTGTGGTAAATTCTACTTTTGTAGATGGAAAAGTGTAGCTAAATGAATTCTGTTTCTTATAATAGATAAGACATTTTTTTTTAATTATAGATTCTGTCGATGTGTCTTTATTGTATTTGTTTATTATTACACGGAGAGAAATGTTATAGTAAAAATTACTATGTTCCGTACGAACAGTGGGATATACTCACCGTCTGAAAATTTTTACTATAAAAAATACTAAAAGTTCCTATGTACATAGCAATTTCTACTATATAAATAACATTTTTTACTATGTACATAGGAAAATACATATTTTTAGTATTATTTATAGTAAAAATTTTCATAAGTTGAGTATACCCATTGTTCCTACGGAATATAGTAATTTTTACTATAGCATTTCTCTCCGTGTACTTATTAGTTTAGTTTATAATAAATATGCTCAAGTTTATTTTAAATATGGTTGTAGGTAAATAATATGATTAAATAAATGAATAGAATAGATATAGATAAATTAATAAATATATGTGTTTCCTACCTGCTAAATCAAACAAAGAAAGATACAAAGAAAAAAGCCTCTGAAGCTATGTTCTTTTAAATTAAGACTGTTTAAAAAATGTTCAAATTAATTTTGACGAGACTGAATATAAGTTATTCGAAATTAATGTCATTTAGGGTTGAAGGTTGAAAAACTTTAAATTCATGAATATAAAATTGTTAAAGCTATTTTTGAACTTTTTGAGATATTTATACTCAAATCATTTTCATTTTTTTTATGATGCTTTAGTCTTAAATGACTATAATTAAGTCCAGATTCGTAAAAATTAATTCACTGGTTGAGGCTCCAGCTGTCGCCAAAGGAAAAATTTCTAAACAATAAGCATCATAACTTTAAAAAGTGTATTTATATGCTTCTTTCTTTGTGTGATCTATCGGGTATTCTATAATATGTGCATACATATATATACATGTACATATACATTCATATATATATACATATTAATTTATAGCATTTAATTTAAAAATCACTATTTACTATACTTTTTTTAATGTTTTTTAGATCTTTTTTAATGTACCTGTAATTAAAATACACTGCTGGAAAAATATTATAGTATAAGTATTTATAAGCTGTTTTATTCCAGTTTCAGACTGGTAGATTCGTAACTATACTAAAAATAAGCAACCGAACGAAAGTTTTTGAGTGAATCTATTGCACTAGTAGAAACTACTATAAACATGATTAACCAATTCTTTTTATCTACTTTAACTTCTGTGCGTATGATGCCACTATTTTGTCATTTGACGTTCATATTAGTAAATTGATTAGTTTAAGACTGTGACATCACTAATGCGTAACATTTTTCCTCTAAAACTCAAAACGATGTTGATAGTTTCTCTTACTAAAAGGAAAAATTAAACTTCTGTACAATAATTACTGTAAGAGTTTCCGCAACTACTGATAACTATTACAAACGAAGTAATTGATACGTTAAAAAAATAGTAGATTGAAATTTACAACAAATTTTGTAATATAGGTCAAGCCAAGAATTAATTAATAAATTCAATAATTCATTAAAAATTACTAAACAAATGTTAACTCAATGCTTGATTCGTACGTAACATTTGAACTAATAAAGTTCCTTTATTATTGCAAATCTCAATGTGTAAATTTTATTTTCTGCTTTAACTACGTTCATTTATTCGTGCATGTACGAGTTTACTGCCGAGTAATTAATTTTTTATTTTGTACGAGCATAGATTTTTTAAAAATCTCCCTTATTTTCTCTTTTCTCAAAGTCCATTCGACAAAATCCCGAGATACATTTTTATGTTCAATATTTTTCCATAAAGTTTGGAAGATATCCGAAACCTGAACCTTGAGTACTCTCCTTGTAAACGTATTAAGCCAGAAAAAAGCAATTTCTTATCAAGATAATGAAACTCGTTGTCGACACTTTTTCATCGGTAATTTATGTAATTAATACATTTTTTCAGTTACTTTTTTTGCAGCATATTTTTTCAGTACATTTTTTTTTGCAAGGAAAGACGCAGCCGTGGGATATCAAAGCATTTTTTTCTTAATAGTCGGCGCTCTTTTAACTTTTTAGACTTCACAGAGATGAAGTGACTTTTAATTTTCTGCGACGAACGGGAATTGGCTATGAAGACTCTGCGACACCAGAAACTACTGGCTTTAATAGTCAAATATTGCAGCGAGCGTCGTTGCGCGAGAAACTTGCTAATTAAGTTGATTCGTTAACTCCAACGATTCCTTATACTTTACTTTTTTTTTCTCTCTCTTACATCCTATCGCACTTATTCGTTTGACGCAAGTGGCACGCGTCGAGGTATTCGAAAACGTAAAAATACTTCATTCCGCCGTTGAACTAAATAAATTTTTATGCACTATAGTTGCACTGATGATAAAAAAAAATTTTTTTCCTCAAGGCTGCGCGCAGAGTTAAAATAATACAGTAGCATTTCAATGTCACTGCGCGTCTGGCTATTGCTATTTCATTATTTTTCAGTCTGCTCGCTTGAGATTGTGTATACACGATTCGCGAAAGTGATAAGGCCAAAGGTGATTCATTCCTCCCAGGCTGATTTCGCGAATATTATTTTCAAAAAATCGTGTATATCTAAAAAAATTGGGTAAGTTGGATAATTAAGACGGAATGATTTTAAGTCAAGATCCATTGAAAATAACACAGAAAGGCGATTTAAATTTCTGATCCGTTATACCAGTCGCAGATCGTCAATGTTGGTGAATTTTTACATTCATTTATTTTCTTATTGGTTTACTATTTCAATTTTATAACGTTCAGTTCGTCGTCAACTTTATTGGTGAATATTTACTGAAAATGTCTTCATTGTGTAGGTGTTTTTGTACCTAAGCTGAAAAGTTTTTTCTTGGCTTCAGTTTAATCGTAAATAAGTTAATGCAATGGTCGTTTTGAAGGTAATTATGACCTCTTTACAGTAGACTATTGTATAAATTCAAAAAATACTTTTTTCATGATGATAATAACAAAAAAAAAAGAAATACTGAAATGAATGTTTTTAAATCTTTTATAAATTTATGCCGATCGAAAAAACAAGTGTTAAAGAAATTTAAAACCTAAAGGATTTTTGAGAGCTTTCGATTCATTTTTCATATTCTGTCCTAGTACGCTTGGATCGCGGTGTATCTTATAGTTTTTATGAAAAATAGAAAACTATTCGTCATAGACGTTCTAAAGATATTAAAAAAAATATATATTTTTTTATAAAAACACTAATGCATTAAAAAAATATTCCATATCGTGCCAAGAATGTAAATTTTTTCAGATGAAAAATCTTGTTCTCTTTTTAAGGTAATTTTCGTACACAGATAGTAAAGACACTTGAATGGTAGTGTAGGTACACTCCAACTACAATTTACATGAAATCTTAAAAAGAATATCTGAATCCTAAGATTAATATGTTTCGCACTTTATTTTACATATAGTTCCGCGCTTAAAAAAAAAAAAAAAAACAATCAGTGAAAATTATACAAAATGATGGACGATAAGAGCAACAAACTGTTAAAGTATGTTTTATGGATTTTTTACGGTAAAAAGGGTAAGAACTGAAACGCAAGTGCATCGTAACGTAACATCCAATCTGTTGTTTTAAAATAATAATTTTTCTTCAGCGTATAAAAGTGCGAAGGACCAACACCAGTTTATTTTAATCTGCGATTACGTAAGAGGCGTGAAATTCTGAGAGTCAAGAAAGCAATGAGAAATGGTAAAAAAAAGGCGTTTCAGAAGGCAAGAATAAGTAATATAAATTGACCTTGTAATCTGAGCGATGATCAGTTAGATTCGCTTCGAGAAGGATCGCATTGTCGCCGTTATATTTTTCAAACATTTAATAAGTTCAATTAATCGTTTAACCCAGAAACTTGCCCAATAAGCGCGAATATATCTGACGCTATCTCGTGCTACTCACATTTCACATTCGAGCGTTTATTCTTCAAGATGTATACATTTTTCTACGTTATTTAAGAAACGAATAAATTAATCTGATTAGCAATTAAAATTGATTGCTTTATTGTCGAAGAATTCTCAATTGAGGCTAAAATGTTCGCGTTGAAATTTAGATAAAAAATCATTTACGTTTTTTTTTAATGTAATAAAGTACCTTCAATTCATTTTTTAACGTGCAATGTAGATTAATTTCTTAAAAAAAAAACATAAATTACCTCAGTAGTATCACATAATCATTGGTGTACGCCTTTATTTGGATTTTCGAACAAATTTACTCGATAAGCATACTTTGCAAAAAAATTTATAAAGAATTCATGTATGTACCCAATAAATAAATACTTATATTATTCATAACATATTCAAAAAGTATTGAGAATGTATTCCGTAAAGTAGATCAAAAATATAAGTAAAATGAAAAAAGGAATGTTTTTTCATTTTTTTATTAATATTGAATACTTACGAATACTTAAGAATTCTATTAATTATAATTCTCTTAAAAAGTAAACACTGCACTTTATTTTGTTATCCCCTGCTCGAAAACTGTATACATTCAGGCTGATAATTTTTACCTTTTTAGTCTTACACGCAAAATAAACGGGGCTTCTATGAAATCGGCTCACTTTTTGTTTGTTTGACAATTTATATTTAACTGTGCTTTTAAAATAGTTTTAATGATACCTTGCATGTGCACCTCGAATGACGAAAACAGTCGAAAACTTAACATTTCCAGTGTGACACCAGAGTAGTTCCCCATTTGTTGCAAATATTTCCCAAGGAAACTATTTAAGTCCAAAAATTTGTTTTTACTGATCTGAAAACAGTATTTTTATTTTAAAATGACGCAGGTCATTTTTCGTTTAAAATTTCTCGAGAGACGCTTGCAAGTTCTTTTTTTTCGTAAGCTGTTAAATATCGATACGCGAAATTTTAAAACCTCGTTTTTTTTTTGTACAAATCTGCAAATAAGCTGAAAATATTGTTTTGAGATTGGAAAAAACGATTTTTGCAGTAGGTATTGTTATTGCGAAATTTGTTAATGATTCTTGCTAAAAAAAAAAGATGAGAAAAAATTAAAATGTATATATATAATATATATACATATAAAGGGATCGCTTGAATTATAAAAAATAATAAAGAACATAGAAACAAGAAAATCCGACGGATAATAATAGTCGCAATTTTTTTTTAAATTTTCGTAAGATGCTTTCTGTTAGGAATTGTTCACATTAAAATAAAACAGTAAATACATTCATTCACGATTTATTTTTAAAGCTACTTAGTAACTTCATTAGTGGATTAATTATATAAAGGTGAATACAAGAAAAATCTTTGACAATATGACATCGTAAAAAAGGTGAAAGGTGTTCAACGCAAATAAGCAAAGTATGATTAGTTTCAAATTAATATTCACAATCCATCGAGGAGGAAAAAAATGTCGACGTAATAATGATAAAAATAAATAATACGCGTGACTATACCTAAATTACTGTAACGCTTCGATGTAATACTCACGTGTGGTAATCCATATCAGTCGAGACTGAATGGCACACAAGTCCTCGCACTTCGCCGATCCTCTAAGTTGGTATAGCAAAACTGTTAGGAGGCGAGCAATAGGCGACCAACCACCCCTCACCACTCTTGGCGTCGCTCCTGAGGTCGAGACAAATCTTTTGGCTAGCAGCCCGCCAAAATCTTCGGCTACTCGTGCCTCGCGAAAAACGCACGCATCATCGGCATAATACGTAAATATGTATATATATACATATACATATATATATATATATAAATAATTTTACATATATATGTGTATGTATGCATGTATGCATATATGTATATAAGCCAATTAGCGTTTAATATAGATGTATCGCGTGTTTACGCACACGTGCCCTGTGGATCAATCTATTCCTAAATTTGAATTTCGCACGGCCTTGAACTAGGTGCCGCCAATATATTTGCGCTGTTCTTTTCCGCAGCTTCCGTGACGTTACAATACCGTTGAATGCTACGGACAGGTACTTGCGATAGCAGATTTGCAGCTATCGGTTTAACGTCTTTTACGCTGACACTAGACGCAAAATGTTTGCGAATATTTAAATTCCGCGCGTCTTTTAAAGATTTGATTTTCACTCTACGAATAGCAAGTACTTATTTATTAGCAGAGTAAAAATATACAATAATTTAGTCAATGCAATAATTGCACATTAAAAATCACATTACGGCTGCTGTGCAAACAGTAACCGCATCGGAGGAGAGATTCCTTTTCAGTTGGCTAGTCCGGCTTTAGTGCGTTAATTATTAATTAATAATAGTTAGAGTTAGCTATTCATTGAACAAATAATATTAAAAAAAAAACAGCTTCAGTTAATGCCATTTTTTAGGTGTGTACACTAACACTTGATACAAACGGATTTTTAAATTTCGCGCGCCTTTTAGGGTTTGTTTTCATTCAGCGAATAGTCAGTACTAATAATTATTAATTAAAAACAGACGCAATTAATTATCCGTTGAAAACCATTAAAAAAACAATAAACTAATTAATGTATTTTATTAGGTACACCGGCACTTGCACTTTTTATTAATTAAAAATAATTGCACTGAATTATTTAATTAAGAAAATAGTATTTTAAAAATCAGCTGTACAATTACTTTATCGAAAAGAAAAATCTAAACTACGATGACTTGCAACAAGGGTATGTAACATGTTTCTGAAATTTCAAATTTCCCGCGCTCTAAATTTTTACAATGTGCTGCGCATGCGCATCCAGTGCAGTGTCATGGCGGTCATGAGGGACTCAGGGAGTGTGCTGATTGGTGTAAAGTATAATACTATCTACGAATAATTTCGAGTAGAAGTTTTAGTAGATTTCCAAAGTTACCGACTTGTCAGTCGGTACTTTACAACATGGCGGCATTGAGCACATTAGCTCGTTCTGCAACTCGAAATTTACAATGTGTCCGTTTCATGTTGCCAGGGAACAAAATTACGTTCAACAATGGTTAGTCTGAATTTTAAGCTAATTCGCTTATATATTTGGCAGTCTCTTTATTAATGCCGACATGATTCTTCTGTTCTAAAACATTCGGTTTCTGTTATGCAACCACAGTGGCAACTAATTTAAAGAATTATTTAATTATTAATTATTTATTTGTAGATTAATTTTACGATTCGCATAATTTTATTCTGTTATGTACAAGGGATGAGCATTTTCCAGTGACACGAGAGGCAGAAGCAAATTACGATTTTTATCTAACCTAACTTTTCTGCCTTCAATTTAGTAAATAACATTAGATTGAACCTGTTACGTGTAGATGCTAAACCTCATCAGAGCATCTTTTTATTTTATGCAGTTACCTCTTAATTTCAATTTCATTAAAAAATGTGAAATGAAAACATTTCTTTTCGATCCAATGGCACTTGCACTAGAAAACATGAATGGAAATATATATACTTGATGTATTATATTTAATTTACTTATTAAAATTTTGTAATGTTTTTCAGCAATCAACTTATCCCAAATCCGGTCAAGTCACACTATGTATATCACAGCCACCCGATGGCAATGGAATAAGACAAAAGATCTGTGTCATTTTTATTTCATGTTAGCAGCTATACCTTTGGGTATTCTTACATTATGTGTCAATATTTTCGTAGGACCAGCAACGCTTACCCCAATCCCTGAGGGTTACGAACCCAAATATTGGGAATATTTTTCTGTAATTAGAACATTACTTTTTTTATAATTATTATATTTTTTAACTCTTAAAATTATTAATATTAAATATCTTTTCTTTTTATTGAAGCATCCAATAACTCGATTTATGGCTCGTTACCTGTTCGATAATCCACAAAAGGACTATGAAAAAAATCTTGCTTCAATTTACACAGAATCACAACTAATAAAAATTCGACATTTAGAAAATAAAATTTGGGCACTACAAAAAGAGCGACAAGATTACAAATATAATTACTTCATACCATATAGAATGCATCCAATTCGTGAAAGCAGAGAAGTGATCCGGCGTTATGAAGCTGGTATGGAATAAATGTTTGCAGCACTACAATGGGATATTTTACTTTGTTATTCAAATACACAATTGATTCATGTAAATCATAATTTGCTTAAAATTGTGTTTTATCTCTAGTGAAATTAATGATTATCATAATATAATGATTATCATTTACTAAGAAAACAATATAGAATGAATAAACAGTAATAAATTTAAAAATCTAGTGTAAAATTAATTTTTTTTTATTGCAAAAATCATCTATTGCTAATAAAAATTTTAAATAAAATTTAAATGTTAAATAAAATTATAAATTCAATACGTCTTTTCAATACGTACATTGGACCAAACTAAAAATTTTTTTAAAAAAGTTCTTTCATACAGATAAAACGTCAGTATAAGTCGTACGTCATTCGGGCAAGGATAATGCATAAGGTAAACATGCGGGCAAATGAAAAGCTTTTCGATAATTTTCCTCAATTTTAAGAATCCGATCGATTTTAAACCTTGGCACGATGTTTATCGCACGAATATGGGTCGCGACATGCTTTTCGATAAATAATCAATTACAATAAATTTTTTGCAATTTTTCATGCATTTTATACATTTTGAAACTCGATCTTTTCAGTTCGTTCTTTGGGGGCTGAGAAGCTGCACTATTATATCAAGTGCCTACATCTGGTTACCAGTAATTGAAAATTTACAGTTTTTTTATCGTTATTTAAAAAAATGATAAATATCATTCTGCAATATATTTTAATAGGATCCAATACCTTTCAAAATAGGCAAAAAAAATCTCATTGAAAAAAAAAAACGGAAAGTGCATTGATAGGTACAATTTAACTTTACTAATACTGTATATAAATATAAAAAATGGATTGTGGTCTCTAAACATAAATTTATTTCAAGTAATATTGTTCTTAATGTTCAGATTTTAGTGGGGCTACGGACTTAAATTGTTGGTAACTAATGATATTGTAAAATAAAGTAAATTTATATCTATTTATTTATTTATTAATAATTCAATTGATCAAAGAATTCTCAAAGTACTACAGCGAAATTTTTAAAATGAATACTAACATAAATAAAATGGGTTTGTGGATTTCTTCCTCTTCTCATTGAATTACACTATATTAGAAAAAAGTAAAAACTGCTTTGCAAAATCGGTAAAATTAACATTTCTTATTATATTATTCAATTTTAAAATAATCTAAATTATTAGCAGATAAATCCTTTTCGAAAAGTAGAATTTATTTTTAAGAAAGTAATAACTGCTTTTCAGAAAAGAAGAAACTGCATATATTTCTAAGCAATTTTAATTTTTTCAGCCGTAAATTAGATCCTACTCTGCAGAAAAGTAGATTTAGCAGTTCTGTAAAGCAGATTGTACTGAAATTTGGAAAGTTAAATGAACTTCCAATTTTACACTTAAACCTACTGGATAAAAAGTAAAAATTACTTGTAAATTTTCTATATTCATATAATATTAATATTAATTAATTATACTAGTTAGTTAGTTAATTAATTTATTAATTAGTTAATTCATTAATAAGTTAGTGCATCTCTTCTTTTTTACATAATTTTTGTTATCAGCCGTTTTAAAGTTAGCAGATCCCCTTAAACCAATGAAAAAAAAATATTAGCTAATTTATTATTCACATCATATTGACCTTAACTCTCAAAAGCATTTTCATTCACATATACAGTTATTGTGTCAGTATGTCATTAGAACTGTCTTCGCCGACCTTAAATATTTTATAATCTTTAGATAAGTAAAAAAAAAAGTGACAGTCGTAAAAAAGGGGTCTATTTGGAGCATTGCGGTAATAGCGACATAGAGAGGGCTCCTTGGTCTTTGTCCAGCTATGCAGGCGTCACCCCCAGACCACCTCCGCGTAACCGTGAATCGCGCGGGCCTCCTATAATACCGGAGCAGCCAAACTCCTGTCAGTCCTCGATGAACCGGCGAACACTCAACAGTGCCACCGCGGATATATCCGGTCGGCCCGCGAGAATGGTAAGTGCGACCGGCAGCCTTTTTTCCTTCTATCTCTTTCATTTTTTTTGTTGTTATTTTTGCTGTTTTTTTTTGTAATTTTTGCTGTTTTTTGTTATTTTTTGTTATTTTTCTATAAATTGTAAGAAAGAAAATAGTCGGACTAAACTTTTTACGGTTTGTAATTAAAGGCGCTGGCTTCCTTTTCTTTCGGATTATTTTCGTGCTTATTTGAATGGTCGTCACGTGCATGTGACTGATAAAGTGAGTTTCTAAAGTCAGTATAGGGTCGAGGTGCTTCTGCCCGGGTAAGGCGCAGCGATCGAATGCAAATAATACCGGACCCGCTGAGCTACATTTTTTTTCCAGCTTAAAAACTTTTCATACGAGTATCAGGATATTGAGCAGAAAGCGCGAAGGGTTCGTCCTATTTTTGTCAATTTATTCATTAGTGATTTATTTCCTTTATGCCGTTTAAAATGAATTATTTTCTCGGTATAATCGTCAGCACGTTTTATACATAATCGCATTGACTGTCACATTGATAAGTAAAAAAAAAGTATTTTTATTATCTTGATAAGAAATTTTCTAAGGATATTAAGCAGATATGGTACTATTACTGTCAATTTATTAATGAATAATTTTTTTTTCCTGTAATACAGTTTAAGAAAAATTATTTTCTCTCAATTTCATTACAGTCATCAGCACAGCACGTTTTACATTTGTAATCGCACTGACAGGCAGGTTGATAACTATAGGAACAAATTTTTTTCTTGCCAAAAACTTTTTTATAGTATAGTAAACAGAAGGCTCTATTTCTGTTAATTTATTAATGAATATTTGTCCCCTGTAGTACACGTTTAAAAAAAAATTATTTTCTACCGATTTCTATACAATCATCAGTACGTTTTACACTGACAATTCTATTGACAGGTAGATTAATAAATATAAACAGCTACATATTTTCCATTAAAAAATTCTTGATAAGGATTTCAAGAGCTCGCACTGTTTGTGTGAATCTATTCACTGTTATAATTTCTTTTTTATCGTATGTCAAAAAAATTCTTATATTCTCACTTGTACAATCATTAGGTCGATTTACACTAACGATTATACTGACAGGCGGACTGATAGCTACAAAAAAAAAATAAAATAATCCGCTAATGTTTCTTTTACGATTATTATTTTAATAAACTGTCAAAGTAAATGATCGTCCGAACGTCAAAAGAGATCGTTTAATTATAGACACGTTGAATCGAATAAATACATACCACTACTGTACTGTGGAGCCAAGGAACGCGCAGTTTAAAGTACGAGGTCGAGAGTAAATCATAAGTGATCCTTAGTTCGAGTAACGAAAGTGCGTTACTTTCAAAAGCAATCGCCCCATACCAAATTTGAGCGAGCAGCTGAAAATGAAAATTTTTTTTGTTTCTTTTATTTTTCGACCGCAAAAAGGTAGCAATGCATCGCCCGCCAATGCTTCGAATGATTAAAAAGAAAACATCTTTAAGCTCGGAGTCCCAATGGCAAGAAGCACATACCGAAGAGCGTATTTATGCTCGCCGCTTTGTATATCTTTCTTAACCCGAATTTTCGCTTACTTATCTATATTCTTTTACATCTTTTTTTTTTCTTTTTTCACTCCTTTCATCCTTTGCGTCGTTTTCTTATTTTTTATTCGCGATAAGCTGCCCCTGACCAGCTTAGCGCTCAGCGTACACTCTAAACCTGAAGAGAAAAAAATTTGAGTAAAACGGAATTTTTTTTTGTAAAGGAGTAAAACACGTGTTTTATCAGTTGTACGGTAAAATATAAGGATTTTACTCTTCATAAATAATGATTTCATGATTTTAACACTTTGGGTAAGATTTAAAACCTACGTTTTCCAATTTATAAAAAGGAAATATATGTTTCAGCTAATTATTGAAAAGAATTATTAAAAATAATTATTAAAAAGAATTATTATTAATTTTCCAAAAAAGTTTAGAATAAGAGTAATGTGACCGTTTTAAACTTTATAAAGATAGAAGTCAAATCAATAAATCATTATTTATTAAGAGTAAAACTCTTTATATTTTACTGTACAACTGATAAAATGATAAATTGCCGTTTTAATTAAAATGTGCCCTGTACTTACTCTTTAAACTTTAGAGTGTATTTCCACCTAATTTTCACTTTTTACACTGCATTTATAATTAGCGCGGGTAGCTTCACGTTTCCATGAGTGAAAAAAAACAAAATTGTGGTTTTGAACACGAAGTTGTTTTTTGAAAAAATAAAGTTTACCGCGTAAATTACTACACAAATGCGTTTTCCTTTGGCCAGTGTCACGCGAAGGTTAACCGGTCATTTTTGACTCCTAGTCGACGAACGAGAAGACCATACCTTTGGAAGATTTTGCTTTTACTTTAATTTTTCTTCGTTGTTTATCGACGGACTGGTAAAACTACTATTTCTCAATGCGATTTTCTTTCTAAGTTCGTCGAACTAAAATAAAACTGGACGAGGAGAAAAGATTGGTATTCAAATATATGTGCAAATCCACGGCCAACAGGAAACAACTCAGCTTTGGAAGTTCAATTTTTTGTTTTTAAAGGCACACCTACCAAACAAATTTTTTCTTGTTGTTTAGGTTTGCTATATTAAAAAATGTACACAAAATGCCTTGCTAAAACATTCATGCATATTCTTTGGTTGATTCTAAGAACTTTTTACTCTTGTGAACTTTTTCAAAAAGTATATCATTTATTGCAAAAAAATTTATAAATGTTTTTTTGTTACCTCAACTGTTTTGAGTTATTTGTCCCGGAAAAACCTAAATAACAAGAAAAAATTGGTCTGGTAGATGTGCTTTAAAAAAAAAATTGAACTTCCAAAGTTGAGTTGTTTCCTGTTGGCCGAGGATTTGCATATTGCTTGTGTGTGATTATCACCCTCACTTCGTTCGGGTGACAAACTCCTCCACTCCCGGGAATGCACTTTTATGCACTTGTATAGAAAAATACTTTTTTCAAACTAAAAAAAAATGATTTTTAGATAAATTTAACAGACAAGAAGTTTTTTTTTTGTTTAAATATCCGTGCGTATACACTTATACATATAAACCTCGATCTTACATGAAGCGAAAATTTCTAGTAAAAATTACTATATATACTGTTTTATAATGCAGACTTGAATGGTAAAATTTTTGCTAAATTTACAACAATTTTACTAGACTGTACAGTAATATTTACTACATTTTACTGAACTTACAAGAATTTTACACAAAGTCGCGTCGTTACAAACGAGTCTAGCAATTTTTATACTAGAACCTTTTTTCTCCGCGTGTCTTTACGCTTTAATATGGATTTTAATCCGTAAATTTCGACAATTCTCTTTATTTTTTTTCCTTTTTTTTATCATTACGAAAAATAAACGAGTGGATTTAAAAGGAGAAATTAGGAGTCCCGCGCGCATCTCGATGGCGAAACGGCTGAACAGCGTAAACGTGAATGCCAAGATTGGCACATAAGACCGGCCAAAGTGGAGCCTTATTTTATTCGGCGTGCGTCGGCGGAGCGTCGGCGGCACACCTAAGTCAAGGATATACGCGCGCTCGTCAAATTGGAGGTTCGCTCTCTCATCTCTCTCTCCTCGACCGAAGGTGCGCCGCTGCCTCTGGACGTCATCAAGAAGTAAAAAATATGACTATGTTGACAGATTACCGTTACGGATTATCCTCCCGTATTAAATCACTTTTCAATTCCCAGGACAAAAAAGACAGAAAAAAAAGACCAGAACCGAGTGATTCGTCCATAGATTCCGCGTACACAGCCACACGACACTTTGCCTGTCCTTTTAATGTGTTTTACTGGTTCTAGAGTTTAAACTGGTCGCCCGGCTTTGAATTATTTGAATAAGCGACGAGCGAAAACGAGGGCGTGAGCGAAATCACAAGGGAAGCGGCGCGTTTCGTGTGACGCTCAAGTGGTCGGCTGACTCGAAGGCAGTCAGTCGAGGCCTTAAAAAAAAAAAAAAGTGGCAAGGATGAATTTTAAATGAGCTGCGGCCGCGCGCAAAAGCACACGCCGAGGATGTCGTTGAACCTCTCAATTGGTCCCTAATATTAAAACCGGCTCTCGAGCTTCGGCGACCCGAGTTTAGGCTTCTCGAGCGGGACCATCAGGCTCAAAAGAAAAAAAAAAGTCATGCATTATTCCGCCGATTAAGATTAAATAGGAATTAGCTCGATTCGATTGTTGCTTCGCGTTCATCTGGTCCGCTTTGTGTTTGCAGATTCGAAAGATGGGCGAGTTCGAGAAGCTGTGCCTTCTGGCGACTTGTTTGTTGCTGCAGGTAAGGCTCGCTGAGCTTTTTTATTTTTTGAAAGCGTCTTTTGATGGTTCAAGGAAATTTTGTACATTGGAATTCGTTCTAGATGTACGCACCGGGAGTACAGGGTCATGGGAGACTGATGGACCCACCGTCGCGCAACAGCATGTGGCGTTTTGGATTCCCGAATCCTGTAAACTACAACGACAATGAGCTTTTCTGCGGTGGATACGCAGGTGCGTTTATTTTTCACAAATTCTTTGTTAGGAAGGGTTTATTTATACCTAAAGAATTGTTTTTTTGGTAAAATTATTCAGAAAATAAAAGTTGTAATTTAAAGTGGCTATTGTTTAATAGTTTATATGAAGGATAAGAGCATGGATGGATAAGAGTTCTAGACTATAAAATTATTTGATTAAATAGTTAATAAATTCAATAACTGTATAAATCTATAAAAAATTAATAATTTAAATTAATAAAAATCTCCTTAATTCAGTCATAAATTCTTCATTCGAGTTTTTCTCTTTTTCGCCACTACAGTCCAGTGGATCCAGAACGAGGGTAGGTGTGGTGTCTGCGGTGATGCTCATCATCTGGCGGAGCCAAGGCCTCACGAAGCTGGTGGAGAGTTCGCCAAGGGGACGCTTGTCAGGCACTATCAATCTGGCCAGGTAACTACAGCTTTCAGCAATTTAATCATCATACTTTCCACATTCTTTATTCTTTTATCCTTTTTTAGGAAATAGACATTATGGTTACCCAGTAGAAAATGTCTACGTGGATCCATGTGCAATCCACGTGAAATCCATATAGATTCATGTGGAATCTCGGTCGAATCCATATGGATCCATATGAAATTCATGTGGAATCCATGTGGATCCATATGAAATTCATGTAGAATCCATGTGGATCCACGTGGATTTATGTCTATCCACATGGTATTTACAATTAGGTATAGGAAAAAATATACTTTGTACTCTTTGAAACCTTTGAAGCATGGCTAAGAAATAATTAAACAATTCTATCGATGTTTCTTCCTTTTTTAGGAAATAGACGTTGAAGTTGAACTGACGTCCAACCATCAAGGACACTTCGAATTGTACCTCTGCCCGAACAACAATCCTGCCCAAGAGGCAACGCAAGACTGCTTCGATAGGCAAGTCCACTCGAGGCGTTAATCAGAATTGCATCTGATATGTTTGCACATTTGAACGTCTGTTTGTTTGGGATTGCAGGTATCCATTGTATTTGGCAGGAACCAGGGACGTTCGCTTCGAGATTCCACCGGACTCCGAAAAAAAAGCCATTTTCCGTTATAAAGTCGAACTGCCACCTTACGTTACTTGCACTCAGTGCATTATCCAGTGGACTTATTTCACGGGTAAGCCGTTCAATTCCATTTGAAAGAGCAGTTGAAGTTTTAGACTTATTTTGACCTTTTGAACAATAAATAAGGGACGAGTTATGGGCAACTAGCCCCTTTATTTATAATAGTCATAAATATTTTATTGAGTTTTGAAGAACAATATTTTATCCTATTTTGAATGAAAATTATTTAATATATTTTTATAATACAGAGAAATATATTAAGTTCAAAAATAATGTGTGCGTGATGATTATCTGCCCGATTTGCGTTATGATAAGTATTTTTCTCCGCAGGATTATTTTGATAAATAAAATAAATCCCTTCATTTTTTGCACAGGGAACATGTGGGGAACGTGCGACAATGGGACGGAAGCCGTCGGATGTGGTAGACCAGAGACTTTCAGAAATTGCGCTGACGTCAACATCGTCAGCAACGCTGCTGGTCTACCGCCCAGCTTCGTCCAACAGAACAATCCCTTCCTCCTGTACTACAGGGACTACAATTCACCAAACAGTGTATCCCCTCTCATTGTCCGGTAAGCTGCGAGAATCTCGACACTTGTTACATGCTAATTTATTTATTTATTTAATTATTTATTACTTTATTTAATTATTTATTTATTTATTTATTTATCTAACGGAGTAAGACCAATATTCAAAATAAAGTATACGAAAAATATAATTAGTATAACTATAAAAACATAAGATAATGTATAACTAAAACTAAAATGAAATTAATCGAATATCAGGTTAATGACCGAGAGTATTGACTCACATAATTTACATAAAATTTAGATTTAAATTTTATCACTGATTTGAATCTCATTAATTATGCATTTACTATTTAGTGGATGTTGCTCATGTTACTAATATTACTTTTTAATTTAGTTCTCAAGTCTGCTATCCCAACAAACTGTATCGTCGAATACCGGGAATGGACGAGTGGTGTCAGACCAATTGCCTCCGGTATCCACCCAACTGTCCTGCTTCTGTCTGTGATTGTCCGTAAGTACATTGCACGAATGATCGATTTAAATTCAATTATTTTTTTCACCCTAATCATCTATAAAGTCCACTTTATTGACCCTGTGCAGAGGGAATATATTCATATTTTATTGTTTAGACTTATTTTACTCCCCAAAGAGGAAATTTACTCGTTTGAGAGAAGATTTACTCGTTAGAGAGAAAATTTACTCGATGGAGAGAAAATTTACTCCCTGGAGGTGGATGTACTCTCCAGGGATACTTTGTATTCTTCGAAGGCACATTTTAGCTTTTGTAAACATATTTTAGTTTTCATAGACACATTTTAGCTTTCACAGACATATTTTAACTTTCGTAGTGACATTTTATTTGATTTTTTGTTAAATAAAGTGGATTTATAAATGATCAGGGTAAAAAAAATTATATCCACCTCGGGAGTAACAGATAATTGTTCCCTTTGGTGAATTACTGCCCTCGATAAAGCTCGAGCATCGAAATTCACCCTCGGGAATAATCGTCTGTTTTACTCCCTTAGTGCATAAATAATTATTTTTTTTTTCGATTCACGCAGCAACGCTAATTTTTACAGGGATACATGCGAGCCCATCGGCGAGTTCGCCGAAAAAGATGGAACCACGGAATACTGCCTGGACAAATGCCTTGTTTATCAGAGCAAGTGTCCTACCGACAGATGTCGATGCTACTAGACTGCTGATCTTGCTGCCTTAATAATTCCCATTAAAGTTCATCTTCCCTTATTCAGCAAATTTCCTGCAACTCGACGAGACTACAAGTCCATATCGATTTCATTAATTTATGAAGATAAATTATCGAGCGAATGCGCGCTCACTTCATTTTCATTTCATCTTCAAAATATTTCGAGCGATCCTCCGCTTTTGCGGCCGATTACATCGGCTGATAAAAGTATTAAAGCTATTTTGCTTATACTAAAGCCCTGGACCCCCTTTTTGCCAGTCTATACCTGTTTCCACCAAACCAGTCTTCGGAATTCGTATTATTCCTTATGGTCCTCTTATAACTCGTAGCTCTTTCTCTCCTTTATTTTATACAATTTAAGAGATTTTTATTTCATTAGTAATTTTATTTTTATTACTCCTCTCGCTTGAGTTCTCGTGCAAACTTGTTGCGAGTCACTATTCGACGTGTTCAATTTAAATTGACTTTTTTTTAACAGCTACGTAGTTTTACAACTACACACAGCTTAAAGTCTCCAGGACTTAATTTTTTTATCGTATTAATTTTTTTATGTATCCACATTGAAATGTAGACAGAATAGTGTAGCTACATATATACTCGAGAATTGTGATAAAATGATTACTATAAATTTTCAACCCGCACAATTTGTCCGTATTAATTAGAAGTACACTGAAACACGAATTTTGTAATTTTCACACCGAAAAAAAAAAGTAATGCTTAACTTATCGTAATTTGTAGTAGTATTTCGCAACAGTAAGATTAAGTAAACTAGAAAAAAGTAAAAATTTCTTTGCAAAATCAGTAAAAAATCCACATTTCTTACAGTAAGAATAATAGTTTATTTGAAAAGTTAATATTACTTTAAAGAAAAGTAGAACCTCTTTTTTCTTAAAATGTAGAATCTACTTTAAAAAAAAAAGTGGTATCTCCTTTTTGAAAAAGCAGATTCTCCTTACTGTGACTGATATTATTCTTTCTAAAAAGAAATTAAAAAATTTAAAAATAAAAAAATTTTTTTCAAGTAAACATTTACTGAAAATTACGAAATTGGTCTTTCAGTATATTTTTTATCTTGCCAGTTGAGAAGACAACTGTTACTTAATTAATTGGCCGACTTATTTAATTATAAACATTCAATTTATTTACCAGACATAAAAGGCAATGTATGTAAGAATTTAGGCTAGTTTAGTCTGAAACAGCGAAAGACTTGGAAATCAGACGATCAGATCTAATTGCGCATTCAGGAAGGGTGTATACTGTATCCCAAATTCCTAAGGAAGGATAAGGATGGTGTAGGTGTTTTGAGAATGTGATGATTGTATTGAAATGTAAGTAAAAGTTACAAAAGAAAAAAAAACTATTGTATAAACTACCACGGAAATAAGAAAATAAGAAAAGCAAAGAAAATGGTCTTATTATTACTTTTAGTGTAAATTAATATACATATTATAAGTATAACAAATAAAAAAAAGTATACGAGAAACTCTAAGTTAATTTAATGGCACTATATTTTATATTAGGACATTCTATTTGACAGCTTACATGTGAATGCGTATATTATATATTATATATAATGGCAGCGCTTCGCGCATTGATATATAATATAGTATACGCATGAGCATTTTAATGAAACAGTCGATTATTATTTAGCATCGTTTCGATAACAGTTTTTTTTTATTATACTCGTCCTCATTTATTCTCGCGCAAAATTATTATTCTCTTGTCTCTTCATTTTTCCTCTTGTCTCTTTCAGTAGTGTTTTTTTTTTTAATCCATCAAGTGCGGGCTCTGTTGGCCTGTCGGATACATTATATAGTTTTTTTTCTTAACATTTCAATAAGATTCGCCCGGGCGCCGAGGACTGAACCGCCGACGAGCACCGCTGACGCAAAAAAGGCGATCACAACTACGTATCCTCGATCGCTAGTAACACTTTACAAAACTATATACACTAAAGCCCTTTACATTCTATAACGGTATAATTTCTAGCTAGTAACATTTTTCATTTTTCGCTTAATTCTCTTTTTTAATTAGTTCGCTCGATAACGTCTCCTCACGGCCTCACACTGATACTTCTCGCGCACGCATACACACGCACGTACGCACCCATACCACTTTCTTTAATTCTTTAACATTTTTTTTTTCTTAATACCATCTTCTTACTTTTTTGTTTTTGTCACCGGCAAAATTTTAGCCGCCTTTCGCATTCTCACCACTTGCAGTTTGCCTTTTTTCTTTATTTTACACTTTGTTTTTTTTTTTAATCTCTCTTAATAATTGTTATACGAATAATGGTAATCCTCAAAGAAATAACATTAACGCAGCATTTAAAAGAAAACGGTGCTTTTATGCACTTGGCCACTAGCGTACTTATCTAGTGTATTATAAAGACATCACTTGATCATTTTTATCGTTTTATCATCGAGTTATCTACTGTAGTCCTACGACAACTAGTAAACGTCCACAGTTTTACCATTTTTTTTACTTTTACAACTTTATTTAGTCTTTATGACACTATGTTATTTATTCGTTTCCTTTTCCCTGTTCAATATACTCGTTTATTTTAATTACTTGTTCTTTTTGTTTAGTCAACTGAAAATGAACCAATAGGTACAATAACAACAATAATAAAAATGCTATTTAATCTCACTTTTTATGCATCGAGCAATTAAAATCTCTTCAACTTAACTTAAGCATTACTTTTTTTCTCGCTTGCAAATGAGTATCTACGTGCGAGACTTGCGGGTCAATGCTTGGGCGACTCAAAAGCACGGAAAGGCCGCTCAATCAGTTACTCTACATATTATTTATACTTTATATAAATACCAGCATCTACGGCACTTTTTCCTAACGTTTCTGTTATTAGTGTTAAAACAAACACATACTTTTTACTTTTTATCTCTTTCTTCGCCCTTCCTTCGCTATTTATTGTACGATTTCTTTATGACGGACTAACATATCGGATATTTTCCCTCTTTCTCTATAAAAATTTTACTACACTTTCCAGTTATTCTTTTCTAGACCGTTTATGCTTGAGAAAAAGCCAAAAGTCATCGCGGCCTACTGGAAAAAAATTGAAATGTGTAAGCGTACTTAAGAAACTTAATCTTGAAACGTGATTTTGTTAATTCAATTTTTTAAAGGATGAAAATTATTTGAGCTTGTAGAAGCTTGCAAAAACTAAAAAAGAATATCGATACAGTAAGAAAACGAAAGGAGCGAAGGTTAACAGTAAATTCTCTTTTAATTTCATACCGCAAGTCTTAATTAGCGCGGCAATTTTTTTATCGACACTCGCTTCCCCAATCAATAATAAATTTTCAATCTCTCTTAGAGCACAACAATCGTCTTTCTAAAAGACTAGCTAACGAAGAGCAAGACGAATGAATCCTTCTCCTCGGTGGCTCGTCCGAAGACAACAGATAAAGCGTCGAGTTTTATGCGAATGCGTAACTGTTGCGTCGACTACAACGATCACGTTTAAATTCTTATACATTTTTTTTCCTCTTTGGTTTTTTTATTCATTTTTTAAAATTTTTTTAAATCTTTTTAATTAGGTACAACCTCTTTGACATTTGGATTTTTTTTCTTATAAGTCTGAAATATCATCGGAGCGAGTGAGGGGCGCACACCCAAGTCGGAGAATTGGGAGAAAAACTGATGTCACTACTCTCGTTTCACTTCTGTTTTATCATTTTCGTTTTTTTCAGTGGTTTATATCTTCAGGTACGTTTTCAGTCTTCCGATTGAGCTATTCAATAAGTATATTCGTTCGTGCATACTTTGAGAAAAATATGATGATTAATTATTAGCCAACACAATTTATTGAGTTACTCAAGCTGCACAACGGAGCAGAAAAAGGGAAGAAGCTACTCTCTAAATTTAAAGCAGTAAAAATATCACTATTTCTTAAAGTAACTGCGTTTTTTCATTGAATAACTAATGAATTAATGCTATTTTGTCAGCGATTACAATTTAACTGACAAATGCAGTTGATGAATCAATAACAATGTACCTACAAAATCAGCGAATGTTTCAATGACTTTATTACTGAGTTTTCATTTCTTTATAACAATAAATTTGTCAGTCCTCGATAATAATAATTTACTGCAATCAATTGTAAAAATTCACTGTTTTCAACAATGAATGTTCGCTGCTTTTAGCACTGATAATTCAATATTAATAACAATGAAAACTTATTGTTGTTTTTAGTGAACGATTACTGCTTTTCGCAGCATTGGGTACTTACTGTCTTTTTGCACTGAGATTCCACTGTTTTTTTACAAAAAACTGTTTACTACTTAATAGTGATTCATTTCACTACTTAATGCAGTGCATATTCTCAATTTTTACTTTTGAAAATAGTGTGCATGCACTGTTTTCAGTTACATTTCACTGCTTTGGATTTAGAGAGTAAGAGTAGGATTCTATTGAATTTTGTGCACAATGACAATGTTATCGATACGTAGGAGTCGTCCACATTGGGATGCACCGGCGTATACACCTATAAAACTTAAAAATATTTTACAATTTTGCTTATACTTTGTACCCTTTGAAACCTTTGAATTTGTACGTATATGTTTTTCATGTAAGAGAAGTCGGATAGAGTCGAGATAATTGCACGTCGATTAAATGTTAAAGTAAAAAATACTTTTTAATAAAAGGCACCGTTGAGTATACTTGCAAACATTTGTGAAGACTTAATAATTTAATAATATACTTTTCAATGTGCTAATAAAGAACGATAACTTTCATCGAATAAACTTTGCTAATTATGAGTATTACTTAGAAGAGTATTATTATCTACTAATAAGTAAAATTAAATGAAACGATTAAGTTTAATTAAGTTAGGACGTAATATGCAGTCTTTTTTCTTCAACACAAATGTCAAAACACATTTTGTCTTATTATTTAATTAGATGACAATAAAAATTGTAACTTTTTTTCCAAGTCTTAAAAAAGAAAAACATGTCAAACTCCTGTCTTAACAAGTAATAACAATGATTGCTCTCTTTTATTTTATAAAAAGCCACAGTTTTGACTTTTTCTTTGGTACTCCGTTAAAAAAAAATAAGGAAAAACAAATTGAACGACACAAGTTCGAAAGGCTTGCGTGTGTCCCCTCGACGCTCCCGCTCCGTGTGTGCGATGGCTTTTACATAATATCATTCGGTACAATTTTATATATGCATAGTGTACACGCGCATACACCCACGCTCACACGCACACATACACACACATACACGCACGCACGCAGGCGTGCGGTACGCGTTATTCGCAAGTATTCCTTTTTTTAAATGACTTGGCTCAATTAATACGATTAGCGTTCGTCGAGCGAAATCGAGCGTCGCTTCTCGATTCCACTCTGTCTTTCGTCGTTTTAATTGTTTCCACTCATGATTTTTCTATTTTGTTTTAAAAATTTCGGCACAAATTCAATTTATCTTGTCAATTTTTACGAAACTATCTTCTATTTTCCTGCCCTCCTCAAGCTCCGCCGCCTCGGGCGTCCGCTTCGAGAAGAGATTAAGAAGAAGAAGAAGATGTAGAAGCGCAACATTGGTGAACGACAGGTTCGCCGAAAATCGTGCCGAATATCGATACATAGGGTATAATGCTTGTAAATACGCTTGAAAATTACGCTTATACGTAACTGACTGATTTTTTCCCCTTATCAATAAGGACGCCACTAAACTTAAAATGAAGCTCCAATAAAGAGCACCGCTATTACAAATGATCTTAAGAACACTTTTTCCTTCGCTCGTCCAGGCTCGAACTTGTAAAGAAACTGCTGGTACTGCTTGAAGTCACGACGGACTTAGAATGTATCCACTT
The DNA here is from genome assembly GCA_018906775.1 of Sycophila sp. Sp_5. Taxonomy (NCBI): domain Eukaryota; kingdom Metazoa; phylum Arthropoda; class Insecta; order Hymenoptera; family Eurytomidae; genus Sycophila; species Sycophila sp. Sp_5. The sequence continues at coordinate 3,468,874 of JACCID010000018.1, forward strand.
AAAAAATTAAGAACTACTATTCTTTATTTAATTAGCAGTTATTTTTTTTAAATTTATTTACTATATCCTCTACTTTCTATGTACAATTAAAATTTGATTCAGTGGAGTTAAATGACAAAAGAGCCACAGTCGCTTATCAGAGATACTTTCTCATTCCATTTTTTTCTCGTTTATCATATTGTCAATGTTCTAAACGTTCCTTTAATAGTTACAGATTTCACGAAGTAACGGCTAAATGTAGGAACGAGTGTTAAACTCATTATTTCCCAGTTCAGAAGAATCGTCTTGTCTTGTCTGGGGCTTCAAAGTGTTCACTTGGTGACTATTAGTGGGTGTTTCTGGGGCGAGGATCATGGCGATACACGAAAATACACACACGCACACGCACAGAAAGTTGAACGCTCCCGAACGGAAGGAAGCTTAATTTTTACTTTTTAGCCTCGTCTTGCCTTTGTACGTTTGCTGAACTGTGTAAGTACAGACTGGACATTTACTACTACACACATTAAATTACCAAGTTAATTAAACGTACGATTATTACATCTTATTAAACAATTTCAGTAGACAGGAAAAACACCGATATCGAACTAGAGAGCGCACTGAATTGGTCCAGTGCATCTAACACGTACATAAATATGTACCGCCGACCAGAAGACCAACTCTGGGGAGGATATTTTATGATTTTTTTTATTATTAACTCTTCATTTTTATCATATAGTTTTAGTCGTACTAGAATTTTAATACTGACAAATTCATAAAATAACATAAACAACGTGTAAGAGGCATTCATAAGATTAGTATAATTAAAATCATCGAACGTGTCCTTAATTACATTAATCTACGGGAAAGCAAACAGTTTTTAGAATGAACACTTAGAGAAAAACCAGTGAGTACACTTGCAAATAATGAGAAAATATACAAACTTTTGACAGATCGGTACGGGGGATTGGTCAATGGGCTCAATATTGACTGAATCCCGCGAAACGAATCTTATTAAATCATTTTTAACGACGGAGTTTAACCCGTTTAAAACACTTAGATTATTACTTGCTTTTTTTAATCTGACATAATACACTACAGCAAAACTACTTCTGCATGGCACTTAGATAATCAATATACGTAAATACTTATAAATACAACAAGATTTTTTTATAGACAACAAGATTTCTGTTGATAATTTATATCCACAATAGCGTGATTCTTTTAGCGAAAGGCGATTTAGCGAATGCTCATTAGAATGCTCTGGTGCGATGTTTATCTTTAAGAAATATTCGGTGCGCACGAAGAAGTTTAATAGCTATATACGTCTATAGCGCGAGCAGTAGATCGCACTTTTAATGGAAACTTTCTACCTCATATTTCTACGATCATAATCAGGTTCCTCTCATTATAGTCGCCTCATTGTATGGCTGAAAGAACTTGGCGGGGGAAAGAAAAACTAATTATTTAGGCCGAACCAAGAACTCGTTTCACACTATTAATCTCAAATTGTGTCCTTTTGTATAGAATTATATGTTGCTCTGATTTTCTGTGCAACTTTCAGCTTAACCGTACTCTTTTATATTGCATATTCTCACTAATCAGTTATTTACTTTGACTTTCATTCCATTTTCACTCTCTTAATTTTTAGGCGACTGTGGCAAATTTGTCGTGTGGACATGTCAATCATCATTCTAGCGACTTGCTCGCTTTTTCTTTCATTCCAATTTGAATTTCATTTCTTTCTACATCTATAGTCACTAGTTACTACACAGTTTTGTACCTAGAAGTTCTCAAAATCATCGAGCTTGGAGAGTCGGAGGAAAATTAGAATATTCAATTTCCAAAGTTCTTCATTAAGTGTAAAACGTGAGATAAGCACTTACAAATAACCTAAAGTCGCATATGTCTTTACATAGGGCGCTTCCACTCTACAATTTTCCCTGCAATATATAATATATCACTTTAGAAATAGAAAACATTAGCATTCATCTAAAAAAGCATCTACAAAACACAAAATTAAAAATTTGTAGAATCTTCTACTTTTCAAGTTTTACAAAATCGTCTTCATCAAAGATCAGATTCTTCTTTTGAAGTACTCAATTTGCTGCTTGTTTTAACGAACATCTTTAATCATCATTACATTTGTTTTTTTCGTCTAAAATAGGTGAAATGATACAAGTAAAATATTGAAAAACTTGAAAACTCGGATCCTTTTCAAAAATAATCATGATTATTTAAATAAGCCAGTAGCGGGAATCGGATGAATAATCGAAGACTTACTCATCTTCCCATGGACAAACTTCGTTAACGTTATTGTCTCGCTGCTCTTGAGAGGCTGCTGGCTCGCTCGCGCTATCGGCCGCTTGCTGCTCGGTCTTTTCCTGCCGGGCGTCCGGTTCCCGGAGGGTCTGACCGGCGGCTGGGGTGGTCTCACTCGCGGCTAGAGCCGCAGTAGGCCTCTCCTCCACTGGCGTTACAGCTCTCTGCTGGCTTACTTTAGCCTTCTCGTCGCCTGCGTTCGTCTCCTCATCCACCTCGGCCATGCTCTGAGCTTGAGTCAAGGGCTCGCTCATTAGCGCACAATCGCTGCTCGTGTCCGCCGTCTCCGTCGTCGTTTCATCGTCCGGCCCTATTACTTCCAAATCCTCCGGCAGATCGCCCACTATTGCGCTTATGCTTATCAGCGGGGCCTTTGTCGATGATCTGGAAGCAATAATCAACAGTCTTTTAGTTTTTCAATTTACCATTACATTTTATATATTTTTTAAAATATCAAAAGAACCTGCCGATAATGATAAAAATGACTTTGAAATAAAAGATCAAGTCCAGCGATAACCACCACGCACTTTATTACGTTGCAGACAACAACAAATTAATCAATTTAGTGAAACATAAACGACTCTTCTTCGAATAAGTAAATTGTTGTCTTTGAATAAATGGACTGCATTATAAATTGTCAATGATTTCATTAACTATTAGATTCCATTAGATTCCATTTAATATAAAAAAAAAGAAAAAGAATTGAATAAATGATAAAGTCTCTAATAAGAAGAAAAATACTAACAATTGGCATATTTATGATAGAATTCAGCGGATTCTATACTTCTAGTAAACTTATTGTGGATTATACCGAAGCAGACGTATTCTTCAATTTAATAAATTCAATTGACAATTGAGCAGATTCGTCTACTAAGCAAAGTAGCCAAAACGTGCGGTACTTTTAAATAAACAATTTAATTGACAGTTTAGCCAATTAGTTAACCATTCAAAAGTCATCGAACATTGTTTCCCGCCGAGGTTTATACCTGATCGGCTGTTGCTGCTCAACCTCCTCTGGCACGGTGTTGACGGAGCGCGCAGCCAGTCCTTCGGAACTGGTGCTCGCCGCGTGATGCTGCGGCTGCAGGCGACCACAGAAATAATCGCCAGGTCCAACGGCCACGTAAGACAGGTCAAACGAGTGTTGGGGCGAAGAAAAATTGCAGGTGGCGACGCTCGCTCTGCTCGTCTCTGCGAGCTTGACGCGGCTAGAGCTGGCCGTTTGAGCCGAGCCCACCGAGTAATTGCGCTGCATGAGACCCACGCCGCTCTGGTGGTGATGATGATGATGATGATGATGCTGATGGTGATGCTGCTGCGGCTGCGGCTGCTGTTGGTGTTGATGATGATGGTGGTGGTGATGGTGGTGGTGCGACTGCTGTTGCTGCTCGACGATGCCGCTGGTCTTGCGCAGCCGCTCCGAAACCTCGGCGATGGCCACGCTCACGTCCGAGGAGGAGGAGCACGAGTCCAGCTGCGAGGAGTTCTTCCGCGACGAGCGCACCTGCTGCTGGGTCAGCGGCGTGGCCTCCGGGCCAGGGGCCACGGGGGTGAGGCTCGAGTCAGCCGACGGCATCCGCCCGGACGAGCCGACCGCGGGGGCCGCGTCCCACGGGCACACATCGTCCATAGGGCGAGCTGCTGCTTCCGAAACGCCAGCATCCCTGACAACAAAAACTTCATTATACCATTGAGTTTCGAGAACTGCTTGCGAGCAATTCTACGACCAGGCTGCAAATTGCTCGGCCGACAAAGCTTTATGTGTCTCTGACTCTCACTATCAAGGCTCATACGCTCCTTTTCTCTTTCGCTCACTCTTTCTCCGTTCGTCGCTCATCGTCTCTCTTCAAGCTCTTTCAACTAAGCTCTTTTCAATACGGGCTCGGTTAATGTAAGAAAGATTTTTTATTTATCTTTTTTTTTTATAAATAAATTAAAGGTTCTTGTTGCACAATAGATTTCTCGCATGCACTTGAACTTTTACGAGTGGTCTTTAGAGTCATACGAGGAGTTATACGAAGACAAGCACTTATACACATGAGCATCTTCATTGTTCGACAGGAATAATGAGCACACAGAGAAATAAAGACAACTATTCTTTTCATATTAAACTCGATAATAAAACCAACTGAAACACAATAAAAAAATGTATTACGGGGTTATACTACCCAGCAATTTTTTTTTTTTTCATTTTTTTTATTGACTTAAATATATTATGCATAAACTATATCCTTAAATGATAATGCAAACATTATTTTGAATGCAGTGAACTATTTTTAAGAAGATAACTTTGTCACCTGCAAAATTTTACTCGAAATTTTATCTGTAACTTTTTTAATAAATTATCTAGGAAAGTACGCATGCTTTTTAAGATTGACGACTCAATAAAATTGTTATTGACAATTTAAAGAATTTAAAGCCGATTTTTAGCGAAAAATTAAAAAAAAATGTTTGATGTGGCGGCAATTTGCGACTTTTGAATAAAAATGTGTCTAATCATGGCTACTTTCCTAGCAATACTAATGCATATTAACGATATTTTTTTTTTTCTCAGAGTACTGTTCGGAGAATGTTATCATGTACGCAGATTCACTCCTCGGTGAAAACATATGTTCCGTGTACCACACAATTTTGTATTAAAAGTTGTAATAAAACAAAATTTATATCCCTCAAAACATGTGTAAATTTCATTTCGATCCACTGAATAGTTTTCATGAAAACAATTCCAAAAAGCTTTTATTTTTCAGTGCGCCTGGTAGTATGACTCCTTAATACAGTAAAACCAAAATGAATATAAACAGTTAGGTGATATAGACGATTTGACACGTTAAAGGGAAAAGAAAAGTATAAAAAATTCGTTAAGGCTGGTGGGCAGGGTGCTTTCCTTGGAGGAAAAGTCAATTTGCACAAGTAAACAATTATAAGACACAGAAGAAAATTCCAGTTAGAGAATAAGGAAAGAGAGGAAAGTCAAATAAGATAATATATATCGTGAGAGTACACTGAACCAACATCGACGGCAATCATATAGGAAAGGTCATGGCAATCCTTTGGGGACTTACTGAACGTTGGATGGACTAGGCCGTGGAGGAATCTTAAAGTGTAGATCTCCCCTGAAAATAGCGGAATCGATGAGAGACGTGTGCCTCCCTATCCCTGTGATTTCTATTTTGCTTTCGCCTTTTCGCCTAAATTCATTGCACGCGCACACGGACACATTGCAACCGACGTGTTGTAGTTATCGATCAAGGCATTACAAATGAATTCATTTAATTTTATGCACTACACTATCGAGTATCGAGTGAGTGGCTTACTGTGCAGGGCTGCGTGAGTGTAAGGTAAACCGGGGGAAGTCGCCACAGCTAAGGGAAAAATTAAAATAAAAAGTACACAAATATGGAATACATAAATTTTACTAGACTGCTTTAATTTGCTTATGATTATGTATGAAATACACAACAAAACTACTCCTTTATTTTATTTACTTCTCGGAGAATTACGTTTTTTACTAGTCACTCAAAACTGGCATCTTCCCCATACCTACGGAGAAGATGCCACAAGAAAAAATAAATAGTCTTGAAACATCAATAACAAAAATTAATATTATAGTAATAAGCTTGTATACATACAATTAACGTGATATTTTACACACCGGACAAAAAAAATAAGGACGTTATATTTATTTTCACGATTTTTTAGGTAAAATGCCACTGGCAAAACATGCTGAGTAATGTACTGGCATCTTTTCTTCATATGGTATCAATTTTAGAAAAATAGATGTTATTAAAAAAAATTAACTGCTTTCCGTTTTGGCACTAGACTAATGTAAATTTTAGGTCACTACTTATTATAAATATACACTGATAGAAATGTTTTGGAAGAATTACTATCCGGTATGGGGGTGGAACCATAGACTGCATTTAATGAAAATATACCATTCTGTATAAATTTTACTAGAATTTTACTAATACGTATCGACAATTCTACTATATATTACTATTATGTATTACAAATTTTACTACAATTCTAGTAAGTATTACTAGAATTGTAGTAAAATGTATGATACAGAATAGTACTTTTTTTCAATAAATGCAGTTTGTGGCTCCGCTTCCAGACTGGATAATAATTTTTATTAGAATAACAGCAATTTTTCCAAAAACACTTCTCTCAGTGTATGAAATTTTATGGATTATTAAAAAACTATACTGGGGAGTGTCAAATAAAAATACAGAAAATTAAAGATCAAACTATATCATTTGAATGAAGCTGTAAAACGGAACTAAATATTAAAGTGAAAAATCGATAATACTATGACAATGTAATGAAAGCCTCACAATTTATACAGAGACTGAAGAGTAGAGAAATATGTTTATAAATAAAAACGAGATACAGCTTTGTGGCATCTTGCCCCGGTTTATCTTATGCGGCTAAGAGGAAGGTGCGTCGTTTCGAAAAGCAGCGTACCTGTAAGGGATGTCGGTGAGATTGGACTGGCTGTGGGAATGAGGCACCCTGGGTGTCGTCGCGGTGTCTCGCACACCGCAGAAAGCCAACTCGTGGGCCGAACCGGAGAGGCTTCGGTCACTGCCTCGCCGTCGAGTACCGCCTATTGCTGCTACGTGCGGCTGCTGCTGTTGCTGCGCCTGATTTCCAAATATCGGCGCTGTGCTTGCCGAAGTTTTCTTCTTTCCTTGTCCGCCGAACTGGAAGAATCTTTAAAAGAAATAGAGATTAGTATCTTTACTTTTTTGCTTTCTCATAACAGAAGTTTTGTAATAGTAAAAGAAAAAGTTTCTCTAAAAAGATGTCAGAAATTCGTTTTCAGTGTTTCTGAATGATTTTATGTTTTTTGTATGGCTATTTAATTCGTACTTATTTATTTTACTTACCTTTTCTTTTGCAAAGGCTGGACACCGGCAGCTAAGAGATTTCGATAAAGATCCGAGCGAATGAATCTTGGATAGCAGTCTTTCTTTAGGAGTAGCGTATACACATGCTCGGCAGCAGCGTCGAAGGTGAACCTAGTTGGACTTTTCATTTCTTGATGAACCTTCTCCATCGTCTTACCGTCTATGTTAATTTCACAAGGAGCTCCGGGTGCCAAAAATTCTCTGAAAAATATCATATTTGATTTCATTCAAAGCTTGACCAATGATTTATTATACTGTTTTATTAGTTTTATTTTTTAAATAAGTTACCTAAAAATTTCATTAACTTTATCATTTATTTTCGCTTGATGACTATGTCTTAAATCCTTCACAGCCAGCCAAAATCGTATGTTTTCATGACTATATTCTTTCCGCAAGTAGTTTGTGAATTCTTGCAATCCAGTTGGATCTGACATTAATTCTTCCATTGATAGCCCCCATCTTTTAACGCGTTTTTCTGTAGGAACTTCCACCCTGTAAATAACGTGTTCAAAAGACATTATTATTAAGCAAATAAAGTAGATATTGCGGAAGATAGAAGAACCAGTTCAACATGAACTTAGTAAGAATAGAAATGTGTACACTAACAAAGGGCTATTTAACTGCCAAAATGTTTGATCATCTGTGATCCATGGATTAGAAGGTTGAGGTTGCGTCATCATAGGATCATATTCCATGTACGTCTCAAAGTACGTCTTAAGATTTTCAATGGCGGCTGAAACCTTTATACGTGTGCGTGTTACACTATTTCGCAAAAGCTCAACCTGCAATAACAGAATTGTTTATAAAAAATTCGCTTTAAATAGCATAAACGAGCACTAAAAAGCATCAATGAAAAAGCTGAGACCTCGCGCTGTAAGTCGTTGAGAGTACGCTTGCGAGGCGGAGCGCGCGGTAAACCAGGCCGAGCCCGGGTAGGCACCGGCACTACCTCAAGGCTACTCGTGCATCCTGGTGGTGGTCTGTATACTCTCCAAAATGCCCTCTCCTGTGAATCGCTCACGATTTTGTCACCCTTCTTTCGCTCCTTCGACAACCGTACCTGCACATTTAAGAGTTTTCTTTATTTTTACTGGCTATAACTTTAACAATGCCATCATTGTTAAAAGAAATGTGCGTTTAAATAGTTATATTCAAGTTATAAATTTTTCTTTAGATATTTACCTGTTCCTCTGCTTGCAACTGGATAATTTCCCATTTGTTTTGCAAATTTCTTTTTAAACTATTCAAAGCCTCCTGAAAATTACAAAATTAAATAATTAAAACAAGATTGATTTAAAAATTAATGTAAACACTATTTTTGTATGATTCACGTACAATTTCATACTCCTCCAAACCATGACGTTGTTTATTTCTTAGAGTACGTTTAGCCAAATATATTGCATATTCCACATTATCAGGTGTTCTATGTTGCCACGGCCAATAGTAGGGTGTCTATATAAAAAATTTTTTTACTAACTTATCCATTAAGTGATACTTATAGAAGCTTAAAAAAGTAAAATTCATTAAGGCATTATAAGCAGCCTATATAGTTATCAGAACCAGTATAAAGAAAATGAATATTTCTTTGAGAAAATGTTAAGTAATAAAATAGAGTACCTGAAACCTATAAAGAGAGCTGTCATCCTTTACAGTAAGAGTCCTGGAATCATTCACTGGGAAGAAGTAGCCGTACTGGCAAAGTTGATTAGCAATATGGACCGCCTCTACTGTCAACATAATTGTGGTTTTTTCATAGCATGGACAGTAGTCCTTAGGTATAATATAGTCAACAAAACATGCAAATTGTGTAAACAGGTAAAATTTACATTTATTTATATCAATTAAAAGAATATATACGAATTTTTTATGATTCATGCTTGTTAGGTACATTGACTTTCAATATAAAGCTCTGAAAGAAATTAAGACTAAAATAAGTTGTCTAAATAAATTAAATAAACATGTTTTTTAATACATAAACTTATGAACTTATTTAATTTTACCTTGCTTAGCTTTAGGATGATAATGGAAACGTATTTATTGAATTTTTGTCTCTGTTTTTAGTATTAATGAAATTTCAAAAATCAAACAAATAAAAAATAGAAAATAAAGAAATTATTTGTCTTAATTATGCAAATAAGATAAAGAAGGGAAACATAAAAGGAAAGACTAAGAGAATAAAGTAATCTTCATCCGAGTCTTGTTGGATAATAATGGAGCAAATTCAGAAGCAGCAGGATCAACACACACTTTATCAGTTGCTAAGGCAGCTTTATTAGTGGAGGCATCTTCCTTGTTAGGCAATGATTCCATACCTGATTCTTCAATATTGAGCCGCTCCATCAGCCACTCGATGAGGTCGTAACCTGCAACACGCAGGCAGCCTACTGTAGTGTCCTGACCTTGTTGGCCACTTAGGCTTACACCACAACGCAGGTACCGATGGCACTCACCCATGAACGCTGAAGGGATCGAGGTAAGGAATAGTTTTTGGCTGCGCACGGGTACCCCGTTCTCAGGGTCTTGCATCTCTCGCACCAGCCCCTCCATCTAAGAAAAAGAAAAGACAATATGTTACTCAAGAAACAAACAAAACTATGCAGTACTGTCCAGAGAATGAAACTATGGCTTACCTTGTCAAAGGCACAAGGCCTATGAACGCGTGACTCCTTCTCCTTGTATTGTTGAGCGCTAGAGGCCTCCATCGCGTTCGACAGGGCCCTCTGCGTCTCTGGCAGGAGCAGTGACGATATCGATGGCGGAAGGGGCTGGGGAGCTGGGCTGGAGACGGGTCTACCCGAACTCCATGGGGCTCTGGCCCCATCCCATCACTCTGGTCACCCCCGCATACCCACTGCAAATTCAAAACAATGTCATTACTGTAAAAGACATGCTTACGATTAACTAGTCTTGTCAAACTTGCATCGGAAAGAGTCAACTAAAGCTATCACAGTACAAGTTTCAGATGAACAAAAGAGGAAGCAGAAGAAAACTGGAGTACTGGGTAATAGCATATTAATGCTAGCGCGCAATTAATAATACATTGACATCTATACTCAATACTGCGGCGAGGGTAGGCTGTCGGCGTGACAATTGGTAATGCGCCTGCGAGAATCGAAACGATGCACGATATTGCTCTCTTTGACAATTTCTATTTTTCTCGGAAAATATCGAGGACGGGATAAGCTTACTTAACCTATACGTTTCCTTTATTATTGCACTTCCATCTCGCCTTCTTGCTTCCGCGGCCGCGATACCTATCAGTGCGAACTTTATTTCAGGATGTCGATATTACCGGAGTGAATAAAATACTCATTGAGAACAGCTGACGGCCCGATAATCGAAATCCCCACCTGTATCCGTTGGAGCTTGCAATGTGTGCATCGCCGGGAGGAATCCCAAAGCTTCCGGAGTTCCCAATGGGTATACGGTAACGAACTGATATATAACTTCAAGTCACAATTCTTATATCTTCATTTTATTCCGTAAATGAAAACAGACAAAAGGGATTGTTTGTATTAAGCGGCGACTTTAATTTCAGTTTCTCTTATTTGTATGTAACTACTGCGTAAAACGTCACAATATGTATAGATTTATCTATATGTAACCTACACTGATAGAAAAGATCCTTTGAACCAATAAGGTGTTCGCAGCTTTGAAAAATAATTTTCCCGGGTATTTGATATAAAGAAATGTGTATTAGCATTAAAGAAATATTTTTTAATAATTAAAGCGCGATCATCTTTAACGAAAATGTCGTGGATGGTTTAATAGTTAATGCAGCTTTTTTTTACATGTATAATACTTATGCCTTTAGACTATATTAAATGCGCACAGCTTTATATTAAAGACACTGACTTTGGATCGAAGGATTTTTTCTATCAGAGATCTTGAACCCCATTGCACAAGTAAAAATTGCACAGTGGCCAAAAAACTTGTGCCGCTAATCTATTATTCCATTAAAGTGACTTTTAAAATGGTGAAAATACGTGTTATATAACAAAGTTTATACGAAATATCATCAGGGAATTAACATTTTTGAAAAATTATGAAAAATTCATTTAATTCTTTTCGGCAAGTATTTTTAATACTAACGGAAGATCACTGCAAGGGAAACGGGTATTTATTAGACGAACTTTTTCGACATTCTAAAAGTTACTTTAATGGAATATACCAGTGGCACAACATTTTTGACTATTTCTTTTTCATTTGGCCCCGCTGTACGTCGCTTCATAAAAGAAAAACACATTCAGTTATTTTTTTTACAGCGAAGAATAATACAATAAAAAGTTTTCCCGCGAAAAAAGTTTCGATTTAAAGAAACATCGTTTTAACAAGATTCTTGTGAAAAAGCTCATTTCGGTATACACCCACGAAAAAAAGCGCACTTTTGAAAAGTATCAACTTTTCTTCCCGGAAATTTCGCAAAATGCGTGCTCTCTTTAGTCGCAACCTTTTTCATTGTTATGATAAGAAAATATTTCTAATTAACATTAAAAAAAAAAATTTATTAAAGAACTAATTAATGATGATGCTGCAAAATAGTATACTGTGCACCTACAGGGAGATAATAAATTTAAGAATGGTGCCATATGTCTATTAGTTTAAAGTTTTAGTAAAATAAGACGAGATATATTGTTGTAATAAGATTATTTACTAATCTGCGAAATGATCGCAAAAAATTAAAAGCTTAAAGAAATGTAACTTAAAAAAAATTAAAAATATAAGTTATAATACTATTTAACTGTTAATATATTTACAGAATTCTAAATTAAATTGTTATGCAGAAACAACGGATTTATTTAGTTCTTATAAGTTTTGTTTTAAATCTAGTTTGCAAGTTTATTGTCTCCCAGACTAGCACACAGGAAACGTATTTTCCCTAGTTCTGCTCATTTTTTATTTTCTTTTTTGCGCTCAGTGTGTAAAATATAATACTAATTTAATATGTAAACTAAATGTTATAATGTTAATTTTTGTGATTGATGTTCAAAGATTATTTAATTTTTTTCTTGTGGCATCTTCCCCGCAGGTATGGAGAAAATCTCAGTTTTGAGTGACTTGTAAAAAACGTAATTTTCCGAGAAGTAAATAAAATAAAGAAGTAGTTTTGCTATGTATTTTCTAGATAATCATACGCAAATTAAAGCAGTCTAGTAAAATTTATGTATTCCATATAATCACCAAATAATCCCAGGGTGCATATAACATTTTCCACCCTAATTATTTATAAATCCACTATTTATTTGACAAAAAGTCAAATAAAATGTGATTGCAAGAGGCAAAAAGAGTCTATGAAAACTTAATGTATCTATACGAAACATAAAATATATTTCTAGAAGCTAAAATGTGTCTTCGATGAATAGAATGTGTCTCCAGGGAGTAGCCTGTACCTCCAGGGAATAAAATAAGTGTAGAGAATAAAACGATTTTACTCCCTCCGAAAAAGTCAATAAATGGAATTTATGGATGAAAATTGTTGACTAAAAATACCATTTAATTCATTATTCGGACTGGCCCATTTCTCCGCAAGTTCACTTTGCTCTCAAGCCTCATTTTCACTTTTTAAATACAAATATTTTGTTGGATCTGTACTATTTTAAGCAAAATGTATATTTTTAAAATCGATGCATAAATTAAAAGTTGAAAAAATAGTAAATCCCGTAAATAAAGCATAGTTAGCTCCTTAAACTGTTTAAGTCCCACGTTTCCAGTACGTTTGAAATAATCCTTTTAGAATAATTTAGCGCCCGCGTACGCAAGCAGCAGACATTAAGTTGAATAAATAGGTATTTAAGCTCAATGAAGCATTAAATCTCTCTAAAGCAAGTTAGCAACTTTTTACGATGCTTCTATCTACAAGCGATTTCATTTAAACATTTACATTTATTCATTTATTCCAATAATGCAATTATTTACCTCCTAAGGATCTCTCATACACCATGGCATAAATTTTAAATGGCTACAAAATTACGAAAAACATTCCTATACATGCTAAACTAGCTGGAGTGATTTAAATTCACTTTAAAGTAGAGTAAAATTCACTCAAATATATAGAGTAGCATATTACAGATTAAATCCCTACCGCTTGCTCTCCTATTAAGAAGAAAAAAAAATTACTCTATTTCGCTCTATCAAGGGAGTTAATTTCATTATAACATTAGAGTGAAATTTTTACTCCAATAGAAGTTCATTTTCACTCGATTTATCTCCAACTAATTTAGCGTGTGAAATTGAAAAGTATAACTCTACGCGAGTAAAATTTTCACTCTAAGATAATTAATTTTACCTCTAGGAATTAGACTCTGTTCTTGTAATTATATATATACCGGTTAAAGAAAAAAACTAAAATGACCTTTTTTTCAGTGTACGTAAAATAGGTGCTAAAATTCAAATTACTCGTTGTACGATTAGATTGGCTGCAAAATGGTGTCGTAGAAAGAGCACTAAACCGTAAATAATCCTGATTTTAATTATTTCGCCGAAATTGTTACTGAAATGAACTTAAATGATAGGGCAGTGGGAGAAAATTAATCCGCGCGGTATGGCCCGCGAGAGGCAACGAGGACAATGGGACAAATAAATTGAAGTTCTGATTGGTTCGTCGGGTAAGTTTGCATCTGATTCTTCGGAGCAGGAAACGGGGGTAGGGCTGAGGAGAGTGACGGGTGGCGACGCCCCAGCGCGAGCTTTGATCAATGATCTTCCCAGAACTGTGTGTACCTTCACTTCCAATGCCGTAAACTTCATTCTCCCGACCCTTCGATTATTCCACTTTGCTTTTCGTTTAATTACGCGCTTGAAAAACGCTCGTTTGATTGAATATTTTCGTTATAGCTTCGGGAGTGCTTGAAACGAGGGTGTAACGGGAGTTCATTTATTCAAGAACTGTGCTCAAGTTTATTTTCGGATAATAAAAATTTTATTCGAACTTTTTTTTAGAGCGATTTAATTTTGCGATTCATTGCGCGATTGATGTAACGTAATAATTCTAACGCATTGCACGGAATTTATTGGAAAACTATAAAACTTTGAGTGCAATTTTATAGCGAGAAACATTTGGGAATTTTATTATTCGTTTATATTGACTCTCCTGGCCAAAAATATGAAAAAAAAACGCACAAGTAAACTTGTCAAGTATATAAAATTGATAATTTAACATTTAGATTATAATATGCACGGTTAAAAATCTTGCGTTTTGTGTATAAAAATTAAACAAGAAGTAAGTTATGAATCGCACAAATCACATGTAAAAAGTACTGCACATGCTTAGTGTAAAATGATTCGTAATTTCTTTATGTTTACAGAAGTTTTAACTACACAATTATAATTAATACACACGTACATCTTATTATAACACAAGTAAATTGTTGAGTATCTATTTAAAAAGTTTCGACGAATTTATTAATGCAAATAAATCTAGCATTATTTTAACTAATTCGTTATTTGTTACCATAAAATGTTAAATATAAACAATTCTTTATTATGCATATATACTTTTATATTTTCATACCTTTTTTCACAAACGTTTAATTTTTAAATAATTTTACGAATTTCTTTTATTTGTATTATTAAAAAAATAATACTTAAAATTTAACTACTCTTCATTCCTGTATATAAATCAAGATATTTTATGTGCACTTACAATGTAAATACAGCAATATTTGTGTTTACATGTAATTTTGTATTTCCGCATTCGAATTTACACAAATGTTCTGTAATTTTATCCAATGAAATGCGTACACGGAGAAAATGTTGTAGTAAAAATTACTATGTTGTTTTGTAATGCAGGAACATACTCGAAAAATTAAAAGGTTTACTAACGAGTGTAATAAAATTCACTATACTTCCAGTAAATTTTACTATATTTTCTAGTAAACTATTTTATTTTATTTTACACAAGGGTTGAGAATCTACTCAATTTTATGAAATTATAAACGCACATAAGCTATACAGTTGGGTATTATGTAGTTTAACTAAATAGTCCAATTATACAGTTAACTATTAATTCGAACACTTCATTATGTAGTTCATCGTGCAATTTGACTACGCAATTCGCCTGCCCATTCGAAGAAATCGGATCCACTTTATGAATCTACTATGTGGATGATAACACCCAAACTGGGGGATCAAAGCGGGAAAAAATGATCATTTTCAAGTTTTTGATTATCATAATATTTAAAAGAAATATTTTTTTCATTTAATCCCCTGTTTAAGTATTGTCATCTGTGTAGTAGTTCATAAAATAAGTCTGATATAAATGTTTATTAATTTTCAGCAATATCACATTTCGACTGTGTAGTCGAATTAGACATAGTCAAATTACATAATCACACCGAAAAAAGAAATAACAAAGGAGACCTATTGGTCTAACATTTATTAATCAGTTCAAACTTATCATCAAATTTATTAATCAGTACAGTTAAAATCTAAAATATTTTTAGAGTCGATTGCCAAGTAGTTTTGGTTCTAGAAGCTACAATATTTCGTTGATTTCGTTATTTTCACGATTAAAAATTAATCAATTATGCATAATTCAACTACATAATCCAATTATACAATAGTTCTTTTCAATAGTGATTGTACGATTCCTTATTCCAATTTCTATATGATTTTTACATCCTTTTACGTCCGCTTGTTCGCCTTTCCCGCCCCAGAGCCTGTGGCGTCGCTTGAATCCCACGAGGGAGGGGAATTCCCTGAACAATACTTGGGCTCATCATTCTCTGCCATTAAAGGCACCGCTAAAAAAGTGTCCTCGTTGTGGTAATAGAGCGGTCAACCCATCCAAGTTTCGAACCGTCCTGAGCGGTGCTTAACTTTGATGTTGACTCCGTTACGCAATCGTGGACCCCTCCAACGGTGCCTCTCCCAGCTACAGTCACGTAGCGCATATATATATTGGCAATATACCGGTTCACTCGTTTTGCGAGGTTTTTTTTTCCTCCGCTAATTATTTTGCGCGCTACTCGAAATCCACGTAAAAGTGACTATAACGCCCCTCTCGTATTAAGCTTTAATTGAGAGCAGAGAGAAGATTAAAATAAAATGGGACGCGGGGAAATAAAAATAAGAAAATCAATACGAGAATTGCAAAAAGTGCGTACCCCGTGAAGGTCCTTGCTTGGGGGCTTCTTTGACCGCTTATGCCTGCGGTGTGTCGCTTTTTACACATTGAGTTTATTTTTCCAAATTTTTTGTACGTCAATTGCTATGCATTTGGATGTTTATGTTAAATTTTTTTTTTGTTAAAACGTGCTTCCAAATTGAATATAATGTTTGTATATCAATTATTATTCTGTATGAGTTTAAGAGAACACAAAGAAAATCATAAAATAAGCCATTTTTTGTATAATTTTTTACCGAAATGCACAGCATACATAATAATTGTTATTATACCTAATAAAATATACATAAAAATTTTTAGTCATATTTAAACATAAATTCTTCATTATACTTGAACACATTTGTTTCCAGTCTCAATGTAATGACACGTTTTTAACAATTATTCTAGAGCATGCTTCCCGCGAGAGCACTCAGAAACATGAATGTGCGCGGTGAACTTGCATACGAGAATGCATAACAATAATAATTATGAACTCAACCATCAATTGTCTAATAATCGATCACCAACGATTCGCAGGTGGTTTATTTATTTGTTCTTTTCTTCGATTTTTACAATTTGGATTTTTTGTGAATCTAAGCAAAACATTATATAACTAATTATTCGCGATATTATAAATAACTGCTGGATTTAATGCCTAATAATAAAATTACATTATTTTTATTATCACCTAATAATAAAAATAATATAATAAAGGATGTGTGCAGCTATAAAAATAATTTTCTAAAAGATAAAAAAAAATAGTCGAGCAGTTGTGCGGGAAAAATAGGATAAACAGCGCTTGCGTTGGAACTATAGGCTAGTCGTATATCTCCTGTTAAACTAAGTGCCATCGATCCCATCGCGAATTCGCGTCTATAAACACTGTTCGCAGTTTTATTCACTAGCCATTCTTTTTTTTCTCTTTCAATAAAAACATTTTTAATTCTTTTTTTTTCGCGAAATCGCTGCAGTTAGTATTACGAGATTTTTATTTGTTGAACGGCTCGTACACGTTATTGCTTTATAAAATTTAGCGGTGCCCGTATTTTGTTGTTCAAGTTTAATTAATTTCGTTCGTTAACGAAGAAAAATTACGTTGAATTAATTTTACTGCGAGGGAACATGAGAATCGGGGTCATGGATTCTTAAGAAACTTTGGGGAATGCTCGCTGTTACTCAAAATGATCGAGACCGTAGGTCTCCGGAGACTTAAGTCGATTATTTAGAGCGAAATTTCAAAGACCTTTTCCAGCATGATGTAAATTGAAAAATCTTGTTCGTGTGAAAAAAATGAAACTTTTAGAAGGCAAATATTAAATTAAATAACGAAAATTGATTCAAGTATAATCGTTCTTTAATATTCTGAACTTATTATTCTTCAATTGACCACTGCATTATTAACGTACTCATAAATAAAAATATTTACAAGAAAAAAAGAAACTTTTGTTTATGAATAGTTTTAGCTGTTGAAGGTTGTAACTTTAAAAAAGCGGAGGACTTCGTTTGAAAAAAAAAATTGAATTTCGTTTGGCAAAATAAACTAGATGAAATAAATATCGTTATAGCTCTCCCAACGTGAGTTTGTTATTTAAATTTGATATCCATGACGTACATGAGTAAAGAATTAGATTGAGGGAGTTGAAAAATTGTTAATATGAACTTTTT
The DNA here is from genome assembly GCA_018906775.1 of Sycophila sp. Sp_5. Taxonomy (NCBI): domain Eukaryota; kingdom Metazoa; phylum Arthropoda; class Insecta; order Hymenoptera; family Eurytomidae; genus Sycophila; species Sycophila sp. Sp_5. Next base: position 3,486,853 of record JACCID010000018.1, read on the forward strand.
TTAGTATTCCAGAGTGGTAGACAAATTGTTGTCTTCCACGCAACCTTCGCATACCTCCGTTTTCCTTAATTCTTTAACGCAAGTGCCTGACATTAGTGCCTTACAAACAATATACATTCATGCCCTTCAATTATTAATTTATTGAGACTACTGAAATTTGAATCTTAAGTCCTGCTTAAATTCTAATTTCAAATTCTAATGCGATCACAGAAAGTTTCATCCCTTAGTCAACCCTTTCCTTTATGGATCCGCGATTAAAGTTTCTTAACAGACAAAACGTTAGTTCAGTGTCCTTTAGTAAAAAACGAACTATTTAGTCCGTTGAAACAGAAATAAATAAATAAATAATTAATCCGTATCTTTAAAAAAAAACTGTACATTCCTTTGATTGTTCTTACCATTACGCTTATAGCTTTCTTATTATACTATTATTGTTTAATACTTTTTTTAGTAAACAAATAATTTTCAATATAAAAGACTATATGTAAAGTGCGCCACTAATTTCGTTCCTCTTTTCTAAAGAAAGCACAAATTTTTTATTTAGATATAATGTTTCGTCGGTTGCAATGGATGGAAAGATACATCGAAAAAAAGAAGTAATTCTTATTGTTTCGCAGCAGTAAAATATACTAGACTAGGAAAAAGTAAAAACTGCTTTGCAAATTCAATAAAATTAATATTTCTTACCGTAAGAATAACAGTTTATTTGAAAAGTAATTTCAACTTTACTTGAAAAGTTATAATTACTTTAACGAAAAGTAGAACCTCATTTTTCTTAAAATGTAGAATCCACTTTAAAAAAAAAGTAGAAGGTCTTCTTTGAAAAAGCAGCTTCTCTTTATAACGTCCGATATTATTTTTTTCTAAATAAAAATAAAAAGTTTTAAAAATAAAAAAAAATACTTTCTGATAAAAATAAAAAAATAATAAAATTATTTTAATTTAAATTAAATTTTAAAATGATTTAAATTATTAGCAGAAACAACTTTTTTTGAAAAGTAGAATCTCCTTTTTTAAAAGAAAGTAGAAACTGTTTTCCAGAAAGTATAGGTACTGCATATTTTCCCAAGCAATTTCAACTTTTTCAATCGTAAAGTAGATCTTACTAAACAGAAAAGTAGATTTGGCAGTTCTGTAAAACAGATTCTACCGAAACTTCCGAAAGTTAAATTAATTTCCAATTTTACAGTTAAATCTACTGGGCAAAAAGTAGAAGTTACTTTTTTTTTCGGTGTAAGAGTATCCTACTTTTTCATCGCTATTCTATTTATTTAGCCTATTGATGTCAAAAAAGCGTACTTTATAAACGCATATTTAGAAGAATTATATTCGAAAAGGCAACGGAGCTTTGAATTTTCTGAACATTCAAAATTTGCTCACAGACGCTAAGGAGAGCGCCGCTACAGCCGCAAGTAGTAACAGACGAGTTGAGTCAGACGCCGAAAAGGGCAAGGCAGCTAAATTCTATTTCTCAATGCGATCTTCTGCGCTGTGCTGTAGAATAAAGTGCTCGGATGCACACACACGAGAAAATACATAAAATTCTTAGTTCTCCGTTTGAATGTTTTCAACATGTCATTATATAAATTCTCTTCCGGCCAGGAGACGGCGACTACAACTTATAGTATAGGCAACCACCAGTAATTTTGAATACATTTCTCATGCGCTCTAAATCACAGTATATTCTCCAGCTCGTATCGCACAACAGCCCCGATAAAATCTTCCGCCGAACGAATTACATTTTCATTCCATTATTCCATTGTTCCAGCGCTTGTTTACCTTTTCTCTCGGTCTTATACGTCAGCCCGATATATACACAAAACATAAGTTTTTGCGTCGTTAATTCCAAAGAGTAAACGTTCCCGGAATTAATTTAACAATGGAACTCGCCAAGCAACCGAGTAGGGTGGGTTCCGGCTAATTTAAACCCCAAATATGAATGAGGGTGGGCCCATTAAACCGCGCGAACGATTGAATAAGAAGAGGCAAAAAAAAAGAAGCACGGAGTGTCCAAAACGCACTTTATCTAGCTTATCGGATTTCTGCGACTCGCTTGTTTTCAGTCCGCCCAACGTCGAATATACGCCCTTCGATTCTCTCTCGTCTAATCTGTCAACCGCCGCGTACACCCACACGCGGCAAAGCTTTGTGTCCACGGTTAAAAATCCTATCGATTCTAAACACGATTGTTGCGTTTAGCATGGAATTTATAAAACGTAAACATAATTTTTCGGCATAAATGATGAAGTAATACAAGTATTACGTTTTCTTTTGAATACTCCAGTAAACTATAGAAATATTTGGCAAAAAACATTTTAACGCGATGCTTGCACTAAATTGTGTACTACATCGCCAGAATGCACACAAATATTTTGTGAATCTAAATAGCTTTCTTTTATAAATTACATTTTATGTATTAATTTTGATAGGTATTAGGATTTTGTGCAGTGCCCGAGCACAAACAAAAAAAGTGAAATTTAAATACATTCTTTGTGTTAACGACAACACGAGGAAAAGTATGTACATTAAACAAACACGCTTAATCAGCTGGAGTGAAATAGAGCGAAAATGAACTCTATTGGAGTCAAATTTTCACTGTGATGTATATTTGATGTATTTGACTCTACACCAATAAAGTGATTTAATTTCACTCTAAGGTAGAGAAGAAAAGAGTCAAATTTGACTAGGTATAGAGTAGTAGAAACAAGTCAAATGTGACTCTACACGAAATCACATACAGTGATTTGTGTCACTTTCATGTAGAGTGAAATTTTACTCTACACGGAGAGAAATGTTATAGTAAAAATTGCTATGTTCCATAGGAACAGTGGGATATACTCAACTTATGAAAATTATTACTATAAAAAATACTAAAAACTCCTATTTCTACTATATAAATAACATGTTCTGCTATGTACATAGGAATTTTTAGTATGATTTATAGTAAAAATCGTCATAGCTCGAGTATGTTCCATTGTTCCTACGAAGTATAATAATTTTTACTATAACACTCTTCTCCGTCTCCTCATTTCACTAAAAATTGAGAGTGAAATTTCAATCCAACCGTTCTAGCGTGCAGTCTTCGCACAATTATTTTTCAAGCAGCAGCAGAAAGCAGAAAATTTGGTAGCCGCGAGGAGCAAACAGAAAATCTTTGGATGAATCTCGAGACGATCCAGGCGGGGGTGGAAGGGTGCGAGTCGCTGGGAGGAAGAGGAGGAGGAGGAGGAGGTGGTGGTCTAGGCGGGAGTAAAGAGCGCTGGCGCGTGGGCTCCGAAAATCCGGCTGGTGAAAAATCAATTGCAGGCGACGGCGACGTACTCACTCAACGAGTCAGGGCAGTGGAGGCTCATGAAGGCGGCTGCCGCGACTCGTCAGGGCATCCCTTGGCCTCGTCCTCTCCTCTCCTCTCTTGTTCTCTCTCTCTCGCTCGCTCTGTCTCTTTCTCTCTCGCTCGCGCTCTCTCGGTCCTTCGCTCGCTCTCGCGCACTGCTCTAGGCTCCTCCTGCTCCGGGGCCGAGCCCAGCAGCCTCGGCGACGGCGCACCACGCTCCCCCTCACTCACTGTCGCCGCGACCCGGGGGGGCTCGGCGGTGGCGCGGGGCTGGCCCGCTGCTGCTTGCCCGCACGGGCGCGCGGCCCTCGGCCTCCCTCGGCCTCCTCGTCATGGCGGCACTCCGCGATGATCCGCGCGCAGCAGCTGCTCACCCTCTCTCTCTCTTTCTCTTGCTCGCGTCTGCTCTGCCGAGCTGGAGCACTAGTGCACACTGGGGAGGACCGCCGCGATCGCCGCCCGAGCTGCCGGGGTGAACGGCGAAGGCCTCCAGCTGACGAGCGGGAACTGGCTCGCCCCCGCGGGAGAGAGCGAGGCGGGACTGTCAACTGCGAAGCAGCGGGCGACGCGGCCGAGGCGGGCAACGCGCGCGCACCAGTCACGACACACCCCTGACGCCCCACGGCCCCAAGCTGAGCGCTGAGGCCACTACAGGCCAGCGAACGTGAGCCTGTCGTGAACGCCAATAGCGCCAGTCGCGGTGGCTTCGGAAGCGTGGCGGAGCGCCAGAGCGCAGGCGCCCGGAGCACACTCGAGTGCGGCGGCACCCCCTCGAAGCGCCTCCTGGACCCAGTAGACTGGCCGGAGCAGAGCTTGCGGGAGCCGCGCGGACAGACACTTCGAGCACTTATCCTGCTATTCCGTAGGAACAATGGGACATACTCGACCTACGACGATTTTTACTATAAAACATACTAAAAATTCCTACGTATGTAGCAAAAGTTGCTATTTATATAGTAGAAATTGCTATATATACATCGGAATTTTTAGTATTTTTTTTAGTAAAAATTTGCATAAGTTGAGTATATCCCATTGTTCCTACGGAACATAGTAATTTTTACTATATCATTTCTCTCCGTGCACTATCAATTAGAACAATTTTACTAATTGAAATAGTTAAAAAGTGTTCTACTATTTAATTAGTAAAAAACACTTTTAAATTAGTGGAAAAGATACTAAATGAATTAGTGAATTCCCGAATTAAAAAAACTTTTAATTTCACTGATTTATGAGTAGTTTTCACTATTTTTAATAGTGCATATATTTACTATTTCAATTCGTATATTTTATTGACGATAATTAATCAGAAAATTCTGATGGTAAATAATATGAAATTTTACGTTCTTTCAAATACATTTAAAGAAAATTTGTTGTATTGAGCCTATCTGAATGAAAAGCATGAAAACTATTTTTCTAAAATTTAAAAGTCGTTTTAAAAATGACTGAATGAAGATAAGAACAAAAAATACGTGTGGAGATATAAACAAGAAAGAAATCGAATGAACCTGTTTTCATTAAAATCCGATAATGAATATTTTAACACCGTAAATTATTACCTTTTCACGCGTATTAAGGATACATAAATTATGGAAACATATTTTTTTAAACACTTAATATTAACCGAAAGTAACATTCTGTTATACTTGTTAAATAAAAAAACTATGAAGCAATAGATAATAACATTTTGGCTTCCTTAATTTTTATACCTAAGTAAGCACATCCTATAATTTCAAGAAAATCCGAGTTCTGGTACTCTCCCAGTAAACTTCGGTTGTTTGGCTCAGTAGAAAGGGTTCATTTTTAAGTAGTACAAGTCGTTTTTGGTTAGACCCTTTCCGTCGGGACTCTGTTGACATTTCAACCTTGCCAGTGGCAGATCCAACTTTTTTTTCATTTTTTTTTATATAAAACAGACTGAATAGACTGAAAAGGTACTGGAACACCATCCCTAGGCGGTTCCCTTACACTTTCGAGGCTATAGGTAAATGTAAAAGCTCTTTGAGGTGCTTTTCCATTCTGCATTTAATCATAGTATCCAGTTTGACTTATATTTGCATTTCTGACTTTACTCTGTATTTAGTTACAATTTAAAGTGCATTTTTGCCTGTTTATTGAAGCAGAAAAATTTACAAAGTAAAGTCTACAGAAGGTAAAAGGCGATACCTGTACGTAGGCTGGCACATCTTATAAACTGAAACTTGAAAAATGAATAATTTTAATTTTTATAGTTTTTTCACCCCTGTAAAAAAAATTTATATAGCATTTTTGAGTAGGTAGCATCAAAATAGTGATCAGAAATCATTTTTACAATTATATGCATAAAAATTATCATATTAAAAACTACTGCTTTAAAACTATTGATGCTCCTTTCCAAAGAGACGTAAGGTCAAAATTACCTATAGAAACATGTTTTGCTCCCACATTTTTTTAATCCGCCCGGAAATATCAAGTTTTCAAAAATATCCGCGTCGGCACTATGAGTTGAATCTTTAATTTAAATTTGTAAGTATACCGATCGCGTTAATTTTGAATTACTGCATTCTACGAAATTTTAATTCTACGAAATATTCCAGTGTATAAAAGTAAGTAAAATAGCTACCTAAATTATTTATACGTATAAAAGGATTTTTAATCGAATAAATAAATAAATAAATAATATAGATGAATCATTGATAGGAAGAATTTGCGGACTCATTTGCCGCTGATGTATTTCCGCATTAGAATGCAGCGGAGTTCAATAAAGCCCGATTATGAAGGGATTTTAGTCCGTCTTTGACGTCCGCTTCGATTCACTCTCGCAGCGGCTTATCTCTTTCTTACCCGACAATGAATTGGTCGCGGACTTTTGCCGCTGCACAAAAAGGGCCGTATATATACAGGCTGAAATTGAAATGTGAAGCGTCAATAAAATGTGGGGAACTGTGGACAGACTCTTCCCTGAAAGCTTTGCTACTTTAATCTTCTCAATGTTTTGCCCCTACTTCAGGCGCGCGAGGGAAAGTGGGCCAGCCTTGGCGATTTCCCAATATAGGTAGTAGTACTCCGTGCATCCCGTGCTTCTCAATTTTGCAATATAGGACGGCGTAATTGGGCAGAAAATATTCGAGTAATACGCTTTTGAAGAGAAGTAGGCCGCTATGTGTAGTAAAGCGAGTGAAGGGTGCGGAGAACGAAATCGCCGGAGAACTGTTGTCCGAGGAAAAGCTTTTGGGAGGAGGGGTTGATAGAGTGCATGACTCTGCAACTTATACGCTTTTTTTTCTTTTTTCGAGAAAAGTGCAATATACGAAACCGATGATCCACTAAATGTATTCCAAATGTAGCTTCAGATACTACGCCTTTCATATATTTGTTTATTTAATAAAATTCAACGGTACTAGAGTCCTTAAAGTTACGTTTGGAAATCACAATATTAATTTAAAATTAGGTGAAAGAAACAAAAATGTAATATAAGCAGAAAATTGAATTACATACAAGAGTATACAAATAAATTTAAAACAAAAAAATAACGAAAAAATAATAATTAACTTTAAATACCTGCATATAACTTCAAAATTCGAAAAATTATTATATGGAGAACAAAAAAATCTTTCGCCCCGCAAGGGAATCAAAATGTTTTTATTCTCTGTCTTATAAGAAATAAAGGTTTCTCTATTCCTTAGGGAATGATAATAATAACACATGTTCTTCCCTGCTTTGATGAATAGAAAGAATTTTTTCTATGAAGTCGGAAGTAAAATCTGTTACGAATTAATTTTTGTATAGTTCATTCAAATTATAGTAAAATAACGGTGAATTATAATTTATCATTAAAATATATTTATAATTATCGCAAATATTAAAATAAATAGAATTATGACGCTGTAGGATAACGCGCTATTTATATACGCACTCATTTTCATTATCTGATCGGCCGATCGATCCAAGCTAGCGCTCCGATCGAAATTGTACCGCGCAATTGAAATTAGAAGCTTTCGGTCGCAAACGTATTTAACTTTCTCAGCGATGGCAGATTACAAAGGAGTCTTAAATTTCCTATTAGATTTTTCTGATTCAGTTGGATCTGTTAGATCTCACCTCAAATCTAAATACGAAACAATGTCAAAACGGAAATTTCCCCACTCTCGGAAATACCGCTCTCCTATCAATCAGTCAGTTAATTAAATAAACATTAAAATTACCTCTGCCCTTGTGATCATTAATTTTGATTGAAAAATTACAACATCGTTAACTTTAACTCTCAGTATTCGTAAAAAAGAGTATCAGCGCAAATCTCGTGACACCAAAAAGTCGTTCCGCAGAGGATTACTGTATAGAGGAGCTCGAAGCTTGCGGTGATATCGTGCAAATCGCACGGAACGAAGCTTTAACGGATACGCAGTCATTTACACGCTGAGACTTGGCGACGATGGGGGTGGCGATGGTAGCGGCACCTCCAGCTGATGTTCGCGCCTGCGCACATTTCGCGCTCGGAGCTTTCGCCCAATACCCTATTGATCAGCAATTGCTCTATACCCTCGTGTTTCGCCTTCTCCAAGTCTCTCGTATCTTTATCGGTATATTTTTATTCCAGCCTACTCGACCTTCCAAGCTTTGGATTAAAAAAAATCTAAAATATTGGTAGAGATTTTTAGATTAAAACAAGTCCAAAATATTGGTACGTAATTCTATGGAATAATTATTTATATTAAAAAGAACTAGCAAAATATTGGTATATATATATATGTTGTGGAATAATTTTTTGAATTAAAAAAAATAAAATAAAACACTTGAGACGGTTCACCTGGAAAGTCGGGGCAAAGCTCTGGTCAAGCTCTAGTGATTTTGCATAAAATTTGTGCTAGGATACACGGTTTCAATGTCTTATCTGTTAGGCAAAGAACAAAATTTGTCCTTTCTATTGAAAAAATTATTCACTAGGGAATCATTTTTTTTTTCAAAATTTTATATTTTGAGGAGGTACCAATCACCAACTTTAAAATTATTACAGATTCATATGGGGTATGTAAAAATTGTTTAATTATCTGAATTATAAATTACATTATTATCTATAAACAACAACAAAAATTGGTCTGGTAGGTGTGCCTTAAAAAAAATCAACCCCCAAAGCTGAGTTTTTTTCCGTTGCCGTAGATTTGCATGTATATGTATATGTATTAGGGGGAGGGAGGGTCCCTATTCGCTCCGCTCGTTAATTCTCCATTTCAAATACAAATGAAATAAAAAATGTTCGCTAGATTTTTTGCAAATGTACAAAAATGATGCGCAATCGAGTGATTGCATCACTGAATTATGCGTGAAACTACACGCACACTGCATAACGTACTTCCGCCTACTGCACGGCACCTACTGTCGCTCGGTTGTGCATGTAGGCTTGTATTTAATATCCGATTTCCGTTAACCGATTCCCGATTCCCGAGGCAGACTTTATTCTGCTGCTGCACTCGAGTTCGCCAATCGCTTCGAGTGCACCGATGAAAATGTATTTCCCAATAACCGGATTATCAAGTCTATTATGCTGTTATAGTTTCGTTACGCTTGCCGATTACGTGACAATGCCCTACAGCAATGAGAAATACCAAAGCAAATCGGCTATAAAAAGAAGACAGTCTATAGTGGTTGCAGTGGTAAAAAAAAATAAAAATGTTTTTTTTTTAAATTGATAATTAAAGCTTTATCTGGAAGATTATTTTTCTCGTATAGCAGCTTGTTAAATAGGATTTGATTGTGCGTATATACCCTGCAGCAATTAGAAATACCAGGGCAAATCGACTATAAAAAAAGGCAATTTAGCAGTTATAGTAGAAAAATAAATAAAAATGTGTTTTTTTAAATTGATAATTAAAGCTTTTTCTGAAAAAATATTTTATAGTTAAATAAGTATTGGTTGTATGCATGTGCTGTCAGAAATGCTATAAAGGGGATTTAATAAGAATTGAAATTCAAATTCAGAATTGAAGATTGTATTTTAATTCTGATTAATCCTCTTTAATACTGCCTTGTTGTAGTAAATAAATAAGTGAAATTTTAAAATTAAATTAAAATTTTAATGTACTTAATTGCATTATCTTAAATAACATCAATTAAAGCACCGATCGTGAAACAAGAATTAAAGGATCGTTTCGATAAAAGAGCAAGTAGACTAAAAATAGAGTCCTCTTCTTTTTTTAAACGCAATACTTAATTTATTGATCATTGATCATTCCATTTTATTGAACAACTATTGACATACCGCGTGCTTATCTTTTCATTTATCGAACGAACGAACGGAAATGCAAGATGTTGACACAAAACAAACGTTTCGCACTCAGTGTTTATAAACGCGCGTTAAACCAAGGTGCTAACAGCGCTCAACGCAAAAAAAAAAACTTTTTCTCTTATTGGCATCAAGAAGCGCAAAAAACGATACAAGCGAAGCTATAAGGCTGCGATTCAGTATTGTTTAAAGAAATAATTTTTTAATTTTTTATTTCTAAATCAATTTATAGTAATTTCGAAAAAATAATTTCCTGATTCAAAGAAATTTTTAACAAATGTTTAACAGTGTAGATAAGGATCTAAAATTTTATAATGTTCAACACGTGCCCAGTTTAATCTCTACGTTCTGCTGGTGACAACAACATGTCATCGACTGCGGAAGTTAAGGGGGTCCGAAAGTCAATTGAAAACAAATTTCCCGCCATAATACAGCGCACGAAAAAACGCTTAATTAGCTTAAAACAAAAAGTAAAAATGAAATATCAAAAAACCAGAAAATACTTGTACTCCCTTACACTATTTAAGCTTAGTGTAAAAAAAATCACACTATTCAAGCTTTTTTCCATCAAGGTATAATGTTACATGAACTTGGAGGAACTTTATAAAATCATAGAACGTTATATAAGAGAGTGCAATTATTTTCTGATTTTTCGATATTTCATTAGGAAATTAATGGCTTTTTCGTCTGCTAAAATGACGGCGCGAAATTTAAATTTTTAATTGACTTGCGGGCCTCCTTCATTCTAATTATCTTCGTACACATCGTCGATTGTAATTGTAAGGTGCTACTTTAAAACTGTAAATGTTAAATTATTATTTCGGGTGACATTCAAAGTTGCAGTGTGTAAAAACATCAAGCTGCTCCGCGAATTAGCTTTGGTAGGAAGTCACATTTGCTGACAGTATGAATAAGCGATTGATTCTGCATTGTGCAATGGCACAATACGGCGAAATAGCTTGCGGTACCGACACAGCAATATCGCGCTTTTCAGTGGCTATTGTTGGTTCGCACACCCGTTTGACACGAAGTGCGCTATTCTCCAAGCATTTCCCTTTTCAATTTCAAACCAGATGACAAAGATAAACACATAAGATAGGAGAATGTAACGCGGCCCATCATATTTGCGAGTTTCCGCCTTTAAGCCGTAAAAACCTCGTTTTAAAAGACCTGTTTGCTTTTAAGGAGACGTCGCTCGTAATCGTACAGTCTGTAACATGAGAAAAACAGATATGTAGCAAGAATGTTTGATGTACAGGAATATTATTATATTCCTTTTATATTCAATAAATATAATTTGTTATAAAAGTCGCGATCTCAATTATACGCGACATTACTGCCAACAATCATTTATCGACTGGCTTCTACGGTGGTCCAGGCCAAACTGCTCTTGAAGTCAATCCATGCTTATGTAATTGGGTCCTGGGAGTTTATAACAACTGTGTCTCACAACTTCTCTTGTTGATCCGTCTCTGAATATAGTGACAAATATAGATTGCCATAGAAGATTCCTCACAGGTAGAACCGGAAATCCTTTTTTTTTTTAAAGCGATTCACGGTAAGTAAATAGAAAACATATATAGGCCATATTGTATTCACCTTGCGGCACAACAACTCTTTATCGCTTATCGGAGTGATGAATCATTGATAAATATTAATGACTTAAAACAAAGAAGATATTGTGATAAAAAGAACATTAAATTTAATCTTGATCATTGTAAAATAAATCATTGTATTACATTGGCACGACGCCCCTCGCTGTCTCTGCGTCGCTCTTTTTTTGTCTTCACTCTTCCTTTTTGAGCTGAGGATAATTCGATAGTCCTTGAAAGCACGAAATTAGCTTATTCATAGTACAGCTATACGGAGAAAAATATCTTGTAACAAGTTACCTAAAATTTTAGAAGTCCTATTTTCGATGCAATGGCAGCTAGCCTTCTAAAAGTGATTGGATCGTGTCCGATGGATCAAAACAAGCACTTATCATCCATTTAGCTAAACATCGCGGCGTCAGCTAAACTTTTAGGAATCCTATTTTCGATGCAATGGCATCTAGCCTTCTAAAAGTGATTGGATCGTGTCCGATGGATCAAAACAAGCATTTATTATCCATTTACGTAAATTTTTTACGCGGTACGTAAAATTTTTTTTTAGCTTTCATAGACATATTTTGCCTTTCGTAGCCACAGTTTATTTGATTTTTTGTTAAATTGGATTAGTCATTAAAGTTAATTTATAAATGATTAGGGTGAAACATTTTCTACGCACCTTGGGAATAATCTGCGATTATTCCCTTGGATAAATTGCTGCTCGAGCTTCAGTGAGATCCTCGGGAATAATCGCGCATTTTACTCTCTCGTTGCACAAACAAACTTTTATTCCATCAATAAATTTCAATTCTTACCGCACAGTTCGCCGCTTTCTTTTACGCAAAGAATACATTGTTTGAGCAGCTTTATGGAGCAATAGGAATACATGAATACAAAACTGATTACACAATAAGGAGGCGTTTAAGTTAGCGTCCGATCAATTTTTCGCGCTGAAAAGTTATGCGTTCGAGAGTGGCTCGTATTTTTAACTGCGTAGACAAGAAGAAGCAACCGTTGCATGTCGCTAGTGTGAATGACCGTCGAGCAATCTGCAGACACTCGTTTTGTTTTCCTTACGGTCAACCTGAGGAGCAACGAGGCAGCTGCTCAAAAAGTAGTCCCCACCGCCGTCCCTCTGGCTCGAGGCCTCGAGCAACGCACATGGCTCTAGTGCCTGGCATTTGCATTGCACTTTAAAAACTTTTTAAAGCCACCACTCTTTCCTTTTATCTAAGCTCTCGGCCTTTTCTCGTCTACGTTTCTTTTTCTTTTATTTTTTTTTTTTTTACTTTAATCAGTTGCTTCTTATTCAATTTAAAAGTTGCATAGGAATACACCGAAAGGGACAAACGCGGCTGTTGCGGTGAATCTCCTACTTTGCGTACCGGTTGCATAATGCATTATTTACGAAGTTTGTTTGATATGTAGAACAAACAGTTAGTTTTTCCATAAGAATTTAAATTTCCAAAGATTTTTCTTTTACTCGAAAAGTTAAGGCTGCCGTGTATATTCAATGAGAGCCGAAGTTAGTTGAGAGGATAATGAAATTATTTATAATTACGTGCAATTATTCATAATTATTTGAAGTAACAGTGGCGTAAATCCCAATGTCAGGTGGCAATTTGGCGAGTCATGCGAGAGCGCAAAGCGGTTAAAACATTATGTACAGTTCCGCGAAGAAATTTTTGTTAAAAAATAATTTATCTCAAATTTTCGTTATTAGTTTTCATCATTTTTTTAAATTTGGCGCCGTTTTTTTTTTTAGAGACAATAACAAGAATCGCCATGATCATAATATAATTTAAAATTTTTATATATTCAAAATTAGGCAACCAATCACGTGCACCTACTTTGGCGACCAATTATATTAAAGACCAATCGAAACCACAAATTAAAAGCTTCACAACAAAGGCCATCGCTTTTTTAATAGAGGATTTTTTTTGTATGTTTTAGGCTGTTATTTACCTTCTGCTTAAAATTAATTAATATTGTTTAATTAATTCTACCCGTGATTATTTACTTTTTATATATTTTTTATATATATATGTTTATAGACTTTTCTTATATATTTAAAAAAAAATGTTTTAATTATTAGGTCCTATTGGTCATAATGACAAGTAGCAGCGTAATCATTATTTTTGAAAGAACCGGTACGTTTTTTTTTAAGAACAAGTAATGCACATGATACTCTTCTTGGAAGTGGCGGAAAAGGCATTTGATTTTATTCTGACGTTAAATATATATTTCACTATAGGAAGAAGAAAAAAGTGCATAGGCGCGAAGAGGCCATCGTAGTACGCACGCGTTTTATATTCGTTTTGTGCATGCACGGCGTACGGACTTTACAGCTATTTTCTCTGCAGCTATACATCAGACTGCACCGTTCGAGTATGCGACAGCAAACGCGTCGTTCGTATATCGTACGTCTAAAATTCAACCTCTTCTCGTGGTGATCCAATCAAGTTTTATTCGCTCCTCTCTATTATTTTAACACCAAATCACTGGGGCTATTTTTCATGATCCATCAATCAAGTCAGATTTATCTATATCTATCTCGTCTATCTTCGATTAATTCACTCCTCCATTGGACTACCAATAGTATTGTATCAACTACTTATTTATTTATTTATATAAGATGAATAGCAAAAATTGTTAAACTTATAATAAACGGATCGCAGACTCAAACGAGGGAAATTATAAAAATTACTGTATACTGGATGTACCAAAGTTGCTAGAATTTTAATAATTTTGACTAGAATTCTAAAAATTTTTACTAGAATTCCAAAAAATTTTACTACAATTCTAGAAATTTTTACTAGAACTCTTAGCAACTTTTACTAGCCAGTATAGTAATTTCTAATGCATGCATGTTAATTTGTCTCGTTTGTCGAGCTTGTGATCCGTTTACTAAAAGTATTGTAATTTTGCTAAAAAATTTCTTTCCGTGCTCAGGATTGTGAATTAATATTTTAGAGAAAGAAATCGATCGCCATTGTTTACCTTCGTCAACTTTTATTTTACACTTCCTTTTATTAATATAAAGGCTCGAGTTCAAAAGTAGGTGGAAAATAAATTAAAATATATAAAATATTTTGTTCTATGAATCTACGTAATACCTCGGGAGTAAAAAGTAGTATGAGCATTACGCAAGCGTAGAGAGTGTAGCAGATGTGTGAGCACAATCTAATAAGAATTAAAAGAGAATTAAAACTTGATTAGTGCATAACGCCAAATTGATTGATTAATCGAGTATAATCAAGATGCCTTACGCAGTTTAAAAATAATTTTTTTAACACTTCCGGATGATAAACACCTCTCAAGTGAGAATTACCTGATCGATTATGTACTAATTACGTAATTTTCAAGCTGATGTATTTAAATTCAATGTGAAGAAAGTTTGTTTACTTTTGATCAATTTTTTTAACATTTTAATAAACTGTACTCAAATTATGTCGGAATTCAATAGTATTTTTTTAATAGACAATTAATTATATCGCTGTATAATTTTAATATTTCATTAAGAACCACCTGTTTAATGGGTACGCACTAATTTCGCAATTTTGAAGGTGTTTTTTATATTTAAATTAAATAAAGACAATTTGTTTTTTAGGCACGACCGTTACACACGGAGTGCCTTAGTTTTATTATAATTTTATGAAAATTTTAATAACATCACTAGCAAGCTACCGTGTTAATTATACACACTTTATTTTTGCGTTCATATTTTTATAGTGTTATTTCATTGCAAATGGGTTTACGTCCTTGTAACATTAATTAATAAATTTAAATAAGACTTTGTTACTAAAAAGAGTTACTGTTAATTATAGACAATTAATTATATTACTCAGTTTAATATTTAACTTTCCATTTGCGTTTATATTCATTCATTTATTTATTTAACAATAATTCTAGACGACAATTAGGCTTTGTAAATTAAACACTAAAGAATAATTAAGGACATACAAAAATACAAGGTAAACTTTAGTTAGCAATAAACTTATAAATAAATATAGACAATTAGATTCTCTAAATTAAAAAGTAAAGTTATTATTAACGATAATCCAAAAAAAGAGAGAAGAAAACATAAAAGATGCAGAACGCTTCTAAAAAATATTTCCACACAAAAATACAAGATAAACTTTAGTTAGCAATAAACTTATAAATAAACATAGACAATTAGACTCTGTAAATTAAAAACTAAAGTTATTATTAACGATACTCAAAAAAGAGAAAAGAAAACATAAAAAGCAGAGCGCTTCTAAAAAAAAGTTTCCGTAAAAAAGAGGAAACACAAGGTAAGTGTTGGTAAGCGATGCAGTTAGAAAAGAGGCTCTTTTGGGCGGGGCCCATGTTTGGGCCTGGCGCGCATCGAGGGGTCGAGCCGAGCGTCGGGTAGGTACAGGTACACACACACACACACACACAGCCGTCCGCATTAAGTATATATACATATGCAAGAGGCACCTCGGGGCCAGGGGAGGCCTGCAGGAGGCGAGCAAAAGAATACTCGCAAAGCGGCGGCGGCGATTGAGCGCTCTCCAGCCATAGACGCGAGTCAGGAGTAGTATTGAGAGGAGAGCAGTGCCGCGGAGAGGAGAGAGCGTGGAAAGGTGGGAGAGGGAGAGAGGGAGGAGAGGAAAGTGGGAGCGACGCGCGATCCGAGGCTCGGAGAGCGCGAGCGACGGCCGAGCGAGCCGCAGAGCACAGCAGGAGTAAAACGTAGCGAGTCGTGCAGCCGCGAGTCAGTCGCAAGGTAGCACGCGTTCCATCTTGAAGCCGAAGCCGTTGGACGCCAGCTGTAACGCATCGCGAGTAGCGCGCGCGCGTCTCGTTTGTTTGTTTATTAATTCTTCGCCAATATTCGAGGGCCGCAGTGTTGTATGTTTACATTAGCGGCAAGTGGCATCGCACGCGGGGAGAGGAGGAGCCGAGCAGTACACTCCGAGTGCGCGTTGAGGTTATGTACCGAAGGAGGCATTAGAGGAGGACGCCGATCGGTGCAGGAGGGAGGTGAGCAGAGGCTAACGGCTCGGCGGTCATGCAAGTGACGTAAGGTAACGGATCCCTGCGCGGCGGCAGGCCGCCCTTTTGCTTCCCGGCTAATCTCGTTGCTTTTTTTACGCGCGCCCTCCGCAGCCTTTTTCCCCTTTTCTATTGTTTAGCGATTTTATTGGAGGAGTCCGTGGTGGTGGGCTCGTTAGCCTTGTGCGTGCGTGTCCTGCATTGTGCGCGCGGGACATGTGGAACGAGTTACCGTTATTAATTTCTCCTACCTAATTCAATGCTCGTATTTTATCTCTTCGGATTTCGTTCGTGGAAAATGCAGTGTTGTGACAACGCGAGAACGGCCAAATCGATGGACGAACAGGTCTCAGCCCCGTTTCCCCAAGTGCATTCTGTTTAATTAATTGTCGAGAGGGTCAGTCCACTGTTTTACAAATTCAAGTAAATTTTTACATTTTACTACAAATGAGTTTTGAATGTATTTTGAATTATTTGTTAACGGTACTTTGTTCTAAAACAATTGTTTCATTTTTTTAGATTATTCAACTTTAGACGTCAATTTATTTTCTCAACGAATTACTGTATACCTTCAACATTTATTTAGTACTTTTTTACCATAATTACTGGGAGATTATTTGATTTACTCAGATTACTTGTGAGTATCGGTACAATAGAAATTATTGTTTACCATTGAGCATAATACCTTCATTTCATAACTAATAAATTTAACATACGATCAGTCCATTCAATTAGTAGTAACAACTACCTACACAGTTAATGAATAGAGACAGTTATTAAAAGACGGAATGGAAATAGAATAGATCAGAGGTTAAATAACAGATTTATCCTTTTTATTGGTTTTTAAAAATTTCAAGTTTAATATGAAGAGGATCTAATTGTTACATAAAATTGTTTAGACAGTATCAATATATCAACTACCTTCTTAATTTAGAAATAAGGTTGGAAGTGATTTGTTATTGCTCTATTAAATTACTTGTTAATTAAAAAATTTACAATAATTTTATTTAAAAAAATCTTATTAGTCTGTAATATTAATCTTTGCATATATGTTTTGACGTACAAATTCTAGACAAATGTTGACTGTGTTACAAATTAGAAATCCTATAAATTTTAAATATACCCAAAATTAAAGTAATTTAAGGGGTAGTGGAAGGATGACCTTAGATGCAGCCTTGAAATTATAAGTGGTCCAATCCAAGGCCAGCACTCAACTTCCCCCTTGATATCCTATAATTTTGTCTACCATTTTTGAATGAACCATTTTAAGCGAATCCTGCATAAAAGTTGTGTTTTCACTAACAACTTAGCTTACAAATCTATTTTTACATATAGAAAAATTTAAGTCAATTCTAATTTATTATTGATATAACAAATAATGAAAATCGAACTAAGAATTAAGCAAGAATTTTGTTATAAATCTATTTAAAAAAGGGAGTCAGCAAATTGTATAGAATGAGAGACAATTAAAATTTTTTTATTTTGCAAAATTAATAAACGATTGAACGTATTTTTTTAAATTATGTACGAAGAGAAAAGTCTAGCAAAAATTAGTAAACTATTTTGACAGACTCGACAAATAGAAAATTTTACTAAAAAGTATAGTAAAATGTGCTAGACTTTTTAGTAAAATATTCTATTTATCGTGTCTGTTCCTGCGTTACAAAATAATATAGCAATATTTCCTAAACTTTTCTCTAAAGGTACAATAGTCTTTAAAAATCGATATAAAACATTGATTCAAAAACTTCAGATTCGAAAGATGCAATATGGTTAAAAAATCATTGTTATTCATTATTCATTATCATAAAAAGAAAGATAATAGCACCATGTAAACACGCGTAGTCGCGCGCATGTATCAATGCACTGATGTATATATACACGCGCATATACTATACACACTCCCATAAACGAAGAGGGAAATTAGAAAAAAAGGGTTGAATTTAAATTAAAAATAACTAAGAACATTGTTTTTCAGATGCTTTTTTTGTTTGCTCATCTTCATAAAGAATCCTCTATGAAAAAACAGTATGACTGAAACAGTAAAAACAGTTATTTAGTTTTACTGAAAAGAAAGTGACAGGAAAAAGGAAGTTTTAAAGCGGAAAATCTTGAGCTTTGTGAAGGTATAGATCAACGAACTCAGGACTGAGCAACGATTTCACACAATAATTAAGTCGTGCGTGCGCGTACACTAACTAACAAAGACTATAGCTCTACATAGCATAGCTCTGTGAGCGTCATGCTCGGTTTCCCGACCATTATGGCTCATCCGCTCTGACCCTTAGCCCTCACAAGTAAGTCGAACGTGACTACACTGAAAAAAAAAATAAGTAACTTCTACTTTTTACGCAATAGATTTGACTGTGAAATTGAAAGTTGATTCAACTTTCCGAATTTTCAGTAGAATTAATCTATTTTACAAAACTGCTAAATCTACTTTTGTGTACAGTAACATCTGCTACAAGGAACCATGATTGTATTGATGTTGCCAAGCAATTTTACTTTTTCCTAGACTACCTAATATTTCTGTTACGAAACAATAAGAATTTCTTTCTTTTTTTTTCAGTGTACTTATAAAAGAAGCGTTGCGCGATCGCACGATATATTCTTACCGATTTTACATCAAACTTTCCTTTATTTTTTTAAATAGATTCTATCTTCTTGGAATCTACTCTACTTAACTTCTTCCTTTTAATGTATTCTTCAATGCTTCTAGACTATTACGTAAAAATCGTTGAAATTATTCATTTCATTTTAAGGTACCTTCATTTGATTGTTGAATTCCATCCAATTTATGTAACGTAATTAAATAGTTACTCTGAAAAAAATGTAAATCCAACTGAAATTCTTCTTACAAAAAATTTAATTTGTTTAACTAAACCTTTAGATTAATCAACCAAAATTTTATTTAAATTGATAAAAATCTTAAATTAGGTCGATTTTTAACTTAAAGTTTTGTAGAATCAATAAAATAAATTTCTATAAATATTTTTCTTTGTGTATAATACAAAATAGTATAAACAAATTAATTAATACGGAAATAAAACACAAATCACGTCGAGTAGAACAAGGTGAAAAAATAAACGTGAAGCAGGTGAAAAGTAGGAAAGTAGAATGAGCTCTTGTTGCAAATATAAACATTTACAAAACTAATAAAAACATATTACATTAAATCGCTTTGAATTATAGGCTTAAGATATCATCGTATCGAGACAAAGAAAAACATTGCACATGTGTGATATCACAGCCAAGCATTATCTCAAGCCTAATAATAATTCTGAAAAATGTCAATAAAAAAAAAGTGTTATCGCAGTTGGAAATCGTTAAAAATTGCTTTTATGCACAACCGTTCACCTCTCGACGCCTATAAGCTTTCAAAACGCATGGAAATAAATAAAAGTAAAAACATATTCAGTCAACTATTACTCACGTTAATGAATACACTCGTCACAGCTAAAAAGTAATATGTGGGACGATAAAGTAATAAATTAACACGAAGAAAATTTATCGCCCGTATTGCGGATATTTCAGTGCAGATCACGGAGGTGCTATCCCCAATGCAGTTTTAAACCTGCCGCAAGAAAGATCATTATCTTGGTTATCTCAGTTTTTAGAATGCGCCCTTCACTCTAAGTGCGAGCGCTTGCCAAAATTTCTCACGTTAACTCTAAAAAAGTGATTTTGAGAGTGATATTTTAGAATCAAAAATTCTCACTTAGAAATTTAGAGTGGTTACAGTAATCTGAAAGTGAGAGTGAAGCCTCGGCAATTCGCAACTCTAAAGCTCGAGTGAACTAAAACTTTCATTTAGCCATCTGTAGATCACTCATTCTTGAAACAAAAAATTTATTTTACGATTTGAGTAAAATGGAAATATCATCTAATTATATGTGTTCGTGTAAATTATTCATTATTAGAGTGAAATATTATTCTATAAATACACACTAGTAGATTATACAATTCTACTAATATTATGTTTTTTAACAATAAATTTGTTAAAATTTTGTATATACTTTAGAGTGATGATTTCTTTGATTAGAAAATATAATTTCATTCTAACAGTAGCAACTGTCACTCTATTTAAGGATGAATTGTAGTTAAACAGAGTGACCACTTTCACTTGGATTAAGAGTTAAGGTTTACAGCATCAAGAAGCGATTAACTCTATTCAAAGATGTTGAGAATCGTTCTTTTCCAAGAATGAAATTTAGCTTTATACGCTAAAATAATTGGAGACAAATTTCACTCTTAGTTTACAGTGAAACCACTCATCAAATTAAATTTGATTCTATTGGAGTCAATGAATAGAGTGATTTAAATTCACTCTAAAGTGGAATAACACATTACAAGTTAAGTCCTTGTCTTTCACTCTATTTAAGAATCAAAAAATCACTATTTTTCACTCCATCAAGGGAGTTAATTTCACTAAATTTCTTTCCAGCTGATTTAGCGTGTACTACTATAGTCATTTTCACTGTAAAAATGTTAGCGTATCTGCAAAGTATTTTAAAAAAACTTGTAATTTGGACGATCCCTTTTATCCTGTCTGAAAGTACGACGATGACGAAAGTGTATATATATACATGGACTCGACCTCGTGAAGAGGCTCGAATTTGGTGGCGATGCTGTGAATCAAGGCTTCCCTTCGATCTATAACGTTTCTCCGAAACGTGCGATTACGATGCACGTGCACATGTAAAGGCTCTGCTTCATAGAGGACGCCCCGGGTCCAATTTCCTCGGATCCTCCCGCCTGCGGGGACGAATGGACGTTCAATACTCGCCACGACCGCAGCCATCGGAGAAATAAGAGAGACGGAGAGAACCGGTTATGCGCCAGACGATGAGGATCGTCGGGGACGCGCGCCGAGGCCGACCGCGGCAAATCGGGGCAAATCCAGACAGGCGGCCTCTCGACCGACAGGGATATAGATGCTAAAGGATGTCCGGTCAGATAACCTGGAGGAACTTATGCTGAAAAACAATTTACGCGTTTCGTATAAATGAGTATAAATGAGATTGAATATTACCGATCGTATGTCTATGGTGTATTTTGCACTGAGAGATAATTTATACATACTGAGGGAAATGTTTTGAAAAAATTACTATATTATTCTAGTAAAAATTACTATCCAGTCTGGGAGCGAAGCTACAGGCTGCATTTAGTGAACAGAGTACCATTCTGTATTATAAATTTTACTCGAATTCTAGTAACATTTAATAGAATTTTTAATGCTTATTACTCGAATTATAGTAAAATTGTTATACAATATGGAAATTTGTCACTAAATGCAGTCTAAAGTTCCACTGACTGGATAATTTTTTGTATTTTTTACCGAAATTATAGTAATTTTTCCAAAACATTTTTTTTATTTCCAATCATTACTCGAAGAATTGATTGTTATCTCTGATAAGTACTCCGTAATATTAACTTTGACTTTGTCAAGATTTATAACGAGGTTATCAATTTATAAGAAGAATTATAATCAAATTGGATAATTAGGACGTTGAAAGTTAGTATGTCAACACACAGTGCAGTGCATCTTTTAAAATGAATATAGAGACAATTAATTCTGTTGTCGAAGAATTTTCGAAGCCTACGAGATTGCAATAGCTGCAGCTGCAGTAGCTGATAAAGCAGTGACAAACAAGTTCATTCAAGAATGGACGGAGCTTGTGTGCAAAGTAGAAAATGAATTGTTACAACTGGTGGACTAATTACCTATTCTTAATATAATGAATTAAGTAATGACTGTTACATCGCTGAACCGTGGATCAGGCTACGCATATAGTGCATATGTAAATAAAAGTGAAACTGCAAAATTGTTTTTTACAATCTTAATGCCTTGGTGGAATGCACGCGCGTGTGCGCCCCTGTGCGTGCACGTGGTCAGACAACAATATCTCTATGATTATACGGTTGAACAGAGTAATTAAGAATTCAAAATGTGTTTTGTTTTTTTAATTCGAGAGGAGTAAACAAAATAAAATACCATATCATACATGTATTTAATTAATTTTGTTTTTGATAATTATCTTTTCGATTGCCCCATCTAATCGATAATGTTGTCATTATAATACTAATTCAACAGAGTTATTTATAATATTCTCCTCGTATAAAATTTAAAAATAAATTGGACTGTCGCATATCTAACTAAAATGTTATTAACGAAAATCTAATCAGCAAAATCCTGGAATGAAACAAATTATTTTGTACACAATTAAACGTGACTTACGGTAGATTTCAATATTAGTCCGGTAAATATGATTCCCGACCGAGTGCGAGGTCGGCTGGACAGGCAATCACACCAGTCGAGTATCATTTATATCGAACACTCGATACGAGAGATGACGATTTGTAATCCAAAATTTCATATCGCGCGGTTCATTTCCTCCAGTCCATTTCCAGGCTACCAAACTCTGGTTTAGTTAAATTTCCAATGATCGTAGGTTCGGGTGGGTGGAAAACGGAAGACTCGTAGCTCTATGGGTGTGCGTGTGATTGTGTGTAAGGTCCCCTGTTGTGTGTAAACTATCCTCTTCTCGTCGTGACTACCTGTTATACGAGTCGCGTTCCCACGGTGTATACTCGTACACCTCCGAGAACGAGGGAGAGCAGCAGCTTACGCGCATACGCGTACAAATACATGCAGTGGCGTAGTCCCTTTTTATTTTTCACTCGTAGTACAAATTTACCTATCGAAACTATTGTATCCGGTAAACAATGGTATCTCTACCTAATTTCAGAATTACTTAAATTTAGAGTGTACAATTTATTTTTATTTCATTGCATTTAATTTTTTTTTATAATTTGCTATTTTACTTCGTTGATAGAAATCTTATTACGATTAAATAAGATAATAATCATAATAATGGTTTGAATAAATAAATAAGTTGACCTTTAACAATTTGTGTTATATTATAAAAAGTAGTTGCAAATTGTCAATTATTTTCAACAGTTACGCAAGGATTAAAAATTACAGTTCTAGTCCCGTTTCGAGCGCTATAATCATAGTTGAAAAGTATAGTAAGTACGCAGAGTCAAGTTCAGACTATATTTATTTTTTCATTATTAGTTACATTAGATATTTCTGATATTACGGTTAAATTCTTTTTCACCCTAATTATCTATAAAGTCCGCTTTATTGACCTCTGCAGAGGGAGTAAAATCATATTTTACTGTTGTCTAGACTTATTTTACTGTCTGGAGATGTGTATTACTCTTCGGAAACACATTCTATTCTTTAAAGAAACCTTTTATCTTTTGTAAACATATTTTAGTAGACACATTTTATTTGATTTTTTTCAAATAAAGTGGATTTGTAAATAATTAGGGTGAAAAATTTTATGTGCATTTTAAAAGTAATTGTGATTATTCACCTACTTCACCCCGGAAATAATTGACTAATTTTTCTTGCGTTTTCTTTTAAATGTAATTTAGTAAAAAACATTATTAATGTAACTACTCATTTATAAGACTAGAAAATGTACGACCTGAATAGTTGTATTAATTTCAAAACTTAATGTAATCCCAGTTTATGACAGCCCCTTATGTTCCGTTTTCATACCATAAATAACGCTTCAACTTACGAGCGTGAGAGAAAGCTTTGTTTATTGTCTAACTGGATAGCTAATTTGTTTTGAATTTGAAATAATAAAGTAAATTTTGAGAGAACCGGTGGGCCGGACCCCCGACGCGTGATAGAAAGACTCATGACTTGTCAATTCTGAATAAGTGAAAATAATAAGCAAGATAAAATCCGTGGAGGCGGCGGCGGTGAAAGTGCCCCAAAGTACTTGCGAAATGCTCCCGTGTTCGGGCTAATGAACAGCGCGCAATAGTCCAACACACGATATTCGTGAAAGTGCGATTATTAACTTAGGCTTCATCACGATCGATTTACATTTGCGATTAACATTACTGCGAACACAGAGCATTGCGCGTAGCACACTCGCAAAAATTTCATCTAACTGCTACAACGATCGACTAAATAGCACTCGCAAAGTTCTAATAAAAATTACTGATTTTTACTTCAGTAAAATTTGCTTAAATATTTAAACAAAATTAACTTAACGTTTTAATTTATAACTTCGAGAAAGTAAATGTTGCTTAAAAAATTCAATATAATTTTACTTAGTCGCGAGTAAATTTTATATGACTACGTTTACTTAACTTCATAAGCATTTTTGCAACCAAAAACTTAGAACAAATGTACATAATAAGTCACACGGAAAGAGAATAGTTTACTCTATCGCCTAATTTCTGAGAGTTCGAGATTTACTTTCATAAGAAAATCGCTGGAGCATTTAGAGCCACAGCAGAAGCTAAAGAACAGCTGTTAAAATCATTCACAGCGCGTCTCAGGCCGTATAGAAAATTTATCTCACAAGAAACATCGTAGGCCTTTTGTACATTTTTTTTTGCCGATCACACCTACAGACTTTATAACCGGACGTGAAAAAAAAATTCTTGCTCGCCTGGCGCATTAATTAAAACTCTCACCGGTTCTCACTATAGCTATTAGAGTCGTCTTATTAACTGGACCGTCTGCCATTATTTATGCGGTGGTGTATGGCCTCCACACTAGATAAAAGCCAAGGTAATGCGGTGAATTAATGGGAGTGGCCTTTTTGCAGCTCTGCAGACCGTTGCCTTGATAACTGTTATAAGACTATTTTTGTTGCGGGAGAAAACTCGCGGGCCTAACCGCTCGAGTAGCCCTCCTTTTTTCTCTTTCTCTTTCTCTCTCTCCTGAAGAAATGATTCAGTGCAGATTCAGAGTCGATACGGAGCAGGTGAAATCCTGTACTGACTACACGCGGCCGGTAACAAATGTTTAATAACGCCATGTCTAATTTTTAAGTGCACTCGCAAAAATAAATTCTTAATCCCTCGAAATATAAATAAGTGGCAATCACTTCGAATAAATGTGCACTCTAAAGTCTAAAGAAAAATTGCTGGTGTGGAGAAAACTTCTTTACTAAAAATGGCAAAAATTAATTTTAATATCCTCATAAATGAATTCTATTAGAGAAATTACAATAGTTTCTTGACGATTTTGTGAGAGCTTTAGAAAAATTCGTTAAAATTGCAATCAATTTTAAAAGAAATTACAGTAGCCTTTACAACAATGATCTATTGCAATTTTCCCGTTAATAAGTCTGCATGAAGAAAGTACGAGGACATTAAAATTGACTATTGTAATTTTTAGTAAAGAATTTTTCTTCTCGCAAGCAGAATAATGAAATCTATAAAGCCAATACGCGAGAATCAAAGTAAACCCTCTCTCTTTTTTATGTCTAGTCAATCATAATTTTTCAAGATGTACCATTTAATTTTGTATGTTCTATTGTGCTCCTTATTTGATTTGAGGCCTTCCTCCTATATGTAAAAGTAAGAATGAGTGGCGCGTTTCGTCTGGATCAACTCGAAGTATAATTTTCTGGTTTCTCAGAATGGTGTTTGCCCGCAAGAGTGTAGTAAAGCTTGCGAAAATACATGCACACCCATACATGCTCGAACTTGCTCAAGGCGTCGGTACTTTTAAGGCAATGATTTTCAAAGGTCATAAATGAGTCCACCGTTGACCTTCAACAGCGTATAAACGAATTGAGGCTTATAAGGGCTTCCGAAAGTGCAGCTAGGAGGATATGACCTTCCATAAACAAATAAATGAGCCAGACTTTTAAACTCGTACTTAATTTTTGTTGCTATACTTTTATCTTTCTTTTGGCAAGATTAAGTAAAATTCGTATCATAATCGCCGTGGGTTATCTACCTTTCTTTTAATTTTCCGATTTTATCGTTTTTCAATAATTCTTTAATGAAAACACTTGACCAGTATCGAATTCCAACTTTTTGTTAAATCTATGAAAAAAATTTCTCTCAAGTGTTATATTCTATTTTTACGAACATCGATATTTTTAAGAGCTCTTTAGCAACAAAGAAAATTAAGCTTTTGTGTTTTTAAAAAATTCTTGCTCAATGTCGCTTAAAAAAAAAATTACGCTAAATTTAAACACTTTTTATAGTGTTGCTACTTAAAAGTCATGAGCAAATGAACTGTTAATAAAAACACACGGCTTAATCGCTACTTAAAATAAATATGCGTCAAAAGTGACATCATTTGACTAATAAGGTGAGAAGTTAAGAAGGAATAAAAATATCTTTATCGGTACGAAAGTTGTATGCTTGTTACATAAAAACGAAAAATACGTCCAAATTTACGTGCATTGGATTACGCTGGAAAACCACATAAATAATTGATGCATTCTACATTTTTTGGTGTATTGGTTATATAATAAAGCTAAAAACGTATACACTTTTATTTGTGAAAAGAATAAAAGCAACAAAATAACTCTCGAAAATTTAGAGAATGCTATTCCTCTTCATAAAGCTGCAAACGTACTATTTACTATGTATAAATAGTTAAAATACACAGAATTAATCTTTTAGAAGATTAAGATATACTTCACTCTTTAAAAAGTTGAAAATTTTGTCTTTTTACTGCCAAAAGAATAAATACATCAAACAATTCTTTTGAGGAATTACGGAAATTTGTTTCTTTTTTAATACCGAGTTTAAATCGTATTATTATTCTTTATTAAAAGTTGAATTGTGTAGATTTAATCTTTATCACTTTCTTAAGAGGGGATAAAGATTAAAAGTAAATGTTAATCTTTGTAAAGTGGAAAACGTTCTTTTTACTCTTTTCCAAAAGAATAAATGCATTGACTAATTCTTTTCAATAATAAAAAAATACATGTTACCTTCTGTAAAGTAGAAAATTTACTTTTTATAAAAATTAACATTTTTATAACATCTGTTTTATTATTTTATAAAGTAAAAAATTGTCGTTTTATATTTTGTCCCGATTTTACTCTTTAGACTTTAGAGTGCATTGTGTACACTTTTAAATGAAAAACATTTTTTTTTAACTTTTGTATTTTTTTTAATTGCAGAAAAGCAGCATAGAGAAGAGGAGTACTTATCTCGAGCGGATAAGAAAAGGAGCGCGAGGCACTCGAGGTGCCAAGTAAGAGAGTCGAAAGAGCAACGGAAGAGAACGGCACATCCGCTAGAATGGGAGAACGCCGTGGTACTAAGGCACTGGAACTATGGTGCAGGCGCATAACCGAGGGCTACCCAGGAGTTAGCGTCCAGAACATGACCACTTCGTGGCGCGATGGCCTCGCCTTTTGCGCAATGATACACCATTTTCGACCTGATCTCATGTAAGTTATATAAAAAAGTTACCTTGTGACTGACCTTTCAATCCTGATCACATACAAAAAGTGAATAAGAATTACAATATTAAAAAAAAAAGTAAAATAAGTTTTTTATTGTTTTGTTATTTGGAACTGAAATTTAATAGGCTGTTCAATAATTTACGCTTTCGTATTGTATTTGTTCATCGCTTCAGGAATAAATTTTTTTGAGATTTTTATAAGACTCAATTAAAATTATTACAAGTCCATTATTTTATATAAAAACTTTAAAATCATTTTTATAAAATTTTTATTAAGTTTACGTGCCTTCGCTTATTTTATTTTAAAGAGTAACGATGGGTTTTTTTGAAATGATACTCCGTTGAATGTTTGTGGGATATGATATAATAAAAACTGCAATTGCACGAGTATTACGAACGCAAATATATTGAAGCATCCAAGCGGAAAGCATTATACATTCAAATTTAATTGTTTTCTTTCGCAAGAGATCTAAAAATCGGGATTTTTGCCGAGCATTCGATATAATGCGCGCTAAAGCTTGAAGTAAATACTGGAAAAGGCGATGGAAAGTTGCGGGACCGGCTTTCGCGCAGTTCTAATGACAAAATAAATGCTTCCCCTTCCTTTCTCGATCTATCTAACAGCAGCGATTGCTTTTCCATCAGGGGGAAGAAAATTTCTAATCCTCACAAAAGTGAAAAGGCTAATTGGCTCAACTGAATTCTCTTGATTAATTGCGTTAGCCTGGCAGCCGCGTGCATTACGCATAAGTAAATCGCAGATAAAAGAACTGGAAGAGAAAAATATCGTTTTATGCCCATTGATCGGGATCGCTTGAATAGGCCATTAGAATATGATAAAAATTAAGAGGCGGAAAAAATCAATGGACCTCGAACGAGAGACAAGCAATTATTTCGCTCGGTGGCTAATGCAAGGTAATTAACAATTTCCCGCTGGTCGCAAGTCGGACTACCTCGGCTCATCGAATCGTCGGCTCGATAAAAATCGTAACAGCAATCACGCGAAACTGCTGCAGCCCGCCCACGAGCGGCAATTTCATCTCGGACCGCGAGCTCGCAGAGAGAACAAGGGAGATCGAGTAGACCGATTAGACGATGCCGCGAAAACCGCCATTGCGACCCGCCTCGTAATTGCCAGACAGACAGGCCGACTGCACCGACCAATAACCATCCGAGAACTTCTCTAGCTTTCGCTGGGGATTTGCTGATCGAGGGTTAAAAGAATAAGTTACAATTAAAACTTGTCGCAAAGTCACTACGCGTATACTAACAAGGCTAGCGTGTCTATTTTTGAAAAATCTACACGGAGAGAAATTTCAAATAATAATTGACGTTCAAATACCTATAAAAATTACCGTGACAAAAAAAAACGCGGACCTTTTTGACACGGTACATCACTAATTTGTGTGATGAACCGTTTTAACCATTTATTTCGTTACTTACATGTTACAGAGATTTCAATAGTTTAGATAAGGATGACATTTACGGGAATAACGAGCTTGCCTTCAGAACGGCTGAGCAGCAACTGGGAATCCCAGCTTTACTCGATGCTGAAGACATGACTTCCTGCGCAGTGCCAGATCGCCTTTCCATTCTCACTTACCTATCGCAATTTTATCAAGTCTTTGCTGGTGAGTATACCAATCTGCATTATTATCTTAAAAGAAAATTTTGCTTACAATTCAATAATAAAGAAAGCTATAGAATCCTATGCAAAACGTATTCGGAGTAAGCCTTTTGTTTGTTAATTCTGTGTTAAAATTAACGAATTACGTGTTTCAAATTAAGGGACTTCTATACCTACTATAATAGTTAAACTATAGAGTAGACGCTCTCAGTTCTCAACATTTATTTTTGAAAAATATACAATTTTCTGAAATGTTTTTTGTACTACATATAATATTTTAACAATATCAGCTGTTTATCACGTGTTGAAAATTTTGTAATTAAATGCGGCAAAATCAGGTACCCTATAAGACTGCATGTTAAATAAATTCTTAAATCCTAGCCGTCTATAAAATTAATCACATCATCTTGTATTTATTATGTACCAGTGCGTGATCCATTTCATTCAAATATGTTTGTTATTTTTAATATCGGTATATTTAATATACATGCGAAATGTCTCATTAACGTCATTTAAATATGACGTTTTTCTTTTGTTATTAACACCCAAGTATGGGTTATTAAACAAATATATCATTTAGCGACATGCAAATGTTAGAAAAGTTGATTGCTAGTGACGCATACGCAATAATAACATACAATTGTGTGTTAATTTAGTACAAAATTCTTGTTTGTGGATTTAACAAGCAATCTATGGTTATTCTATTTTATCGCACGCAATTGTTAATTTTTTAAATCATTTAAAAGAATACGAAAAATTAGAAAGTTCTAAATTTACTGTAAGCACAATACCTGTTTTCGACAACAAGCGTAGGCTGGTCTAAAAAAAAGCAGCACGAGTGAGCTATGATAGATTGAGCGATATAACGAGATTTCGCAAGAGGAGCCCGCGTATTTAGAAATCGAAATCTTTGAGCCATGGCTTGCGAATAATTGCAGATCGTCACCAGCCTCTGAGCGCGATTTGCGCGCCTCTTATTATCAGCGCATACTCGGTGTCAGTTACTTTCACATATTCTATCGGGTGTTATTTCAAAAGAGTCGCACAAACTTATCGGAGATATCAAGGCTTGCACGCCGAGGTTGGCTCGTTTGTACTGCATGGCTCAATGATTATGGAGCAAAGGATCCCGTTTGTGGAAATAGGATTTCGTGAACAGATCTGAAACTCAAGGAAAGACTAATTTAAGAATTACGAATGAAGTAGGTTACTACTGTTGATGTGCATCTAAATTTATTTTTTATTTTAATTCGCGCGAAAAAAACATTTAAACGACTACTAATCATTATGAGCAATCATTATGAACAACTTGTAATACTTCGTAGTGGTACACCAAAAGTTATTAAAAAGTAGGTCATCTCACAAAAAACAAAATAGTAATTTTCTAAGTCTACTTTTCTCAATGAATATATTAAACAACTTTTAGACAAAAATACAAAAACTTTTCTAAAATCTTAACGGCTATTAATCTTTTGCAATAACGACATCGTTCTGTTTGCAGCTGGTTCATCGCCAAGCAGATCAACGTTGAACAGGTCTTCAGAAAGTTCAAATGAAAGGATTGGAGCTGTTGCTGAATCCCCGCAGACCAAGGTAAAAGAAGCTTTTATTTTCTTGATTCCAATAAATGTGTAGTTTCATAGTTTAAAATAAATATTTTTCAATTTCAATTAAAAAAAATAGTTTGAAATTGCTACTAATTCTTTAGCAAGTAGATCTTCCCCAAACTGTATTTACTGCTCCATTATGTGAATTAATTCTGATATTATCGTAAAATTTATTCGAAAATTATATTAATTAATTTTGAAATTTGATCATTAAGATTTTATCTTACATAAAATCTTTGTAATGAATAATAGAATAACAAGCACTCTAATAAACCATAAACATTAAAAAATAGAATGTCCCTAATACTAATCGTAGAATCTAATCGTAAAAGTCTTCATTAAAGTTTTTATGTAGACTGGCTGTCAAGAATAAAATGCAATGTAAATTTTAAATTCGTACATCAATTCTCTGGATTTTGTTACTTAACAAATGTTTAAATTGCGCACAAATTTTTTCCAACGTGAAATACTCCGAGGCAAAGGCAGAGAATCATCAAAAGGGAAACAAGAACCGAGGATGAGACGACAGAGATATCAAATCTGCTTACTATTGTTTTGGCCCTCACTCATTTTCTATCTCTCTCCCTCTTTGGCTATCTCTCCCCCTATCTGTGCGTTTGATTTGTTGTTGCTATCTTTAGCTATGTGAATCTGTCCCTGGAACTGTTTTTCTCACTAACTGTATGTAATTGACTGCAATTCTATATTCCGATAGTTGATTTTATGTATTTTTGTTCGTGTCTTTTTCCGCCTCATTCTTATTAGTTAAAAGAACTTGTTACGTAATCGTAAGTGTATATCTTTTATTCTACATTTCCGTCTTTCTTTTTCTACGTGCGTGAGATTTTTTGCTTCTAGCGCTGCGATCTCACGTTAGTACGTCTATTCTTGACTTTCTCTTGAACTCGAAATCTTCGATCTTTTTATCAAACAACCTGACCGTAAATGTAATGTGCCTTTTTGGTTTTTCGTCTTTGTCAACTTTAAATCTGCCCTTCTATTTTACACTTCCTGAATGTGATTCTATTGCTTTATCATTCTGAATCAGCCACCTCTTAACTCTTTCAAGGGCGGTGGGAAGTATACTTCCCACCTCGATTTCTTTGATTTTTTTCGTTACATCTCAGGTTTATTACTTACTATTATCAGGTTTATGTTGCGGAGTGCAGTAATTTTTACAATAACATTTCTCTCCGTGTATATAGTTTATTTAGATTATTGCCGAGTTATAGAGACACGCATGATTTTATTCAAAAACACTGAAGAAATTTTAAATTTGATATCTCTGTGTCTCGCATTAAGTGTCATTTTCACTGAATTTCTTTTACGCGTTCATAAAGATCGAAAAGAGTTCAACCTATTGCGATAAAAGATAGTTTTACCTTTTAAAGTCATTACAATCTTGCGTAATACAACACATTCATTACCACATAAGGTTAACATTTCTCAATGCATGCAACAAGTAATTATTCCCTCAAAAATCCTTTTGACTGACTTGCTGAAATCTATACCTTCATTTCAAACTTTTAGGCAATTTAGAAACTAAACTAGTGATGTTATCGGAAAACCTGAAAAACTGATACGTTATATCGTTTCACGCGTCTTCGTAATATTAAATTCGTGAGCCTTTTTGTGATAACAACATGAATATTATAAACTACACGCTAAATCAGCTGGAGTGAAAATTAACTCTATTAGGTCAAATTTTCACTCTAATGTTTTAATCAATTTAACTACCTTGGTACAGTGAAAAAGAGTGATTTTTTTCTTCTTAAGTAGAACGAAAGGTAAGGACATAAGCTCTAATATTCTACTCGTCCTTAGAGTGAAATTAAATCACTCTATTCATGTACAGTAAAATTTGATCATATAGAATCAAAGTCAAAGTTGACTCTATTGAAGTCAACATGAGTACAGTGATTCTACATAAATAGAGTAATTCTAACAGGGTAAAAATTTGATTGTTTCACTATAGATTAAGAGTGAAATTTGACTACAACCGTTTTAGTGTGTATTATTGAATTGAGCATCCGCTGAGGTACAAATTGCAGATAACACCGAATGAGCAAAAAAAGAGAGCGATAACTTCTGCGTAAACCCTTTAAGTCATCCTAGTAATATTCAATTTAACCGTGTCGCACAAATTAATAACGGTGCAGAGATTCAGTTCTCTGTTTGGGCTCGAAAAAAAGTGGCTTGCCTACGCAGCTCGAGGCGACTGTGGTGGCGACAGAAACGTGCTCGCAGTGTCTTGACGCGAAAAATCGCAGTGAATCTGGTTTAACCGGTAAGCGGATATCTGTGCTTTAACTGCGTGTGCAATTTATTTTTGAGACTATATCACTCCCCCTCTCTTTTTCGCTCATTCGCTCACTACGTTGCAAAGCACGCGTCCTTTAGCGAACCCGATAATCCTTTGAAATTTCTCGTTACGACTTCAAACGTGAATCGGTACGTGACTCTTTCCTTTTTTGTTAGTGAAATACCGAAGGACATTAAGTTTGCTTCCGCGAGGATACGAGCAGAGCTAATTTTCACTCTGGGAAAAGGGCGATTCTCAACATCTCTGAATAATTAAAGTAAGAAATTTTGGCAAGCGCTCTTAGAGTGAAACGCATACTATAAAAACTTTAGCGTGAATGTCAGAACTATTGTTGCCTTTCGGTTCTTCACAGACTTTTCGCTTTCCGCCCGCGGTTTTGCGAATTCGATAAGAGCCGAGGAAGTTACAACTTTTATTAATCAAAATACGTTTGTGAAAAACTAAAAGTCGTTTGAAGAGCCAATCTGTATTAGTATGGTACATTCAATCTTATTAAGACAATTATTGTATTTTTTTTTTAGTTAGAATAGTATCTACATTTACTTCTTTCATCATCTAACTATATCTGATTTTCACTTTTGTGAAGATGTTTCAAAATCAGATTTAATTTTTGCCGCTGTCAGAATTTCGATTACGTCATGTGTTATATACGTTCTAGTTTCTTCTCTTGACTTTTGAACAAAGTGTTACGTGTCTTTATCACGCTACTGGTCTCGAATATTTCCACAGCATCCTACAATTGTCTAGGAATACCTATTTTCAATTTTATTGTAATACTCCGCACTACTATGTCATTGAGATGCATTCGCTTCTCGTGATTTTTTTATTGCCATTGAAATCAATGGCAATTTATTTGACTTACTCGTCGGTTGACGTTGGGATCATAACAATCTCACATTTCGTTTAGTATCTCTGACTTGAGCAAAAGTTTAAGCAGCTTAAGGGAGTATGAAACTCAGTTAAAAATTCAAATTTCGCATAACAAAGAATGTAAATGAAATATTGAAAAACCTCGAGATACTTGCCCCTCGTTAAGTAACGATTTATCATTTTATAAAGTTTCAAGTTCGTGTAACAATACCTTGATGAAAAAAACTTGAATAATGTAAAAAAAATCAGATTATTCAAGCTTTCCTCGTCGAGGTCATTTTCGATATTTCATTGGTACTCTTTATTATAAGTAAATTAGGTGTTTTTTCGTCTGTTGCATTATGGCGGGAAATTTGAATTTTCAGTTGATTTTCAGACCCCCTTTCATAGTTGATGATATTTTGTTGTATTGCCTGCAGAGCGTAGAGACTAAACATCGCGCGTGTTGAACCAAATTGGTCCCTTATCATTTAGCGTTTTTGTTAATTACGTTTTAATTTTAGCATTTAAAGCATGCGAGTTTGTTTTTGCTACCGGCCCTGAAAATATTTAAAATTATTAAGCGGCAAACCATGAAGTGCATTATTGTATAAAAAAAGTCCACATTCATCGCTTAATTAAGAGTAAATTTTCAGAAATACACTGCTTTGATCGCCTGAAGCTTAAAAAAGATTAGAACTCCAATGCCCAATTCAATGTGTTGTAGATTTCTCGATCATTTCATTATTAATCTATGTGATATATTTGGAAAAATTTTATATTCCTTGAAGAATTAAAATATTAAATATTAATATAAAAGAATAGCTTGCATTTTGTAGATATTCATAATGCACATACTTCTTCATCAATTAAGTTTAGTTATCGTCGATTTAAGCTTTATCATTAATTTATTGCATATTTAGAAATACGTTCATTTAAATTAAAAAATAGTAATAAAGATGGATCTTAGCAGGTGGATTTACACGGATATATTGAGCTTTTAGAAAATTCTTTATACACGCAGAAAAATTATTAGTTAAATTTACTAAAATAATAAATAACAATAAACTTTGACTGAAAATTAAGTAAACGTAGTCATAGAAAATTTACTCGTGCAGTACTTACTACACGTAATTTACACATGCAGTACTGCAGTAAATAAAAAAAACTGATTTTTTTAATCAATATTTACATATTTGATATAAGTTTAAGCGTCAAGTAAATTTTACTAATAATTTTTCTCCGTATAAGAAAACCGACATGACATTGAAAAATAATGAAAAGTAGTAAAAAGTAAGCTTATTATTAAAACGTTCGAATCTCGCTCACTTTCAATCACCTACACTGCTGAAGTTTTTAGATTCACGAAAGTGAGAAATAAGTCAATGTAAACACCGTCACTTTCACGTGAAAAGTATATGCTATGTATACCTTGTTATTATTTTGTAGAATTTATGTTAGTTGCATTATTATTTACAACAAGAAAAACTATATCCCCGTGTAGAACCACCTACAATATAGTTAAAAAAATGGGAAAAAAT
Source organism: Sycophila sp. Sp_5 (assembly GCA_018906775.1). Taxonomy (NCBI): domain Eukaryota; kingdom Metazoa; phylum Arthropoda; class Insecta; order Hymenoptera; family Eurytomidae; genus Sycophila; species Sycophila sp. Sp_5. Next base: position 3,522,252 of record JACCID010000018.1, read on the forward strand.
AGGAAAGTTGCCTTGCAGTATAAATCTGCATTTGAGCCAATAAGCCAATAAAAAAAGCGATGATACAGTTTGTTTTTCACACACGCCTTCTCGTTTTTGTTCTCCAGGAGGAAAGCTTGGACTTGATGGGGCAATATAAACCTGAAATATTCTGCTAGAAGGTAAATCGCTTTCTTGTTTATTGTTTTGCACGCGCAACCTGTGTTCATAGATTTAGTACACTTGCATGCTTTTTTATATACTTTTGCACGATTTTTTTTTGCCTTCCCTGCATGTGTCGGGCCGTCTTATCTTGCTTTACTGCACAATCACATACGCTTGAACACATGCTTAAATTTTCTGTCGCTTTCTTTCTCGCTTTGTTTTTCTAATCTTCTTTGTAATGTGTTAGGCTGACTTTTCGCTTCTCTTTTAAAATTGATGATAATTAACGGAGAATTGGTATTTAAGTTTCTTTTTACGTAAATAAATTGTCGTTTAGTTTCTTTTTTTTTCTTCTTTTTTAAACTATTCTAATACAGAACGCTTTCACAATGAAGTGTTACTTTTCATGAAAATCTAATTGATCGATGTGCAACGTCTTCATAAGTACACACGTTCTTAGTGAAATTTAAAAGCTGAAAAATGTTTAAAGCTATTTTCTTCTGAATATTTGCTTCGAGAATAATAAAAATACTTCGATTAGAAAATTCTTTACCTTGCCATTGAAAACTTTTTTAAACACTCTATTATTCCAATGTATTTAGCGTATATGTAGTTAATAAAATGAAAAGTCGACAAGCACAAAAAAAAAATACAGAGAGACTCTAAAGAGGGAAAGTTCAGTGATTGAATAATTAGTGTATTCAATATCTTATCAACAATATAACTGATTCACGGTATATTTTAACAATTATTTACTAAATTATTTCTCTCAAACGATCCCCGCTAAAAAATATTGAAAACGTGACTAAGGTAAAATCGCTTGAAAGTTTGCTGATAGGCAATTTAAAGCATTTTATAAAAAAGAATAATAATAAAGCTTTGAACTACTTATCACCAGATTTCCAAGCAATTTCACCTTAATCACGATTTCAATTACATTGAAGCAGGGTCCTTCCATTTATTTTTTCTTTTATTTATTTATTTTTTTTACTATTTTAAACACTTTTACAATGCGATCTATTTTTCTCTCGCTTTCACTCATAATAAATTTTAAATTAATATGCGTGTTTATTTCTTAAAATTAACGAGTAATTTTTTAACCTCTATATAAATAATTAAAAGAACAGTTTACCGTATTCAAACAAATTTTTTTTTAAACATCAGAATCGTGATTCTATTATTTTTAAAAATTATATTTTAAGAGGGAACCCTCAAATCCATTTAAATATGTTCTTTGAAAGAAGAAATTTCTTTCTCTCTAGAGAGAAACATTACTCTCTGGAGACACATACTATTCTTCGAAGATACATTTTAGCTTTCGTAGACCTATTTTGTCCCTCGTAATTACATTTCATTTGATTTTTTTGTCAAATAAAATTTTGTAAATGATCGAGGTGTAAAATGTTATATGTACTAAAGGGGTAAAATATGCGATTATTGCCTTGGATGAATTGCTTTGCTCATCCTCGGGAATAATCGCCTATTTTACTCCCTTGATGCACAAACAACTGTTTTATTATACCGAAAATTATACCGTTTCATCCGTTACTACTGACCGTACTCCATTAACGAGTCTCCCTCAACGATTTTATAAAATTCCGCATAAAATCAGAAATTTGCCCTCGCATGAAGAGAAAAAATAAAATGTAGAGTAAGCTGGATATACCTAGACGTAAAATCGAAGTAAACAAAGTTGTCTTGGTAACAAACGTATAAGAGTAATAAAGCAGAGCTGCTTGGTGCGATTTACTTAGCCTGTTGACGGCACGGCCAATCGGAACGATTTTTAAGTACATGCGCACACGCGCCTCGCCTAAGTAAGTCGACAGGAGGACTGGGAAAAGCAGGCCAGTGTACTAGTCAGTCTATACAATAACCGGTGTAGGCGATGACATTTCAAGAGTATCCAGTCGCGTCTGCTTTTCATCGCAAAAAAATTTCTAGCACCCAGACGTCCCGGTGGAACTCGAAAATCATTCCCAAACTTCATGCCGAGTGCGGTTAGTGCCTGGTTCACTCTAAAAAAATTCGCTTCCTTAATCTGCTTGACTCATTTCGTCTCATAACGGTGTAACGCGATGCTCCAGAGTCTCGCTCGTTCCATTCATTCAAGTTCATCAGCGCAGACGCAAATTAAAAAAAAAAAAGAAAAAAAGATAATAATGAGAAAAAGAGATAATAGTTACGTTGACCTTTTTTGTCGCACTCACAATTACAATTAGAAAGCTTGAACGTCGAGAAAAGAAAGGATGAAAATTTAGATTCGTTCTGTTCGTTAAAGCTGCGTTGTTTTTTTTTTCCTTTCTTTCATAGCCGAGAATATTTGTGCAAAAAAAAAATACAGAACCATATAATTAGCGGTTGAAATCGGATGTTAGTAATCGCTCGATTGAGTTCATTACCTAAATTTGGAGACGACTGGAGAAGCGCAAGGTCGAATCTCGCGCTATCGCCATGGTAGATAGATAGTATGACAGAAGAGAAAGCCTCGTCGCTATGAGCTCGAGAGTGCACCGTTATCCAGTAAATGTCGAGTCGCATTTCTTTCGTCGAATGCGCCATTTTCGTAAGCAGGTGAATCGACAGTCTCGTCGGCTTAGCCAGTCGGCTGTATCGATCGTACCAGTCTACGCCGTGTATGTACACCTCGCAGTTTCGAAGGTTATTTGTACTTATTATTGCTAAAGCCAATGCCTTCACGTATGCTCATTTTTTTAGGCTACGGGAGAGTAGGCTAATGTGGGGCACTAAAAAGGAAATCGTCAGGTTCGAATCGTCAATTTACCAGCGAAAACGTTTCGGCCTCTGCGCGAAGACGAACATATTGTACAGGGTTCGAACGAGTGAAATGCACACACTGCAAAAAAAAAATTAAATACAGTTTACAATAAATTTTACAAGCTGGGGAGAAGCCAAAAAAATTGCTACATATTTTGAAATAATTATACAGTTTTTATAGTAAAATTTGCCACACTGAGATGTCAATTTGGTAATTTGTAGTAAATATTTACTTCAATGGTAGTTGTTAAATACTTCTTTAAAAATAAATTAATTTATTTGTTTCTAAATAGATTTAGAAGTTTCAACAAAAAAATTAGTTCATTCAAAGAAATTTTTAAGTACTATTGAAGTAAATATTTACTGGAAATTCAAGATCTTTAAATCGTGTAAAAAATATATTTGTAATACACTGAAAAAATAGTAGAATAATAAAGTTTAGAATAAATTTTGTAATATGGGGACAGATTTGGGAAGCTAAGAAAACTATCTAGAAAAATTACCATTTTTATAGTAACATTTTGTACAATTGTGGCAAATTTTACTACAAAAATTGTAATTTTTCCAAAATTTATAGTAACTTTCTTGGCTTGCTAAGTATGTCCCCATCTTGCAAAATTTATTGTAACCTTTTTACCTCCTTATTTTTTCAGTGCGTTGACTGTATACTCACTGGAAAGGAGAAACGCGTTGCGTTAAATTCATGAAAAAATATTTGAACTTTGTGAAGTTTCTTTAAAAAAATCCTCGTGTGATCTAAGTGTGCGTCCGTGTGTTTTTTTTTTTTTTTGCATAATGCTCGAATTGAATTTTGTTATTTTTGTAATAAAAAAAAGTTGTTTTGTATAGGTCTTGCAAGCGCTACTACAATTCTTCACTAGAAATCATTGGTCTTAATTTGCCAATCATTAGAGCCTTCATTGAGCGGAATAATAACAGAGTGGTTTACGCAAGTGTAGCACTATCAAATAAATAAATGATTTTAATTAAAAAAATTGCCATTGATTAGTTGTGCAAATTCCTAAAAGAAGTACGACAGTAATTCCTCGTATAAAATGTCATTATCTATTTCCACGGTCATTAATTTATATAATAACTGAAAACAGCAGTTATAAATACATATAAAAAAAAATAAAACCACGGTTATAGATCAATCAATTTCGTAACAATCGATTACATCTCTCTAAAGCTGAAAATATGAAATCCATTATTTTACATGAACAATTGCTCGCCGATTGAACACGCAAACGGCTACGCTTTTCACGCGCAAAACGTCACCGGTCACATTTTTTAACTGCAAACTTCACAAGAATTGCAAAAATAAACAAAAGTATGCGTATACGAAACATCCTCATTAATGCAAAACATTTTTCTCATTTATTTGAAACTTATATTTATTTAACACTTCGGTGAGGCAATAATGTCAGGTCGTCGCAGGTGCAGCGAAGCACCGTGACTCGGGCATAATTGTAGTCAAAGTCGGTTGTTGATGCAACCGGCATAGCGTTACACTCACATGGAGCCTCCTCGCTGGTGTGAGATCTGCAAGTATTGCCGCACGCAGCTAGATGCGCAAAGTCGTGGGCCGCATACACACACACACATACATCTATATGTATACGCGCGCTGGAGATACAACTGTTGGCATCTTGCCAAGAGAAAGTCTCATGTGCCGGAGGAAAAAGAGCCAAGGCTCCTGTATTAAGCGCGTACAATCGCTTTAATTGACGCGCCTCCGTCTAAACAATGTTTGCCTGTTCGAGATTGTACTCTGTCCCAGCCGGCCCTGGTGATCGTTAAATTGCGTCACTCTTCAATTGCAATTACTTACGCGATGGAATATGCTCTAAAGGTATCCGCGCGTATGCACTTACGTTGTATTCCTATCCACGTATTTATTTACTTTCGAACGTATTATATATATGACAATCTGTCCTTACGTATGAGTGTCTGTATATATGCATATCTATGCATTGCATTGAATACTTCGTGTAACTCGCGATTCAAAGTTAAAAATAGTCTAACATACATAATAATCAGAAAACAAAGTTCGACTGTACGACATTGTATTGCAATTTTTAAATAGTAATTTTTTATGCACACCAAAGGAATAATCGCCTATTTTACTCCCTTGATGCGCATACAATTTTTTACCCTAATCATTTATAAATCCATATTATTTGACAAAAATTAAATAAAATGTGATTGCGAGGGACAAAATAGGTCTATGAAAACTAAAATGTATCTTTGAAGAATAAAATTTGTCTTCAAAGAATAGAATGTGTCTTCGAAGAATAGAATGTGTCTGTGAAAGCTAAAATGTGTCTTCAAAGAGAGGAATGTCTCTCCGAGAAGTGCTTCGTCTCTCTTCGAGGAGTAAAGTGCTTCGCTCCAGGGAGTAAAATAAGTCTAGAAAATAAAATATGATTTTACCCCCTTTGCAAAGGTCAATTAAATGAACGTTGTGGATGATTAGAATGAAAAATATGTTTTTTTGTAACTTTTTTTACCTTGATAAATCTTGGATCATTTCACCAAAGTGAATAATCTGAAATGCAAAACTGAATTTAAATTAAACACTGCTATTCTCGCGAGGAATATCAGTCAATTTATTTACTTTCAAATGTATATCATAATCTATGCTTACGTATACGTGTGCCTGTATATATTAAAAACTTCGCGTGACTCGCGTCTCGAAAATTAAAAACAGTTTAACATACATAATGATGAGAAAACAAGTGCAACTATAGAACACATTGCAATTTTATAAAACATTTATAACTTTTTTATCTTCATAAATCTTTGATCACTTCACCATTAAAATGAGTTAAAAGTATAATCTGACTCAGTAAATGTAAATTTAAAATAAATACTGCTGTATTCTCGTGGGGAATACCAATTAATTTTTTAAATTATTTTACAAGGCGACATTTTCAATTCTGAGAAAATGTAATAAATTAAATTTAAAGCCTCTTGACTCGTCGAGATTCGTTAGCGAGCTCTGAATAAAATTTAATTTAAAATACAAATGGGAAAAAATATTGAATGCGCTCGCTCTCGGTGTTCATCGCAAACGGCATAAACTCTTCAATAAGCGTCAATTTGCAAGCTAGTCGCTCGTTTTAACGCTCATTTAGCCTACCTATATATGCACACAGCGTCTACTCAGCTGCACTCTTAACGTCCTTTCCACATCGCATCGCGTTTTATTCGTTTTCTTCTGTGCCTGCATTGACACCGAGGTGGAGACACCAGTCGTCCTTTTCATACGGCCATTAACTATTTGAAATTGCCACGTGTACGCCTTGCGCGAATCTCTCGCGTCGCGCCGTTACTGCAAGCTCGACAGGGCGATGTGCGAATTTCAAAACAAAAAGCTTGGTTCACCCTTTATACGAATAAACTGAAAAAATTTGTAGTAAAAATTAGTACATTAACTGCGATAGTGATCGTAGAACGACGTTACAAAAAAATCATAATTTTATACTTTATACAGTGAAAAAAAAATGTTTTGTTTTATAATTTTCTTACAAGATTATTTCATTGATTTAACATTTATGCTTGTTTTAATAAGAATTTTAATTAAGAACACTAGTCTAGTTATGTATTTATTTAATTAATTTCACTAAAACTTTGTTGCCGAAGAATGAGATGAATATTTAACTAGATCGTGTTTTTTTTAATTAAATTTTTGTTAATTAATCCAAGCAAATGTATTACATTAAATTAACGTTGAAGCAAATGTTTATTTATTCATGTATTTGATATTTACACGGACTGAACAGTCCTTCTACAATTATGTTAAAACAACATAACGCGTAAGCTTGACAATAATAAACTAATTAATAAACTAATATGAAATATTTAGTTAATAAATTGTTTTGTTAAAAGAACATAATTGTAGTTCGTTTTATAAGATTCTTTTTCAATGTTATTAAATTTTACAAAACAGAAAATTTAAAAATCTACTTGTATATTGACGGAAATATTTATTCTCGCAACTGTAACTAGCATCAGTTTACTAATTTTTACAATATTTTTCTCAGTACACGTACGACCGAATGAATCGCAACTCTATACTGAGAGACCAATACGTTAATTTTCAAAAAAATATTTATTTCAATAGTACTTTGTTAAATATTTTTTTGAAACTAAATGAATTTATTTGTTTCTAACTAAATTTAGCAGTTTCAACAAAATAATAATTCATTCATTCAAAGGAACATTTAACAAGTACTACCTTCTCTTAAAAAAGTGATCGCCTTTGTTGTGAAGCTTTTCATATAATACATTGGAATAGAATAAAATATATGTTTATTGTAAAATGCCGAATTTACAAACAATATAAAAACAAAATAAATCTTTATTAAAAACAGTTCTTAAATGAAACTTAAGTTCAGTCGTTGTAATTACGGAAAATATCACAACCATTTATTTAAAATATAAAAAGTAAGTCATAACACTAAAATTCTGATATTGGTCGTCAAAATACGATCTTTAATTGTATGATTTTTGTTTTAAAAATTAAAATTATATCACGATGGTGGCGATTATCGATATTATCTCTTTAAAAAAATGGCGCCAAAATTAAATAACTAACCCGAAAAAGTGGAACGTAAAATGCGTTATATTTTGTTAGTTAAAATAAATATTTACTGAATATTACCAAATTAGTCTCTCAGTATGCAAATCTATAGGCCATCTCTTCTTTAAGACAGAATAGTACTCGTTAAATATTTCTTTAAAACTAATTTAATTTATTTAATTTAATTAATTTAATTTACTTCTACACAAATTTAGTAGCTTCGAAAAAAGACTTAAATCCACTCAAAGAAATATTCAACAAGTATAGCATTGAAGTAAATATTTGCTGAAAATTACCAATTTGGTCTGTCAGTGCGCTCAAATGCACAAGAGTCACAGTGTGAAAAGAGCGTTAAGCTCGAGGCTCAACAGCTCGTTGGCTCGCGCTCTTCTCTCCTCCCCCGGCTCTCCGTCTTATCGCGCTCGAAGCGCCTTCTGGCGCAATCAGCTGCTGCCGCGGCGCCGACATACGTGCAGCGGGCTCGAGAATCGAGTGTTCGAGACTCGAGACTCGCTGGCTTGAGCTAGACGAGCCAGTCACGCTGGCCGCGGCGACGAGTCTGCTTGCCGCACGTGCGGCCCGCGATCGAGGATGGCCGATCCCCTGCCAATACTGAGGATCGACGAGGACACGCTGCTGCGACGGGCCCGATCCCTCGAGCGCGATACCGACGGCCCCAGACCATCTCGTAACGAAACGCGCCGAAAATCCCTCAGAGAGGCCACGTCGGGCACCGATGACGGCAGCATCGTCGCGGAACTGGTCGGCAACAAAACTCACCCTAACATTCTTCCGCCTTCACTCTTCCTCTGTTACATATACTCTCGCACTCATTTGAACTTGCTTTCTAAAAAAAAAGAAAGAAAGAAGTGTATTTCATTACTTAATTGTCATCGACTTTAAATCAGCGCATCTTTCAAACTCGCCTTCCCTTTTACTTGTTGCTTCTTGTAGCTTGATACTTGTGCAGTGCTTTGCGAATTTCGTGCGATCGTACGAAATATCGTCATATCGTTTTTTAAAGTGCATTCAAATTTTTCTTTTTTTTTTTTTTAACACTTGGCTTTCGGCTGTGCATACAAAAGGTTTCGTTGACATTAAACTGATAGAAAATGCAACATCGACGTCTGTCGTTGATAAACGTTTGTCGCAATTCGGGATCTTTCGCCAATTCGTCTCCTTGCGGCAAATCGAATATCGCAACAAACTCATTTTATTATTTCGTTACATTTTCTTTTTGTTCACTTTTTGTCGCGTCTATCGAGGAATCTAGCGCTGCATTTCCTCCGTCGTAAAGTCGGTCACTTCATCGCGGCGAGGAAAAAGAAGGTACTTTAAGCGCACTTGGACGGATGGTCTAAAAATAGGTCCTACATCCGAAGATTTTTGTCGCTGTATATATAAGTGGAAAGCAGTTTTACGGTGCACGGCAAACGGCTATATCCGAGGCTTTAAAATCCCACTCCCGATCGATTCGATCCGTAATAAACGCCGCACGATTGAATGAAGCTGAAAGCGGCACTAGTTGCTCCTCGCTACGTGAATGAAGGAGAAAAATGAATTATCATACCGCTTAACGATGACTCCGTAATGGTCCAATCGTCGCGCGAAATCGGAAATTTACCGATTTGCCTAAGTGGCCTCGGAATTTGCCGTTGAACATTCGTCCTCATCGTCTTGGTAGTTTTACAGGCGACGCTTATATGGAATGGCGAGACAGTCACCTATTCATCGATAACAGAAATTGAATCATCGGCTTATTTACAGATACTACGCATTTGCGCGCGCGAACTACTTATATGCGGCGCGTCTTCTTTTTTTTTAATTCTCTCGCCTCTTTGTTTTTTCCTACGCGTTTTTGCTTCTTTCAGACGCGCATAGAGCGCGTCTTATTTAAAAAAAAAAAAAAGACAGACTGACTGGTGTTTTTCGCAATATCCCACTATTTCGTTAATTATTATGCGGCCTCGATATTCCACGGAACACGATTTTCAATGCTACTTTATACATTTTTTTTGTTTATATAACTTCAAAGTTTAAAAAAAAATCCCTTCGTTCTACGTCAACGTAGCGGAAGCACTAAGAAATCGTCTAATCAGCGAGCTGTGAATTTAAGTACCGGTGTATATTTTTTGTTTACAATTTTTTGCATACAAGTCAAAGTATAAACGATTCGACCGGCAAAACATTTAACTTTTATCTTTCAAGGAAGGTAAATTTATTTATAACCATTCTGTCAGAAAATTTAGAAATTGAATCGAAGATATTCTGATCAATAACTCCTAAATTTTACGGTAGAGCATTTACACCGAAAAAATAAGTGTCTTCTGTTTTTTATCCAGTAAATTTAATTGTAAAATCGGAAGTTGATTTAACTTTCCGAATTTTCAGTAGAATCTGCTTTACAGAACTGGTAAGTTTACTTTTCTATAGAGTTGAATCTACTTTACGGTTGAAAAAGTTAAAACTGTTTAGGAAAATATACAATATCTACTTTTCTGGAACGCAGTTTCTACTTTCTTTTAAAAAGAGGAGATTCTTCTTTCCAAAAAGATGTTCTACCAATAATTTAAATTATTTTAAAATTTAATTCTAATTAAAATAATTCTATTATTCTTTTATTGTTATCAAAAAGTAATTTTTTTATTTTTATTTAGAAATAATAATATCGGCCACAATAAGGTGAATCTACTTTTTCAAAAAGGAGATTCTACTTTTTTTTTCAAAGTAATTTTAACTTTTCAAATAAACTTGTAACTCTTGTAACTCTGTGAATTTATTTTCATTGCAAAAAATGTTAATTTCTCTGATTTTGCAAAGCAATTTTCATTTTTTCCTAGTCTAGTAGATCTTACCTTTGCGTAACAGTAAGTCTTTTTTTTCGGTGTATTTATAAAAATTTATACATGACAATTTATATTTGACGCAGTCATTTGTTTCATGTCGCTTTTCATTTACATAAGTACTTGGACGTTTTACATTAATTTCGTGACATTTCTGCTTGCACTTTTTACATACCAAATTTCAGTCTCCGGTGCTCGTACAGTTTAACCAATTAGTATAAGTATAACTACCCAACGATTACAATTTGCTCCGAAACGCGCGAGGACAAAAAGCACTCAGATTAGATAGCCGAGCGTTGTATGACATACGCGCGGCGCTATAAAGAGAAATAAAAAAAAATTAGGATGCGCGAGCGAGTCAATAAAAAAAAGTGAACTATACTTGTTATCGAAGGTGGGAGCTATTAAAGCACTTTGCAGAGTCGGGAATTATTGCGAATCGTTTGCTCTGGCATCTGTTACAGCATCGCGTTGCGTGGAAATGGAGAAACATTAATTAACACTCAATAGCGCAGCCTCGTAAAATTTAATTGATCATTTTAGTGGAACAGCTTTACTAATTTTCTTGTAAAAATATCTAAAACTATCGCATGCTTAATTAAATTTCCTCTGTTAGCGGTTACGTGGTGATCAAACTTTTCCTGTTGCCTCATTTTTTTTTTGTACACGCTCTAGTTACATTAACGACGCTTGAATGTATAAAAGAAAAAGAATTTAAGCATGATTTCTTTAAAATGCAATGCTCGATTTATTGATTTATTCTGCTATAATTCAAATTAGAAATGCAGGGGTATAATTGCAGAATAATTTTATCTAAAGTTCAATTAGTTAAAGAACTACTGCAATTAATGAAATTTTACTAAAAATTGTGGAAGGGGCTCTAACTATTTAGTGACTACTGAATCAATATTCATTAATTATATAGTATATTTTTTGCTAATTTAACTTATGAAAATATGATATTCTTTCTTATAAAAGTAAAAAAAAAACTTATCCAATTCTCTAAATTAGAAAATTATTAAAATTCACTTTAAAATGTGAAACGTGAAATTTTATTTAAGATATCATTCGCTTACTTAATATACATCATGAACAATTTCCTATCCAAAGTCGAATTAGTTATTATTACTAAATTTATAATATTTATATAATATTTACATTTTCAAAGTGAATCTAGATATCAAACTAAAAGAAAATTAGTTATTTTCAGTCAATATTTATTTCAATGGTATCTGTAAGATATTTCTTTGAAACTTTAAATTAATATATTTATTTTTAAATCAATTTAGTAGTTTCAAAAAAGAATTTCTTGTTTCCAAGAATTATTATTTAACAAGTATTGAAATAAACATTTACTCGAATTTACTCGAGTTTACTAAATTGGTCTTTAGTATAACACGTTTTAATTCACCTCGAATATTCAAGATTTTCAAATCATGAAAAAAATATTTGCAATACCGAAAATTTACAATAAATTTTGAAACATGAGGACAGATATATCAAGCCAAGAAAATTACTCTAAAAAATCTCCTTTTCTTAAGATTTCTTGTAATTTTCTCGGCTGGCCAAAAATAAAAAAAATTTATCGTAAACTTTAGTCACTTATTTTACCGAATGCAAAATAAGGAAAAGCTCGCAGCGCACAGCAGTCGGCAGTAATAAAAACAAAATCCGTGAACTCGCGTGTCTCTGTCCAGGTAAGCTCGCGCTTGGGGATGAGGAGGGAGCCGTGCTCGAGCTGCGGGCTGCCGGTCTTCCTCGCCGAGAAGCTCGTCGTCGCTCGCAGCGTGTACCACCGGAGCTGCTTCCGGTGTGCACGCTGCGAGCACCAGTTGACCCCCGGTAACTACTACGAGACCGAGGACGGCCAGTACTGCTGCGAGGCCTGTCCCATCGACGACGACGAGCCAGCGTCCCTGCGCGAGCTAACCGAGGAGCAGCAGGAGCCAGCACAGCAGCAGCCCCAACAGGAAACCACGGAGGAGGTGCTGGAGGCGCCCCTCAGCGACGAGGAGAAGAGCAAGCGCTGCAGCATCGAGCGTCTGGGCAACGCGCAGCTGCTCTCGCGCCAGAGCGACGAGGAGAAGAGCGCGATGATGCTCGAGGAGGCAGCGCCCCTACCCGCGACCGACGAGCTCGCCGACAACAAGTTCGACGAGATGATCAAGCTCATCAACGAGCGCATCGATCAGCTGGAAACGCCCAAGTCGCCGCTCGAAACCGAGACTCGCTCTGAGCCTCCGACGCAGACGGAGACGCAGACTGAGGCTCCGGAGGGCGACGCGACTGTACATAAGACGGTAAGGGATTTGCAGACGAGACGAGCGAGTCTGAACGAGGAGGGTAGCAGGCGCGAGGTGCCGACTCTCCGCAGGAGCAGCAGCCTGAGGAGTGCCGGCGAGAATACCAAAGACCGGGCGAGAGGCTCGTGCAGACTGCAGCTGTTCGACGGCGCGAGTCGGCCGGAAGTCGAGAGCGCGGCCGCGCCGACGGAGGCGGACGACGGCGGCGACGGCCAGGAGTACCCCGACGAGCTGAACCCGTTCGCGGACGAGGAGGCCGCGCCGGAGGAGAAGCGCCGGTCCACCAATCCGTTCGACAGCAGCGACGAGGAGGAGGAGGAGGAGGGTGAGGAGACGACAGCGGCGCCCAAGCCTCTGGCTAGAACCAGAAATCGCCAATCGGCGGGTCAACAGGAGCCGCCGCGCAAGCGGCTCATCGAGGCGCCGCAAATCAACCTGAATCCCTTCTGGAGCGATGGCGAGGAGCCCGAGAGCGGCGCCGAGAGCGAGCCCGAGCTCAGGAAATCCCCGCCCGTACCCAAACCCCGCACCCTCAGGTTCTTCTTCGTTCATTCTTTTTTATTGGATAATTCGTGCATCGAAAAAAAAAGAAGTAGCTCTTACTGTTTCGCAATAGATTTGCCTACTACCCGCGTAAAAATAATTAAGACTAAAATAAGACGATAAAAAGATTCATCTTTATTGTGTCCGGATTTAAGATTTCTTAAGATATACAAAGATTCTCTACTAACAAGCACCTAAAAATCTATTTAAGATCTTTTCGAGATCGTTGTTTTAATACAATATTAATATTAGTTTAATACATATAAAATTAAAAAAAAATAAATATAAGATATTATGAAGATTAAAACGATTTTTATAAGATCTTATGTATAGAAAATTAAAAAAATTGAATATATTAAACTAATATTAATATTGTATTAAAATAACAATCTCGAAAAGATCTTAAATTAATATTTAGATATTTTATTAAAAGAGAATCTTTTTGAATCTTAAAAAATCTTAAATTCGGAGATAATAGAGATGAATCTTTTTATCTTATATTTTTATGCGGGTAGACTGGTAAAAGTAAAAACTGCTTTGCAAAATGAATAAAATTAACGTTTCTTAAAGAAGATCTTACTCTACAGAAGAGTACATTCGGCAGTTCTGTAAAGCAGATTTTACTGAAAGTTCGGAAAATTGAATTAACTTCCAATTTCGCAGTTAAATCTATACTGCGTAAAAAAAAGAAGCTACTTTTTTCGGTGCAGGAACTTAAGTAAGTATATACATTATAACTTGAATTTGTTGCCTCCAGGCATTCGCACATCGAGGGTGGCTTGCATCCCAGATCGAATCTGATCAGCAGTAGCATTCACTCTTCGAACACTTCCATCGCGAGTTCCTGCTCGACGATAACTCCCGGTGGCACCTACCGCAAGAAGAAACCTGCCCCACCGCCGCCGATTCTCAGTCAAAGTAATCAGCTGACTGCGACCACGCCGAGCAAATCGCACAACAGCAGCACCAGCTCGAACCCCGTGAGTGTCATCTGCCGATTTTACCGCAGTTTCCACTCGCTTGTATTCTCTCTTCATTGTCTCCTTTTGTCGTAGAGCCTCTCCCCGAAGCTGACGCCCAGGACGAGAAAATCGAAAGCGGCGCCACCGCCACCGGTACCAGCGGCGGCGTCCACTCCCCAGAGCCGCACCAGCGAGTCTGACTTCGCCGATTCCGAGAGAAGCACCACGACCACGAACACCACCACCAGTGGGTCCAACGCACCGGCGACCCAAGCCCCGCAGGTCTGGTCCGAGGAGAAGCTGAGCAAGGACGAGGCGAACCGCACCACTCAGAGCCTGTCTTCCTGCGCCGACAGCTCGAGTTACTTGTCCTACGCGACCGACAAAAGTATCGAGGGCAAGTGGAAGAGAAAGAAAGGTCCCGCACCGGCCCGACCCACACCCCTGCGGCGAAAAGTGAGTTTCCTCCTGTCGCTGAGGAAGAAGCTCTTCTGATGAACTACAACTAACTCTCTTAACTTAGGCTAAACCGGGGGAAGTTGCCATAGCCAAGGGAAAAATTAAAACAACAGTTACACAAACGCGGAATAAATAAATTTTACTAGACGCTTTCAATTTGCGTATGGTTACGAACAAAATGCATAACAAAGCTATTTCCTTATTTTATTTACTTCTCGGAAAATTAAGTTTTATTCAAAACTGACGTCTTTCCCATATCTGCGGGAAAATTAGCATTATAATATTAAGCTTATATATAATTAATGTTACATTTTACACACTGAACAAAAAATGAACGTGTTACATTTATTTTCACGATTTTTGAGGTAAGATGTCATTAGTAAAATATGCTGATTCATGTGCTGGCTTCTCAGTATACTATTAACTTTATAAAAATAGTAGAAATTTAATAGCTTTTCGTTTTTAGACTACACCAATGTAAACTTGAGGTCACTATTTATTATAAATATATGAAATGTTATAGATTGATAAACAACTTTATTGTGGAGTGACAATCAAGGATTTAGAACTTTATAGATCAAACTCGACCGTTTCAATAAAGTTCTGAAAATGAGCTAAATATTAAAGCGAAAATTCGGTAATACTTTGACAATGTAATTAAAGGCTCTTAATTCATATTCAGATTGAATAGCAGAAAAATATTTTTTTTAAAAAAAACGACATGTAACTGTGTGGTATCTTCCCTAAGCAGGCATCTTACCCCGGTTTACCTTATAAAAAAAATCTCTCACAGTCAGAGTATCATGTTTGCCATTTGTTTTCTCTCTCGTCAACAGATCAAAGTTATGTCGATGAAAGACGTTAAGTTAGAGCTCGATCAAATCGAGATGCAGCAGCAGGGTCTGGAGAGGCAAGGAGTTAGATTAGAACAAATTATTAGGGATAAGTGCGAGTCGGGCACTGCTAGCGAAGGTAAATACATGCGCAGCTATTAATTATGGCGCTATTCTCTCGTTTATTATAGTTTATATCCTTACCTTACCATTCTTTTTACTGCTATTGTTATATAACATTATCCTTGTTATTATTAGCCGCAAATGATGTTTGTTATGCGAACAACCAAATAAATTTGTCATATACAATTGTTGTACATAAATAAATATTTATGCTATTGCGACTCTGATTTTTATTTACGCCCTACCCGAAAATAGCACAGACACTGAATTTTTCATTGTGAAAATTTATTATTCTGCATATAGCCAAAATACAATTATTTTTTTTTGTTTGCAGCATGTAAAACTATGTACGTTTATGTTGGCGTAGTACAACTCTGGCTTCAATTTCTTTATTATCAGCTGCACTGTTATCTCGCGCAAATTCAACAATCTTTTTTTATCTTATGTGTATTTCTCCAAAAAGAATTGATCTTGAAGCTCGTACAAAGCGTAAACAATTGGTAAAATGAAATGCCGTTTTAATGACTCACGGTTGCCTTGAAGTCGAGCGCTGAGAAAGAAAAGAAAGCAATAAAAAAAGGCCAACAATAGTCTCGTAAATATCGAATAGGTTCGATTCTGTGCTATTTTTGGGTATGACTAAGGTAGTTCGGTACAAAGATCGCTGCCGCTTAATTATCGATCGCTACTTACTCGACGAACAAATTAATGAACAATAATTATTTCTTCCAGATACGAGTTTAGGGGTAGACGTGGAGGAGCTTGTTTTAGAATTATTTGCACTGGTTAACGAAAAAAATGAGCTTTTCCGAAGACAAGCGGAGCTCATGCTGATAAGGAGGCAACAGAGGCTCGAGGAGGAACACGCAGACATTGAGTATCAAGTGAGGTGCCTTATAACGCAGCCCGAAGCTACTAAAACCGACTTCGATAAGCAGAGAGAAGAAGCTCTGATTCAACGATTAGTAGAGATAGTCGAAAGGCGAAATGAAATCGTCGAGTGCCTTGAAATGGATCGAAAGAGGGAAATCGAAGAAGACCGTAGTATTCACAGGGAAATGGATTTGTACGCTGGTGAGCTATTCAAAATAAATTGACGATTTTCCTTTTTTTCCATTCTTCCATATTTAACATTTAATTTTCATTTTCCAGCTAGAAACAAATCGGAGAGTGTGAATGCGACTGACGAATCACGGCGATCGTGGAAATTGAAGAAGAGTAAAGACAAAGCGAAAGATAAAGCTAAGGAGAAGAAATCTAAGAAGAGCAATAAAAAGGATGCTGACAAAGACGTGGACGAAACTGAAGCAAAATTTCAGTCTAAACGTCATAACTTAAGAAAATGGTTTTAAAGTGCATTTCCCTTAAATTTACCAATAACTTTATAAACTAATCTATTAAATTTAATACTTTTTATAAATAATTTTTATGCCAGATTAAGATATTTAAAATAGTTTTAAAAAAATTATGTCTACCAATAAAGAAGATATTTCATACATTTATAAATCGACAATTATTTATTTTGCCTTGTAATTTTGTATATCTTAATTGGAGTATCTTCGAGTTGCAAAAATATTTGAGGTATCACTGCTGTTTCTTCTTTATAATCAAGATCGTAATTAGCTGCAAAATAAAATAGAATTTATTTGTAATAAAATAGATTTCGAAAGACAAAAAGACAATCGATACTAAATAAAACAATATTATCGGCATTCTATTATATTATATTGAAATTTTGAGTTAAATTTATTCTTTGTAAATCCTATTAAAGTTTTTATGTAGTACCGAATGTTGCCTTTTTCTCGAAAAATGGTCAATCAGCTATATTTCACTAGTTACTTGGATAAAAAAATTTAACTCTTACCTAGAATATTTACAAATTCTGAAATTGTCGATTCATTTCGAACAGTAGCGGCTATAATAACCAAATTAACAGTCTTATTTAACAAATTTTTTAGACCATATGCTAATGCATCAAATGTACTGCTGTCATAAAGTATATCAGCAGCAACAACAAAATCAATCTTCATTTGATCTACGTTCAGTTCATCAATCTCTTCCCATTTTAAATTCTGTACCTTTACTTTTAAATTATTAACAGTATTAACAACTTTGATCTCTGTCCTATCGTTTGCTAAAACCTCTTTCCACAAACAATCTTTTTTATTATTTAAAAGATTTAATTTAATATTTTCTTGCAATGTATTTAAAACCATAGGATGACAATCAGAAAAATAATAGGATTTTGGTGAACAGAATTGTACAATGGTAAGACCAGTTAGACCTACACCTGATCCAAGCTCCAATATGTTTTTTCCCTCGATTAATTTCTTATTAGCGAGACACCACTCTGCTAATGAGAAAGCAGCCTGTTTTTAAAGTAAATAATTTTTATTATTATTACTATTTTATTTCATTAGGGTTTATTAATATTACTAGTTTTATTACCTTCCAACTGCACAATCCTGTGGTCCCTTCAGATACAATATTAGTACTTTCTTTTAAGCTAATGCATCCTCTTAAATTAGCAGTATTGATAAGAAAATGCCGAAAATGCATTGAAGATTGTTCACTTGGATTTGCAATAGAGTTGCAGTATATATTATAAATGTTATCATCTATATAGTCATTACCACTTTGTTCCAACTGAAAATTAATATTATGGTTTTAATAAAGTACTGCATAAATATTTAAATAACAAGTAATTGATGCATACTTCATTAATGAATTGTTTAAGAAAAGCTTGAATGTAAGACTGCTTAATTGGATATTTTAAGACCAGTTCATTGTTTACAGTATTATTAATAATTTCTTGCTGTTCGACAATGTCAAGCTTCTTCAAATCCTGTAAACATAAATAAATTATTTGTATCAGTATTATTACATTAATAAACTGTTAAACAATGATAAATTTTAACTCACTGGCCATTTAAATTTATTTAAAGTAGTGCAGCAAAGAAATTGTGCCTTCACCATGTGAACTATATCCATATCATTCATTGTACTACCAGTCTACCACTGTCACTTTAAATGTAGGTGTACCACATGAATGGACTGCAATAGCACATATGCATATAACGTAAACAAAACAATGGTGCAAAGCTACCAATAACTCCAAAAAAATAAAGTAGATGCAAAACTGAAAAATAAAAATGAAAGTTCAATGCTGATGTTTCTTAATTTTTCAACTATACTCCGAAATAAATTATTTCATCCTAAAATCTCTTTATATTCGGCGCGCAACTAGTTTTATAGGTTAAGATTTAATTAATAAAATTATATATATATTATATACATACTTTCTATATATTTACATTAAACTAGTATTCTCTCAGATTTTATTGCAGTCAAAAGAAAAAATATTGACCAAACTTAAATATTATTTTTCCACTGAAACGTCACTCCGAAGAAACATTTTTAAAAAAGTAAAAATTAATACGAGCGAGAGAAATATTTAAGTTACTCTCTCTCTTTCCCGATTCAATGTACAAATATTCAGTCTTACATTATACATATATACAAATAATTGTAATAATTATACAAATAAGAATAAAATTGAATTAGAAAAACACGCGGGAGTTAGTTATACGCATGTACTACTACACCAGGCCATTCTCTACTTAAGTCGGACGCGCTGGAGGGGGTAAAAATATGGTGGAAGGACTTGCCTCGATGCAGTCGGCGCTGTTCCCCTGCCGTCAGACTTGCGTCGACGACCCTGCTGACACTGGGCGAAGGGGCAGGTTGCATAGTTAGCGTTACTGCCTCGATTCGATGACCGTCGAACTTGGAGTTTCCGTGCCCGTCGCCTGGAGAATCGCCACACACTTGATAATCATAAAGTCGTAACTGATGCTTGCAGTCAGTCGGACTGTTGCGGAGGCTTCGAGGCTTCAAGGGGCAATCGCTAAGGCACTAACTACTCGTGCAAGTAGTATGAGCTAGTAAATAAAAGCTCAAGTATGTGAACAAGTGGCTTACTGAGACTAGTGGTTGCTCGCTGGTATACACACTGCCCGAACACCCGAGGTGATCTACTTATTTATATTTACCCAAATTAAAGGTAAGCAAGACTTTTTTAAAAGAAATTTTGATGCAATGTTTTACTTTAGTGTACAATTATGCTCGTTGCAGAAGCGGAATTAGCGCACGAAAGCTGCAGCATGAGTGGTTTGAATTCGAAGGAATAAAGGGAGTAAGGGACTCCGTTTTAGCTCGAGGCTGTAGGAATATCCTTGGAGAGGACGCGGAGGAGGACGTTTCGAGGAGGGAGAGGAAGGCGGAGTGATATGAAAACACGAAAAATTTAACGAAACGTTGATACTTTTTCTCTACTGTAATTATGGCGTCCGCGGCGGAACAGCAGCAGCAACAACAGCAACAGCAACAGCAACAACAGCAACAGCAGCAACAGCAGCAGCAGCAAACTACCCTCGAGTTTTATCAAGCCATGGCTGATTTCAAGAATATGTTTCCTCAGATGGATGACGATGTCATCGAGGTAATTTGTTTTTCCTAATGTTACTGTAATTTATTTTTCCTGATGTTACTGTAATTTGTTTTCTCCTACTATTACTGTAATTTATTTTTCCTAATGTTACTGTAATTTGTTTTCTCTACTTTTTAAATGAGCATTTAGTTTTTTTCTTCATTTTAAACATTGTATCAAATTTATTACCTTTTATTTGTAGGCTGTTTTGAGATCAAATCAAGGAGCAGTCGACACAACTATCGATCAACTTCTGTCGATGAGTACTGATAATGAAAATGAAAAAATACGCAGTGAAATTGAGGAAAATGAAGAAATTCCTAAAGTTAATAAAACACCAAATAGAATAAGAGCCGGAACTAGTAGAAGTATTCAAAAGTGGAAGCCACCTCTTCTTGGTCCTTTACCTGACTCTTTTTTACGAATCTCAAATCAAGGAAATGAGGGCACAGATAATCCTGATTTCAATTCATCTCATGATAGTGCTCTAATGGAAGATGAAAGAATTGCCATGTTTTTGCAAAACGAAGAATTTATGGCGGAACTACGTTGGAATGAAGATTTTCTATCAACATTAAAAAGCGGTGTGTACCAAATCATTTCAGTAAATTGAGATTATTAATGAAAATTTTATAAAGTATTTTATCTTTTTAGACTCAAAACTACCAGGTAAATGTGAAACTGGTAATGATGAAGACTTATTTAAAGAAAGACTTAGAAATATGGGTAAAGGTCAGTACACTCAAAAAATTTAATGCAATGCATAAATTGAAATCGACCTATAGTTCGATAATAATATTATTATCTATTTCAGCATCTAGACGAAAATTTGCTCAACTTACCAAAGTTTTTACTAGAAGTAAAAAACGTGGAGGACGTCAGTTATTACCATCTACAACTTACTGCGATGATTTATTAGAGCCAGAAGAATCATCGAGGCCGCGTACCTAAATATGCAAATAAATTTTTAACAGACATTCATAAATTTTTAGAAATATTTTACTGGCATTAAGGTGCTGTAAACAGTGACAAGAATCTTAGTTTTTAAGCTAAAACAAAATGATCTCAAGAATCTTTGCAATTGTTGAAAAATATTGCAGTTCTTATTCATTGATATTAGTATGCTTATGAAAATAATTTAATTTCTTAATTATTTACTTGTATATAAGTAATTGCCATATTAAGAAAATAACAAACCAAAAATCAAATTTACATTGCAAAAGCGTTTCCTAGAAAATTTTATTCGCTTTTTTGTTATATTAATTTTAATTGTATTCAAGCAAATATTATTTATTGTTTATACTGTAATATTATATTTTATGTTTGTACAGCATACATTTTTTAATTGTACAAATTAATATTATTTTAATTTAAAAATTTCAATGCATAATGTACACCAGGGAATATTCGTTTTTATTGTTGAATTTTAATCCCAAGATACAATTGTACAGTGCAGTCCTAGTCAACGGATTTAGCCAAAATGCGATAGATAATTGAATAATCCACAATTATTGTTATTGTAGTGTAATTTATAATATAACTATATAAAATATTTACAAATGAAATGCAATGTTGTGTCGTTAAAATGATCACTGTTGCTGATTCGATGGATTGAAAACTAATAGAATGATGTAAGCGCCATATATTTAAACCTATTATTGACTTGTTAATCATTATAGGCTAGGCAATTTTTTTTATTATAGTAAAATAAATTTTTTGTACAAATATTTTGAAATATTTCTATTTATAAATATAGTTAAATAAAATTTTATTCATAACATTTTTTTATTCTACTATATCAAAGATACAACTATTTAGTTGATTTATATAAATGTAATAAAAAAATTAATTAAATAATTACAATTCTTGATTTATGTTTAAGAATCTGGTTGTTTAAAAAAGACTCTAGCTCCCGATAAACTGTAGTACAAAAGCTGAAACTCTGCATTTCTTTCATCTAGCCGTTTTAAAGTTAACGCTCTTGTCTGTTGCAATTTCTCATCTTCATGTTCAGCCTTTCCTTCAGCCGATGACTTCTCAGATATGAAGTACTGCTTAACAGTTTTAAACCACTGCAAACTATCAAGTTCATTACTTTGATCTAATAAAGCATTTATGTAGGCTACTCCAACAGCAAAACCATCATCTGTAAAAGCTGCACCTGCCTTATTCTTTTTAAAAAGCTTTTCTTTATTTGAGACTGCGTTGTCAACAAAACTTAGAGTTAGTGGTGGTACAATGGCATAAAATTGCTGCAGATGATGACACTTGTTGCTATCTCGAAAAGCAGGGGCAAAAACATCAACAAGAAGCTTAAAATACTGTATACCTTCAGTAAAGTTTCTAACTAAATTAGCTATATCATCTTCTAAACGTTTTGCTGCATCTCGAGTGGCGGTTGAAAAATTTAGATCTTTAAACATAGTATCAAAAGTTATTGAAGAATTAATAGCTGGTAAAAACGATATTGCATTTGAAGAGGCATGCAGACCTCCTGATCTAATGAGTCTTACATATCCTAAAGCATTTCCAATTTGTGTGATTAATTGCCTGAATTGATCAAGATAGCTTAAACCATCAGGAGTCATACCCAATTTTCTAATTTCTTTCTGAAATTTTTCAGCTCTTTCATAAGTGTATGGAGTACCTCCCTTTTCTCTTTGAGATCTAATTAATCTCAAATCTCGCATTAATCGTGACTTTATATGTTCATCAAA
The DNA here is from genome assembly GCA_018906775.1 of Sycophila sp. Sp_5. Taxonomy (NCBI): domain Eukaryota; kingdom Metazoa; phylum Arthropoda; class Insecta; order Hymenoptera; family Eurytomidae; genus Sycophila; species Sycophila sp. Sp_5. Next base: position 3,545,031 of record JACCID010000018.1, read on the forward strand.
AAGAAATTGAGAAAAGGTATGAAGTTTTACACGAAGAAATTGATAAACAAAGTTTACAGTTGTACTCATAATCCCAGTCCCGTGAGTTCTAATGGAATTAGCTACATGCTGTATTCCTATAGTATTTAAATGTTTATTGGGACTTGTATGTTCTATAAAAGTTTGTGTGTGTAAGTTATAAAGGTATCTCGAAACAAAAACATGTATATTTCTCATAATTTCTAAAGCATCAAGACCTTGGTCCAGGGTCTGTGTTGGTAAATTATTCTGAACTGTTTCCAGACCCAACTTGTAATGCGCTAAGGCATGCATTGTTCTGTATGTTTTCCAGTCGTGCAATGCTACTGTTGTTAAATTATAAAAAGTATTATCAAGGTAGTGCTCAATATATCGTTTGGCACACAGCATTGTCCCCTTTATTGGCAAAGGGCAAGAACGAACTATTCTACTACCATCTTTTGCTCCAATTTTAAATGGATTGGTAGAATCTAATTTTAAATGAGCATGAACATGTAGTCTTAAACTAGTTTCAATCTCACGGCAAGCTGGCTCAAGAACATTTCTTAACAATATTTTCTTTTGCTCTGAAATTTTAAATTCTGTTAGCTCTGACAATTCTTGCTTACTTATTGCACTATTAAAAGCATTAAATAAGTGTACAATGTGACTGATATTTGAATTGCTGTCTGTGACTAAAGAAAGGTAGGCAGGTAAAATACTTTGGTGGTGCAAGAGCATAGAGTAATCACAGGCTTCAGATACTAGATTGTATAATTCAACAATGGTATCATAAGTATCTAAATAAAATCTTAATTTTATCACCTCTTCTTCTTTGAAACTTTCACTGAGTTGACTTGCACATACAAGAGCACAGCGAAGAATTAAACGTCGATCTGCAGTTGCTGGTCCATTTATTAATCTCATGCTAGAGTCAATTAAAGAAAGCGCATCTAATCTCTCTCTACTATATCCTTTGTCTTTTTGTGTTAAATTTTTTCTAACAGTTTCCAATATTTTTAAAATTTGATAAATTAATTGTTGAAGAACTTGACTCTGTGCAAGTACAACGGTAGAAGCTAATGTATGAAAAGTAGTTTCCAAAGACTTTTGCACTTCAATTAGTCGACAAATCAACTGAACAGTACCTCTACTCATGGGTTTTAAAAGATGCCCATGCAAGTTTGTTACAAATGACACATTTTCTCTAATTTGGTTCATCAATATTGATATTTCCATAAGTAAAGTTCTCTTCTTTTCTATTTCAGAAAATATTTGTAATCCAGTTTTTATCATAAGAGTTTGCATTTCAATACACCAACTCATAGCCCTTTGAATTAGATTACTTGTAATTGTAGGTAATTTTTGAATTCTCATAGTTAACAATTTTTCACCAACTTGAGTTGGTGGAACAGATATTCCTTCACGAGGTAAACAATCTGCTAGAAATTCATTTGGTACCCAAACAATATTTCCTACCAAAGAAATTGCATACAATTTCTTATTAACTTCTACAATCCTTTTTAATAATTTTTTATCGCACGGCCCAAAAAATTTGTTAACAAGGACAATTCCAATATTAGCTTGAATCCAATTCTTATTAATTGCAGCATTGTCATTAATTTTATTTTCCACATCTGATATTATATTCTTCAAAAAACACAGCATGTGGTCGCACATAGTTGTAGTTTTATTAATATCCATTACGTGATCAACAGTTTTTGAAAATAAATTCTTTGAAAGCAACTGAAGATGTAAATCTTTTAAAATCTTTTCGTACATTAAAATTTTTTCTTCTGGAATACTCAATTGTGCTGAATTGTGCATAATTGATCTTACTTTTAGTCTATATGCTTTCCATCGTTCCGTCAATGCTGGCTGACTGTTAATTAATTCATCCAAAGTAACAAGGATAACAAATAAATCCAGTAAATGTTCAATAAGTAGAGGTAAATAAATTTCTCTGTGAGCATTGTTAGCTAAGCTTGACAATTGTCTCACTGTCAAATGAACAACAGTTGATATTCTATTTGTATATATTGATAAATCTTGTAGATCAGCCAGAAGACTTTCAATTTTGTAGTCAACATAATCAGCACACCTTTCTCCATGGTTGAAAAGTTTGTTATAAAATTTATTAGCTTCAGCCTTCAGCAGTCTTATCTGAAACAATTATTACTCAATTTATTAATTAAAAGAAGAAACTTGTTAATTAAAAATTAAAATACAATTTACCTCTCTACAAGTGCCTCCAACACTAGCCAGTAACTTGGAAAAATTTTTATTTTCCGTTTCTGCCAATGATAATAAACTAATATCTTCGTTAGCTTTATAAAGCAGTCTTATCGGTCCTTCAATAATGTGCTCGAACGATGTGGATTCCTGCCAGCATTTTTCCGCTAATTTATCAAAAAATTGTCCATACTTTCGCAAATGTGCAGCTCCAGCAGCTTTGTGAATGGTTTCATCTCTTTTTGAACTCCACACTGGTGCTTCGATCATCTGAAATAAACATTATTCAATGTCAGAAAATAATATTATTATCGATAACAAACAATCCAGGCATAATTAGGTATTCCTTCAAACCTTTTCGCTAATGTTGAATCACCAGTTAAAACAAATTCTCACATACTCAATTTTGCACAAGACTTCTAATGTAAAATAAATAATTCAATATTAAATAAGTTTCTTTTAAAAATACACAAGTAACAATTCTAGTCTAGTAAAAGGCAGTTGAACAATAAACCATTATAAACAACCGAGCATATACTGTTCGATCCCTAACCTGTGCACTTTGACAATACCAAGTGGCAAGTATATTTACCACACACGTACAACTTTCTCACATATACAGCAGTAGTACTCATGAAAGTAAAGTATAGAAACAGCACGCGCGAAGAGAAAATCATGAAACCGAATGCAATTTTCTTATTGTCCGAAGCGACATCTAATACTGTGCACGAATCAATCGAAATATTTCAGATAAACAAAATTTTATTTTAACAATAAACCACAGATTCACTTGTTTTCCTTTTCTTGTATCGAAGAAAATACGATAATAATTAGATGCTCGATATAATTTAAAAACAGTTGCAGTCGTAGTTATTTTTGCTAACTATAAAATTGGCTATAGAGAAATTCACAATTTAAATCACTATTAATCGTTTTCAAATCCTACAAAAACGTTTAAATAACTTGGTAAATAATTTGTGTCCGCTAACTTCTATTCACGAATTAATTGAAGTAAATAATCAATTATTTTTAACCTGATTAAATAATTTGTGTTGGAACTTCTGTTTGCGTATTATTGAAGTAACAATCAATTACAAATTTTAACCTAATTAAATAAAATTACAAATTTTAACCTGATTAAATAAAATTACAAATTTTAACCTGATTAAATAAAATTACAAATTATAACCTGATTAAATAAAATTACAAATTTTAACCTGATTAAATAAAATTCGCGTCCATGTAACTTCTACACAAAAATTTTAAATTTCGAAGAAATACTTGTTTATAGGTCAATCGACCACAGGATCTCCAAATAAAGTCTTGTAAAGGCTTTCGAAGCTTTTTTTTTGCTTCCCCTCTCCCCTCCCACCCGTGGCGCAAGGATGCGGCGCAATTTTCCAAGTTGGAGAAACACGATGAATCGTCCGAGGGAAACCCCACGGGGCCGACCAGGCACTCAAACCCCATGAAATTTTTCCACAATGCAGGAGAACGTGAGGTCGTAGGTAGCGCCGGGATGAGAGCCGCGAGAAAGGACCCTCAAAAGTATCCCCACCATAGGGAGAAAGAGGACTTTAAATTCCTCCCTGCACCTTTATACCTGCCGTGCGTGAGTATACTTATATACAGATATAGTTTACCTGCCCGGCTGCCGGAGATTTGAAAAGGGTCCACTCGTGGCGTCGCGCGGCTCGACGGCCGTTACGCTTGGACCGTCGAGCTGCACCTGACGTTATGGCGCTCCAAAATGTTCTGCACTTATTTTCAAAGAAACTCGCGTTAAGGTAGTTTGTTACTTTCGTAAAAAACAAAGGGATTCAATTGTGGCGAGTATTGTTGAACGCGAAATTATAAACCGATATTGTTTTTTTTTTATTATTGTTAAAAGATAAAGTGTACGATATCATTTATTTTCGGTGGACTCTGTGTTTTGATTTGAAATGATGTTCTATTAAGTTAAATGTTGATGGTGTCGACAACGAATAAATCATCATTGGTAAGCTGCTGTTTATTATTTATGGATTATTTGTTCATTAAGTGGTTTATAATATTGTACTGATTTTTTTTTTAGATGAAGTAAAGAAAGTAAATTCAAAATGAAAAAGTACAGAGTAGAGGCTTTTATAATACCTACTAATCAGAGTAATACAAATCAAATTGATGACGTAAAACTTGCCAATAAATTGAAGGATCAGTCTTTAACTTGTTTGGAAGAACCAGAAGAAGAAAAACTTTCTACAGACTCGGAGAAAAATTTTGACGAATTTGAAAATACCCAAAGTAATAAAGAGAGTAATGAAATTAATTCATCGTCAGATTTATCCGAAGTATTTTTTGATATCCACGAACATATTTATGATGAGATCAAAGTACCTAAAAATGAAGATAAAAAAAATGTGAAACATGAAAAATTAGAGTCTGAGTATACTAAGGCATTTTTTCAAATTGAAGAGCCTATATATGATGAACCATTTATCGGCAATTTAACAAGTATAAGAAATTTAAAAAATCAAGAAAGCAATTATGATGTGCCTCAATCAAAATGGACATTGGGTACTTCAAAGTACAGACGTTTTGGTATTGTTGCTCCAAAAATACCAAAAAGATCAACAAGCTTAAAATCAATTGCAGAGGACATTGAAAATTTTGATGATACTGTACAAGAAATATGTTGCCATGGTAGAAAGAATGGTTGTCTAATTAAAAATGAACGTCCAGAGGATATTAGCGAAGATATTTTCAAAGAAAATTGGATGCAAAGACTGGATGCTTTGCGAAAGTTAGAGACATTACTGAAAGACAAAGAAGTGGCTCTGCAATCAAGGGAGAGACTGTTATTTAAAAAAGAAAAAGAATTAAGAATTCTAGAAAGACTTGTAAAAGATAAAATGAAACAAGCAGAATTATATGCAAAACGTTACAAAAAATCAGGCAGTTCTGAGAGCATTACAAAGAGTGATCGGAATGTAGAATCCAGATCTTCCAATGATTCTACAGGATTTGTGAAATCTGAAAATATTCATTACTCATCAAATTTTATGTTTAAAGCAAATTCAAAGTTTTCAATAGAAAGTAAGGAAGAAAAAGATGTAAAAAATCCATCAAGTACAAGGAGTTCCTCAAATGCAGATAGATTCAGCCATAGAGTAAGTAGTGTAAGATCAAAATCAAGACCTCGTCAGAAAGTAAGATATGATGATTTGGACTCAACCTTGTCAGCTGATATTGGCGATTCATCCTTTGCAATAACTTCAAAAAAATTTGATCCAACAGTATTTAAAAAACCAGCAGCTTTCATGAGATCAGCAAGTGAGAGAAGACCACGAGTTGACCCACAAGCTACTGCATTAAGACTTTCTAGTGTAGTAGAAAGTGATGAACATGCAGATGGACTTGTAGAAGAAAAAATGCTAAAAAAAATAAGTGAAAATATTCTTGCAACCCAGGATCAAGAAACAAGGTTTTTAAATTATGGACTCATTGACAATGAATCTTATCAAAAAATAAAAAGTTTAGATAGAGATTTAACAAATCAAAAAAGATTTTCTTACCTAAATTTAGAATCAATAGATAAGACCTTGAAACCTAAAGTTGTAACAAAAGAAAGGCCTGTATCCTGGAATGAAGATTCAGATGACTGGCTAAAGAAAAAGAGGCAAGCTTATAATTTGGCCACAAAAAAGAAGGCATCCGAAAGTGTGGCTGAAAAGGAGAACTTAAGCTTGCAATTGAAACTCAATAAATCTCTAAAAGTTACTAAAAAGAAAGAAAGTAACAAGAAGAAATTTTCAATATTTCGTTAATTGTACAAAATGATGTATGTTGAACTTATATTATGTATAAGCATTCAAGTATAAAATTTGTAGTTGTGTATAGTTACAGTTGAAATTAAAAAAATGTTAAAAATTATTAATCTATTCATTACATGTGCATTTTGCAAAAGTTATTCAATCCTTGGATCCTTGCAACTGAAATGTATTTTAAAAGATTTTAACAAGAATTTAAATTGTACCTTTTTTTAATATACTTTTGAATTGAAAAACATCATATTCACATTTTTATAAATTTTTATTTAATAAGTAAATGAGCTAGAGATAACAGGCCTCATAAATAATGACATTAAAATTGACACTATCACCATGAAGGAACTGCTGGTGGAACAGCCTTTCCATAAAGAGCTGATTTATCTCTAAAGGTTGCTAGCCTTTCATCTTCCATTTTATCTAATTTCCAGCCAATGAAGTAACCAATGAAAGGAATTGTAGATAGTAGGTAAGCCTTTCTGAGCATCTGTTTACTTTTGGCTATGGATTGAGGCATTATTGCTTATTTTGAGCTTTGATAGCTTTCCACTTTTGAGTACGACTGTAATCAGCGTATATTAAATATGTAGAAGCAATTGGAAAGAATACAGCAATTGAATACTTCCTGTACAATTTGCCCAAGCTTTTAAGAGCACCCATCAATCTGCAGTATCAAAATATCATCAATTAATTAAAAATACCCAAATCTAAATGTTTTAAAAATGATAAAAATTAAATGTTTGTAGGTTATGTACATACTCTCTATTTTCGTTACGTAACAATAATATTCGCATTGAATGACAATGAATAACATTAAGCAATATTACTAAAAATCATATTTTAAAACAAAAATTAAGCTACAAGTAATATTGCTATTACAGAAAAGCATTTTTATGAATTTATTAATATGGCTGTGCAGAATGTTTTATTCTATGAAATTTCTGTACTAAATCATCACATTTGTTTAAAACCAATGCATTACAATTAATTTAGCATGATTTTATTTATTTCTTACCATTGGACAATGAACAGTGTAAAATTAAACGTCAATTATTGGCACTCTTCCGCAGAAAGTGGATGAAGCATGTATCTTCTTACTATTTGTCAGCTGAGCTGAGCCCTGAGCAGAATTATGGTGTAGTATGCTCTAGCGGTATGTAGGTGTAGTACAGTATTATAGACTCGATACCTACGATGTGATCAAATCCAATGTAATAATAAATAAAAAGAGATCACTTTTTTAATGAAATATTTTATTCTCATTTTGGTAAAAAACGCAAACTGAATTTAGAAAAATTTCAGTTATTTAAGCATTTTTATCCTATACATACATACATCTTAAACCTAGATTTTTAATTCTACAATTATGTTCAGATTTTATTATTAAATATTATATTAAACATTTAAGTTTTGAACAACATAAACAGCTTCATTATCACATCCAAATAACAGTGTTGTTGCATCAATGTCAATACTATTTATTGGTTTGTGCAGCGTATTGCATACTGAATTAACTGGTATTTTTCCTTTATTTCCTATTGTATTTAACCAATGAGAATCCGAGGAATCTGAAAGAAAATAAAGTTTCAGTATGTTATTGTATAAATAATTAAAAATAAATTTTTAAGACTTTTCACCTAATTTTAATTTTGTATGTTGAGTACTATTCCAGTGCCACAGTTCACCACTAATAGAGCAGGTGAACAAATTATCCGGCCGATCCTTGTGGAATAAAATTTCGCTAACACTTTTAGAATGAGCATTCAATTGACCAATTGGATATGTGTTGTAACGCAAATCCCAAACAGTGAGACTTCCATCTCCACCACCAGCCACAACTATGTGCTTTTGTGTAGGGTGATGAGCAATACTTGTTGCTTCCGTCTGCAAATATTGTCATTTATTATTTGAAGAAACTCTTTAATTTATACAAAAACTTACTTTTGCCTGTTCAGAAAGCATAATGCTTGTTGCAGGTATATCCTGATCATTACGTAAATCCCATACTTTCATGTGACCACGAATGTTTCCAGTAAGAATTTCACTATGCCGCAAAAAATCCACACAGTACAAGGAACAACTGTCTGCATCAACTGAATAGTAAAAAATATTGAATCTCTATTAAAAAATTTATATTATTTCTATATTTTTTCTCTTGCTAAATTATAATAAAATCAATAAGTACCTATTGTCCTAACTGGATTTTTTTGTTGAGCTGTTAGCAAATTTATTCGACCGTCCTCTCCAACAGTGACAATATCTTGTTCATAGGTTGATAAGGCTGTGCAGACAGCTGGATCTTTTGTACTGAAATACAATGTATATAAATTAAATTAAACAAATAAAAAACTTTCTATTTCACTGCGTTAATGAAATCACTTACCCAAAATGATGTAGCAAATTCCATGTATTTTGCTCCTTTATTTCGGCATAAGGACTATCCTGAGGCTTTAATACTTTAACAGTACCAGAAGAGTCTGAAGCAACAAAATTTCCAAAACCAATAAATTGAATTTCAGTAACATCTCCCATCACTGGTATCGACATTATATTGACTGGATACAATTCATCTTCATCATTTTTTTGGAATGTCCAATAACTGATTTTATTCACCTGTCATCATTAAAATAAAATGTATTTATTTCAATATTGAGGTTAAGTAATGTAATTTAAAATGAAGTATTAATTAATTATGATGAAAAACCGTCGATTAAAAAAAAATAATTTTCTCTTCTATAAATTACTAAATAACAGAATCAAAATAGTAATAGTATTTTTACGTAAGTAAAGGTAAAGAAAAAAAATTAAATAATAAAATTGTAGGTTATATCCTACCGGATCATCCCAGCTACCGGTCAAAAAGAATTTGGCTTCAGAAAACTCTTCGTGCTTCCACCTGACCTTCGATATTTTTTCAGAAACAAATGTACCCTGCACGTTCTCCGTCATTGTGAAGCAAAATGAAAATTTCTTTTATCCTTTACGATTAACAGCATCCAAGCATGACCTCAAAATTTACAACTTTTCGCGCAGAAAACATTCGGTAAACTATAGAATCCCTATATCTATATATACAGATATAGAAGCCGGTATATAATGCGAGCACGCCATTGGCTGCGTTCAATTATAATTATTATACCGCGGAAATTCGCGCATGCGCACTGGATCTCGGAGTAACTCCGTTTTGAAATTCAAAAAAGTCGCAATATAAGTATGTACGTACCTATATTTAGAAAAGGCGTGAACAAAATGAGTGAATGCAAGTCGTTTTTGGGGGAATTTTCGCATCAGCCGTATTTAATCCAAGTTCTGTGGGGCCAACGTACTCGACACTTCGTCCAGCGCAAAGGTGCCAGAATGCATTTTGAAATCTTTGTAATAATACTTGCAAACGCACTTCTCTTCTTTAAGAGTGCGGAAGCAAATCGATCGGCAAGAAATGGTATGTTTTTTTTTTTAATAAAAAAGGATACTTCATTTTAATTACATTAATATTTATTTTTTAATCAAATTAAGATTTCCTCTGAAAATAACTGGCCTTCCGCTACTTCTGTTCACTACTATTGTTATTTAATTTTTAAGTTGTCTATGCAAAGTTTTTAAAAAATTATATTCAGTCTAAAATCGAAAAAATAAAAATAATTATTACGGAAATGTTTTCGTCGGAGCCTTGCAAATTCTACATTTCCGTGTGACTTTTCAGGAAAAATAGCAGAAACGATAAGAGCAAACTTACGGAATAGAAGTGGCATTGTGACGGAATTGGAGCACACCATATGCAGTATAAAAACCGACGAGATCGTAGCCAAGGCACAATCCACCGCATCGAGGATTCTAACAGGGATTTGCACATCGGGTGAATCGTCCTTCGAAATTTATTTAAATTATGTATTTTTTATTTTACATAAATTTTGTCATGTAATTTTTCAATTTATAGAAGATATGATAAGAGCATTCGCGAGCATGGAAAAAGTGATTTTACAAAGGCTAGATGAAGTTCAACGAAATTTGACGATGCTTATACAGTCGAAAGTGACGAAATCTGCTGCTCCGAAAAAAAATCAAGAGTACGCAAAAGAATCTGGCTTCAGAACGATAAAAGAATTGTTCGATAAAAATCTATTTGATGACATCAGCTAATTATTGTAATAATAATAAAATCCAAAGTCAAGAAAAAAGTGTTTCATCAGTGATGTAGAATGTGAAAATTCATTCTTTTTTATTATTAAAATATTGCATTAGTAATTGAAATAATTATATAATGTTTTCACCGGGTACATAATTATTATTATGAAAATAAATGTTTTTTAAATTGTAACGTAATTGGTTAAGTCATAATTTTTTAAATGGATAAAAAAAATAATAAACCCGCCCTTTTTGATTGTATTCTAAGGCACCGGATGCCGCGGGTCAGGCACGGAATTGGCGCGGCACGTGGATTTTAATCCGCGTGTACTGTTGAATGCAGCTAAATTTTGAATACGTAAACAAACTGTATTTAGTTAAACACGAAAATTTTGAATAAATGACTATTGACAATGATTATCAATATTTTAATTAGTTTGTAAGAACATCATTTTACACAAATTTAAATGTCATTCACTTTAAAAAAACGTACTTTAGAAGAAATTATTTGTTTTAGAGTCCAATTTAGGTTATGTGTAATCGCACGTTTTCTAATTAAGAAGCCGATAATATTTTTATCAGAATTATCTTAATTAAATGAATTAACAGTATGATATGTAGTGTTCGATTTTACAAATAAGCTGACAAAATTTGAAAATTAACAATTAGAAGGAGCGATTTTTAAATTTTTGTCAATGACAACAATGGTATGTAAAGTGAATTTGAAACAACTTACATCGTTGGAAAAATTTTTAATAAGAGAAAAACAAAAATATTGTCTGAGAAGTCGATTTTATCATAATGCAGAAGAAGCAGTTTCTAATATAACTTTGCTGCAAATGAAGCAGATATTAAAAACAGCAAACAGTCCTTTTCTCGAAGGTCATGCATGTATCTTTACAAAATTTTCATTGTGTGAAAACAAGCCCAAAGAATGTAAATTACATATAAACAAAACCACAGGTAAGCAATTTAAATTTGAAAAGATTTTTATTTTGACTTGATTGTAATCGTAACAAAATTTTTAAGGTTTTTTCGTATGTGAACAATGTAAAAATATTGGATCTTGGAGTGTACTGGAAAATATGATAAATGCAAGGAAAAAAAAGTACCTGATGTAAAAGGTTTGCAAAAATTTATAGGAACATTGTCTGACTACTCTGTGGAGTGGAATAGATTGAAGGCTTCATCTACACCTCTTGCAGCAATGCTTAAAAATGAGTACAATGAAATGATTGCAAGATTTCATCTTCAAGTAAAATACATGATATATTTTTTAAATATTACGAATTAATATATAATTAATGTATAAAATTAATTTTCTGAATCAATTTTTTAGAATACTTCACAAGAAATACTATCTCAACTGCATGTGATATATCAAAAATCAACTGAGACTTTATACTTTCCACTTTTATCGTTTGGTAATTTTATTAGCGGATATAAATCTTTGCCTTTAAACCTAAGCAGTGCAAAAACTTACCCTGCAGTAAATGCTAGTGGAGTAATAATATACAAACAAAAGAATTCTAAACTGGACAGTCCAGCTGTCCTAGTACAATGTATAGAAGATCTATTAGCAATAGCTTCATCAAAAGCTGCTAATTTAGTAATTTGCCTGCCCTATGGTTTGCAAAATTTACCTCAACAAACACTGCCAACTTTAGAATCTTACAAAAAATTAATTTTATGGTTTGGAAATGACGAGCCAAGCTGGGATTCTGCTAGGCATTTTGCTAAGAAACTCGATGAGAAAAGATGTTTCTTTGTAAGACCAACTGATAGTCAACCACAACCTAAAGTAGCTCAAAGTTTAGGATATGATTTAAAAGAAATTGTTGAAAATGCTCAACCAATTTGGCATAAAAGTATCACAACTTTCATAGTTTAAAACAGGATATTTTAAGTGATCTGCAAAATATAGATAAAGTACAAGGAGTTAAATGGATAAGATATCCAACTTTAAATAAAATTTTGAAAGGACACAGAAGAGGAGAGTTTACAGTACTTACAGGACCTACTGGTAAATATAATAATTTTCAATTTTTATAATTCATAGTAACTATGAATAATATAAACTTTTTTAGGATGTGGTAAAACAACGTTTATGAGTGAATATTCTCTGGATTTGGCTATGCAGGGAGTAAATACATTGTGGGGAAGTTTTGAAATAAGAAATGCTAGATTGGCCAAAACTATGCTGCAACAAATGGTTGGTATACCACTGGAAGAAAATTTGGATAAATTTGAATCCTTTGCAAATGAATTTGAAAAACTTCCACTTTATTTTATGACTTTTCATGGTCAGCAAAGTATTAAAGTTGTAATGGAAGCAGTTGAACATGCTACTTATGTTCATGATATTGCTCATGTAATTATTGATAATGTACAGTTCATGATGGGTATGTCAGATGATTCCAAACACTTAGATAGGTAGGTACAGTAAATAAAATATATACATATTTTCATAAAAAGAAAAAATTAATAGTTAAAAAGTTTACAGGTTTTGGAAACAGGATAAGATAATTGCAAGCTTCAGAGAATTTGCAACAAAATTCAATTGTCACGTTTCATTAGTCATACATCCAAGAAAAGAGAGAGAAGAAGGAGATTTGACAACATCTTCAATTTTTGGCAGTGCAAAGGCAAGTCAAGAGGCTGACAATGTTTTAATTGTTCAAGATAAAAGATTAACAAGTCTTCGAGGGAAAAAATATTTACAAGTAAATCAGTTACAAATTATAATTTAATTTATTTACATTTTTAATTTATTTTTATTAATATTAATTTTTTAAATTTCAGGTTGCAAAAAATCGCTATAGTGGTGATTTGGGTATAATGGTACTAGAATTTGACAAAAATAGTCTGAGCTATGCTCAGAAGAAAAAGCTCAAAAGTGATAAAGAATTAGAAGACCACATACAGATACCAATATGGAATTCAAAATAAAATGTATCATAAGTTGTATATATTTGTAATGGTAAACTGGTAGTTTACCATTTTGTTAAATTGTTTATACATAGTGCAGATTCCCAAAAAGTAATGAGAGTATTTTTATAAAATAATTGTTATATAAAATCATGCAAACAGGGAAAGTTCGTTTTGTACATATAAACATATAATTTTTCTATGAATAAACTTTTTTCGAAAAAATAAAAGGATATTTTCTAAAATTTTAAGTATTTCATTTTAGTGTATTTCAAAATGAAAATGTCATTTCACTTTATCTCCTTATATCTACGTAAAAATAGATCACTGAATCGGATGTTTATATATAGGACACGAATGATAACCATACACCCACGCACAACTTCACGACACGTACGTATCCGTGATACGAAAGTTCTAACCCCACTTTTTTGTTGGTGCCATAGCAAATTGTGTTTTCGTTTGTTATCAGTCGGAGATCCATCTAAATTTAAAGGAAATCACAGTTAAATTGTAAATTTTAAAGTATGCGAAAATTGCCATATAATTGAAAATGAAGCACCAAATCTTTTCAGCAACTGCACTGCTTGTTTTTAGTATTTTTGAAAATGTAATCTGTGATTCGATTTTTAAAAAACCAAACATTTTAATTGGAATTCTAGCAAGAAATAAAGCTCACACACTTCCCTACACTCTAAGCTTTTTGGAAAAATTAGATTATCCTAAGGACAGGATAGCATTCAGGTGAATAATAAGTAAAATTATTTAACGAATGATTGTTATTACTGTAAGTAAATAAACTTTTTAAATCGTTTATTATTTTTTTGCAGGATATACAGTGACAACAATGTTGATAATACTATAGATATATTGAATTCATGGCTAAACGAACAGAGTGATAATTATTTTTCTGTTGAAGTAACCCTGGATAAAAATTCTCATGGTCACAATGATGAAAAAGGTATTGCAGACTGGACTTCAGATAGATTTGAGCATATAATAAAATTGAGGGAAAATGTACTTAATTATGGTAGAAAGATTTGGGCTGATTATATATTTGTAAGTATAAGATTAATAAAGAGAATTGAGAAATTGACTTTTTATGATGACACTTTTACTTTTATTTTTAAATGTTTCAGATGTTAGATGCTGATATTTTTTTAATAAATCCTAACACTCTTAATCTATTAATATCAAAGAATGAAACAGTCGTTGCACCTTTGTTAAAATCTGATGGAATGTACAGTAATTTTTGGGCAGGAATGTCAGATGACTATTATTACAAAAGAACAGATGAATATGAACCCATTCTAACTAGAGAAAATATTGGCTGCTTTTCAGTACCAATGGTACATGGTGCAGTATTAATAGATCTTCGAAGACAAGTCAGTGATTCCTTAACGTATGATTCTAAAATGTTAAAATCTTACAATGGACCAAGAGACGATATAATTACTTTTGCTATTGGTGCAAAACAGTCAGGTAAATTTTTAAGAAGAATTATTTCGTTTTATAACTAATTATTTAATTTTCATATCTTTTGATGGCCTTTACAGGTATTCCATTGCATGTATGTAATGATGAAAATTATGGTTTTATTATGGTGCCATTGGAAAACCACGACAAAATAGATCACGATTATCAACAACTTATGAATTTAAAGCTTGAAATTTTAGCTGCAGGTAATGCACTGAAATAAAAATTAAAATACATTTGATGTTAACTTTAATTATTATAAATTATTCAGGTGATCAGGAGTCTATTCACGTTTCCAAAACCATGAAACGTTTTGTTGTGTATCCAGAAAAAGATACTTTGGGTCTCAGTAATGTTTATATGATTAATTTAGTAAGAAGGCCTGAACGAAGAAGAAGAATGTTAGCTTGCTTCGATGAGCTTGGTGTGAATGCAGAAGTTGTTGATGCTGTTGATGGAAAAACTTTAAATGAGAGTTTATTAAATTCATGGAATATAAAAATGATGCCTGGATATAAAGATCCCTATCACAAAAGGTGAATTAAAAATTTGTTAAAATAAAAATATCTTAAATCTTTTTTAATTTTTTTAATATATTCATTCTAGGCCAATGACAATGGGAGAAGTAGGATGTTTTCTTAGCCACTTTATTGTTTGGAATAGAGTAATGAAGCTTATTTTTTACTTTCTCTGATTCAATAATCTCGGAATTACTTTTAATATTTAATATTTCAGGTTGTTGAGGATGAGCACGATTACGCATTAGTTTTAGAAGATGACGTAAAATTTGAGCCCTATTTCAGACAAAAATTAAATTTTATTTTGCAAGAGTTGAATAAAGTTAAAAAAGATTGGGATCTTGTGTAAGGACCGTCGTATAAAACACCGAAAATAAATCTACAATTCATGAAACGTAATCGATATTTTCTTATGTATGCAGGTACCTCGGACGCAAACGAATGCAACAAGAAGCCGAGAATTGGGTCGAAGACTCGAAGTACCTAGTTTATGCGGGGTACAGCTATTGGACAGTCGGATACTTGATTTCGGCTAAAGGCGCAAAAAAACTAATCGATGCTAAGCCTTTAGAAAATTTAATTCCCGTCGACGAGTATTTGCCTATTATGTACGATAAACATTCAAGGTGCGTTTTTTAAATATTCAAGTTATAATAATTTTAATTAAAAATTATATAATTTTGATAAAATATAAATTTATAATACGCATTTTCAAAACTACATGAAAATTCTCATGGATTTTTAGAGACGACTGGAAGGAATATTTCGAAGACAGAAATCTAATAGCTCTTTCGGCAGAACCGCTTATTCTTTTTCCGACGCATTATACAGGCGACAGTGGGTACATAAGCGATACGGAAAATTCAGTTCTATTAACGAATGAGCAGCAACCCAAAGAAGAGCTTTAAAATCCGTTAGTTAGAAGTAACTTGCCATACACTGAAATTTTATAGTACAAATATTTATCGGTGAACTGTGTATAGACTGACTAAGAAATTTCTCAGATGCCATGACAAATTTTCTTTTATATAGTAGCTTTCTACTGCCATAAGTGTAACGCGCTTTTGTACAGATATTGAATCTAATTTTAATTACTAATTGCCAAAGAGGAAAAACTATACCACCTAGTCCTTGCAATACAGTACCGCTCCTACTGACGGTACGTTTTCCAAGTGCAAATAACGATCAGCAATAATACAAGCACTCGTATAGCAATTCCCCTTTAAAATCAAATTACTTTTTTAAGTTTTTGTACGTATTTTTATGCTGTAAAGAAATGAGAGTATATGTCTACAAAGCTTGACAAATATAAACACTGCAAAATATTGCTTAAAATTCTGATTCATTAAGTTCAATTATACCGCACAATTGCAGCATTATTCACGTCGAGCCTTCTTCAATTGAGTTAGCGTTAAACTGCGAACATTAATGAAAACTACCGTATACACCGAAAAAAAAAAACAATAATTTCTACTTTGCAAAAACAGAGTAGATTTAAGTTAATATAACTTTCTCAACTGCTTTCCAGAATTGCCAAATTGACTTATGTTAATTGTACCGATTTTTAAAAACCTTTTTACATTTTCCTGCGGTCTAAATACTACTTCTTTTTTTTCGGTGTACTTATAGTTCTTCACTAATTCAACGTTAAACGAAAAAGACTGGGCGAGTTTCTCCGCCGGGGTAATTATCATTCCCCGAGCTCCAGAAATAGCATCCACCGAAAGTGAAGAGGGCAACAAAAAAAAAAAAAGCCGTCGAGTGTAAACGAAGTATCATCGAGCCTTAAAAGCAACAAGCGCTGCACTTAACATTCGCCAGGTCCCCTCGCGCCTGTCCAGCGGCAAGCCGCATCGCCGCGAGCTCTGACGCACACACGCAGCGCTGTACGTCGTACCGCCGTCCGCGCATGTATAACGTGGGCGCGGAGCCATAGCGCAGGCTCGGCAGGCTCCAGCGCTACTCCCCCGTATACACGGTGTTCAAAAAATAACTTGCACGACTATTACATCCGCGTAGAGAATCGCATTCTAAACACTTTTTCCATTCGACATTTTTCGAAATTTTGGATAGTTATGGAGTTATTGTTAATTAAAATCTACGCTGGTGCACTATTCTGTAGATGATAGACTTTATGTCATATAACGCGCAGTATCCATTTATCACTGTGATAATCTGCGTTAAGTGTTGGATGTATTTATGATGAATAATGTTTTCAGCAGAAAAAGTAGTTTGATAAAAATGATAAATTTCATTATAAAATGGTAATAAAATATTTATCCAAGTGTTGTCTTTTAACGATTTTAACGTGATAAATAAAAATTGATAATACATTAGATAAAATATCCTAGTAATATGAAAAATCTGAAACAAAAAATTAGTTTTTTAAATAATGTAATAATTAATTTTTGTAAATAAATAGTAGAAAAATGAAATTGAAAATAATTAATTGTGATTGTGTAATTTATTATGTTTACTATAAATAAAATATTTTTTTGATATTCTATTAAAGAAATTAAATACATATAGTAAATAGAATAGAATAACAAAAAAATATTGTATTTATAATAAACATAGTAAATTACACAATCAGAATTAATTATTTATGTTACGTATGAATTAATTATACAATAAATTACACAATTAGAATTAATTATTTTCAATTCTATTTTTCTATCATTTATTTACAAAATTAATTATTTATAGCATAAAGTCTATATATCATCTACAGAATAGGGCCCCTGCGTTCGATTTGACAATGAATCCCGCGCGGCCCACGCTGCTCGAGTAAACCCCGCCTACCAACGTCGGCTCGAGCGCCGATTGGCCAATCATCGGAGTTTTGGCTCAACAATAACTTGATAATTATCCAGAATTAATAAAAACGCCAAAAGGGAAAAATCGCTTATAGAACGCGATTCTCTCCGCGGACGCGCCAGTCGTGCCAGCTATTTTTCGAACACCGTGTATAGGCGCGCACCGGCGCACGCACACGGAGGTCGCGAAGCCGAGGCACAGTGGGAGCGCGAACGGCAGCGTACACGCGCGCGCCGCCGTGATATCGACTCGCCCGGTCTCTCTCTATCGCTGATCAATTTTTCGGCCGCCTGCATATATATAACGAGTGGCATCGAGGGCGCGCGCGCGGCCCGCGCACACATGACGGCAGCGGCCGCTCGGCCAGGATGCACCATCGGCTCGCCGAGTGAAAGCCTCCCGCGGCGCACCGAGACGTCGCAAACGCAGCGAAGGGAGTTCGTGCCATTTTACGTAGTGCGCCCCTCCCCCCATCCCCCTCCTGTGAATTAGACACCGCGAACGGGTGCAGAGCCGACGGCCGATCAGTGCAAAAAGGATACACGATATACGCGTATACACGCGCGTGATTAACGCTTTATTAAGGCGAGCAGGAGAGCGGGGAGCGGCTTTGGCGGAGGAAAGTGAAGAAAAATAGTGCGGCAGCGTAGTGATTCATCGGCGGCGCGCGTACACAGTGGCCCTCTCGATGCGCAAGGCCCGCGGCATGTCGCAACAGCTGGAGCGGCGACGGGGGTAAGGGAGGAGGTCGGGGCACGGAGGCGAGAATCGAATTAACGCACTGGGCGCCCGGCGCGGATGAGCGCGCGGCGTCCCCGTAGGTTCGGCGAGCGGCTGGCTTACGTGATTAAATGCCACTGTACCTGAGACCCGAGCCCGGCCGCGCCACCATGGAGGAGGAGGAGCCGAGCTCGGAGGTCTCCGTCGTCGACGTCTACGACATCGCCTCGGAGATCGGCAAGGAGTGCGAGAAGCTCATCGACTCCTACGGCGCAGAGTCCATCTCCAATCTCATGCCCAAGGTGATCAACGCCCTCGAGCTCCTCGAGAACCTCGCCACCAAGAATGAGCGGGAGAACACCACCGTCCAGGAGCTCAGGGCCAAGATCTCGCAGCTGGAGACTGACAAGATTGGCAAGGCTGAGGATCGGCAGCGATTCGAAAAGGTACGTCTACCCCGTGGAAACTATTTTATAAAATACTATAAAGCTGTACAAATTTTATAAGATCCGATGAGTCACTTATCAGGTTTTATGCGGTTTTTCTACCATTTATTGAGTTTTATAATTTATTCTTTTTTTTTTTTGCTTGTTTTGAGAGTTGTCCCGGTACCGGCGTTTCTTTTTTATCCGTGCGATAAAGATGACTTATCGCTGTCGAAATATGATGTTGAGGTTTGCAGTGCAGCATGCCATACGCAGAGATATTTTATAGTAAAAATTACTATATTCCGTAGGACATACTCGATCTATGACGATTTTTTTCTATAAAACTTACTAAAAATTTCTATGCACGTAGCAAAAATTGCTATTTATATAGTAGAAATTGCTACGTGCATAGGAATTTTTACTATTTTTTATAGTAAAAATTTTCATAAGTTGTTGCGGCTTAGCGCGTACGAAGAAGACAAGAATTTTTTTTTAACGACAAAGAACAGACATTCACAATTTTTTCGCCGTTTATATTTGTTTGGAATATACAATAACTATCTATGTGAGTTTTTTTGTAAAAAATCGAAGCTGTGGAACTTTGATTCCCAGTCAATATTATATTTTACGGTAGTAAAATATCTAAAAAGGACATATATATTTTTTTTTAATATTCGATGATTAGTTTACACTTTCGTGAAAATAAAAATTGAAAATAATGCAACTGGTAATTATCTGTCCAATGCAGGAACTGGAGCAAATTGAAGAACACTGGAGACAAGAATCTCGGGATTTATTGGAGATGGTCACCAGATTGCAGGAAGAAAATAGGCGATTAGCGGCGGCTATGCAAGAAACTCAAACCGACAGCGAAGACAGCGGTAAACAAAGTACTAAAAACTTTTCTAATATAGGTGTTGTGTATTATCACTACCTACAAAAGCTACTGCACAAATCAACTTTTTTTTTCTCATTAATAATCAACGGTTTTTTTCGCTTCGGGAGGACTCCGTTACTGTTAATCGTGACTTTATTTTTGCAGCGTTTACAGCGAGCCAGGAGGTAGACATTGCGGTCCTTCAGCGTTTGAGAACGATGATTGACAAACAGAGAGAACAGATTCGAAATCGAGATAGAGAGCTTTCGCAAAAGAGTACAGAAATTGAGAATGTAAGTTTTTATTATAAAAGTTTTTAATTTGAAAAAATAGGAGACAAATTTATAATTGATTCGTTTTAATGTCATTGATAAAGCTCACAAATCAAGTGGACAAATTGACAGTCGTGGGTCGCGAGTTGAAACGCAAGCAGAGGCAAGCCCAAATGCAGGCCCGCGGTCTGGTGGAAGAACGAGCCGACTTTCTGGCACAGCTGCAGGACCAAAACCGCGAACTGATAAATCTACGCGCGAGGCTGGGTCTCGCGCGAAAGGAAAACGAGGATCTATCAAAATCTCAAGCATATCCAGATTTGACGAACAAGGCTGTCTACGATTTGGACGATCCGGACAGGCCGAGGTTTACGACTGCGGAGCTGAAGGAAATTCTGCATGAGCGCAACGAACTCAAGGCTAGGGTTTCCGATCTCGAGGATGAGCTTGAAATGTATCGTCCGAAACCAGAACAGTACGTCTTACTCAATTTACGAAAAAAAAGAACAATTTGGCAGAAGAAATTAATTTTCTGCGTCTAATTATTACAGAATTGAGGATGATAAAGATGCTCCAGTCCAAGGTCCATTACCATATGAACCAGACGATGCTCCATGGAAGAAAGCATCGGAATCTGGAATTCGCAAGTTGTTAGTACATTTTATTGTATCGATGCAGAAAGGCTAAAAAGAGGATGAACTTAATTTAAAAATGTTGTTTGTTTAGTTTCAGAAAAATCTTTTCGGAAACGAGCGGCAGTTTTTTAGGCGGTAGCAGTCCGCGACGAAGTCTTTCTAGTCTATCAAAAATGGCTCTTTCCGGAAACAGTAGCGGTGAAACTTCGATTTAATCCGTCGTTTACGACAAGAAATATTTTGAAATGCCAAATGAATTAGACAACTGAATATTTCCACAGTTTCTCATAAAATAAGAGACACGATCACGTAATATTTTGATGAGAAAAAGAACGTTTAATTAACCTACACGTTGTAAGTTACGTTTGTGACTCAACTATCGTGTTGATTTTGTGAATATTCCATGCCAGTTGCAGTTAACAGTTGTTTACATCAAAACGACATTATTAGCGGATCTATTTCATATTTTCAAATATGTATTTTATACGATATATTTATTTCGTGAAGTTGTTACCTCAAATAACATGTTAAAAAAAGTTGTCTCTACATGTAAATTATTTGATTCAATATAATACAATATATATGGAAGTTTTATTTTTAACCTAATTTTATGATTATTTTCTAAAAATAAAAACGTATTTTGTGTTTTTGAATTTTTTTTATAAAAGAATTAATGTTTTTATTTAAAACTGATTCAATATCAGTGCTGAACTTTTAAATTTTGCAAATTACTTATGCACAAATAGATAAATGTATAAAAGTGCAAATAATAAATAACAAATAAGTGAATTTACATAAATAATATAATAAAGAATAAAAAGTTTTTTCAAATAAACATTTTGCTTATTAATGGCATAATGAATAGTTCTTATGTTGTACAATAATTTTATAAAAACAATTTATTACAATGCATAAAGAATACAAGTTCTAACTGTTTTATGTATTTAAAATTTTCCAAAGTTTGTTAATATTGTTTTATTCTGTATTTAATATGCCTTATAGATTCAATATAATATTATATATTCAATATTATGATTTTGTTTGAAAATTTTATCAAATAAAATCAAATATTGGTTCATTGTATTTATGAACAAATTATAAAAAGTGATGTGGTTACTTTGTAATGACTTTGCAGTCTCACAGTTGCTTTTTCCAAATTCATTGAAAAAATGTACCCAGCTCTCTTATTCTTCCAAAAAGAAATACTGCCCAGCTTTCTTCTGTTCCAAATCCTTAAAATAAAAATAAAATAATTTAACATTTCTTTCATTTGTAAATAAAATTATTTAAAAAACTTGTTTTTGTCAATTGCTTGAATTTACCTTCACTGATTGATTCTTGTTTATTCGAGGCCTAAAGTTGTTTGGATCTCTTCTAAATGTAATACCCAGTAGTTCCAAAAATCTGTTCATTCCATTCAAAAGTGATTGCGGACTATGCGCTACCGTTTTCAAAGAAGGTACACCGGAGAAGACGATAACGCGGTCAGCTAAATAAGTTGCCATGATAAAATCGTGCTCGACCACAAAACCAGTTTTCTTTGCATGCAATATAAATCTGTAAATGTAAAATATTTTTTTAGTATATCACTTTTCCACATTTATTATTTATTTATTTGATCGATTTCATACCTTTTGATAACTTTAGCTGCAACTAAACGTTGCTCAGAATCCAAATAGGCTGACGGCTCGTCCACAAGATATACATCAGCTGGTTTACCTAAGCAAAGAGTCAATGCAACACGTTGTAATTCACCACCGGATAAATTCTGAACTTCTTGATCCATAATGTCATCAATCTTCAGAGGCTTCATTACGTCAGTCATAAATTGTGGATGACAGTAAGCGTCCCGAATTTTTTCATGCAATAATTGTCTCACAATACCCTGTGATTTGGGACTAATTTTCTGAGGTTTGTAACTAATATGCAGCTGAGGTATATTACCTAAATAATATTTGTTTAATTAATACTAAAGTACAAGATCAATTTTTCAATAAGATTATTAAAATTCATTAATTACCTGATCCATCATCTGGTGGCAAGTTACCAGCCAACATTCTAATAAATGTTGTCTTACCAGTACCATTTTCTCCTAACAATACCAGAATTTCGGAATCAGTAAACTGACCTTTCTCAACGGTCAACGTAAAAGAGCCCATTGTTTTAACCATTGCTGGATATTCATAGTGGCTCATTCTTTTAACTTCTTCTTCCGTAGCACTCTCTGCTACTTTAAATACTAAAGATTCTTCACGGAAACGCAAATTTTCCGTTGGTACAAAACCATCAAGGAAAATATTAATTCCTTCTCTTACAGAGAAAGGCATAGTAACAACTCCATAAGCACCAGGAACACCATACAAGCAACAGATAAAATCGGAAAGATAATCTAGTACTGATAAATCGTGCTCTACTACAATGATGAATCTAAAAATATCGTAAGTTGATGCTAAATATAATTAAGTAATTCATTTTTTCCTTTTTAACCAACCACTTACTTATCTGGATGAATGAGAGATCGAATTGTTACAGCAGCATTTAGACGTTGTTTAACGTCTAGATATGATGAAGGCTCATCAAACATGAAGATATCTCCATCTTGTATGCACACCATGGCACAAGCAAAACGTTGTAATTCTCCTCCAGATAAAGCATCAATTCCTCTATCCCGAATATGTGTTAGATCTGTAAAAAGAAAATTTTTAATAGAGATAAAATTTCAAATAATCATAATTTATTTGAAATCTCATTTAAGTTTCATTACAAAAGTTAGAAAAAATTGTTTTTATATAAAAACCTACCAAGCATTTCACAAATTGAAGCTTGATTTTTACATTCATCTTTCTTATCTAACAGTTGCTGAACAGTTCCTTTAACTGCTTTTGGAATTTGATCGACATATTGAGGTTTAATAAGTGCCTTTAAATCATCTTCTAAAATTTTAGTGAAATAGTTTTGCAATTCACTTCCTCTGAAGTGACTTAAAATGTCAGTCCAGTCGGGTGGGAACTTCAAATTAAGAAAATCATTATTATTGAATTTTTTCTAGTTATAAATAATAATATTATTTATATGAATACTACTTACAGTAAAACGTCCTAAATTAGGTTTTTGTTTACCAGCTAATATTTTTAGAGCAGTTGATTTTCCTATACCATTTGTTCCTACAAGTCCAAGTACCTCTCCAGGACGAGGAATTGGAAGTCTGTGTAATTTAAATGAATTTTTAGAATAACGATGGGTGGTTTCCCTTTCCAAATTACTTGGAAGATTGATGATAGATATTGCCTCAAATGGGCATTTCTAAAACAAATATTAATTATTCATAAATATTACATTACATCAATAAAAAATTCTATTAAACTTTTTATTTTATTTTGTCCATACCTTTACACAAATACCACAACCAATACACAGCTCTTCAGAAATAGATGCAATTTTGCTGTTGGGTGTTACCTCTATACAGAGTTTTCCCATACGTACAACTGGACAGGACCTTTTGCACTCCTGACGACATCTTTTAGGTTTGCACTTGTCGGTGTTAACGATGGCTATTCTAGTCAACCGATCGGTTTCTTCAGTTGCACGTTTAGGTGGCATTTTTTCAACAAATTGTGTACCAATCTAAAAAGAAGGAGTTATCATTCTTTATACTGAATAATTGTTCAAAAGATATTTAAATTTCTTAATTTAAGATTATTTAAATTAATTTTTAATAATTTTAAGTGCAAGAAATTCCAAAAATGAATTTCTTACAAAACAATTTATTTAAAGTCGTAGCCAACAGCTGTGCCTAAGAGGCACAAGTAAATATTAAAATCAATAGTTTATACACTTCTGCGCTCATTAGAATGTAAACATTAAATTTATTAAATGCTACATCTGCTTGCTCCGATATTTTCTCTTTAAATTCTAACCTAACATTGAAGCACATGAACGTCTGCTCCGTAAGAAAAAGTCTCAAAGAAAGTACAGAACATTTTTATCGAATTAAGGGAAGCCACCAAGTGGCACGTTTTTATCGGAAGCAGGTGACTGTCATTTACTCACTTGTTAAGAAAAAATGCCGAAACGTGAAGTTCAAAATCCGACGGGAGTGCACGACCTCGTTGTGAATTGTCGCGCTATGCGCTCCCCGACAGTGTGGCTGGCTCACGTCAGCTTATGCCATAAGACTGCGAAAAACCAGATTTAACTCTTAACATCCGTAGAAAGTGCGGGTATAACTAATTTACATGGCGATCAGTTTGAAATATTCCGCGAAAATTGCTTTTTAATAAATAAAACAATATTTTTTCGCAATTAATTAAAAAATGTCTGTATTCTTTTGTGCAAAGTTTAATTTTATATTTCTTAATCCTTTTAATCAGCTAATTCGCATAATATCTACATAAAATAGTAGAATGTACTAAAAGCTTCGGAAAAATATAATTCAAGTTAACAATAATGCTAATCTTCTTTTTCATTATTATACAATGTTATTAAATAGAATTAAAATTACACACAGAATTTTTATGAGCGGCAACACTGCCTTATGCAGAAGCACGTGCTAAACGCATTACACACATTAATATGAATTACTGCTTGAATTTTCGCTTGGAATTCAACTGAAATATTGCAGAATGTAAACGAAGCAACGGGAGATTAAAATTTAAGCAAACAAGGTGTACTTAGAAAAATATCCGACGGCTGTAATTCGCGCCGGTAGCGTGGCACGTTTCCTTTCCGCTCCCCACCGCACTCTTCTCTAAATTCGACACATTTTGTAGGGTGATGCCGCGAAAAGCGTCAGTCGTGCGCGAGATCCCGTAGCCGCGTTCGGCGGTCCGCCTTTTTTTTTTCTTCGATGTTTTTGCTACGGGGATCCTTGAACCTCGCAAGGTTTATCCAAACCTTTCCTTTGTGATATAAAACTTACGGTAAAATGCATTTTCGCATGCAAACTATTCGGTCAGATTTGCAAAAAATAAGTGTACGAAGTCTGTAGAATTGTTGATTTGTCCACTGGGTCACGTTAATGCCCAGCCATTGTAAATGTTCCGTATCTGTAGTATAAATTTTGCTTGTTCTTCCTAAATCGTAATTATTTATTTATTAATTTAATCGTTCTTAACGATTTGCTTTGTGTATTATACTAATTGTCAATTTGTAAAAAAAAAATATTGTACATATTAATTGTATATATCTGTTGAAGTTTATTTAAAATAATTAATTTAATTAATGCTTCAAATACGTAAAAATATGTTATTCATGTGCGTCACCGTGGGCCTAGTCCTGCTGGCCTCCAAGTATCGCAATAACGTACTTCGGAGTGTCCAGCAACTTTGTCACGGTATCACAAAAAAGAGTAGCAAACGTAACGATAAAAAGAATAGTAAAGATAATGGAACTGAAAGTGAATATAAAATTTCATTGGACAAAGTTATTCTGGCCGACTCACCAGAAAAATGTGATTACGCTGTTCAACGTATTCGCTGGTAAGCTATGTCTCTTTATTTGTAAACACTTTTTCACCTTCAAGACCTTTCTGTTTAGGGAATATTCGAAGTTAATGAATCATGATGATTTGAGCAAAACAAAAATTTGCCTTTGAATGTCTTTCGACATTGTTAAGAATGAAATATTTTAAAATGTACTAATAGAATTAATTTCTATGAGCAGCAACTTGTCAGATGGAGTATTGGGATTTGATTGCGAGTGGGTAAACGAAGGACCTGTCTCCTTGCTTCAACTGGCTACCCATAATGGAGTTTGTGCATTGTTTCGTCTTGGCAAGATTGGTTATGTACCTTCAAAACTTAAAGTATGTAAAAAAATTATTTTCAATTACTTAAATTAATTTTTTTAAATACAATTATATTATACAATTTCTATTAAATTACAGGAATTGTTGACCAGTCGTGACCTACTAAAAGTAGGTGTTGCTTCATATGAAGATGGAAGGAAAATAGCCAAAGATTACAACTGCCAAGTTGTAGGAACGTTAGATTTGCGAACATTAGCAAATCATTTTTCACTACCAAGCCCAAAAAGTTTAGCAGCTCTTTGCGTGCAATATTTAGGTGTCGAAATGGATAAGGTATTGGAAGTGAGATGTGGAAATTGGGATACAGATTCTCTCACTGATGAACAGGTGGCATATGCATCTTATGATGCCTATGCTTCTGTTCTCATTTATCAACAGGTATTTAAAAAATTTCATTTAAATTTGTCAATTTTTTTTTAAATTTATGATGAATTTTTTTTTAGATATTGCAGAAGGCACGGGAGCAGCGCTCTTTCTGGGGTAGCTTATTCCTTTTTGTTAAAAATCTACAAAGTTTTAGCAAGGATGACAGGTTTTTTGAATTTCCCACTGAAGTAATTGATGCGAGGTAACAAAGGATGGATTAAAAAAAGAATTTATTTAAGTAATATATACTAAAATTTCCAAATTTAACATGTTTTAGGTTCAAGGTTCTCAAAGAAAAAGATGTAGTAATTCATAACGATGATTTTGTTAATAATAATAATAATAATAATACTAAAATTGGTCAAATTATTAGTAGAAATAATAGTCCGGAATATAAAAGTAGTGTACCAGCCAGAAATAAGCCTTTATATCACAATTGCTATCTACAAGCACCTGATGGTGATATTTTGTGTACATGTGATAAGAAAAAAGCTGAATGGTATGTCTCAAAAAAATTGGGAGTAGTTGTCAATGAAGATCCATTTACTGTTAAATTAAATTTTGAACCATCTGGACGTGCTTTGGGAGAAGTGGGAAAATATTATACACAAGTGAAAGTTAATCAATGTGTAGTTTGTGGGAATTCTGATAAATTTATTAGGAAGAATGTTGTTCCTAGAGAATACCGAAAATACTTTCCTTGTTAGTATTATTTTAAAAATTTACTAAACAAATTGATTTAATTAATTTTTTTCTTATAATTTTTTTTTTGTTTTTTTAGTGGTAATGAAGTCACATCAGTCTCATGATGTTCTACTATTGTGTCCAGCATGTCATGAAGTAAGTAATTGTCATGATCTGCAGCTCAGAAGAAAACTAGCAGATATATGTGATGCACCTTTGGCAGGTCCTTTATCACATGTACGTGATGAAGTTCCCAGAGGTTGGCGGATGTTACAGTCAGCGATTAAAGTACTTAGAGAAAACACTCCAATACCATTAGAACGGAGAAAAGAATTAGAAATGTATATTATGAAGTTCACTGGCCAATCAGAAATAACTCCAAATTCTCTTAATCTTTTACATAATCAATTGGCTAAGAAGTCACCACAGAAAAACGTGTTTCGGGATCAAACGAAAAGGAGTCCAACCACTCAAATCAAATGTCAACCACATGGTTTAAAGGTAATTTATTTTATTTGTAAGAAAGTTTATGATTTTTATAAAAAATTTTAAAAAATGTTCTAATTTTTATAATAGGTTGTTCAGTATTTTGAAAATCAAGAAGGTGGCCTGGTAGAGTTGGAAAGATTATGGAGAGAGCATTTTTTAAATACTATGAAACCTAAGCATTTACCTGAATTGTGGTCAGTTTGCCATAATCAGGAACGTTTAAGCATCCGCCAAACTCAGAATAGAATAGAACCATCAGATGCAAAAGTAGCTGGGATTAGCAATTGAAAGTTAATTATAATTAAATGTACATTAATTTGTACTTGAAAAAGTACTCGTATAAGAGCAAGTACTTTTTACCTCAAAAGACTGCATATAATAAGGCTTATATTTTTTGACCAATAAATATACATACACAATTTTATAATTCGTTTCTTTTTCTTTCCTTTTAAGTTGCTTTTTACATGTGTAAATTCAAAATGTAAAAAAAAATTGCATATCTTATATCTATATTAAAATGTTATTTATTCTAGTTATCGTAAAAGTATGTACATAATGCTATTGATCAAATAACAAATTTAGACTAGCCTAAACAAATTATCATTGATTCGAGGATGTTGCTTCGTTTGAACTACCTGATTTTGGAGGTGCACTCTTTACACTTTTCAGTTCATCATCAATTCGTTCTTTTGCTCTAACTACTTTTGACTGTATATAAAAGGAACCTCCTTTTGATTTATCATTAGCCTCCACTAGATATTTATAATTTTTTTCAATTAATTCAGTTTGATCTGGTCGGTCTACATTTAATATCTTCATTGCCTCGTCCAGTGTTAAACCAGTTTTCGCATTAGCAGCTACCCTCTCAGCTCCTCGTTGACCACCTCCTGCTCTTTTTGCTGCCTCTTGACTCGCTGCAATCTCTTGACGTAGTGCTCGAGCGAATGCTCTTCCTACCATCTGAGAGCCTAGCACAATGATCTGTGCTAGGTACTTTGCCATTGTTTTAATCTGTACTCCTTTATACCTGAACAGAAAGATATTTTTTCTTATTAAATAGATTTTTCAAAATGCTTGCAAAAATTGTGAAACAAATTCTAACCTCACTAGATAGAAATTATAAAATGTGATATATAGGGAATTGTTGTTGAAATGATAAAATTACTTTAATGTTATTATGTAATATTTTGAATTGGTATAAGCATTTAGCATATAAAATCATCCTGAATCATGTTGTGGTCAAACTTACAATTTCAGAATAGAGTATCTATACACACGTGAACGCGCGAGTAAAATTTCGCCGACTGATTCAATAGTGATCAGCTGTTATGTCGTAATAATTTTCTGTATTGCAAAAGTTCATTCTCAAAATGCTTACTTACATTCAATACGTATAGTTATTTAGACAAATAATTAAGAATCTTAAATTGTAAATTTCTTCATTTTTACCCTTAACTATTTTTAATTCGATTTTACTATGAAGAAATTCGGTAAAATAAAATTTTTAGGAAGTAACTTATTGTCAGTACAAACGAAAGTCTAATTTAATTATTAATATTGATAAAAAAATATAAAAAATTCAAATATATATTTTAAATGTATATGTATTTCGGTAATGTCTTGAGATTACTTAGACCAATGAGGTATATAGGTTAAAGATTTGCAGTCTTATGAAAATAGGCCATAAATATAAATTGGGAATAAACAGTAGGACTTGAGAATAGAACCTACAATATTAGACTAGACTAATAATGGTGACAAGAAAAAACGTTTTTACCTTATTTTAAAAAACGATAATTAATGAATTCTCCTGAAACATATTTGTTTAAAGAGTAAGTATAAAAATAATGAAATATTCTTTTACTGAATTATAAATAATTTAATGTGCTTTGTAATAGATCATGTCAAGCTTTGCGTTTGATGATGTACATGAAAAAGCTTTTGTTAGAAGTTACAAAGATTTGTTAAAAGAAAAACAAAATGTAGAAAATGAGACAGCAACTTCAATAGAACAGGTAAGCAAGATCTTTATTTTTTTCTAACTTATATCATTAATGATAATCATAAATAGAAATTTTATTATTGTATTTTTAAGGACAAGGTAGAAAAAAATGTTCTCGAATTGTACAGAATTCAAAAGGAGCCTTTACTTAACAAATATATGCACATAAGTTTTTTAAAAAATTCTCTGACTCATTTGCCAAAAAATTATATGGTATGTTAAAACTTCAAAAGTTCTTATTCAGATTTCATAATTTGTAAGTTTTGTATTATTCTTGTAGTGTTTAGACTCTAGCAGACCATGGTTGTGTTATTGGATTTTGCACTCGTTAAACATCCTAGGTTGTAGACTAGAGGAAGAAGATTACTCAAAGGTTGCAGGTTTCCTAGCAAAATGTCAATCCCCGGATGGAGGATTTGGAGGTGGTCCTGATCAATATCCTCACTTGGCCTCAACATATGCAGCAGTCAATGCACTTTGCATTATAGGCACGGAAGAAGCATATAATGTCATTAATAGGTAAATTCTTTAAAATGCTTATAAACTTATTTTGCATCTTATATTCAATGTGTATTTATTTATTTTTAGACAAAAAACTTTCTGAATTCTTGAAGTCCTTGCACAATCCCGATGGAAGTTTCTGTATGCATGTGGATGGTGAAATAGATATAAGAGGAGTGTACTGTGCTTTAGTTGTAGCGAAACTTACAAATGTTTACACTCCAGAAATGTTTAAAAACACAGACGACTGGATTGCAAAATGTCAGAATTGGGAAGGAGGTTTTAGTGGTTGTCCAGGCATGGAAGCACATGGGGGATATGCCTATTGCGGATTAGCTTCTCTTGTACTATTAGGAAAGACTGATGCTATTAATTTACCTGCTTTTATGGTAATACAAACTAATCTTTCTAAGTGCCAATAAATTGTCATTATTGGACAAACTAATTATTAATATAAATTGTAGAGATGGATTGTTAACAGACAAATGCGTCTGGAAGGAGGTTTTCAAGGACGTACAAACAAATTAGTTGATGGTTGTTATTCATTTTGGCAGGGTGGAGCGTTCCCTTTGTTGCATACACTTTTAGCAAAAGAGAAAAATATTATTTTAGATCACTGGTTATTTGATCAAGGAGCCCTGCAAGAATATTTGCTTATTTGCTGTCAACATCCTTACGGAGGTTTAATAGATAAACCTGAAAAGTATGTATCATTTAAAAATCTTAAAAAATATATTTTCAAATTTAATTTTTTTATAAATTTTTCAGAAATTTTGATTTATACCATACTTGCTATGGTCTTAGCGGACTATCAGTAGCTCAAAATTCTCCAGAACCTCATATAATTGGACCTCAACACATAAATGCTGTTCAGATGATCCATCCTGTATATAATATAGTATATTCCACAGTTACTGAAGCTGTAAAATATTTCTCTCTCTTACAATACCTGAGTGAAGCACCAGTATATCAAAAGTATTTTATAACTAACTTTTCAATGTGGCAATTTCTAGAAACGATTATTTAAACTGACCAAGCATTTTCAGCGAATAATGTTGAGATAAATCAAATATTATATAATTGTCTAAAAAAATTTGATATCGATGAATTATAATTATACATTTATATTACATTTTAAATGTTGAAAAGAATATATGAAAAACTAATGATAAATAAATCATGTTGAGGTATTTTAAAATTGATTTTAATTTATTTTACTAAAACATGTTAAATTCTCTTATAATTGAAAAGAATGAAAAATGTAAATGGAAAATTTCGGTAAATAATTTAAATGCAATAGTTCATTTACAAATTTAAACAATAATTTATTTACATTACGAATATAATTATCCTATTAAAAATTAGCACCTTTTTGCCCTGCAACGCCAACTATAGTGTCTAAATAGTGACTAATATTTCTCATTTGGGCGGGTTACACTAGGTATAAATACGCGGCAAATTTTTTGCGATCTTTTCTGCCTTGTGGGTGCAGTATAGGAAAAAATTAGTTTAACGATAAAAATTTAATTATTAAGACAATTGCAAATCGATTTAAAGATGCTCATCGTCACCGATTCACCGGACTTTAAGCCAAAGGACTTTGTCATACACAAATTTTATGGGAAGGAAACGTGTTTTGCGTGGGATGATAAAAAATTTGTTTGTTTTGAATATCCATGCCAAGAAACCAGTACGGAAAAATTGCAAGTTTACAAAGTGCCTTCAAGCTATAAAAAGTATTCAGTGTTTTGCGGAAAGGGTATATCTCCTTTGTTACCCTTGTGGAATTACAAATTAACCGAGACTTTTTGCATAGCTCTCTTGAGCAAATCTGGAATTGAACTTGGTGCTGATTTTTGTGAAGTGATTACTCCGAACAACGGTTTCATAATATTAGAGGACAAAAAGTTGAAAAATACAAAGAAACTTTTTCCTACCTGCGAAAGAAACAATGTTAGCGTACTTGCATTAAACAGCTACACTGCTGATCAAAAATTTCTGAAAGCTTTGTTGCCTGGCAATATCGATGTTGATATTAAATTTTGTCTCATTTCAGAGAACAAACATTTGTACAAAATGGTAAATCAAGATATTCAAATAATATTCAGTTCTGAATATTTTATAGAAAAAATATATCCTGTGGAAAAAGGTGGAAAAATTATTGCTATTTTTCTACAGACCGATAGTAATTTGTTATCCTAATGCATGTTGCACAAAATGGATTGAAATATGAGAAAATATTTTTAGATAACAGTATTAAGAGACTATGTGCTGTGATAGATGAATCTGAGGAAAATATACTACTCCTTTATTCCGATGGTCAGAAAAATTATTATAGTACAAAACAATTATTATCCGAAGATTCACCGCAGATACTTAGAACTGAAGATAACATTTGTCACAGTTTTAAACTGTACCAGTCAAAAAATATTATTTACTTAAATAACTCTAGTGAACTATCACAAATTGCAATTAAAGATGTAATTCCAACGAATAATAGCACTTCAGAAGATTATGTTAAGTTAGAACCAGAAATGTTAAAAAGTACAGAAATACATAACATTCTACTTGAATTAACTGAGAAATCAGCAGAGATGGGTAAGCTTAAGGAAGAAATAATTAAGAAGGAAAATTTATTAAAAAGGATAAACATATTTACTCACAATCAGTATCTAAAATACTGTCCCGGAAGAGTCTGTTGTAAGACTGTTAAATAATACATTTTTAAGATCTAATTTCAAGAAAGATTTGCCTGAAAATACTATTCTTGTAAAAATGTTAAAAAATAAAGGAAAAGCTATTTTCACTATGAAAAAAGTTGATAACTGTAATACCACGATTGAAATGCCTATTTGTCTGTCAAATTTATCATCTGAATTGTACACTACAACGGATCTAATAACTCATATAAACGAAGGAGGACCTTGGTGTTTGATAAAAAATTATATAAGAGACCCTTATCCCAGCAAAAGCAATAAAATAAATTTATCCAATAAAGAAGTTTGTAGCGTGAAGCATTCACTAGCAGTTTTAAAAGAACTAAGGCATAATAGTGACCTCACTATCGAAGCTCTAAGTCATCTGAAAAGACAATAAGGGAAGAAATAGATTGTAAATTTAAACGCGATTAACACAATTTTTATAATACAACATTTGTGATGTCAGAATCGAAGGCTGTAAAATAAGTGTATTTATTTTTATACTCTGGATTTTATTGAAAGAAAATACTCTTGTATTCCAACAATATTCAACCCGTTGTTTGTTAAAAAAAAAAATAATAAAAAAAAATAAATTTCCAACAAGAACAACTTGTTAATTCAAAACATTCCCTATTCGAATGAGCGAAAGAAAAAAAAACATCAATCGTCCAACCACGCCTTGAATTTGAAAAACGGCGCCACGCGCGGCTGGACGCGTTCGCCACTTGCGAACGACGCGCGCATCGCAGCCAAACGCGTCCACTGCGCGCAGCATTTTATCCGACCAATGGGCGGCGCGTCCGAGGCGTCGCGTGACGTAAGCGCCCTCCGCGCCCGGCCGATTCGTCGATCGCGGACAACATCCGGGAGCGCATCGGCGAGTGCAGCCGTGGAAAAAGGCATCGGGGGCGCGAGTCTCTCGCGGGAGGGTCAGCTAGTTCTGGGCAGTCGCGCCTCCCGGCGACGTGTGTGCGTGTGCGTGTGCGAGCGAGCGAGCGAGAGCGAGAGAGAGAGAGAGAGAGCGCGTAGGTGCGCTTCAGCCGAGGGTCCGCGACTAGACTCTCCGTCGTCGCGACTGGGTGGCCCCCGGATACCCGATCGCCGCGGAGAGGAGGGCCGCGACAGCAGCCTCGGTCGTGCGAGCGGGCCCCAACTGCGAACATGTTTACGCGGCCGGAGCGCGCGAGCCGGAAGCAGCAGCAGCAGCAGCAGCATCGAGCATCAGCGGGCCAGCGGGACAATTGGACGCGCGGATCGGCCATGAGGCCACCGAGGAGGCAGCAGTAGACGCCACAGGTACGACGCGCGGCAGGCCGCGTGTGTGTTTTTGTGCCGAGTGTTTGACGGCTACGCGCCGCCGCCATGGCGTGCTCGGGGCTGGCCCCCTAGGAGACGGGCGCCGGGCTCCCCCTGGACACGCGAGCGCGGCGCGAGGGAGAGAGGGAGCGCGCGCGCGCGCGCGCCGCGGCCGGACGCGAGGAAGCGACGCGGGCGCGTCGCCCGGAGCACCGCCGGAGTGTGGCGCGAGATCGGCCGAGGGCGATCGGCGAACCTCGTCCCGAGCGCCGATAGCGGCGGGTGCTCCGCGAGCCTCCGTTCGAGGGCTACGTCAGCTACGTGTGCCGCGGGTAATTGTGCGCGCTCCACGCTCCGATGCGCTCGAGGAGTGACGTTATCAAGCTCGCTGCGGAACTGTTTATTGTTGTTGTTTGCGCCACGCTTTTATATGGCCGGGACTCATAACCGCATTGGTTCCCTTTTTCGATATTCGCACGGCTTGCGTTTTTTCTTCTATTTTTTTTCGCGCTGCGCGGGGTCGCGGCTCCGGTCTTTGCGACGAGAGTGGAAGGATTTGAGGAAGCTTCTGGGGATAGTTTTTTTTTTATCTGGTTATTGAGGGATTTTGTGTTAATGGTACGGTACCTTGGAATTGTAGGCTCGCTAATCGTTTCGTTGAGAAGGAAGTGCCATGGACGATGAAGAGCGACTGGAAGGGGAGGAGGAAATGGAACTGGACGAACCCTCTGATGGTGAGGATGACGACGAGGAGAATTCAGGTATACCCATTTCTCCTGCAAACTCTGACCAGTTGCTTGGCTCAACACCTACTCCAAGCACGAGTCAGTGCCTCAATTTCCATGCAGATAGTTTAAGCAGTAATGCTCGAGATGCTTATAGCAGTAAGTTTCCTTTTTCACAGGAAATTGCACATTCTTCTTGAAATTAATAAACTCTCATTTGCAGTTACTCCAGAAGAGGTCTTTCATGACCCTATGCGGTATCAAAAATTTCCACTACCAGGTGGAAAACCTTTGCATATTAGACGTGGTCCAGGACGGCCGAGAAAAGAGCGTCCCCCTGGAGCTCCTCGTGGTAGTGGCATTCGCAGAGGATTTGGTAGAGGCTCAACAAGAGGAAAAGGGTACAATATATAAGATAATCTAAGAAAAATAAAATAAATATTAATTTCAGATTGTTCAGATTGCAGCATAGCATTGTTTAAATAGCTGAAAAGTTAATTTTATTCCTTATTATGTAAATGATATTACTAAGAGTGTTTTCAATTTAGGTTTGGATATGGAAGAGGTATGCCACGTCGCACGAAAAGCAAAGATGACGATACTCACTCTGAATCACCAAGTCCTTTGCGTATTGGAGAGGATGGAACTTCAATTGATGGAGAATCACCTGGTCTTGATAGAGCTATGCCAGCACCAGAGGAACCTCCATATTTTCCAGAACAATGGTAAATATTTGAAATTATCAATTGAATTATTGTAAGCTAAAGCTTAATTAAGACACTGGGAGTAATGTTGATATAACATTTGTTTAATTGCAGGCCAGGAAAAGTATGTGCTCTGTGCAATCTGAGTGAAAGAAGTCAGTTAGGTCAAGGTGAACTTTTAAAGCTCCCAATACCGGAAGATTTCACACCTGAAAAATGTACCAATCGTGAAGAAAATTCAGAAAGTCTTGTTGATGTGCATGTTACTGGTGACAAAAGCCCACGTGGAACTAATAGCCTTGGGGCTGTTACATGTCGCCGGCAAAAGAGTTTAGCCAAGTGCAGGTACAAATTGTTTCCATTGAATAATTCATTTTTTACAAATTAATCATTTGTTTAAAAAAAAAAAATCGTTATATTTTCAGAAATCCTAGTCTAACAAATTTTACTGAACCTGTTGAAGAATTAACTATAGTAGGTTATTTGGATGAGCCTGATTTAGGATCGATTTTTGAATCAGGTTATTATTATGTTCACCAATCCTGTGCTCTTTGGACAAGCAGTAATCAAGATATGTCCTCGGAAATAATCAGCTCTACAATTGTACAAGCTTCAACTCGTCGATGTGTTTTCTGTTCTCGTTATGGAGCAGGCATATCTTGCAAAGTAAAACCTAATAATTATAAGCATATGACAGAATTCAACAAAAACGTTGTTACTAAACAAAAAATTTTATTTTAGGTGCAATCGTGCAATCGTTATTTTCATTATCCATGTGCTGCTGCATCCAGCTGTTTTCAAGATATCAAGAGCTTGTCATTATTTTGTAGTCAGCATTTAGGGCAAGTTCCTCTTTTATGTAAGTATTTATCGAATTCCTTGTTCACCAATGTAAGTACCTATTGACAATAAAAGAGTTTAACCAATGACGTTTGTTTTGAACAGTAAACAGCGATGGAGAAAGAATAAAGTGCATGATGTGCCACGCTATGGGTGACGTATCCAAATTGGTGATGTGTTCAATGTGTGGTCAGCATTATCATGGCAACTGCCAAGGACTGTCCCTACTGCCAAGTGTTCGCGCTGGATGGCAGTGCACGAATTGCCGCGTTTGTCAGGTATGTCGACAGCCCGAGGAACTGGCTAAGGTGATGACCTGTGAGCGATGCGACAAAGCTTATCATCCTAGTTGTTTGCGGCCAATTGTCACCTCTATACCTAAATACGGTTGGAAGTGCAAGTGTTGTCGAGTCTGTACTGATTGTGGATCGCGAACACCTGGTGCCGGTCTATCGTCGCGTTGGCATTCTCATTATACGGTTTGCGATTCATGTTATCAGCAGCGGAATAAGGGCTTCTCTTGTCCACTCTGCAGAAAAGCTTATAGAGCGGCTGCTTACAGAGAAATGGTTCAGTGTAGTTCGTGTAAAAAGTTCGTTCATGGTACATGTGATCCCGAAGCGGACCCGTTGACATATCAACACCGCAAGGAGGTTAAACCAGATTACGAGTATGTTTGTCTTCATTGCAAGAATGTCGCCCTGGTCAAGCGGAAGGACAGTATCGAAGATTATGGAGGCGAGTCTAGCTTGACGGCATCGCAAGAGAGCCTCTTCGGCGATGGAGATTCTTCGGAGTTGGACTACCAGGGAAACTCGGAGGATGCATTCTATTCAATAGGATTAGGGAAAGGAAAGCCTTTTTGTGCCTCGAAAATTGCCAAAAAGAGACTCGGTCTTGGCGGTGGTTTAATTGGACGACCAAAAGGTGTAGGAAAATTAGGTTACCAAAAGCGACAAAAAATCACGGAATTCGGACGCAAGAGAGGTCCAAAAGCCAAAATGCGAGGAATATTCGGCGTGCCCGGAGTAGGTCTGCAGGTAA
This sequence comes from Sycophila sp. Sp_5, assembly GCA_018906775.1. NCBI lineage: Eukaryota > Metazoa > Arthropoda > Insecta > Hymenoptera > Eurytomidae > Sycophila > Sycophila sp. Sp_5. The sequence continues at coordinate 3,583,018 of JACCID010000018.1, forward strand.
ATATCCTACTTTCATACACATTCATATATTTTACACATTATCATTGCAATAAAATAATACGTTTATTTCAGAGACCTATGCCGGATTCCTATTCTAAAGAGGAAGAGCCCGGTGTAGAGAACCGACTAGTGTTATGCTCCGCAAAGGACAAATTCGTCCTCTCGCAGGACATTTGCGTGATGTGTGGCGCGATCGGCACCGACCAAGAGGGTTGTCTGATAGCGTGCGCGCAGTGCGGCCAGTGTTATCATCCGTACTGTGCAAATGTCAAAGTGACTAAAGTGATACTGCAAAAAGGCTGGCGGTGTTTGGACTGTACAGTGTGCGAGGGTTGCGGTGAACGGAACGACGAGGGACGCCTGATCCTCTGCGACGATTGCGACATCAGCTACCACATATACTGCATGGATCCGCCACTGGAGTACGTGCCCCAAGGCACGTGGAAGTGCAAGTGGTGCGCCCAGTGTCAGACTTGCGGTTCGAACGATCCCGGCTTCAATAGCAGCTGGCAAAGAAACTACACGCAGTGCGGCCCCTGTGCCTCACATACCGCCTGTGCCGCCTGCACCGAGGGCTACGCTGAGGGTGATCTCATAATCCAGTGCGTCCAGTGCGAGCGGTGGTTGCACTGCATGTGCGACAACATCAAATCCGACTCCGAGGCTGAAAAGTGCGCCGAGGAAGGCTACCACTGCGTGCTTTGCCGACCGCGCGATGTTCCGCCGCCGCACATCCTTTGCAGCATACCGAAGACACAGCCGACAAAGTATCAACAGCCTCGCACACCGCCGCCCATCATTCGCAGTCCTGAGCTCGAGAAGCCGACGCCTCAAAGCTTTTTGGTGGAGGGCATCGTGCTCTCCGAAGCAGGGATGAGCCACATTAAGTCGCTCATGTCCGAGCACCAGATCACAAAGAAGAAACGGCGCAAGCTGGCGCAGGTTCTCGATAAGGACGCTGATATTATGGCCACGATCGAATCCGTAGTAGCTGGCGGCAGCTTGGACAACTCCCTTGAAGAAAACGGTAAGTTGGAGCTGATCGACGTGAAAGACGAGCCGACGCAGGTTTACAAGGAAGGAATGGTCTGGACCCCCCGGGGCGACCAGCCACCGCCCGAAGGCTTCAGCATCTACACCACAGAGAGCGGCGTTTGCGTGTTGAAACGCAAGCGGCAGCGCAATTTGCAAAAGCTCGGCATTGGTGGTTTCGTCGTGAGACTGCGAGGTACCCGTAAAGACAAGGAAGACGAACCTGAGGTGCCGGCTCTGAGCGAGGGTCTGCTCAGCCTTGGTCCTGACGATAAGCCGCGCAGGAAGCCCCAGCGCCGGAAACCAAAGACTAAGCTGGCCGAGTGCTTCCCGCTGTACATGCAAGAGGCATTCTTCGGTCGAGACCTGATGGAAACTACCAACAAGGACATCGACAGCAGCAGTGACTCGGAAAGCGAGCGCAACAATTCTGGCAATGCAGACACGATACAGCTGTCACGTGACGAACTGCAGGCGATGGAGCAGGTTAAGGCCAAGCGCGAGAAGGAAGACGAGCCAGCCTCTACGGCACCAACGGTTCCACCAACCCAAGCGCCGCCTTCAGCTCCAGTAGTCCGCGAAACGCCGATCAAACGCGAGGAGATCGTGAAGGAGGAGGGTAGCGATACCGAGGCCCTCGAGGACATTTTGCCGATCTCCGGTGATCTCTTCGATCGTGAACTTATAAACACTATCATGAATGAGCCAGACGAGGACTTGGCCAAGGCTACGGAAGCTTGGGAGGAACTCGAGCAAGCGCCCGAGTCTACGAAAGATGAATTGCCCGATATTCTTAGTCCTCACTTTAATTTAGAATCTATGGTTCGAGATACAGGTTTGTTTTTGTCGATTTTTAATATATTTTAACGAGTATCATTGGATTTTTTTAACCGATACGTTTTTATAGGGTTGACGAATATGGCTAGCCAAGATGTGGAAGAAATATTTAAGGGAGTTCTTACCGATGAATCTCAAGAGTCACGAGAGTCTTGCGGATTTTCTGCACAAACACAAACACCACAAGTATCGTCTTCCTCTACTCCTCTTGTTTCTCCATCTCCACATCCAGGTTTGTTTTCATTTAATAATCGATACATATAATTAGCTTTCTTAAAAAGAACTTTCTCTTATGTTTTAATAATACAAATTTTATTTCAGCCAATATACAACCAGCTAATTTGCCGATAGCAAGGCCGCAAGTACCGACCAATTTACCTTCTGTTGGTCAATCAAATCTTAATTCTCCAATGAGTTTTCCACCGCCGTCACCATACCATTCCGAATACAGCAAGTGAGTACTTTTTTGATTTATCGAAATAAAGGGCATATTTGCTCATATTTTTTTACTCTTTTTTTTAATAATTATAGCAGTCCATTCAGTCCCGCGTTTTCGGAACCACCCAGTCCGTGGGTTAACGCTGAAGACGAAGGTAGCACTTCCACAAGTGGTACTGCGGCTATTACTTATAACCAAAGAACTAGTATAAAAATGGAGGCTGATGAAGCACTGGGCAAAGCAGCTACCACAGCTTCGGTTCTTTATGCTAATATGAATCATCCAGAATGGAAAACCGAATATCCAAGTAATTTTTTATTCCTTATATAGGTTATTCTCGAAGCTACGCTAGATCGTGCTTGATTGTTAACATTTATCATTTTCAGTCTGGTCGGAGCGTTACAAACAAATTGTGAAAAAATGGCGTGCCCTACCCAGTGACAAAAAAGCTCCCTACGTGAGCCAGGCTCGTGAAAACAGAGCGACGATTCGTATGAAGAAAGCGCAGCAGGTAACGACATTCTTTTCATTTTTTCACGCGTTAAACATGTTTATTTTTTTCTCTCAATGAACGTATGAACAAATATCTGGTGACATTGTTTTTCTACTTGATGAAATGCAGTCATACTCATTGTCGAGGGTGTCTTGTCTCTAACAAATACGTTAAACTAACAATGATAAAATGTCTAACCTTGTGAACTATAGCTGCTATATACAGTATAAGGCTGGTGTCCTCGTATTCGTGTATAAAAAATTACAAGTTTCTCGTGTACGTTCTGTGTTTATATTTGTATCTGTTTTTAATAATTTCACTTCAAATTTGTCGGAACGTTGTTCTACGTGAATGCTCTATATGTCTAACACGACTAACACCAAATATTATAATACTTTTTTACGGGCGGGTTAAAACAAACAAGCGAACACCAGCCGATAAATGTTATTAAAAAAAGCAACTATTCTCAATCGTACATGATGTGTGACTCGTTACTCAGTAGAAGAGCTAGGACTTACCGTCGATATATCATGCGATACCCTTCCTGGATTGTACAGTCCGACGCTCGAATCTCCCCTAGGATCTTTAACGTGTAAAGAACCCCGTAGATGCTAAGTGTGTGTACCCTCCCGCTGTACAAATATTCAATAAGAACGTAAAAGCGAGAAAAAAAGAAAAAAAAGAACAGGATATGTGTGTGACCACGCTTGGTGGGCGTTGACCCAACAGATCCCGAAGGAGTTAGCGAGCCCGAGCACGCCCATAACGTCGTCGGTGTCGAGCGGTAACGTCGTCCCGGCGAAGAGCACAACGGGTCAGGTGGTACCGCCGGTCGTGGTGATGGCGACGAGCCAGAAGCCCGACGCCGGCGGTAAGGAGCAGAAGCCAACGTCGGACAGCAACGCCAGCGGCGCTGGAAACCCGGCTGCGGCGGCCCAAGTGGCGGCGGCTGCACAGGCGGCCGCGGCCCAGGCCGCCTCCGCCGCCCCGACGACTCAACTTGCGGAGGTGTGTGCGGTGCAGGGAGTCCAGCTGCAGCGGCCACAGCTAACATCTCGCTCTCCGAGCTCCTCCCCGAACTCTTCATCCGCCACGCCACCCTCTTGCTCGCCCCGAACCCCCAACACTCTCACCAATCCCGCGAGGTCGAACGAGCTGCCGAGCGCTTCTTCTACATCTTCTTTCTCTTCATCGTCATCTTCATCGTCTTCCTCCTCTTGCTCCACCTCTTCTTCGTCGTCTTGCGAGGTGCACGCGGCCCCGGCCGAGGTGTGCCAGCGTCGCGAGACTCCGCCACCACCACCGCCAGCAGCTCTGTCGCAATCACAGCCACACCCACACTCACAGTCACAGCTGCGCGCGAACCAAGCGATCGGCAGCCAGCGAGCCTCCCCCACGGCGGCGGCCGGCTCCGCCGCCGCTGCTGCTGTTGCCGCTGCTGCCGCCGCCGCCGCCGCCGCTAACACAGCCGCCAGCACTCCTGCTCGGCAATTCTCCTCGGTAGACCATCAGATTAGAGTGCTCACTCCGTCCGAAATTATGCGCACCCTCCCCTCCCTCTGCCAGGAGCACTACGATCCGCCACCCACTGCAATTAATCACACTGTACCTGTACAGAACCCGGTTATGGTGAGCCACCTTCACTGTGCCTGAATAGTGTCTTGCCGTTTTTTTTATTATCATTTCCTTGTATTTATAAATATTATCCGAGTACTATTTTTTCATTTATTCTTTTTCTTTATATCGTTTGTCCTTCTTTTTTTGTTCAGACCATCGTTCATTTCTGTACGAGCGTCGCGCACTGGACGCTTCTTCTTTTCCTTTTGTATAATTGATTTTTTTCTTTATAGTTGCTGCCTCTTTATAAAAGCGCTCCTTTTTTTATCAGATTACTAGAGAGCGTAGTTACTACTCCGCTTTCAGGGAGTTGAAGCGCCGGCCGATTTTTGCTTTCTCTTTTTCATGAATCGAGAGAGTTTGAAAATTTTGTCGCGATTTCGAGACTGTTGATTTCGGAAAAGGAAGCGTACGTCGATTGCACAAAAGACGCTTCGACTTCCTACTTCTCGAGTTCAACCTATAAATTTAGTAGTTGCTGCATGTTATTTATTTTATTATACATGCATTCATAATTTTATGATATGAGCTTAGAATTAATTGGAAATAATTGATTAGTTATTGTGACAAAAACATCATTTTTTACCCCGAATTCCAGTCTATTAGCCAGTTTTATGTATAAATCATTTGTCGATATGATTATACACCGTTGTGAAAATTAATCGAGGAAATCTTCTTTGTTGTAAATTGTTCGTTAATGTTTTATTGGTGTAAAGTTCCCGATGTTACTTAAATATTTGCAAGGTTTATTTTTTCCTTCGTACTTTGAATATTGTTCAGCTACCTTTCACTTCTTCTAGCTGCCCCTTCGAATTATTATTTTTTTATAACAATTTTATCGTCGTTATTATCCTACAACTATCGTTACAATTATTTTCGACGTCCTGATTTACTTTTCTTTCTTTTTATTTCCAATAGCTGTGGCATGTTAAAATGTTTAAATGTACTCCTTCCGCCTCCCCTTAAAGAAAATTAAAAAATCCATAAACCCTGAAATCACTCATTGTACCTCTCGAATATAACTCCTATCCCAAAGCTCAATCAGTTTCACTGTAATATCTATTTTTTCTTAATTGGTGGATATGGTTACTCTGTTTCTTGTAGTATTTTTTGATCGGTTGCGAGATATTTTATTGCTTCTTTAATTATCTTATAATATAAAAAGCGTAAATGGCGTGTGTGCGTTTGTGTAGTTTTGTTGGGATGTCGTGGAACACTCAAGTCTTTTTTTTTTGTGTAATTCACACCAAGGAGGAAAAATACTTATTATTTTCTTTGTCCATTGTACAATGAAAATTAAAATTTTTACGAATTATCACGTATAATAAAAAACTAATATGAAATATTGAAAAATTTTCACCTGAAATTCTTCTAATTTATTAATCTTATACTAAATGTATAATGTAATAACAACACTAACTAACAATTCGTCTATAAACTTAACTATAAACTTACTCTTCACACTTTTTTGCATGTACAAATTACTTGTTACTCTTAGAGCTTTTTTAAGTGACGAACTTATTGTTTACAAGCGAATAAAATTGTGTTTGTTTCTGGATGGTGGCTGGTCATTTTAATCATGTTATAATAATTGCACTAAATAATCATTTTGGTTTTATTTAGCAATAAGTTAACTACTGCCTACTGTAATCGTTGCGAGTTGATGTGTAATTGGCTGATTTTCATAAAATAAAGCCTAACGTTTCTTTGTTTGCGTTTCTCAAAATTGTAAATACCCCATCTCCGATAAGTACTTTATTAATTTTTTTATTCTCTTCCATTTCCAATTGCGTTTAAAACAATCTGATCGAACGTTTAAGATTTATTGATATCGGAGATGCGGTGTTTCATTTGATTTAGCTCAAATTCTAATTCATTATTTTTTCACAGGAACAAGACAAACTTGCGAATCGAGACAGATCGACTCGGGAGGCAGAACAAGAGCGTCAGTGGAAGCAATTGCAGGCTATGCGGCAGCAACAGGCCCAAATACAGCAACAAGTTATCCACGATCAACGGGCTCATGGTAATTTATTTTATTAGAAACATTAAAGCGAAAAATTTACGTGTCGCAAAAATGTTTAATTTTACATTTCTAAAATTTTTGCAGCAATTGCAAGAGTTCATCGACAACTGTCTGAAGATGGTACTCCCACGCTAAGTAATGAAAACACAGGAGGAACTCAAATGGTTACGGCACCACAAGTAAGTTCACATCCTTTTCGGACTCTCGCATTATTTAGCATTTTATAAAACCTTTTTTTTTTTATAGGACGGAGGTCAGATGGTTCAGTTGGGTCCGGGTCAGCAGCAGATGCCAAACCAACCTCGGACTCAATTCGCAGCGCCAGCAATGAAAGTGAATCGAGCGATCGTTCAGGCAAATTCGCATCCGGGAATGCCAGGCCGACTGGTTAGTCAACAGCCACAACAGCAATCCCCGCAAGCACAACCTCAGCCGTCACAGCAGCAGCAGCAGCAAGTGGTGTCACAACAGGGACAAGTGACGCAGGTTGGCCGTCCCATGGCTGGGGTCGTCGCAAGACCCGGTATGCCGCCTGGCGGGTTTGTCGGCCAGCAGCAACCTCCTTCTCCGTTCTCTCCTCAAGCGCCTCAGTCCCCTCATGATTTTCCACAGTCCCCGGCTTCGCAAACGCAACCGCAGCCCGAGCACTTTCAGCGCTTCGAAAGTGCGGATGGTTTCGGCCAAGCCTCCCAGAACCAGACCAGATCAACTCCATCCTACTCCACGTCGCCGCGTGGTGACGTCTTCCCTCAGCCACCTGGTACTCCACGGCCAATATTCAGTACACCACGACCGACCAGCCACGTTTACGCACCGTCACGCACTCCCGAGGTCTACTCGCCACAACAGCAGCCACCGCCACCGCAGCAGCCTCAGCAATTGGTGCAGCCTCAGGTGCAACAGCAGCAGGGTCAACCTCCGCTACCTCCATCGCCTGCAGCGGCTAGTCCAGTGCAAAGTTACATGTCTCCTAGATCCGACCAACGTTCGGATCCTCAACCAAACGAACTCTTCGGACAACAACCGGAGGTTAATCGTCAATTGAGAGACCTGCTCCAGCGCCAGCAGCAATTTAACAAGGACATAAAACCAATGAATCAATCTTGGAGTCAAGGTATTTTATTTCAAAATTTTAGAAGAATTAATTCCTTAAGGGTAGAGTACGATCGAAAAAAAGTAGAAAAAAGTAGCTCATTTTTAATCTACATTAAAAAAAAATAAAACGTGTTTATTCTTACGACGAAAATTTATATTTTTATAAACGTACACAATTTCTATAAATTTATGTTAAAAATTAAAGAAATGTTAGTCTTTTTTTTCTTTTGTACTAGTACTATAGTGCATATAAAAATCATACAATAATAGTAAATTTAATTCTAATAAAAAAAATTGTTATTTTAGATGGCCAAACACCAGACGTTTCTCCACAACAATTTGACGGTAGCCACGTCCAATTGCAGCAGCATCCACAACAATCACCTAATCCAGCTGACGGAACGTTCCGCCAGCCACTTCCTCCAGGAGCTGCAAGGCCACGTATGCCTAGTGTACCAAATGTTCTGATCCGAAGTCCTATGGGTGAGCTGTCATATTAACATAGTAATACGACCCTTAAAACCAAAAGGAATTACTAATTGTTTTATATTTTAGGATTGACTCCAAGGCATCCAGGTGTAACGAATATTGATGCCGCTAGATTACAAGGCATAGATCCAAGAACACGAATGTTATTACAAAGACCACCAGTGCCCGCCAATCTGGCGCAACAATTCCAAAATAATCAAATAATGCAACACCGTATGGCTGGTCCGCGTGGTCAAATAGCAGAACAATATGATGTTTTGCAACGATTTCCAGGTATGAGGAATACGAAAACATTATAACAATACTTTTTTAAAAAATTGACATACCGTATACATAATTATCTTCTTAAATAGATGCGAGTCAAGGACAAACTCTGGGACAGCGAATCGTGCGAACAGCGCATAATCCCATGAATCCAGGGATTCGCATGATAAGCACCGTGGGAATGGTGAGGCCGCCAATCCTACCCACAGTAAGCGAAGCCAATGTTACGATGTCAGAAACTTCTGAAATTCCCGATAATGTAACAGCTGAATTGGAAAAACTTGAACAAGAAGGTGCACCCATGGTAGAAGTTGAAAATGTAAGTGCAATATTAGGAGATCTAGCGGATGACGACGATGAACTTTTAGGTGAGTAAAATAGTCTTTTTTTGAATTCATTAAAGAAAGTGTCTAAACAATTTTTGAGAATATTTAATTAATTCAATTTCATATACAGCAGAAATGGGTGCTGACTTTAATATTCTTGAATATGCTGATCCTGATTTGGATCAATTAACTGGAGGTAAGAAGGCTAACATACTCGACTTAGAACTGGAGCAAGACGAGGTTGAGATGAAGGAGGAAAAGAAAAAAGATGTGAAAGATGAAGAGCAGAAATCAAAAAATATCGGTAACGTTGGAGTTGCGGATACTGCTGAAAGTGGAGCGACGAACTCTATGCAATCGTCGACTGACACGTCAAATGTTTTGACCCAAGTTCAAGCTGTTGGACCAATGGGTCAAACTTTACAAGGCCAGTCTCAAGCTATGTTATTGCCTCCACCACACCCTCCAGCGTCAGTGCAGCAACAAATGAATAATCAGCTGCAACATGCAGCTGCTATAGGGAGACCAATGGCACCTGGCACTAGACTACTTTCTCATGATGGGGCTATTGGAATTGTTACTTCGTCGAATTCAGTTACCATTAGCTACCCACCTACTTTCCCGCAGCATCCACAACAGCAGCAGCAATTATTGCAGCCGCGAATTCCACATCATTTACAACAAGGTAATAAACTCGTTTCTAATTTCTAATTTACGTTTGTTTAAATTTGATACATCATACTAAACTCTACCATTTCTTTAGTTCGCCAACAACAACCGCAACTGCAACAGCAACAACAGCAGCATATGGGAATAAGACCAACAGGTGTTCCTAATGTAGCAGGGAGGGTCGTGTCTGTTGGACACATGATTGGTCAGCGAATGCCACTGGCACCACCGCCGCCGCCACCTCCACCATATCCGGGACCGCCGCCTCCTTATCCAGGACCTATGCAGGTACGTGATTTATAGTCCAGTGTGATTCAGCAAATTTATCAATTGCTTTAAAATACAGCAGTATTTTTTTGAATTTACTTTGAAATAAGTTAACATCTTGATTAATTCACTTCGTTTGTGACTTAGCATAATTACATTTATTGCTTATATAACATTAATTATACTTCACTCCAAATTTTTTATGTTTAAACAATAGCCTCTAAATTTTTTACGGATTTTTTGAGTGCTCTTCTCGGTGATGGCTTTTCATTAATTATATCTTTTATACACGTATTAAAAATAAGTAAAATAGATTATGAAAATGAAATAAAATTAAATTCAAACAGTTATTATTAAAGAGAATAGAGAATAAAGAAAAAAATTAGACGTCAGTAGAATTTAAAAAAACAAATAAAATGGAGTTAGAGGTGGTTTGGCAAAGTGGTGTTTTTTTCTTTGGCCTGGGTGTATGCAATGCGTTGGTGTTGGTGCATGTCTTTAGATGGGGCTATGCTCGGGTGATCGGGGTATGCCGCGGCCCCCTATCCACATGGGTCACGCGGTGCCGGTTGCCGGTCCGCCGTTAAACCCTATGGTTCATACTGGTGCGACGTCTATGGCACCCCATCCTCACCGAAGGCCCTTGCTTCTGCAGGTGAGCAAATTCTGGGGTTACTCAAACAGCGTCCTTGAAACTTGTAGCTACTATCTGGAGTTATGGTCATCATTTTTCGTTTATCTCCATTATAAATATTATAATTTCCAAATTTCGACAGTAGAAAAGTTTTTTGTTTAATTACTGAATACAAACGTTAATTATAAACATAGTTTAATTTAGTATGTTTAATTGGCGAAGAAAATTGTTTAAAAAAAGTATAATTCCTACAGTTTTAGATACAGAATGCATGATTTTCTTAGTCGATTGTTAAACGCGTACTGGCACCGGGGGAGCAATCTCTGCTATCACATTTACATACTCAGCTTTACTCTGCATTTCGCATGCCACTCATACGAATTGGAGAATAAGGCAGACCTTAACGATCAGCAGTCGTGTTCACAGGAACAGCCTCTGCTTCTCGAGGAGCTACTGGAACAGGAAAAGCGCGAGCAAGAGAAACAACAACAGCAGCAGCAGCAACAGCAACAGCAACAGTCGGATCCGACAACGGCGGGCAGCGGACTGCTCAGCGACATCGAGTTTGAACGGCTGCGCGCCGATGTGCTCGGCTCGTCGCCGCTCTCATCGCCACCCCAGGGTATTATCACGGTGCCTGCTGGAGTCGGTCAAATCCGGCCCGCTGCGCCTCCAAGGCCTCCCCTCGTTGCAGCGCAGAACTGGCAGCAGCCCACGACCAGCGAGCCCGGTAAAGTCGTCGTTCAAGCACAGAGGCAACCACCACCACCCGTTACTACACAAACATCTAGCGAACGTTGGTTTTCATGTTCTTTTTTTTCGTTTCTTTGTTTTCACTGTCTGTCCTTATAACTCTATACACTTGTTACGTTGTTTGTTCTAAGCGATTTGAGTCATTGAAAAAGGTTTAAAAGCTTTTATTACTTTGTTTACTCAGGCCGCTTGGTCACTCTCAAAAGTATTTATCCTTCTGTTATCAATTTTCCTGTTAACCTTTAGAAAATATTTAACTGTGCTTATTTTTTCAGCGAGAATCGCTACATTCAACATACCTCATCTGCCAGCGCCTCCGGTGCCTCCGGACAATATCGTCTCGGATCAAGACCGACAGGCTCAACTGCAATATGAGCAGTGGTTGAATCATCAGCACCAAATACTAACGCAACAACTGAAGTACTATGAAACGGAGGTTCAAAAACTTCGGAAGGTTAGAAAAGTGAGTCATGGTTTTTGTGTGTGCTTGGCCAATAGTGTCTTGACTAGATAAATATTTTTATTTCGATTTTAAGTTAGCTTCTTTTTACAATACATATTAACAACTTTATGCCATCTGAATTGTATTTTTCTAAACAATTGCTTGGTTTTTTTTTCTACAGTCCCTTAATAGCAAACAGAGACAATGTCGAAAGTCGGGCAATGAGCTGCCAGAGAACGACGCAGCGGAACTACAACGGATTTCGAGCGAGCAGGCTATTTTCCAGAAGCATTTGGACACCAGTCGCAAGCAGAGTCGGCAACACGGTATGCTAATACAAGAGTACCGGAACAAGCAGCAGCAACAACAGCAGAAGCAGCAGCAACAACCAACGACCAGTGGCGCCGAAGCTTGTTCGCCGCTTATGTCGCCATCGCAGCATTCGTCGCCGATGCACAGCCCAGCTGCGCTGATGTCACAAAGTCCTGGTCCGGGAAGTGTGCCCTCCAATATGCTCCAGCACTCGCCAGCGGCGTCGATGGTACAGCACAGTCCAAATCCTCCGCTACTTCAGCACAGCCCTGGTAATCCTCAATCCAACCCGGGCACCATGTCACCGCATAGCAATATGCAGCAGTCGCCAAGAATTGGAACGCCGCAATCTCAACCTGAGGAAAGTCCCTTCAGTCCCGGTACAATGCCATCGCCGGGTATATGTGGTCCGACAGTGCAACGAATGACATCGCCTCAACATCGCGTGGTACCCCCTGGTGCCAGACTCACCACCAGCCCCGGGTCCTTCACGACTGATGGGCAACAAATTCGCATGCCTCAGCAAGTTCACGGGCTTCCTCAGAGATTTGTTCGACCTGGTGTTATGGGAGATGGACAGCGGCCACGGATGCCGGTACAGGGTGGCATGATGTACGGTCAACGCTCTCCATTGGGCAGCCCACAACCGAACCAGCAGCCGATGTTAACGCAGCAGCAGCATCAGCAGATGCTTCAGCGACAGCAGATGATTCAACAGCAGCACGAAGTCACTGCTATTTCACAAGAAAATCAAAATATTATTAATCAGCGTAATCTTCAAATGGTCCAGAGGCAGCAGTCGCAGCAACAACAAGTACAACAGCAACAGCAACAAATAATGCAGAAACCGCCTACATCTCCTATGGTAGTGCAGCCAGCTTCGTCTCCGAGTCCTCAACTTCACCAACAAATGCAGCAGCAGAGTTACAATCAACCATCGAGTTCTCCTCATCCGCGTAGTCCCATGGTTCAACAAACGATGGGCTCCCCAATGCTGCAGCAGCAACTAAGCCAGTCTTCGCAGCCTTCCAGTCCGATGAACTCAAGGGCTCCTAACCATCCACCGAATTCGCCGATGGTTTCACAGTATCAACCACCGAGTCCAATGTCACGCAATCACCCTCCGACCTCGCCTATGCTGCATCAAGTGACTGGAGCTGTGCATCATCCACCGCCTTGTCAGACTCCAAATTCTCCGATGCCTCGCAGTCCCATGGTCGGTGGTTCGCCTATGCAAATGCAGCGACGTACGTCTACTGGCAACAGCCCGGCCATGCCCGATCGACCACAGAGCGTGGAGAATCCGGCGACTCCAAGAACACCGCATACGCCGCACACGCCGCATACTCCACACTCCGCCTACAGCTCGCAAAATTCGAGCAATCACTCGATCGGTGACCAACAACAGCAGCAGCACCTGCAACAGCAAAATTTTCAACAAATGCAACAAGAATCAAACATGACATTAGATCAAAATAATCGAGGCGGCGGCAATCCACACAACCCTAACAATCCGATCCCCTTGCCTGTCTTGTTTGGACGATACGGCTACTTCAAGTTGGGTCTCAGAGGAGGTTCGCCGATGTGGTCGTCGAAGCCTGAATCGAGCAAAGGCAAGACAGCAGAAAGCGGCAGCTCGGAGGAGAAACCGAATACTTCAGCCGTTGTGCACAGAAAGACGGGCATTTCTCAATCAAAAATTAATTCATTGGTGTGCGCAGACTACAATGATTTTGATGACGACTCGCATACACCACCACAAACTCCGCCGACCACTGTTGAACCTAAAGCAGCGACATCATCGATTACCAACAACTCGCAGGTGACATTGGGTAGTCCCAGCGATAAGGGTGAGTCGCTACCTGATACGACGGATTACGATGACGATAAGACGATCATCAACACTGAGGTGACTTTGAGTTCTACTGCCCAGAAGGACAATGACGACATCTCAGTAATGGAACAGTTTGACGATCCGGAGCTTGATGTTATAACGGGGAGCCTTGAGTCCGAAATGCAAGAGGAGTACGTGCTTTTTGAGTCCGACATGGTGTTGTCCGTCGACAGCAATGATTCTTTGCGTAATGCTTTAGTAAATGATAACAATGAAGGTCATGATTTTGTACAAATTTTGGAGATTGCGCATCCTGAACCACCATCCGAAGATGCAACATTTGGAGAAGACATATTGTCTCAAACGAGTCGAAATAAGAAAAGTTTACATTTGGACATCGGCCGAGGTATGCCAGTGGGAAAACGCTTGATAGCTGTGACTGATACGCCAGACTCCCCTGATCAAGAAGATCTCAGTGTTGATCCATCAACCAGCCTGTTTATGGAGCAGTCCCCAGATCAAGATATCCTGGTATCACTTGCAGAATCGGACATTGTGATCTTAGATCCAACAAAATCGCCTGATACTGTACCAATTAAATTATGCGACGAGGAGAGTTCAGAGGCTACTTTGTTGGAAACGCCGAAGGTTAAAGAGGATAAAGTAATAGTTGCTGCGGTCGATTCTATAGTTGTCACAAAATCGTCATCATCAGTCAATGAAGAAATCAAAACGAACGAAGAATCAAAGGAGAAAAAGACCTACTCATTTTCTTTCCAAGAGAAATTAGGTCAAATTTCACAAACAAGTTTGCAACAGACCATAGTTGGAACATCTGGGATTACGAAGCCACTCGTGACTTACTCTGCAAAATCGAACGCTGCGAGCGAATCAGCTTCGAAGTCTCTGATCAAACCAACGGTTGCAGTATCTTCCACGAATATAATTAAGGAATTGCTGACTACAACCGCGGAAGAAAGTCCAAAACTGACGATCGCACCATCCATCACTTCGAGCAATATAACCGAGGTGAAAAATACTTCCAAGCTTAGTCAGAATGTCCCAAAAACTTTTTCTACGAGCACTATTCAAATAACAAAAGTTGTATCAAAATCGGAGGAATCAGCAACGAAACAGACGGCCACTAGTATACCAGCAGCCGTCAGTAAGTCGTCAAGCTTGTCCGAGAATGTGGCGGTTCCACAGCCATCTATAAGTGTAGCCGAAAAATTCACCGTCAGTTCTACCCTTCCAAGTCAAATTTTGCAATCAAAAACAACTGTTTCTAAGTCTACTGAAAAAATGAAAGGTAATCCGCAACTCATGCTAAATATTCAGCACAGCTCAGTAGCAACCGCAACTATAAAGACATCAACTGCGGAATTGCCAAAGCAGGATATTCCGGCTAAGTCTACGGACACCTGCGACAGTGGGGCCATTGTAAATGAAACAAAAAAGAAAGTAGAATCAGTTTTAGAGGTAGCGAAAGAGGAGATGACCGACAAAGCAAATGTAGAAAGTAGTTCAAGCGCCATAACATTGCAAGATAGTAGTGTAGCAGATGAGAAAAAGACAGATATTTTGAATACTACTGATGAGTTGGAGAGTATGTTAGAAGCTATGCACAATCCCGATGACGAAAACAAAATCAACGGTGAGAAGAATGCAAGCAAGGACAAATCCGAAGTTACAACATTGAAGAGGATGTCGCCTGTCACCGACGATCTTTCTCTAGTGAATATTTTGGAGAATGACGTAGAGACAGTTTCTCAAAACGAGGTAAAGGAGGACACAAATGGCGGCTTGCAAACCCGAAGAGTTATTAAAGTCGAAAAAATTGATAAAACACAAAGTGTTGCGGAATCGAAATCCGGTGAGGCAGTATGTGAAAAAGTCGAAGCGCAGTCTAACAAAAACGAAGATGAGAGTAGTAAGTTTTTCCTGCCGTCGCAAGTATCGGAAGAAAAATCCGGAATGGAGGAGTCGTCTGATGA
This sequence comes from Sycophila sp. Sp_5, assembly GCA_018906775.1. Taxonomy (NCBI): domain Eukaryota; kingdom Metazoa; phylum Arthropoda; class Insecta; order Hymenoptera; family Eurytomidae; genus Sycophila; species Sycophila sp. Sp_5. Next base: position 3,598,540 of record JACCID010000018.1, read on the forward strand.
CATTTTGGACATGCTGCATAACATTATATCGTCAAAGCCCGAGATGCAAGATAAATCGCAAAAGTCCAGCTTAATGTACCAACTAGAAGCTCCGCTCGAGTCTTTACCGTTGAATATACTTCAAGACCCGCTAGTTGATTTAGACCAGGAACCATCAACGAACGAGGCAGCGATTCTGGAAGTGGAAAAGAAGTCTGCTGTGGCAAAAACTAGCAGTTCGGCAATTAAAGCAGCAACAGCAGCAACGAAAAAGACTTTGGTCGTGCAAACAGCGACTACGACGCAGACAATGGTCGTGAATACCGTGGCTCAATTGCAAAGTACCACAACAACAGTACCCCACCTATCTCCCTTATCGCAGCCGACAGAGATCAAGACTAATACCGAAAATGTCTCCGACCAATTGAGGACGCTGCTATCATCTTTGCACTCAAATCCTTCGCAGAGCTACACTAGCAGCATTCAATCCAGTATCGTCACGTCCGGCACCACCACTTGTTTGACATCTTCGACGAACCAGAGGTTACAAGCCAACACGACATCAAGCACAACAATTCCCACGAGTAAAGTCGACATCAGTTCAGCAAGCAGTAAAGAGGCAAGCTCAACGAGTGCTGCTACGACTGTCGCCGCTACTACCACCTCGAATCTTTCCAAAGCACTATCAGGTCTTGGTGGCAGTCGACCTACCAACACCAGCACCGTCTCTGTTACATCTAACGCCATGTTAAACGCAATGCTGTCGAGCACCAGCTCGATTAAATCGTCAGTGGCCGGGGGCCCACGTGCCAGCACGGTACTCACCTCCAGCAGCAATTTACTCAACTCCGTCATGTCTCAGTCTTCCACGCAGCAACGATCGGTATCGCGTGTCCTAGTCAACGCGACGCCGGCTGCTCAGCAGCCAGCTACGCAGGCTTCTGGGGGCAGAGGCGCCGCGACGTCTTTGTCGGTCGTCAACGTCACCAACGCCGTCACCGTCACCACTAGCATTCTGCAGTCGACGCTGTCTCAGGCGCCGACGTTGCTTCACACGCAGCTTACGGCGGGTACTTCGCAATACAAGCCTGCTCCCAATGCCACCGGTACAGCTGCCAGCTTGCCCATAGACAATAAAGGTGCGGATCCAGATTCTTCGGGTAAATAAATTTCTTTTTTTTTTTTTAACTCAATTATTTGATGTTATTTTATTTTTTGAGACGAAAATCAGATTTCATTCTTTATTTTACTTGAATTCTTATTGTATGAAAGGAGTTTGTATTATTTCATAAATTGTAATTTAAAAAGTAAAAGTGATTTGGAAATTGATGAAAAGAGAATAAAGCAGCGTGCATTAAAAGTTCATGTAATAAATTTAATTATTTACACATTAACATATTCGGAAATGATTTGTAACGAGCATTCGTTTATTGCAGCAGTTAGTAAAGGAGCTCATAAGAAGGATGTAGAAGGATTGTTGTTGAAGGGTTTATCCAATGAAAAGCCATCGACATCCAGGTCGGATTCAGACGTCAGTAAACCAAGTGGTCCCCCGCACAGAATGGAAGACTCGCAAAACGTATTACTTAAACAATTATTACAAAATACAGCCTGCGCAACTACCTCTGGATCAAGCAGTACGACCCAAACGCCGAGCTTCCCGAACGTGCCGTCGTTGGAGGCTCAGCTGGCGAGGCCGGTTCCGCCGACGCCGTCATCTTTGATACCATCATTATTAGACGAAATCCCGGTGACTAAACCAACAGCTACGAAGCAAATATTGAGCCGAGAAACTTCTTTCCTTTCTCACGCCGTTAAATCACAGACTCCTTCGGTCAAGGAAGAAGCTACCAAATCAACGCCAGCGGTCACATTGCCTCTACTAACTACTTTGAGCAAGCCAACGACAGAATCGCAACCAAGTAAAGCTGCTACGACGACTCTTCAAACTGTACAACCCCCCGTAATGACTGTAGTTCAAAAGCAATTGACACCAGTGACAACCGTTGAGAAGTCAGTAGTGCAACAAGAATCGACTGCTTTGCAGCCATCGGTAAAAACCAGTGTCGACACAGCCATAAGTAGCGCAGCTCAAATTCAGTCTCAGCAATTGCAACAGCAGGTGGCGATTCCAGTATCCGCACCACGCACACCAATGCAAGTTGATCAACAGCCGCCTCAACAACCATCCATACCACAACCAGTACCTCAACAACAGCAGCAGACATTACAGATACAGCAGCCGCAACTGCAACCACAACCACAGCCTCAAATTCAATCTCAACTTACTCAGCAGCAACAGTCACCGTACACGCCGAAGGTGCCGACTCCTACTGAAAGTCGTGAGGTAACGCCAACTCAAAGTCCGCAACAAGTAACCGCGATCGCGGGCCAGATTCAACATCCGAAATCCGTGTCGCCTGCGATGCAGAGGTCGCCAAGCGTGGGTCCCGTAGTTGTCCCGACACCCGGTGAAGTGGCCAAATCGCCTCAAAACGTAAATACAATACAACCGTCAGTGCCTCAAACGATAGCTCAGACATTGAGTCGTCAGGCTCAGCCACCACAGGGTACAATCGTGCAACACACAGTGCCTTTAACCGAAGTTAAGAAAGAAATACTTGATGATGTCCTCTCCAGCGGTGCTTCCGTACAGCTGACCGATACCAAAGACTTCATTTCTACCAAAGAAGAGCTCATCGATGGTTCTATCGACGACAAAACTGGTAATGTCTTTGCTTCATTTTTAAGAGTAAGATTGCCGCACAATATAATTTATGTTTAACGTCTTATCGTATTTTTTTTAGATCTCAAAAAGATAAAGAGGCGTCAATACCAACATAAGCGAAGGCAAAGTCAAGGAAAGGATGCTTCCATGGCCCCTCAAAAGAAAAGGTCTAGAAAAGTATCTCGCTTGGATGAGGACTACGACACATACATTGACAATCTCATGGTACAGTTGCGACAGCTTCAACCAATGGCAGTTTTAGAACCCCTTTTGGGCAAAAACTTCGGTGTATGCCCAATTTTCGGTTCGGGAGACCTAACTAAATTTGGCGGTCCAGTGGAGTACAACACTAGGACTGGAGAACTCATCGGTACATACGGAAAAGCTCGCCTTACAGGCATTTCTGATCACTACAATACGCAGCCTTTTGGAGAATTGGAACCCCTTCCGCCACTATCGCCCGTTTCTACTCAAAGAAGTTTTTACGATCAAGAATTTCCTCCTCTTAAATTAGACGACAGTTAGTATTTGATATTCTACATTTTAATTGAAAATCAATAATCGACATTAAATCTAATTAATATTTTTATTTTAATAGCTGACGACAAAAAAGAAAATTCTGTCATGGGACGTGATATTGATACTCCTGATACTATTGTTAGTTCATCATCACCAGAATGCGTAATTCCTGAATACATGCATCGATTCCCTGGATTGAAATTAATTGACGAAGAATCGGATGAAGAGTCTGATTGGTTAAAACGAATATCACCAGTTATACCCATAGTTTCGCCTATTCCTATCCGTCTAAAACCTGGACATTTGAAAGATGTAGCAAAACAAGATAAAGAAAATGTGGGAATAACAAGGTAAATATTGAATAAATAAAGTACTAACGCTAAAATATTAGCAAACAATTAATTCAAATACTTTAAATGTTTAGATTCAGTAAATCATCGCCAGCAACATTAACAGAAAATGGAAACGTTACCGTCACGTTGACGCTTAATAGTCAAGCAGCTGATGACATTATGGGAGTTCTTAAAGATTTGGCAAATATTTTGAATATTGCTCCTCCAACCGGATATCAAATAATTGAGCGCACGACTACACCACCAAGTCAGAAGCTAGGTTTGTACAGATTCAAAGGAAAAGATGGAAAAGAAGGAGGTACTTATTGAAATTTGTATATTTGTAAACGAGTGAAATTTTTATGGAACTAATTCAAATTATTTCTTTGTTTAGCACCTATTGATATACAAAGCATTCTAAATGGAGCAGCTAAATTTTGTCGTCATTGCGATGTTGTAATACTTAATAATTTAATAAGAAAAAAAGTGTCCGATTTACCATTCCTAAGCAAAGAAGAAGCAGAGCCTGGTGATGAACTTTGCTTCTGTTCAGTGAACTGTTATATGCAGTTTGCAGTAATTCATAGAACAACGAGCAATACTCATGATAAGGTCAGCTATTTATCAAACTTATTCCATTATTTCGAATAAATCATAGACATGTAAATTAATTCTAAATAAACTATTGTTTTAGGCTGCTGCGATTGTTGATCATTTGTGTCAAAAGTCAGAATCTAAAATTTTGGAGGATGATATAAAGAAAATACAAGAAAAGAAATTCTCCTTGAAGCAAGCAATCGGTCAAATAGATTCAATGGACGTTGATTCGATAGAAATGGACATTGACAGGATAAAGAGCGAAAAAGATGACGAGTCCCAGCATAGCCGAGATAGCTTTTCTGACGAGAAGAGGCCGAAGAAACATCCGGTCTCTGATGAACCATCCACAGATTCTCTGGATACGCAACCACCTCCTAAAGTATGGAAAGGTCTCAGGTATAAGAGTTGGGCCATGGGTTCGATACAACCCTCTACAAAGTACAAAAAACCATCTGATCGTGAAATCACAGAGGTAAGCATTATTTTTCTTTATTTTTTCAATTTATTTTTAGCTGTTAAAAAGAATTTCAAATACAATTCAAATTGTTTCTCAGATGCTCTTCCGAATGGGAGTCACCGTTACATTTCCCTCAAATACGGATGACACTCGTCGTTGTATGTTCTGTCAAAACGTTGGAGATGGGGCCGCTGACGGTACAGCAAGGCTTCTTAATTTCGACGTAGACAAATGGGTTCACCTCAATTGCGCCTTGTGGTCGGAAGACGTGTATGAGACAGTAAATGGAGCTTTAATGAACTTAGATTTAGCCCTCAATTCAGCCAAAAACACCACTTGCATTCTGTGTAAACAATCCGGAGCTACAGTCAAATGCTTTAAAATCCGCTGCAGTAGCCATTATCACCTTGGATGCGCTGTCAGAGATGGATGTATCTTTTATAAGAACAAGGTACATATCAATTTAGATTATGCAATTTTAGCAAGTAAATAATTTATTATTAACGTCCGTAATACTTTCAGAGCACATTCTGTTCCCAACACGTTCCAAAGAATGAAAAAGACAATGAGCTTACAACGCTCTCCGTTTACCGACGAGTGTATGTGAATCGCGATGAGAACAAACAAGTAGCAGCCGTAATGCACCACCAATCGGATCATAGCAATCTTCTTCGAGTAGGCAGTTTGATATTTTTGAGCGTCGGCCAACTGCTTCCTCACCAACTGGCCAATTTCCACACGGCCAATCACATCTATCCAGTCGGCTACAAGATAGTCCGGTTTTACTGGAGCATGAGACGACCCAACAAGCGTTGTCGATACGTGTGTTCGATACACGATGTTTCGGGAAGACCTGAATTCCGCGTCCTCGTGCAGGAGCCATCGCAAGAGGACGTCGAACTGCGCGACGCATCTCCTCGAGCCGTCTGGAATCGTATCCTCGAGCCTCTGGCTGAGCTTCGACGCAGCACTAACAGCGTGCAACTGTTCCCACGTTACGTCACCGGTGAGGACTTGTTCGGCTTAACAGAGCCTGCCGTAGTACGCGTTCTCGAGAGTCTTCCTGGCATAGAGACCCTCACTGACTACCGATTTAAGTACGGACGGAATCCCTTACTCGAACTGCCGCTGGCTATCAATCCTAGCGGCTGCGCGCGAACGGAGGCGCGACTTAAGAACCAGCTACCTTGGAAGAGGCCACACACACAGCGAACGGCCTCCTCGGCACGCGCCACCTACACCCCGGCGTCCAACAGCTCGGGTGAACTCGCCTGTCCCTACTCCAAGCAATTCGTGCACTCTAAAAGTTCGCAGTACAAAAAGATGAAACAGGACTGGCGCAACAATGTATTCTTAGCTAGATCAAAGATCCAAGGTCTGGGACTCTACGCGGCGCGAGACTTAGAGAAACATACCATGGTCATTGAGTATATTGGAGAAATCATTCGCACCGAATTGGCTGAAACGAGAGAAAAACAATATGAGGCTAGGGTGAGTGCATGAAAAAAATTTTGCTTTTGATAAGTATGCCCGATTTAGATTATAATTTTTCATACGAATTTTTTTAATCATTTGCAGAATCGAGGGATTTACATGTTCCGTCTGGATGAAGACCGTGTAGTGGACGCGACGCTGTGCGGGGGTCTTGCGCGATACATCAATCACTCCTGCAATCCCAACTGCGTAGCTGAAATCGTTGAAGTTGAACGTGATCTTAGAATAATTATCTTTGCGAAGCGAAGAATCTCACGTGGTGAAGAGGTAAAAAATTTATCGAAGTTTCTTCCATCAATGCGATTATTTCTTTAATGTGATAAATGTCTGAAATGAAAATTATTTATATTTCAGCTGGCATATGACTACAAATTTGATATTGAAGATGACCAGCACAAGATAGCATGCGCATGTGGAGCGCCTAACTGCCGCAAGTGGATGAACTAAAAAGTCCGATCCACCGTTGTTATTGTTGCTACGTTATTGGGTAGGTTTTACATGGAGAAATAAAAAGTATATATATATATTATATATATAAAATAGGCATTATTTAATTTGTAAAGTGCCATTGCGGTTCAATTAAACAATTTTATAGTGAAGTTGGTGCTACGCCATCACGACATTCCTCCAAAGTTGTACAATATTAGTTTTACTTTATATCAAAACGAAAAATTATCTGTATATTACTATCATGATCTTGGAAGGAAAAATGAATTAAATAAATGCGACGTGAGTTTATACGCAAAATGAACTGACGGTCGTGAATTGTGTATACTAGAGAAGTTTGTATCTTTGTATGTTAAAAAAAATGGAGTCGACCGACGTTGACCTTGTTGTAATATAGAAATTTATTAAGTATTATTGCATATATACAGCACCATAAATGTACATAAGTAGAAACATACGTTATTTTGAGCCACCAGAAAAAAATTATGTAAAATAACACGTACTCTAATATAGCATTGTACACGATTATACGAAAATAAATCCGTATAAAATTTAATAATTACATGTAGTGTTTTTATTTAACATCTCATTCGCTATGAATGGTTTCTATTGATGACATGTCAGGAGAATAGAATAACAAACAAATGCGATATCAATTTTTGATTCATCTTTTTAATCGAATCTTTTACAGATCTAATATATACAAAAAATGTATGCTGTACAAGTTTAAATTAAATTACATAGAAGGAAGTATTATGTTTGAACTAAAAAATAACGTGTTAACGTCATCGTATAATTTCTTTAAAAAAAAAAGAAAAGAATCTTATCTTACAGTAACAAATATTTACACTTAAGAGGACGTGTTTTCTTTGTGACAACTTAAGCACTAGGAACATATCGAAATTGTTCTAACGCTACCACAACATAAAGCCATTTTGAATCATACTGTATTTTAAATTCCACGTCTGTTTACGCGAGTCTCTTAAACGCTTGCGTATGCAATTAAATAGACAAGTAGATAAAAAAACAGCAGACACTGGATTTGTATTAATTGTAAAAAGAAGACGATTCCATTTATATTAATTTTTAAATGCAATTCTTTGGCATTGACATGCTATAATTAACAATTGTTGAATACGTTCACAATTCACGCATCTTTGTACAAAGATATAAAGTATTACCGTACAGAATTAAACGTACTTAAGTATAAGCAGTCGACTATTGTACAGTTAAATTTGTTCCTAAAACTAACGAGGTTTTAAGTAGATCCACTGATGGGCACTAACGTTCTCGTGTGCCTTTAGCTCGAAGTGAAACAATCGTTAACGACTTATCGTTGTAAATCTGTCTAAATGTTTGGCGATCGCACGTTATAAGTAAAAATTATCGTTTCCTGCACTTTTACGTTAAAATTTAATCTCTTATGGGTTTTAAGTACTTCGTCTGACTCTTCTCTTAAATTTTCTGTTAAGTACTCCAATAAAAATTACGAGAGATGCGTTATTTAGTTATCCGAACATCGATACACTTTTTATCGGCTACAATAAGAGTTACGAGAAATCTTAAAAGCTTTCTTACGAGATGAGTTCGTCAAAGATTTTTATTTTACGTTAAACGTCGGCGGATATGATTGTTTACGCGCAAGTGCCAGGTAGAGGGGATGGGCGCAGTCGAATCCTCTGCCGTCATATAGGAAGTTCGCTTGCTCAAGTCGCTGACGAGTCAATCCTGTTGCACGTAAGAAACAACACATGTGAAACGGTGGCTAATTGAAACTCTCGCTTCTAATCACTCATGATGTTCAGCTCGAATTTCGCACTTTCGTATTTTTTTTTTAAATGTACTAGGGCTTCCGAATGTTAAGTTTGTCCAAATTTTTTCTATGAATCCTTGTATTCTCCAGTTTTACGTACCTTTCAAGCATTAAATCGTTTTAGATGTGATTTTTTTAGATTAATTATTATTTCAAATTTATTGACCTATCGTGCATACAGACATTCAAAGTCATGCATTATTTCGGCAGCTCTAGTAGACATTATTGAGTGTTTTAAATTCTTAAAATTTTCTATCTTAAAAAAAAAATTGAGTGAATGTAATTTTGTTCAAGTGCTTAGATTTAAACAGTGTTCGAACCGAAAAAAGGTTTATCTACAAACAAGCCAAACATTAGAAACATTGATGAGTACTAAAATTTTTATTTCGTTGTAAATTTATTACCGCGAACATATTATAAATTGTGTGAACCTTTTATTTAATAGACTTAAATTGTGTTAAAACTATTAGAGGCATTATTAGCTTAGTGTTAGTACTTCATGCACATGCTTTAATACATTAAAGAGTATGCAAGAATTAAATGCTACTCCACTAGGTGATTTTGCGTCGCTTAAAAGAAAGGTATGCGTGCAAAAAAAAAATGATTACTTCGTAAAACTAAAATGTAAGCAAAATTAAAGAATTTGTAGGTCACGTACATGAAGGCAATGGTAGCCGCATAATTTTAAGTTTGATCTTTATTTCATAATATATTTATCCACATATATTACAGTTTTATATACAAGGATTTTACTATAAACTATAGATTTTAATCGCAATTACTGAAAATCTGCCGATCGTATACAAATGAAACAGTAGTACGTAAATAATAACAAGCAAATTATCTCGAAGGCCTAGCCGCGCGACAAACTTGTAAATTACAAAAACCATAGTCATACGACGTAGAAATGCGAAACAGGGCAGCCATAAGTTATCTTGACTCCTTCATTTTTTTTTTTTACCTAGGTCCTATCTATAGCACATACGACAATGCTTTGGACTAGTTGATTATAAACATTATTAAATCATACTACATATTCTACTGCAATAAAAACTCTTTCAGGCCCATAAAATATGAAAGGAAATGTTTCATTGAAGTTTAATTACGTTATTGAAAAGGTCGGACATTTGTTAAATGTCTCGAGCCTCAAAGAGTTTGGTATCCATTAAACTTTACGAAAAGAAAACATAAGACTTCTGCGCGATAAAATAATAATGTAAAAATAAATTAATAACTATAATGATAGAAAACTTAATATAAAAAAGTCGGTAACAAAAGCGTAGTAATTATTACTACTGCGATCTTGATATACAAAGTATGAAAGGTTCTAAAAGTTAACAATAATTTTTAGGAGAAATGAAATGGCTCCTTGCAAGCTTAGTACACTGCAAAAATTATGGCAACTATAGCGTTATAATACGATTTCTCCTCCGCAGTGTATTTTTTTTTTCCGATTAACATATCGAGACTCAAGTCGAATTAATGAATGTATTCGGCAACGAAAGTAACGGACAAAAAATGAATCCCAGCGGTTCATGATTATTTGAAAATAAAGCACTAGCTACCCTGATAAAAATAACTGCTTTATGATGCAATATAATTGAGTAAAATTATATTCACTTTTATTTTCGTATTTGCTTACTACACATGAAAACGTTTGTCTGTTGGACGAATGAGTTGATGAACAAATATCTCTCTTTTTATCTTTACAAAAATTTAACATACGTAAATATGGCTTAACAAATTGGACGCAAGTATTACATTAGTGTGTTTAAGAAATTTAGAGGATATACAATGGCAACAAACACTCGTTTTCGTAACTACTCAAGTACTAATCCAGTCTTAACTTTTATTATTACTAAACTCAAGTCTTATTAAGAAAAACTTTGGCTCTCGTGATTTATATTTATTTATTTTATTTTTTGCAAGTAAGATCTATGTTCTACATTAAAAGTAATGAAAAATGAGACAAACTTAACTGAGAAAACTCTAAAGCATATATTGGCTCGTTTTTATCTACATTCAAAGAAAATGCTTCAATGGCATTATTTTAATAACCTAAATTCAACGAATTGAAGTATAAAATTAGTACTCCTCGAGAATGAACAATTTTACACAGCCTTGTCAACTTAAATATGTAAAATGATACGTCGCGTGAAAAGCTTTTAATCTCAACTTTTTTAGCTAAATATATATACTCAATTAGTATGTAAAGATACTTTTTAATTATATGAACTTGTATTTTTATAATTGTGTTTTGGACGTAAGAGTAATTTACCTTTCAATAAGACAGTATTCTTATAAAACACTAAAAAGAATCCGAGAAAGAAGCATAAAAAAAAGTTGTTTAATTCGGGAATATAAATTAATCTCATTTTCTTTTTACCAAACTGATTTTACGTCTCCATTACCATTAGAAAGTTTTTAGGGGACATTAGCTGCTTAGCTTTTTCTTAAAATTTTCGTTTGCAAATATTTCGAGAAAAATAATTGTATCAGTGTTTGCAGAGCTTATTAAAACTTTACAGAAATGAGTACAATCTTCGTTTACATCTTAAAACCGTCTATTTTCTATAAAGTTTTGCGGACCTGCGTCATCTAAGAAATATTTTTCATCGTCAGGTAGACAAGTTTGATTGATTATACATTGATCTTTCATTTAGCGTTCAGAAAACGTTTAATACTGACTTTTATCAAGTGTAGTTTGAAACAAAATTCTTCAAGAAAAGACTACATTTTTTACTTTCAAAATTTTTCCTTATTTTACTTCACGTTGAATAAAAAAAATTTATAAAATTGTGACAATGGAAGTGACGGAAATGTGACTTTCGAATGTAAATAATTGTCCAAAAAAATGTTCTAAATAAGTGCAAAATTTTTATTCCTGAGGATTCTTTAACTTATTATGTAATGGAAGCCCGTATGAAAATATAAAGTATTTAAATGAGACAAATGTTATTTAAGTAGAGAAAATGAGTTAACATTGAATGTTATGTTGAAAATTTTCCGAAAATCACATTTGATTGCACTGTTATTATAAGTATTAAATAGCATTCTCATGATTTTAATTAATGAATTTAATAAACAATATTTGTCACATAAATATCATTAGCTACAGGACAAAGACTTTAATCGATTTGAAAGAACCGATATTGTATATCTTTTTGCAAGATAAGATGCCTGAAAGTGTGTCAATTGTATATTAATTTGTTAAGTTTTATTAGTAATCAATGTACAATACTGTATTGTATTAGTTCTAAGCCCTGATCCATACACCATCTAATGACCGGCAAGTTGGACTAGCGATCTAAATACGCAGAGAAAGACAGACGCAGTTTTTTCCTCATTTTGATCACTTTTGATTCCCGCTGCAATCGACTTTCCTTAATGCTTCGTAAAAAATCAGTTCCGTTTGAAAGAGGATATTTCAAGAGCGATTTGGCAGTCTCGTGAGTTTTTTATTTTGTTCAATTTGTGCAAATTATTACAATGACTCTTAAGACTTAGGAAAAAAAGTTTGTGAAAAAACGCTCGATCGGAAGGGGCTGCTACTGCTTAAATCGTCTGCGTACTCAGAAACGACTAGACCACACATGCGGAAATGACACCCATTACACGTCAACCAATGTCCCCACTGTAGTCCTGACCATTTAAAAGGTTACGATTGTAAATGGCAGCCCTGTAACTATACCTATTTGTAGCTGGTCGCTCTGGAACCGGAGGTGGCACCAACGCCACGTCAATATTCATGAAAGCACTGCTACCTTCGTCCACCTCGCCGATGCTGCTTTCCGCCAGTGACGGCTCGATTTCCGTGTAAGCTAATCTTGAGCGCAACAAGTATACGTACGTTTTGTACCTTTTAAGCTGAAACAACATTATGATTCGCTTCGATTAAAAAGTCATATTCATCCGTTAAACGTTTAATATCCGGAACATAACGAGATTGGATATAGGAACATTTCAGCTTTATTGCTGAGGCCTCTGCAAGGTTCTTTGTATAAAAAAAAACTTACTTCATAATGTAAATAAGCTTCCTTTTCTTTGTAATTTTGAATTGTTAAAGCTTTGGCGCCTCTTTCTGGCGGATGTCGCCTGTGTTCATCCAATTCGGCCTCCAATTTGTTCACCCTATCCTCGTGATCGCGCAGCTGTTCTCTCTAAATATATTTCATAAAATTTTTATGTCAGATAAATAAGAAGATAAATTAACCAGCGGCTTCAATAATTGAGGGGCGTTAGCGAATTGCACATTTACTCACTGGACTTAATTTTGTATGACTGCATGGAAGCAAAGGCCGTTGAAACTTTCGTTGAGAACCTACCGCGCCGGCGAGCGGCTGACTGGAGAAACTGGCGCAGACAAAGTTGATCGTATCTATCCAGGATTGAAGTTCTTTGGAATCACTGTAAAGTCCAACCAATGAGGCATGAAATAAACAGTCGGGAATTAAAGTAAATAAAAAAATAGCAGCTCAAAACGGGAGAACTCACCTAGTTTGAAAGAGGTATTCGGCTTGATCGGCAGTTTGTAACCTAAACACATGCTGCTTCTTCGTGTAATCGGACGCCTTCGTCGCCAGTGCGTGATGAATACGAATGGCATTATGTAAACTGTCGCTACGGAAGCCATGCTCATCTTTGTGCAAATATAATACAAGTTCTCGTAATGTACAATAATACATTTTCCATCCTCTCTTTCCAAATGGAGCTGAAACAATCGGTATCGTCAAGTTAGTAGAAATCGACACTCGAGAGCCTCTACATTCTGCAAGTGTTAAATCTATTACTCTTTTTTCCATTAGCATCGTAGCAGCACTTGCGCATGACGTAGCCTTTTTTGAATTCTGTGGCGCCAGTAACGTTTGGCACATCGAGAAATGGATTTCCAGTCGATATCACCGGACCGTCTCCCGTTTGCATCGCCTGAGAAGCAACTTCGTCTCCCTCCTCGTCCCTGGAACACACGAGTAAACCGATAAGGACGCGTTCGAAATTTACTTTTAACTCAGCATTTTTCTCGATTGTTTATACTTACAGAGCCCACTCCAGAGGAAAGGACTTGATGGCGTTGTAAAGCTGCTTCAACACTTCTCTGGGGAAATTATCACCGTCGTTCAGCTCTGAAAGATTATCTATAAACTCAGAGCAGGACATTTTCCTGCCGATGTTCTGACCGTGAAGGTCCGTATTCAACAGCATTATACCGCACGTTAACGTGTGAACAGCATCTAAAAAAACAAAGCATCGAGTAAATAAGCGATCAAATTTTACAGGATTAAAAAAAAAAGGCTCTTACCTTGAGAGTTAAACGATCCCGGGTTGCAGTCAAGATACCTCTTGGAGAAGTGAACGAGAACGCGTTCTCGCTCCTGGGTCTCTCCTGTCAACGAAAACTGAGCAAGGAACTTTCTGAGAGCCACGTCCAGCGTGTCCCGTTCGAAGTTAAAATATCTTAAGTATTCTTCGGCGACTGCTCTGCTGAAATCGTTGCTGAAAGCAAAAGAAAAAAAAAATCACACTGAGTATCAGCTTTCCTTTGAAATTCTTCAAAAGGAAGGAAAAAGACAGGTTTGGCTTACTTTTTGCTAAGGTGCCTCGAGACGTCGGACTTTTTGAATCCGTCGAGGGAGTAGAGGCGCTTTGCGAGTCTGACGGCGGACGGGAGGTCGACAGCCTTGGGACTGTAGTGGAAGCTGTGCAGGCTATCGATGTCGCTTTCCTCGTCGGCGGAGTGCGGTGGCGACGCATTGCCCTGCCTCTGATCCTCGTAGTTACCCGTTAATCCGTACTGTTCGGCGTCCTCGGCTTCCCTCAGCTCCTTCGGGCAAACAAGCAACATTAGGCACGTTTCGTTTTACACAAACTGTCTATCCTCGGTTATAAAATGATTTTTAATGCGAATAACGACAGTCGCTCTATTCGCTATTCATTTGGTGACTGACAGACAAGTCGGATATTCATCGAACTAAAAATAATGTGTGATTCGACGATAGCCACTGCCGAACCTCGCATCGCTACTGCTCGATTTAGAAATGCGTGGATGTATTTTATCAGTTTCACAAGCGCTCATTCCACGCGCCAGAGACTAGAGCATGTGCAGCGTTAATGACAGTTTTAATCTTTATGAAAATTGAGTTTCAAGCGAACGACTCACCTGATAGCCGGCGTAGTCGTAGCCAAGGCCGTTGTTCCTTTGCTGGGTGGTGGGCGAGTGCTGAGTTAGCGGCATTCTGTCGGAGTCTGAGCCGCCGCTGCCGGCCCTCCGCCTGCTCTGTCGCGGACTCGCGTGCCTCAAATTCGCGCCATCCTTCTCCGGCCCTTTCACTTGTATCACTATCCTGTGCTGCTCGTCCTGTTGCTGCTGTTGCTGCTTCTATAATAAATTATCATAAAACGTTAGTTTAACTTTCTGAGTAAACATTTGCCGCCGAATATAAATTTGATTGAAAATAAAAAAGAAGCTTGGACTGCTTTGTATGCAAATAAAACTTTTTACTATAGAAATTGCAGTAAAATTTACTGTAAGTTAATTTAGTACTTGATTTTTACGAACATTTTTTTCCCCTGTATACATTTCTATTAAAAATTTGTCATTCGTCAAGTCTGTCCCCGTTTTACAAAAGAGTCTGGTACTCGGAAAGAAAAATCTAAGTATTTTACTAGAATCCATACGATTGTAATATAGGAAAAGTTCCTTATACTATTACAGTATAATTTCATATATCTATTACTGAAAATACCGACTTATTTATCAATTGAAATTGAAATCAGCCAAAAAAGAAGTCTACGCACATTTTACAAATTATAAATAATGTTTTGATGCAATCAGAAATGGCATTAAGAAAGCCATTTTAAAATTATTTGAAAAATCAAATTTGCCTTAAAGGCTACCAAAGAATATGGAGAATTGTCGTTATAGTAGAGTGCGGAAATTACCCCCTTAAGAGGATTTCAATTCCAATTTATTTATTTATTTATTTATTTATTTAATAAAATTCAACGGACTACAGGGAGAGAAAAGTTTAGTAAAAATTACTACACTATTTAGTAATGGAGGGACAGACTCGACTAATGAAAAGATTTACTAAAAAGTATCGTAAAATTTGTTAGATTTATAGTAAATTTTGCTACAAGTCTAGCACCTTTTCCCATAGCTTCTAATAAATTTTTTATTTATCGAGTCTGTCCCTGCACTCGGTATTTTAATATAGGCATCCCCCATTTAATGGATATTTGGTCAAGTACCTTGAGCCGTCGCTGTGGCGGCTCGCTGGCCAGTATGGTAGAGTCGCTGTCGCTGGGATCGCTGACCATCATGATGTCGCGCGCACTGAGTATGTCCATGGTCTCCTCGTCGTTGTAATCGGGACTGGAGAGGTTGCTGATGGCCTCGCTCTGGCTGAGGTCGCCGTTGGCGGCGGTGCCGAGGAAGGGCTGCGGGTGCGGGACGGCGGGGTGCGCCGGCTGCGGGTGCGGCTGCTGGGACGCGGCGGCCGCGGGCAGCCCGTGGGCCGGCAGGGCAGCGGCCGCCGCCGAGCCCGGCAGGGGGAACCTACGGGAGCCAGAGTTGGAGGACATGACGGAAGAAGAGACGGAGGTGGGCGAGGGCGAGACCGGGGAGAGGGAGCGCTGGGGGCTGGTGCCCTCCGTGGACGAGGAGGAGCTGGTGTTGGAGGAGGAGCTGGAGTTGGAGGAGGAGGAGCGGGAGCAGGGCTGCCCGGCGGAGGCCGAGCTCACCGGGGCGTTGTACGTCCAGACGATGCGCTCGCTCGAGAGGCCGGGGCAGCAGCTCTCGGCGCGCGTGTCCAGGAGGGTGTTGAGGGAGGAGGTGACGTCGTCGTCGATGTCGATGTCCACCGTCGACATGGACGGGTCCTTCTGGAACTGCAGGTGGTCCTCGGACCTGGAGGTGCGTACGAAGCCGGAGGAGTAGGGCTTGTCGGGGTCGGGCCGCTTGTCGTCGCCGGAGCTGCCGACGGAGGGTCCGGAGTCGCGCTTGCTCATGCCCACGGGCGAGGTGCTGGCCGAGCTGGAGTTGCCGCTGGCGCGTCGTTGGTGGCCCAGCGTATCGTTAGGACTTGTAGGTACCGAGTTATGGTGGTGGTGGTGATGGTTATTGTGGTGGTTATGGTGGTGGTGGGTGTGGTGATTGTTGTACCTCAACGAGTCGACCTTCTTCTGATACTTGGGCAGGAAGCCACTGCTCTGCTGCGTGCGCGATAAATTGAGCATCAGGTCGCCCGTCATCATGTATGCCTCGAATCTGTTGGGATCAATGCGCATCTTATTAATCTTTTCCGCTTTATTGCGTGCCTTATCGTACTATCGTGTGAAGAAATTTCGCATGCTTTGTTACTGCGTTACTTTTACGGCTCAGTCTCCTCAACTTTTCGAGGTAAGTAACAACCCCTTTTTCCTTGTTAAGCTATTATGCTAATGCAAACTCTCAGAATTTTTAAATATGTCTAGCTCGTGTGTTATTTTCGAAACTACGACTGCAATTAGGAAAATCTTTAGCTATGGGTTGAACGATTAACAAACTTTTTACGTGGTGCGTATGTGGTTTGTAGTAAAAGATAAGATATGAAATATAGATAAGTGTCTAATTAAAATAAATAAAAGAGAATGGGAGCAGAGGAAGACATTTGGAAAAAATTAACTTTTCGCTATCGTGAAACTGGTTTCGTTTAATTTTCGTTACAGAATCGATCCACCGAATAAAGTTGTTAAACATTCAAAAAAAAAAATCATGTACTCTGGTGTCTTACAGAATTACATAGATTATTCTTCTAAAGAAATGTAAATACTTTTTACCATAAAAAAAAATTGCTAACAAATGTCTCAACAGTCATAAACGATTACCATCTACTTAGATATCTATAGCTAAAAAACGTTAGAAACATTTAATAGAGATACTTATAAATGTTAATTAAATAGAAAAAGTTACGAGTACCATTAATGTGTACTGTTAGAATCATTGTTGTGTGTTAAAATTGTATTCGGTTACAGGTAAATAATGAAAGCATCAGTAATCAATTCCAGAAAAAAAAAAACATTTTTTTAAAACTAAACGAACAAATAATTTATTTTGTAATCAATCGACTACTTTACTTATTAACGAGTACAGTAAATCACACCAAGAAAAATTCAACAGCAGATTAGTTTTTATTATTGTACATATATATAGATATATATATAAGGTAAACATTTCAAAACAACATAATGAGTATTGTGATAATAAAAAGTCATCAAATTAGATAAGTAGTAAGTACCTTAATTAAAAAGAAGAATATATTTTTATTATATTTGATTAAATATTTCCACATGCACTTTAATACTTTGTTTTTATTGGAAAAGAAAGTATGCGAGATAAACTGGTTTAAAATGATATTAACGTGATCATTAAATATTTACTTGTTTATTTTCATCTTGCGCTAAGAAAAACTTTAATGGAAGTAATAAAAAAAGATTCTGGAATATGCCCTCGGCGTATTGATAAATGCGTCACTGATACAACCTCAACTAGGAACATTAATGTTTTTTTGCTCGGCCAGATTTAATGTAATTTCCGAGATATGAGCGGGTCGTATGCGTTTCTCAGAGAAAGTATAAAAAAAAATAATAAAATATGCGAGTATTGCGTCATAAAAATTCGCTAGTGTCGGTTCATCTAGTCATCGCCTAAGGTGGCGCGTAAAAAAATTGTGGAAATTCCACGCAAGCACAAAATTGTTGTTTTATGGTCTCAGTAGAGTAGATGTTAAACGATTAGATGAAGACGATATGCTTAATGTTTAACATTTGCTTAATGCTTTTTTATTCTACTTAGTATACATATATGTATACAGTGAATCTTCGAATTTATAAATATGCAACGCGCTCGCGGATGACCTCGCAAGAAATGCAAAGTTTTGTCAAGAAAAAACACTTTTTAATACACTGCATTTTTGTGGTTGAATGTGTTTGTAAAGAATAAAAATATGTTTTTTATTACTGCATATATGTCCCATAGTAGCAAAAGCTTTACATTCTGTTTATTACAGTTAGATTATTTTTAATTTTTGGCGCAACTTTTTTTCAAGAGGTAATATCAACAATCAGCATAATCATAATATAATACGAGTCTGAAGTTTGGATCCAATTTCAAAGTTTTGTAAATAAAAAGTTGAAAAATTCTTGTTCGCGCATCCTGTGTAACATAAAAATCAGTACTCGTATCTTACCAAACTATCAGAATTGTGCATTAAAAGCTTCATGACAGAGACCGTCACTTTTTTCAAGAGAGGATTTCCAAATAAAAAAAAGGAGCGCCTTTCGCACACTGCGACACGAAAAAATACCTCTCGCAATGGCCATTATAAACAATAAGCGCTTTTTGTCCGTTTTTCGGGAATAATGAAAAATTTAGAACCAGCGAGTGACACTAAATTCTTCCATCGCTTCAACCGAGCCATTAATTCCTTCACTTACGCAATAAAAATTCAATTAAAATTATGTTATCACTCTCTGAAATCAATTAGCTTATACAGCCAAAGAAAAAGATTCTACCGCCGCAAAAAAAAAAACAAAAAAAAATTAAGTACATCTGTGAGATTCGCCGACGTACCTTGGTGGATTTTTCTGCCTAGAGAACTTGTCAGCAGCTAAAGGCTCCCACTGCGCCCGCTCTTCCTCCTTGAAGCTGTCCAGCTGCGGGGGTATGAGGGCCTCGAGGTCCGAGGATCCGGACGCGTCGCTGCACGAGCCATTGCTGCGCGAGTGCGAGGAGTAGCTCGCCGTCTGCTGCTGCTGCTGCTGCTGATGCGAGTGGGAATGCGACTGGTGGGCCGAGACGCTGGCCGACGGCTCCGGCGACGCCGAGGAGGACTTGCTGGCGCGCGACGCCGGCGCTTCCCGCTTCTCTGGCGCCACCGCCTCCTCGCAGTTCGTCGTCGCTGGCGAGAGCAGCCGGCGCACGTGCGCCTTTATTTCCGGATCTGAGAAGCGAGCGCCAGAGCGTGAGGGGATTGCTGAGTTACGCGCGCCAAGGAGAGGGATCGAATTATTGCGTTAGGCCTGGGGAATTGTGGGACACGGCCTTTTGGCTTTCGCGGATTGTTTCGCACTGCTGCGGCGTGCTGCGATACGAGGATTCTGTCTAGTGAGTTTTCCTCTTCGAATTCGAGAGAATTTTCACGGAGAAAAATGCTTGGTAAAAGTTACTTATACACGGAGAGAAATGTTATAGTAAAAATTACTAGGATCCGTAGGAACAGTGGGACATACTCAACTTATTTATTTATTTATTTATTTAAAGAAATTAAACGGACTATAAAGTCCTTACAATCAAAAAATATATATCACATACAAGATAAAGGATATAGCTTATAACTTATGAAAATTTTTACTATAAAGAATACTAAAAATTCCTATGTACATAGCAAAAATTGATATGTATATAGTAGAATTTTATTTTTATAGTAAAAATTGTCATAGGTCAAGTATGTCCATTGTTCCTACGAAACATAGTAATTTTTACTATAACATTTTTCTCCGTATAGGCTGGCAGTAAAAAATCTTTACTTAAGGTAAAATTTGCTTAAATATTCCAGCAATATTTACTCGACGTATTAAACTGTATCATGCTTTGTTTATCAAACAAATATATTTATTTAAACAGAAAAAAAATGTTAGTGAAATTTACTTATTTTTGTAAAAAAAAGTACTAAAGATACTGTTGTTTTTTTTTTCTTAAGTAAATCAGTATTTTTACAGTAAAATTTGCTTAAATATATTTACTAATCTTTAAATTATATAAAATAAGTGAACATTGCTTAAAATATTCAGTATAATTTACTTACTGCATGAGTAAATATTTTATATGACTATACGATTATTTAATATTTTAAGCAATGTTTATTTACTGTTTCAGTAAATTTTACTAAACTCATTCTTCTCCGTGAATTGATGCAATGAAAAATCGTTCCGCACAAGTTCCACTTAGATAAGTTTATACTGGCTAAAGATGAGTTAGTGAAAAGGAACTAAAATTTAAGGCAAAATTGATGAACAGTACCAGGCTTGTATTATTTTGAGCGAAATTGACTTGGATAAAGACGCGGAGAATTATTTTTTAATGTACAAGCATATGTGTTAAAAGAATGAGAAGTATTTTTTGCAAGTTAAAATAATATAGACTTTACAATTTACTCCGCACTATAATAGCATTAGATTTTATTCACAACACATATCATGCAAATATCCATAAAAAAAAGTGCTCGATAGAAAAAAATAGTCCCGCTTTGACAATGTCTATATTAAAAAAAGACTCTTCCCGTTAAACGGAAAATCAATCGAGAATTTTTCTCGCACTACGAGCAGCGCTTATAAAACAGCCATTAAATCCGGTGTTTTAAGCGCAGCCGATGAATTTTCAATATTGCATCCGGCCGCCGTAATGAAAAAGGACCGCGAAAAAAAGAGGAAACGCCCCAATCCAATAAAGGAGCAGCGACTCGAGTACGTTGCGGATTGCGCAACGTTGACATCACCGACCATCCGTGCGAATGCAAATCTCACCGTTATAACCGCCAACTATATGCTCACCGTTATAACGCCTGGTGCTTCATAGTACGTAGCACCTAGGCTCGCGCAGTGACACTATTTTTTTTATCTTTTTTCGATCAAAATTAAGCAGAAAAAAATCGACGGCGAAAGAGAGGAAAGGATAAGATTCAAGGGACGTGCTTTAGGAATGTAATTAAGGGCGTCTATAACTTACCCCTGCGGAGCTTCAACGTGACGGGGTCCGATGAGAGCCGAAGGCATTTTAAAACTGAAACAGAAACAGAGTCAGAGATGCTTTGCGGTTCGAACGCGGGAGTCTTGGGCAGCCCCCGAACGCCCACGCACATGAGTCAGTAAAGACACTTCCCCGAAAGCTTACATCGAAAAAAAAAAAATTTAAGTTAGGATAAAGTTTACCCAAAGTTCATGTTTGGCCGTCGTTGATATGAACATGAGCAATGAGACTAAATAATAAATAATTTTGCAATACTTTATAACAAACTTTGGATGAAGTTTTTCTTATATTTAAAAGATGTTCACATATGACGAATGTTAAAAAGAAATTATTTTTTATAGCTTCAGCGGTAATTTATTCGCTTACTCTCTAAATCTGAAACTGTGAATAGTGACATTTAATAAATGAAAAGCCGTTCACATGCTAAATATGCGCACGATTTTTCGCATAAAATATGTCGCTATTCACATTTTCCATGTGAAGTTCGCATTTTCAGATTTAGAGAGTACATTACGCATCTACGAACTTCTATAAAATATATAAGAAGCAAGTTCGGTAAAGTCTCATTGCCCATGCTCATATCAACGACTTCAACCCATGTTCATAACAACAACTTTATCCTGACTTAAATTTTTTTACGCGGGATTGCGTAAAAAGTAGAAGTTACTTTTTTTCGGCGTATTCTGTGGTTTTATATCCCCTATACCCATTCAACTCTGCCCCCTCTTCGCGTTTCTTTTCGCAAGTGCGTTTGTTTATTTTTCATTGTTTGTTGTTGCGATGAGACGAAGGCAGGCGCCGGTTTTCCGATGCGCGCCCGGGCGATGCGAGCGATACCGTACACGCGCGAGTCGAAAGTTTTGCTTAGTTTAAATCAAACGATACGGTTCAAACGAGCAGGAGCTTTGTTTCGCGCGAATCAAAGCGGTGCGCGACTCTTTTGTGACGCGAGCGCGCAGAGTTTGAAAAGGGGCAGGAAAATAGGAGGGTTCCCCTCTTTATGTTTTTTTTTTTTTACGAAGGCGCACGTGCGAGTGTCATTAAAATTGTATCGCGAGTATCTCGTTGAGATTTTTGTATACTCGACTTGAAGCAGTCAATTTGTAAATTGTTGTTGCGCGCCAAACGCCAGTGCGGTACTTTACATTTGTATATATATGCAGACGAAAATAAATTGGCGCTAACTATCGGGTTACGAATTGAAACTCGTATATATTTACCTTTTTCACGCTTTCATAAATCTGAATTTAAAATCGGCTTAAGCGATATGTTAAACGTTCTTATCGCCGAGACCGTAATTTAATTAAGTGTGTACGATAAAAAAAAAAATAAATAAGGAACAGAACGAAGTTTTAATTTTTCATTTTTGCGAGTACATACTTTTCATTGCGCTCGCTTGCAATCGCGAAGAAAAGGGAAGCTTTTGCAAAGGTCGCACTTCGCGTCGAGTGGACAAGCAGATCGACGCGCAGCCTCGCACTTATGTCATCGTTGCGTCAAGTGCTATTGGCGCAGTCGGTCGATCGATTCGTCGATCTTCCCTGCAGTTGTACCAATGCAGTCCAAGGATTATTCACGCAAAATAATTGTGTTTCTTCCCTTTTGATCCTTCCGTGTCCTTCGAGTTGCGCGAGAATTAGAATACGAATATTTCTTCTTTTGTCGCGATAATATCTGCGAATCTTTATTTCGTTCAACTACGAAGTTTAAGCACTTCCGCGTGTAGTCATTTATAGACAGCGAATCGCAAGCTCTTCAAAGCGCATCCGGTGGAAATTCCACTGATTTAAAATAGTCACTTCAGATTTCGCTGGTGCATACCTTACACGGGAAAGATAATAAATGCACTGAAATTTTAATGAAAATGCACTTTACACCCATTAATTTGACCATTTCGCTGTACACCCACCGAAATAGAACGCATCCACTGGATTTCTATAAAATGCACCGGGTGATTCTTAGAGAACTCAGTGTTACGAGAAGCTCCGCGGAAGATCGTAAAACGGCCAAGTGCAGGCGACTACGAAAATTCTCCCGTCGCCGGCGACTGCGAGTGTACGTAAGTTGAAAACGGACGAACGAGGCGATCGATTCCGAGCGACGACAAACTCTGCTCGCTCGTTTTTCTTTTTTTCTTTCAGCACATTCCGATCGCGCTTGCCTTTATATAACGCGGGAGCCTCCTTCCCGTGCTCCGCGGAACTTTCTAACTCACGACGTTTAACGACGCGAGTGCGTCTCGGAGAAGCTCGGTCAAATCGAACGCGAAATCGAAGTTTGATTCTCATATAAATATGGTAATGACGGTTCGTGGATTTCCAAGTGGTTATTAACGGCATCGCGGGCGTTTTGTGTCTGTATAGGAGCCGAGGGGAGGCAGAATTACTTTCGTTTTTCGGAATATTCGAATTAGCTGGGAAATAGCAAAGTTGCGCGGGAGTTCTACATTTTAATCGTCGCTGGTGCGTTATATTATACTTCGAAATTACTTATGGAGTGCTCCGCATTAAAATTAGCAAGCGGAAGATTACGTACAAGTTTGAATATCTTTTAAGAGTCGCCGAATTTCACGCTGCTTGCTCACGACGCTCTTTCGACTCTTCCGAATTTATTTTAATTTTATCCCAAGGAATTTTTATTATTCTTTTTTTTATGATAGCGAGAAACCGATTTTTTTAGATATAGTTCAATTTTTTCTCTACTATAGCTTTACGTATTTTTTTTTTACCTCGATTTTATGTATGAAATATTGTTTCGCAGTTTGAAACTTTATCGAGTTACTCTGCAACGTAGAGTTTCCCGAGTTATAAGAGGTCAAAAAAGCACGGGAGAGTTAAAAAAAAAAAAATGAAAAAGCTAAGTAGAGCAAATTTTGTTGTTTCTCTTACTTTGATCGGATTTCAACTCTAACGAGGTAAATAAAATTGTAAAGTTCTCCTCTTTCTAAAAGAAAAATAAAGCTTCAATTGAAAGGAATTGTTATTTTATTAACCACGATGACATTGTCCCGATCTCCGTTTCTTTTAACTCCTACAAAATAATAGACTCGCGGCTTAAAGAGCAGAATGATATTAGAAAAACGTTTGATCTCGAAAAATTGCAGAAATTGACTTCCCGTGAGCGCGAGGCGGCGGAAAAAGTCATAATTAAAAACCACAACTTCTCGCATCAAAAGAAATCTCCCGTCACCCTTCCCTTCCACCGCAAACCTCATGCACATTACTTCCAGCGACCTACAATGCGAGTCAGACCGCCAGTGCAGGCTTTGATCCACGGCCCGGCACAAAGATAAAAAAAAAGCGTCGGGAGGCTGTCGAGCTATCGCGAAAAAAAAAAATCGCACTTGCAAAATTTTCCCGCTAAAATTACGCTCCGCGGTTCCTGCGATTCGAAAATAGGCCCCCCGCTTGTTTTTTTTTTTGTTTTTACTCACGGAGCGCGTATAAAGAAAGTGGAGCGTCTAAAAGTGGCGATCGCGCGGGGGCTGTCCGCGCCTGCGGATTTTTAATTCGGTTACCTTCTTTAGTGCTGAAGCGGTTGACGTCGACTTCGTTTACCCTGAGTATGACATCACCGGCCTCGACCTGTAAGCAAAAAAAGGAGTCACCGGGTTAGATCGATTAATTTTCTCGACTGAACCGCGTCCATTCAACATTTACTCCACGTCGGACGCTCGTCCAATTAAGAGTGTAATGCCTCTGGATGCGAAATTCGTTTCTGATATCCGCTCCCTCGCGGGCTTTGGCATCGTTTCAACTCTAGGCTTTTGCGGCGGTCGCGGCCATTAATTATAGCAAACACGTGTTTGCTCGCGGAGCCACCGTTTATTACGCACATCGACTAATTATTTCATACGAGGTACATATTATTCCATGCGTCAAGAGTGCATAACGAAGAATAGAGTGGAGTATGCGAAGGGTTCGTTATAAAGATCAGCGTTTACGAATCCCAGAATATAAATGCAGGATAAAATCGCGAATGAGGGAGAATAATGCGATACTAAATAACGTTTATTGCTTATTGCCCATTGCACGAGCGAATTAGTTCGGCTAAATGCTTTTTAACACACTCGGTTACCAAAATCTGTACGAGAAGAAATAAACAAGATTTAATAGGCTCTTTAATTCAAAATTTGTCACTAATTTTCATTTAGAAGACGAACTGCTGTAAGGTGTATTTCGTATAATACTTCACATTGCGAATTTACCAACTTCTTACTACTTTTTTTATTTTTCGACTCAACAAATAAAAAATTTTACTAACATTTACCAGACTTATAGTAAATTTTACTACACTTTTTAGTAAAAATTTTTATTTATCAAGTCTGTTGCTGCTTTACGGAATGGCACAGTAATATTTACTTCTCCCTCCGCGTAGGGACGCTGCAACAACAAAACACAAGCGGAATAATCGATTTTGCTCCCTGCAACCCTTCCTTCGTGTTTTCGTTGTTTAAGGCACGGGCGAGGGTGCGTGAAATCGACGCCGTTTGATTTCGAAGCTTTGAATGGATGTCCGCTGAAAGCTAAACCCTAAATCCGCGATCCATTGTCTCCCGATTCAGCGAAACGTATTTTATTAGTGGTTGAAGGGGAAGCAAGTGCGAAGAGATTTTCCGGGGGCGCAGGGACCATGCAAGCCTGCCGCGAACAAAAAGAGTTTATCCGCACCGCCGAACGCTTGAGAATCGAACCTGTCGGTAGCCGCTGTCAAACTGCCACCCTTAACTGCCTGCTTTTTGTACTGCCCGTTTAATTGAATTTTTTTAGGGGTTAGTTAGGTTGTTTTATCGATCGCTCAGTTTTTTTTTTTTTTTTTTTTGCTAACGTTCATTTTTTTTTTATAGGAGATCGTCGATACATTAGAGGAGTAATTATTTTACGCTCAGCAATTCGTTCTGTTGGGAGCTTCTAATCTAGCCCGTTTCGATGCGGCTTTATTGTTTTTAAGGACAGCTATATTTCCTCGCGCGTGTAGCGAAAGAAAAATACTGCCTGCCATTTATTAATTTTACGATCAACTGTCGCATTGTTTCATACTTCGTTGGGTTACTTACATAAGCGTGAAATAAACGAGTGGCGTTAATATGCGCATAACTTTTATTGAAATAATCAACGAAGCAGATTTTTCATTAAATAAATAAATAAACGCGAAAATCCATGGCTTAAATTATATTTCTTTCATAGTTATTCGATCAAAGATTATTTGTTTTGTCTCATTATACTCCCTAAAATAATGAATACTATTAAAAAGTTACTTTACTTTAAAATATATTTCTTTTATAGTTATTCGATCGAAGATTATTTGTTTTGTCTTATTATACTCCGCCAAATAATGAATATTATTAAAATTACGTTTCTTCTATGTTTTATCTACACTTAATGTAAAACTGCTTGACTGTATACACACACTTTTACTTATACAGTTTACATCACAATTCATTTTATTCGACGGCCAAGTGATTAATCGGTCGCACTATCGTCTTGCGGCTATAGCCCATCGAACGAAAAGCTTTCGAAGCAGCTACACGTGAGAGCCACTGCGAGGAAGTGGCCCCGGGCCACTGTACATCGAGGAAGAGGCGCGGAGTAGCGCGCAGCGTGGGAATGCGTGGCGCGCGATTACCTCGTGCGTCAAGGGCGCGTACTTGATGTAATCGAAGGCGAACCGACGGCGGCGCTCGCGAAAGCACCGCGGAGTAGGGCAGCAGCTGCCGCAGCAGTAGCCGAGCAGCCTCATGTCCACGCGCACCTGTCCGACATCGACGACTGGCCGAAGGCGCGCGACAAGGCGACGATAGCCGAGGGGGGTGCCCCGGGCCAATTATTATTTTCGGCCGAAAGCCGACATTGACTTTGCCGCGCGACGAGAGGGCCGACGGGCGCGCGCATCAGGTGCCTCTATTATTAGCCGAGGTGCTGATGACACTGGCCGCCGATAATAGTGCAGCGGGGCATTTTAGACGTAGATGAGCTTTGAGGAGCCAGCGGAGATCTTTGAGCGGCGCTCGTCATTGAAACGAATGAAAACAAAGGGATGAGTCGTGCGGAGAAAAAAAATAATAGAGAAAAGTTGACAATAAATTTTGTAAAGTTTATAGTAATTTTCTTGACTTGGCGATAGCATGTCCCCAGATTACAAAATTTATTGTAAATTTTTTTACCCTATCGTTTTTTTAGTCTCCTAAATTCACCCGAGGCTGTACGATCGATACTGGATTCATTTATTAATAATTTTACAAAAAATTTACTATTCACTAGGATTTGCAAAATTGACAGCTAATCCTTATCCATCTCAAAGAACACGTGACATTTATGTTTTGAAATTACGATAAAAGAAATTTTATTTAGTTTCTAAATTTTTAATTCATGTTAATAATAACACGAAATACTTATTTGCATAATGCTGCTACAAAAATGTCACGATAACTTTTTGAGAACTTATTATTTATCGTTTAGGAGATACATTTCTTGTGGACTAACGCTGCCTTCTTCAGTTTATTAACTATTAAAACAATTTTTTGCTGTTGCCCTTACATTTTCAGGTCGAGTACTTACTCAAGAAAATGTTTTATGCATCAAGTGCGGCAAAGCTGATACTTCGATACTTTTATGGTTTTCTATATTATAAAGTAATATAAAGCTATTATATGTAATATCAAATTATCTTTGCCATATAGAACGGCTAATGTTAAAAAGTTCCCCATCGACGTAAGTGCGCCTGCATATAGTTTAAACAAGTTCTTAGAAAACGTTACTGTTACCAACTCATAAATTTTTCACGTGTTAATTTCACATTTTCATAAACTCAAAACAAAAACCTCTTTTTTTCATACATATAATGCACACCCATAAAGAAGTTTCGCCGGAGGCATTAATTAAGCATTTAGCCAAGGAACATCAACTCCCAAGAAAGTTAAGTGACACCTTGGACGCAACTTTGTTTCCTTCTTCGTTGCAAAATGAAATTCCGACCAGTCAGGAAATATAAAAGTTGCTCGAGTTTCCATCGTGGCTAACAGGATTCGAGTTTCTTGTCGCTTAGGCGCCATTTTTTGCTCTCGGCGCCATAAACGGATTGCGCATCGGTGCTGATCGCAGATTTCTCTCGATCCCGCTGCTAATTAAAGAAGTTGATCTACTACTTTGTCAACTGACGTTTAACGCATTTGAGAACTAATTACTATTTTCTCAATTTTATTAAACAATATATGACTAAATTAATGTATACTTATCAAATTTACAATAAATTCTAACTACAAAGAGAAAAGTTCTAGTGGAAATTAGTATACCGCAGGGACAGATTTGAACAATTTTTTACTAGAATGTATAGAAGTAAACTTTAGTATACTTACAGTAAATTTGTCAATACTTTTGAGTAAACATTTTTATTTAATGAATCTGCCTCTGCGTTCAAAAGCAGTATAGTAATTTTTATTAGAATTTTTTTTCCCGCGTGTACTTTGTTGAGAAAAGAAACATTGTAAAAAAAGTGACGCATTACTCTTGGCACTCGAAATCATACAGATCCGGCATTGACGATGAGTCTCTCGGTGTACGTGCGGCTCTATACTCTCGCCGCACGATGAGCGCGGCCGCATGCGTGCGGATAATGAAGGTTCGATAAAACTGGCGCTTTTCCCCCGGACTTGAATTTTCATAATCAAGAGGTTATACAGGGAGCTTTTTCATTTCATTACTGCTGCGTAATTCCTCTAATAATGAGAAAACCATTTTAACCATTCAATTTTAATTATACATCTGCGTACTCATATATATCGCACTTCCGAGAATTGTTTTTCATTGCATTCCGTCTAAATTCAGCAATTACAAAGTTTCTCTTCTTTTTATGAGATTTACGTCGCGATCTAAAAAGTCGCGGTTATAAGATTGTACGGGAATTTTACGCGCCGAAAATTGCGCAATTATGTATATACAAAGATACATTAAGTATCTTTCAAGAGTTAAATCTGAGAGTACATATTTTAGAACTTCAAATTCGAACTTTTAATTATATTCCGCAGCGTATTAGGTAACTAGCAGTAATAATTTAATTTATATACACCTACATCTAATGATAAAAAAATCGTACAAATTATGCTATAATTCAACTTTTTAAATAATTTTCCCAAGTGTCCAGTGATATTTTAATTAATCCAAGAAATTAATTATCCACCTTATCAGTGCGCAATTTCACCGATGAACCGTTCTAATCGTCTAGCAACGGCGGGGTTTCTTTCGCCAAGTCGGCGCAGATCGATAGGAGAATCGTATCCGCGGCTGCAAAATATTTGCGCTCGCATAAAGTTTATGCGTTCGCTATAAAGGGAGAAAAGCGGGACGCGTGACGCACAGGCGTAAAAACGGATAAAAAATGGAATGCAATGGAGGGTAAGGGGCGGCAGTAGAATGCGCTCGGCGCGCTAAAGCAACCCGACACCGCCTCTTTCGCGTAACGCGAACCGGCGCGAGCTAACACCCACTTCCGACCATTTAAAATACATAATTCCGGACGTTAGGTGGTTTTCCGGCATCTAGTCGATCCTTATGTTACCGGCGCACACATGGTAGGGGACCTGCGAGCGTCAGGATTTCACGTTTTGTTTGAACTTTAATCTTATCCTACGCTTTTGAAAACAGTGCGAGCTTTTATCGATTCGTTGATTACATAGTGAATTTTTGAAGATTCACTGAAGAATTAAAAAAAAAAATACTTATTTCCTGAGGGATGCACAGGACGTTAAAATTGCAGAGAGTTATTTTCCCAAAGATAAATTAAAATAACAATAATTGAAGTACACAGAAGGTATCTTCGATCTTGTCTATTAAGTCTTCTCGTTGAGCTCCTCAAAGTCGATATACTAACAGTTTAAAAATAAGAGATAAAGAAAATGGCTTTTACCGTAATTAAACCGGACTCTGCGAACCGTTCAAATAAAAGTATAACAATAAGTTAATGTTTCCTTTTAACTACAAGCACCATTTGGCAAGTTTGTTACTAATAGCACTTCGGAAATGAATGCATAAAAACGCACTTAATTATTTTATTCTAAATGTTCTTCTGTAAAAAGAGATGGGGACTTGCAGTAAACGCCATCAATTAAGTTTAATATTCCATGCAAGATTCAGCACCGTAAATTATTTTTCGTAAAAAATTAATTCTTTTCATCGTCTAATAAAGCATTTTAAATGAATCTCGCCGCTTCGCTGGTACGCCGTACAAACAAAAGGGGAAATCGCTTAATTTGAATAAAAGCGCGCGCGTAGCTTCTGGCCGCCGTTGAAACAAAGCATCGGGGATTGCACCCGAGAGAAATTCGCGCCAGGGCAATAAATATTCATACATTACGTGATGTGAAAATAGTCCGGTTTAAATGTATACGCCCTAAAATCACACTGCAGTCCCGGGTAAAAAGGCGTGACGCTTTAAAAAAAAAAAAGAGAGAAAGAGGAAGAGAGAAACGCCTTATCGATCTTGCGACGCGGAAAGCGCGGAAGTGCATCGCGCGTCCCTGAAACTCGCGCGCGAGCTTATCGAGCGCCGCCGTTAAAAATAAGAGGCGCGCGTGGAGCATTCGCGCCGAAGGGAGTCGCGTGTCGGCGCTTATCGATCGGCGGGCTTTCATTCATTCCCGGGCGTGCGAACCCTTCCGCGGCCCTCGACGCCGTCGCGCGACACCCCTACGTCGGGGGTTCGCCCAGGCTCGCCAAGGAGTGCGCACCAACTCACCGGTGCATTTCCGTAATGACTTTTCGCGTTTTTTCTCCTTCTCCCTCATGCTTCCACAAGCAAAATGTTTTAAGTGTTTTTTTAAATAACGCAGTTATTGCGTAGGCTTAATTTTATCGACAGGAGAACACGAGTTATTTTGTGCTGACCGTTTAAAAAGGTATTACGATTACGTGAAATCATGTGAAATACGAATTTAATTAAAATTGATAGACCATTTTCGGGTGATAGATGATGATGTATTTTATCGCTGGAATTACTTATTAACATATAATCTGATAAGCTACATTACATTACATAAAAATTCAATGTCATTAAATACAAAAGTTATATTAGAATTATTCATAAAGTTGCGCAGCCGATTTGATTCATTGAAAAATTGTATTATGGAGCAATAAGTACACGGAGAGAAATTTTATAGTAAAAATTACTATATTCCATAGGAACAATTGGACATATTCAACCTATGACGATTTTTACTACAAGACATACTAAAAATCCCTATGTACATAGTAAAAATTGCTATTTATATAGTAGAAATTGCTATGTACATAGGAATTTTTAATATTTTTTATAGTAAAAAATTGTTCCCACTGTTCCTACGAAACATAGTAATCTTTACTATAAAATTTCTCTCCATGTAA
Source organism: Sycophila sp. Sp_5 (assembly GCA_018906775.1). Classification (NCBI taxonomy): domain Eukaryota; kingdom Metazoa; phylum Arthropoda; class Insecta; order Hymenoptera; family Eurytomidae; genus Sycophila; species Sycophila sp. Sp_5. The sequence goes on from JACCID010000018.1 coordinate 3,630,066, forward strand.
ATATTATGCTCAATTGGAATTATCTTATTGAAATTTCGCGATACAATTAAATTAATTAATCAATAAATCGTCACGAATAAAGATCTGCCATATTCACTGGAAAAAAATCGTTGAAAAGGAATAAAAATAACACGAATTGTTATTTCTTGATAATACTTTTATATATAGCGGTGTAAATACAATTTTTCGTCTCATATAGCAAATTACGCGGAGCCTAAATGAATAATAGACGTCCATTCGGTCACTATGGCAATCCCAGCCCACGCCGAGACGCCGAGTGACTCATGGTACTTTTTTTTACGTCACACAACTTTATCACACTTGCGACCACGTGCACGAATCAACCCAACTTCCACCCTCCCAACTTCTCAGACGCGCCCAGTCGTTGTCAGGCCGTCCGCACGTGGTATACAAGATCCATTGGATCTTATATGGATCTTTTAAGAAATTAGGGAACTGGAGGGAATCTCGATTGCGCGTGCGGCGAAAAAGCATGCGGAAAAGAGCAGTTCGATCAATCACGAGGCCACCTGCCAGCGGGCCGCGACGCGTCACGGTGCATCGCGTGACGCGGAGAGTCGCGTGGCGCCCGTGACGGATCGCCGCGCGCGCGGGGGCGGCCTTCGGGGTTACTCGCGCCTGCGGCACCGTCACCCACGCCTTTCGCTTTCGTCGATGGGAACACACCGAGTTCGATCGGACGTGCGCCGACGTCTGACGGATCGGACCCCGTTTACCTCGGGCACTAGCGTAGTTAACTATTCTACATTTTACGGTGGTAACTGTTGCTGTGAGATTCATCTTTCTTTTCATTTTTTACTGGCAAGTTTATTTTTGATATTGAAGTGAAAAGGGATGATTGATGTGTGTGTGTGCGCGATAGGTACTGCGTCGTTTTTATATTTATGTAAATGCATTTGCGGCGCGTTTGATTTGGGGGCTGGAATTTTCACTCGGAAAACCTCGAAATTCACGACCACAAAAGCGGTTGCTTTGAAGGTTTCTTTTGGAGCTCGAAAATATTTTGGGAATTTTGATGAAATAATTAACTGCACGCGAGGCAATTAAAGAGGTTCTTCAAACCATCATTCACAAGTCAATAAAAAAAAATGAAGAGTGCAGAATTATCCGAATTTCTCCTGTTGTAATCGATACATCTAACATTCCTTAAAAAAAAATAATTATTTATAGTCAATCCGATTGGTAGTTTGAATAAAAAACTCGTAAATAAATTCACCGCAAAATTTATAAGTAATAAATCAAGAAAAGATATATATGAAAGTTAAAAAAAACGGGGAGTCGCTCACTGGAGTATCGCATTTTATTTATGGCGTTCACAAAAGCAAATGCATAACCCAAATTTCAAAGAAGAAAAATAACAATAAGTCGGTACGATCTTGGGCTGCAAAGCCAGCTAAAACTGCAGTGTTTAGATAACATTACAGTCCCTGGACACAAATCCCTTTTAAAAAATTCCGTGAATTTGTCCGCGCGCGCGACGGTCGCCAGAGTCTCCCGAGGCCCCTTGGACGCGATTCAAGTGGCGTGCGACGATGCAATATTCATTTTCCGCGGCGTCGGAAAATACGCTGTAACGCCTTTATCGCGTATCCGTCGGGCCGCAGTCGAATATACGTACCGCCGGGCATTCTCTTCGATATAGCGCGTACACCTCCGAGAGATATCGAGCGCCCGCCGCCCAGCCCGTGAACTTCGCATACGGATTTCCGATGTGTGTCTGGCCTCCGGCCACTGGGCGTAATCTATTCCACGTAGGCGAGTCTCTGCTCTTGGAGAAATGCGAAAATATTGAATTGCAATGAAACGTTCGTCCCCGCCTCCTTTTTTTTCCAACCTAAATCCGAATCCTTCGAATCGCCTCTTAAAATGCGAACTCTGACCCTGAAAACGTAAAGCCGCTTGACGACAAGGGGTATATAAGCGCACGAGAGAATGCATATAGGCACTGTGATGCGCATCGATCAAAATTATTTCGGAGATAATTAAAGGTCTGCGAGAAACTCGACGTGATTTTAGGCTTGCGCTCATCGATCAAAGGTGAACGATGAACCTCGCCTGGACACTTTCACTTGCTGCTACAGTACCTCGTACACGGAGAAAAGTGTTATACTAAAAATTACTATATTTTTTAGCAATTGGATGACACACTTGTAATATGAGAAAAATGATTATGTTTTATTCTAAAATTTAATACCAGTCTAGTAAAAATTAATAAATATTTGTTTAATTTTTACTATGCATCCTTCCATTGCTAAAAAAATATAGTAATTTTTAGTATAACATTTTTCTCCGTGTATGCGAGTAGGATGAAGAAAAACTTAGCGCGTCCCGTTATCAATTTCAGAGGTGCAGTAGTGTAGTTTACTCGACGATACGCAGGTGCGTGCGAATTCTAGAGTGGGATATGATACGCGCAGCTAAAGTTCGACGGAGAAACCGATGAGGTAAATAAAGGCGGCCCCCAGCTTTTCCCCGTCACGCCCACCCCGCGAGAATGGGGGGGTAAAAGCGCGCGCTTGGCTGTCAGTCAAGGCAGCGCTAAGGAGAGTGAAGAGGCACTATACCTTTCCGGAGACAAGAGCCGAGGCGATGTACGTAAAACTCGCAATGACACTTTACCGCTTTCCTTTTTCTCCCCTCGCTATCGTCAGCCAATTAATGGCTATGGACTTAACAATTTTCGCGTCCTTTCTTACGCCCGACGGAGGGTATTCTCGTTAGCGGCCTCGACGGATCTTGACGACGGGGCATTATGCACTTTGTGCAAGTGAGATTGAAAGGAGGCTGCATTGAGCGAATAAATTTCAGTCGCGGCAGCGCGTGAATGCCTCGAGAGCGCAGCTCCCGAGGAGCTCGGCGAGTGTCCTTTTTCAGCGGGACAACCGGTTCTCTCATTCAGTACACATTAAATAATTTCTTCTTTGATATGAAGGCACGATTTTCGAGAGCAATTTTCTTGCGCTCGTTTAAGCGGTTTACTTCGTTGATATTTTTCTTTAAACCGATAGATCCCAAGTAAATAATAAGTTGTTCGCTGCAACGGATATATGAACGCCGGAGGTACGCCTGCACGGAAATCGAAGATTTATGAAAAAAAAACTACTTGCGCCTGATATCAGAATCCATAATGATTCAATGATTCTCCAGAAAAATCGTGCCTGTTGCAAGGCATTTTCCATGCCAAAGAGTGGGAGTGGCACGAAAGATGTGTATAGCGTTATATGTAGAGGAGTGAGGAGGAGAAAAAGGAAAGCGTCAACAAAGGGCGGAAGTAGCAGCCTACGCGAGGAGGCTCCGACTTTGTCTTTCTCTCTTTCTCTCGTGGGGGTGAATGGCGACGTCTTCGCCTCGCGCGGAAAGGTGTGGCCAGCAGGGCGCCTCGTCGCCGCGAAAACCCATTACGCGAATATTTTATCGATTGATGCGATATAGGTGACTCTTGGACGCCGAATGTATTTCGCCGACGATAACGGACACACTGCATTACTCCGATGACCTGGTTATAAACGCGCGCGCCCTCCTCTGCTGATGGGGAGGAGACTTTGGTGATGGCTGAGCGATGACTAATTGCTGAAAACGTACTAAACGTGAATAAGCGAATATACACTCTACAAAATGATAAGTCGTTCACACATCGAATAAGTAAACGACTTAACTTTTCGATTTCTCAGCAGAATTTGCTTTGCAGAAACGTCAAATCTACTTTTCTGTAGAGTAAGATAAGAAATGTTAATTTTATACTGATTTTGCAATACAGTTTTGCATACTTTTTCTAGTCTAGCAGATAAGTATTACTGTTGCGAAGCAATAAGGACTTTATACTTTTTTATTCTTTTGGTGCGGTTGCACTTTGAATATAGGGCGATATTATATATCACTGGTACACTGAGAGAAAAATTTGTTAATTTTAAGCAAACATTTATTTCAATATTACTTATATTAAATATTTTATTGAGTGAAAAAAAATATTTTTTTGAAACTACCAAATTTGTTTAGAAACAAATAAATTCACTTCAGTTTTAATGAAATAATTATTTGATTCAACGAAATATTTAAGAAGTACTATTGAAGTGAATCATTTCCTTAAAATTAACAATTTTTTTTTCAGTGTATATATATTTTCTTTCATATCAATTTTTAAGAGAAAGAAAGAATGAATTTTTTGTAGTTACTCTATGTAAATAAACATCCCGAATAAAAGTAGATTCTCTCCGCAATAATCCAATCGTCCTTGCAAAAGTCGCGATACAACGATCGAGAAGCAAATTTCATCCCGCGGCAGTGAGAAAACTAACAATGGCATTAGCCAAGTCACATTGTCTCCTCTCCTAAGTCATATACCTTTATTACTATCCATGATATTTTTGTATACAATATATATTTTCTTTTATATCAATATTTAAGAGAAAGAAAGAATACATTTTTTGTAGTTACTTTATGTAAATAAATATCCCGAATAAAAGTAGATTCTCTGCGCAATAATCCAATCGAGAAGTAAATTTCATTCCGCGGCAGTAAGCAAACTAACAATGGCATTAGCCAAGTCAAATTGTCTCCTCTCCATTGGCGAGCAACGTCAATCGTATACCTCGAAACCTGCAGCGGCGAGAAAGGGGGACATACCGTCGTAGGATGGGAAAGATCGCTGTAGTGGTGTACACGGGTCGGATGAACATCGCAGTCTGCCGAGGTAGCGGATTAAGCGCCGATGCAAATAGGATCATCTCGAAAAGTTAGAGAGCACTCGATTTGCCTGCATCCTGGTCTCTCGCGTCAGTGGCGCGCGCCGCGGAAACGACAGTCACTCGACCGACGCGCCGCGTAATTAATCCCCGAGAGCGCGAAATCTTATTGCTTCGCCGTCAATTATTCGGCGCATCAATTTGCAGGGGGCACGAGCGACGCGTGACGTTTAATCGTTAGGGGTCGAGCGAGCCGCGCGATGTTTATGCATCGCGAAGCTGCGAGAATCATATGATTCGGCCGGGACGAGCTTTTTAAATGTTTCATCGCGTGGGGCTTTAACGAGTGACGAAAAGTTCCCAACTAAATGGAGAAGGTTGGTCTGGGAGCTGTGGGGATGATAATTATCCGTAAAGCCGCTTTGGGACTAGTTATATCTGAAAGTTTCGGCGAGCCCGTTTGGAGTCGTTACGTTGCGCCGCTACAAGTCGGCGAGAGAAACTTCGGGCTCTTTGTGAATCTTTTACACGTCGTAAAAGCCTCTGCTGCAGCGCTGGCTTGGCATAATCAAGTTTTTAAATAATACACTCGTCGATCGATCAAATTTCAGATTAGTTTTCTTTCGAATGACTTAAGTTCTTCGATGCACACGCGCGTGGTCTAATTGATTTTCAAACTGCGTCCTGCTATTTTCCAAAATTTCGAGCTCGAAATTGCCTGTCGTGCTTGTACCGCTTAATTGATTTTTCGAGCTTGCAGATGACGCCAATAAAGTCCTTTCTCGCAATAAAATTTACTGTATATCTTTTCGCGCTTTACTGAGATTTTGATTGTCTTCGTTTTAGTAAAAACCTTTTTATTACTACTTTAATAATTCTGTTTTTTCCAAATTTGTATTGCTTAGTCCGTTGAATTACTATTAAATAAATGAATAAATAAGTAACAACATTTTTCTCTCTGAAACGAATATTCGGTATACACTCACAAAAATAGATTCTTAATATTAGTAGACCAATCTACTTAAACATTATCCACTTAATTTTAAAATGAATTTAGTAAATTAGAGAATACATCTGCTTCAATATAATTTTCAATATAAGTTTAATAGAAAAATAGAATCTGCTGAATTTTACCATAAAAACTATAATTGTTAGTATTTTTCTGTTTAGTAGAGACTTCTGTGTATTTAATTTTTCGATTTTTGTGATACTAAATGTCAACTAATGATCAATGAATCAATTTAGAATTTATCTTGAAATCCATTTATAATTATTCAAAAATGAATTCTTTTACGCGTTAGCAAATTAATCGTAAATGATGGTCTACTTATCCACTGCATAAATACGTTGAACTCTATAATAAGTAGATTTTTGATCTTTTTAAGATTTTCCAGTGGTATTTAGTGGATTCTTCTACCAGTTAGCTTAAACTTTTCTGAGTGTAGCGTACCTACAAGTAACAATTAGGAAAACGAAAACGAAGGCGACCGGATGTTCAATGCGAGAAGGAGAGAGAAATAGACTTTGGAAATTCCGGCAACTCCCTGTGCATTACGTGTCGCAATTAACGTCTCCTTGGCAGCCGCGAATTGAACCGCGCCAGCAGCGACGACAGGGTGGCTGGCGACGACGAACTCTCACCCTAGACAAGGGAGTTCGGTGGCCGCGTAAGCGATTTCGGCCCGATGAACAACCGAACGAGCGCGCCCTTGAGTGTTTACGAGGCTCGTCGCTGAAAGCACGAAGGATCCGGCGAATGCGCTGAATCACCCGCACAAAATCCTAATATAAAAATAGCGTCTGAAATGCGAGCGAATCGAACTCTTGCGAAGCTATAGCCACGACAAAAATGCTTCCCCATTTTCTTCTTCGCAGGAAGTAGTTCCCGCTTAATTGATGCGGTACGAGCGCCAAGTTGTTAAACCGCACTCTCTTGGGTTTTTCGCTGGGAGTAGCTCGGCAACTTCGATCGAAGTCGGTAAGAAGGGTTCATGCGGCATCGCCGCTGGCCGGGAGCTCAACGACTTGGCTCATTTGCCTAATTGCGATTCGGAAGGCTGATTATCTCTTTAAATTCAACGCGATCGACGAAGCTCTGAATATTCCGGGGCCCTGCGCGGAAGATATCCCTAAGAGCAAGACCTGGAACCTCGAGAGTGGAGTTCGATCTACCGGCAATCAATCCCTGCTGCTTTTCTCTAATCCAACGGCCTTTGCGGGAGCTATTTTTATCTCGCCGTTGCGCTGACTCGGTGCTCGATATAATATTTTCAAGATATTGGAAATTTCTTTCGGATTTCATAGCCTGTTTACTTTACGATCCTCTGGATTTATCTTATGTGAATTCTTAACAATTAGATAACTCTAACGTCCAGTCTGCGACAAAGATTACTCCATAGTACGCAAGTATATAATGACTCTCTTTTTATTAAAAAGAAGCAAAAGGAAAATCACGACACTGAGAAAAAAGTTTTGGAAAAATTACTATCCAGTCTGGACGGAGCCACAGACTGCATTTAGTGAAAAAAATACTATACTGTATTATAAATTTTACTAGAATTCTAGTAAATATTAATAGAATTTTCAGACTGGATAGTAATTTTTCCAAAACATTTTTCTCAGTGGAGACATGAAAAATTGAGTAATTTTCAATTAACGAAGTTTATTTTAAATTACTTTTCTGTCATGTTTTCATACAATTTCTTTTAAATAAACATAATTTTATTCCGACCCGGCGCAAATTGAATAATAACGTGAAAGATGTGTAACAAAGTACGTAAAAAAAAGTTCGTCAATACCGACACTAAATAAACGCGAGTGCACTTTAAATGATCGATCTTAAAAAGCGAAGACACTGTTTACCCAGCCTCACTTTATTGAGAGCAAGCAAGCATGCAAACAGTTCTTAAAATAAGATTCGGTCCAGCGCCTCAGCCTCCTTCCTTGAAGCTCTTTTGCCAACGGATTACCCGAGGGCCGGCTACAAAAAAATCCCCTTCACGACGCGCTAAATAAAAAAAAACGGATCGTCCTCCCACGCAGAAATTACGTAAGTAAGATAAATAATCGCGGAGCCGCCTTGCTGTGACCCTCGCACTCGACGCCGCTCGATCGAAGGCCCCGGGAGGTCGATCTCGCGACCGCGAGGATGACGAAAGCGGCGCCGCGGCGGCTTAGGGCTTTGCGCGTCGAAAAGAGCGGAATATCGACGAAGGCAGTCGCTAAATCAATTCCGTCCCGGCGCTCCCCGCTCGATCTTCTAAGCGGATTACCGAGTGTTGACACGTGTCAAAATAATGCGCCCGAGCAGGCTTTATCTCGGCTATAGATGCAGGAAGCTCCGTTCGCAGTTTATCGACTTCTTTGCTATTCCGGTTATATTGGGTTATTGCACTTTATGGCTGACAATCTTTCCATGCGACGCGCATAATTTCATTTTTCTTCGACGGAGGAGCAGCGTCACGGAGAAAAATGTTCCACTAGAAATTGCGAATAACCAATTTTAAAGCCCTCGTAGGAGTATATTACTGAAAAAATTGTAGTGGATTCTTTCAAATTATCTTCTACACCCGAAAAAAAGTAACTTGTACTTTTTACACAGTAGATTTTTAACTGCCGAATCTACTTTTCTGTAAAGTAAGTATCTATTTTAAGAAATGATAATTTTATTGATTTTGTAAAGCAATTTTTACTTTTCTAGTCTAGCAGATATTACAGTTACGAAACAGTAAGAACTTCTTGTTTTTCTTTCGGTGTAAACATTGAGATTCACTGTTGCAATTGTTAGTAGATTTTTTCTCCATTTAAAAAAAAAAAAAATTAAATTGGGAATATTTATATTAAGGGGGTACAATACCTTCAAATTGCAAAATAAAAAAATAAATTTGCATGTACTCAAATAAAAATGTAAAATTTCTTCCAATGAATCCAGCCATGTTTACCTTTAATTTAAAAAATATAGGACCTCTTTACATGTCTATAATTAGAGTCTCTTCGAATACATAATTCACTGTTCGTATGTTGGTTCGGTTATGAGCAGAGGGATTTTATTTTGAATATGTAGAAAAAAATTTAGAAGCAAATTACTAATTTATTAATTAATTTTTTATTAATTTTAATATAATTAGATTGCAACTTTTTTCTACATATTCAAAATTAAATCCCTCTATTCATAGCATAACCAACATATTTTTAAACAATATACTCCAAATTGAGCTTATTTCTACAAAAGTTATATCGACAGTGAATTATATGTTTGAAGAAGCTCCAGTTAAAAACTAGGCATGCAGAGAGGTCATATATTTTTTAAATTAAATGCAAACATATCTGCAATCTTTGAAAAAAAATGTTACCTATTTGCGTATATGTAGAATTACTGAAAAATTTGTTTTTTATTTTGCAATTTAAAACCGTTGTACCCCCTTAACCATAATTGCTGCTTAGTGCATCCTACGTACTTGTTAAATATATAGTCACGCATTGCATTCGAGCAGAAAATACTCGGTATTGTTGGTGAAATAATAAATCAAGGGAGCGAGACGGAGCAGTGTAATTGTCAGCAACTGGGGAGCCGCGGCTGTTTACCCTCACGCGGCAAGCGGTCCACCCGTCGATTTTTCACGGCAATCAAGTGCAAGCGCCGAGTCGCGGGGGCGGCAAACAATGAGCCGGGCAAATTTACGGAGTGCCGCTGACTCCGCGGCCAATTGCCTTATCCGTTCCGTGCGTTTCGGCGCGAAGGAGTAAATTTAGCGTACGACGCTTGGAGGGTCCGATAGATCCGCTAGAGAAAGAGGAGCCGAGAATGGGCCGTTCCTCCCTGCTTTCGTCCGCGACGGAAATAAACCGCTCCGCGACGCGACTATGTGCAGGCAGCCCGAAAATGTAACGCGCCGCTCGCGACAAATTGACGCCGATAACGGGCGACGAGGTATCCCGAGTCTCGGAGATCTCGGATGAACGTTTTATTTACTTTTTTTGCGCGCTCGAGTTCGAGCGACCGGGAGATTGGATGGTGTTGGATTGCCGGGGGTAGAGGCGAAGACGTGTAACACGAGGCGGACGTGATGTAGTCGCTATGTAACCAGGTCGTCGTCGCGGTGGATTTACTCGCGGATTTTCGGCCCGATTCATGCGGCGTAGCTATTTCGCAGCGCCTAATCCCCTTTCCGATGACTCCGATCGATCTAAAAAATTGATTCAACCAAAAGTTGTCCGGTATGGAAGAATTGCCTTTTTTTTCTTATTTTTATTATTTATACGTAGAAAGCAATTTACTAAGTCTACAAACTATAACGGAGAGAACAAACAGCGTGCGTAATATTTTATTAAAAACGTTATCAACCCGCACGGAATAGAAAAATTCTGATGACCTCGTATCGCTGAAAGCTGGTGCAAGCTGCAAGCTCACGCCGTCAATGTTGCATAGCAGCCCGCTCGTTAAATCTTCCATGAAAACGCAGTTTTTGAGGTTCGAGGTACGAACAGTTCATCGTAAATAAAAAAAAACTTAATCTCGCCAGACTTTTCCACACACAGGGGATTGCAATTCAATCTTTCTGCTCGTAGGTCTCCGCGTCGTCTTTAATTTGCATCTTGTGAGATTAAAAAATTTAGTCTTGCCGAGGCACTAAAGCAACGCGGCTCTTGTAGCGGCATCGTTAATATTTGCACTTCGCTCCAATTTCATTAAAATTTCGATTCGACCAGTTTTCTCGTAGTCGGACTACCTCGGTCTCGGCTTTTCTATAGGCGGATTAGAGCGACAATGCCGGCAGGTTATATTCTATACGGGAGGGACACGAAAGCTCTCGCTCGAGCGGTGTAATGAAATTAAGGACGGCTGAATGTGGCACGGAAGCGCAATTACGGGGGGTTGGGGTTTTTCTGTGTGTGTGTGTGTGTATATGCAAATGACGTGGAACATTGCATCAAACCACCGAAACTCCTGCCTTTTAAACTGGATCCAAAAGCAGTTCTTGTATGGCGCGCGGTAAGCGATGAATTCAAATAACGCGAGTTGAAAAAACTGCCGAGTAATGAAGTAATAAAAATTCAAAGAGCCGCAGCGAAGAAATCGTTGGCCAATCTCGATAAAGGAGGGGCACACAATTTTTCTGTAGTCGAAAAAGAGTTTGCCATTTCTCTGATGTTCAATTAAAACGGGCGCGACTTAATTGGCAATTCACCCGAGCTTTTGTAAATCTCCAACTCTAAAGGGACAGTTTATTGAATCAAATCAAATTTTCTTTTTGTGTCGATGCTGTAGTTTTGAATTTTTTACAGAAAGTGACCTCCTTTCGTGATCCAATCGAACGGCGAAATGACCAATATATACATTTCCGTGCTTTTTATCGGGAAGCGCATTTATCCGGCGGGAAAATAATTCTGCTATCGACATAATCCACGTAGGTTAATAATAACGCGCTCAAAACCATTGCGTCCCTTTATTAGAAAAGCATTCAACTTAATCTTTCGCAAAGTGTTATTGAAAGAATTGGACATTCTTTTCGAACTATTATCAGTTCAGAAATCCTTTAAAGATATCTTTACCCAGAAACTTTTATCCGTCGTTCCTTTATCTCCGCCCAAGCAGACGCAATAATTCCGCGCGAACCCACGAAGTCGAACTGGGCCGTCGAATCGAACGTACCCAATTCCCGCCCCCCGGTAAAGGGGAATAAAAAGGAAAAAAAAGGACAGTCGGATAGGATACGAGGTGAAAGAGGAACGACGGGGCGCGGGAGCATCGACCGGCTTCTAATAAAGAGGCCGAAGAGCGAAGCACGGGGCTCGGTCACAAATCTGGCGGAGCTCCTTAATGGCCCGCTCGCGACTCCTCGACTCCCTCGCCGTATAAGTTTCCATCTGTGGCCGAGGACGACCCCGACCCCTCCGCCTCCCCCGCGCCGCCGTCGCGACTGGCCCCGCAGTGCGCGCGGAGCGAGGGCGAAATCGATACGGACCCCGCCCACACTTGGCGAAACAAGGGGCGTCGAGCTTTTGTCGCGCGCGCGCGAGAAAGGGAGCCGCGGCTCGCGATGTTACTTGGATTTACATGGCTCGAGTGGGAGCGATGGCGATAAGCTGCAGAGGAAGGCTTACCCCTGCAATGGATGGTCGTCGAATAAGTGCGCAGAATTTACTTGGATAGATTCATTAATCTTGCGGTGAGCGAACAGCATGAGGAACACGCGAGTCCTGTGGGTGGAATTATTGTTAATTTAACACGAAATTGTTTTTCCATATATAAAATTTCTTAAAAATGTATCTAATCACATCAATAAACTGTTCATTTTTTTTTACAAAAAAAAACTTTGTATCCGTTGTTTCTTTGTATTTATAATTGCAAGCTCGTCTGATATATATACAATGATGACTTTTTCCCGCATAAATTATAGAAAAACATTAATCTTGCGATGAGGACACACGAAACTTTCTTAAAAATCTAATCACATCAATAAAACTGTTCATTTTTTTTTACAAAAAAAACTTAGTATCCGTTGATTTTGTTGTATTTATAATTGCAAGCTCGTTTGATATATATACAATGATGACTTTTTCTCGCATAAATTATAGAAAAACATATCGCATCGATATTAGTTTTCGACGTATCGAACACACGAGTAGAGAAAGAAGTAGTCATTAAATTTCGCTCATCGAAACAGCTGCCTGCGTTTTTGCGAAAAAGCCACGCGAATTTAAGGTTCGTTGACTGCTAAATGCGCGCTGACTAACGCGTACAAACGACTGATTTTTTTATGTACGAAGGGAGAGGAGCTTTTTCGGAGCGACGCAGAAAATCCCGACGCGTTCTTTTATTCATATGTAAGAGCAGCTTTTTTTTACGAGTACGCGGATAACGGAATTCGTTCCACCGGTGGAAGACTATCGACGTCGCTCTAACTTCTTTCAATCGTCAGGCTAGCGGTTTATTCGGCGAGATGACAAAAAAAAAGTACATTTCGGAGAATAATTTTTTTTCTGATCCGTCGATAAAAGGAGCTGTTCTCAAGGATCGAATGAAGAACGCGATTCGAGATTCCCTGCGAGCAATGGCTGATGTACAGATAAGAAATTTATTATGCATGCTGAAATAATAAACTCGATATTTTTTTTTTGTAATTTTCTTCTCTCGTTGAAATAAAAAATACTTCAAAATCGAGCGAAATCTAAGATGTTGCGGAGAGTCTAGTCGGCATCGAAATTAAATTTTTTTATCCCGCGATTAAAAAAAGCTCGTCACGAGTTATACGAACTATCTCGTGTAGAAAAAAATAATATCGACACTTTCCGCGATTCGCGTCTGAAGTCAAGTTGAAAAAAAAGCAGGGGCTCGCGTTCGCCGCGGGGAAAACGACGGAGACGAGGGGTGACGGTGTTCTGCTCGCATCGAGACTCGGTGCTGCGCGCCTTTGCGCCAAGCTCGCTCTCTCGGTGTCGTCTCGCCGCAACGAGAAAAAAAAAGGGAGAGATTCCGCCCCTCGTCGCGATTCTGGGCTCGGTCTTGCACAGCCGGTGCGTAAACACATTTGCGATTCTGGCTCGTCCACTTTTCCGTCCCGCTGGCTGCTTCTCTGTCTCTCTCCTATACTACCCCTTCGGATAAACAAAGCTGTGCTCGTCTCGGCGTATTTTTTTTTCTTTTTTTTCCGCTTGCAGCTGACTGATGTTCAATGTAGTTTGTCCGGGTTTATTAAATTAAATAAGAGGAGATGACGCCTGAGTTAATTAAAACATTTTTTTGTAACATGTTTGTTTATGGTTTGTATGTCAGTCGTAGGTACGTACTGTTATTATAAAAGGACGGATGATAAAATTGCGAAATCGTTGAAGGATATTACATTCGACCTGTTTGATAATTCTTTATGATGGAAAATTTAGATTTTTAAGTGACTAAACCTTTTTTTTATCGTAAGATAAAAGATTCTTTGTGTAAAGGTACTAAGAAAATATATTCGCGATTCTCCCTTATACACTGAATCAGCTGGAGTGAAATGGGATGGAAATTAAGTCTATTGAAGTCAAACTTTGTGTATAGTGAAATTAACTTCTTTTTGACAGAGTGAAAGAGTGATTTATTGATTTTTAAGTAGAGCGAAAAGTACGGAAAGAAGTTTACTCCTACTTTAGAACGAATTTAAATCACTCTATTCATATAGAGTCAAATTTAACTCTAAGAGTGATTTCACTATAAACTAAGAGTGAAATTTGACTCGGATCGTTTTCTAGCGTGTAGCTTTGAGAAAAAAATTCCATCGCCGAGGAAATTAAAGAAAAAGTAGAGAAACGTTTAATTCTGGAAGAGGTAAATGTCGTCACTACTTAAAAAGAAACTGTTAGAATTAAACTCATTTTGCCAGCGTAAAAAAGGCAGTTTCCCTCATTCCTAATTGGACGATCATCAAATATTTTTTCAACGTTAAAAGGGTTAAGTGGCGCTTTCGCCGGCTACACACTGCACGACCGGTGAAGCGTCTCTCGCGTGAGCCCGGGGCGTTTCGCATCCGCGTGACGGTTAGTCAACGTCGCGGCGCAGCGTTGGCGCACACGCTCGCCTAGAATTGATCCGCGGCCAGCGTCGTTGACCTTTCGCGGACCTAATGACTCTCTCACGTGCCTCCGCTGCGAAATTAGCCGGCGCGTCTTCGCACGGAAGAGAAACGCGGCGCGTCCTGCACAAAAGCCGCATCGTCCGCCAATAATGGAAACAATGACTTGGAACTTCCATCCCGTAAATACTATCCGATATGTTTCTATTGGATTATTTATTTAAGGGGTATAAATGTAAGTAATCCAACGATATTATAAAAGTTTATTTAAGAAAAATGCACGTATAATATTAAAAGCTTTTGCTTGGGTGAAATTCCTCCCTCTGCTCGTAAGAGGTTCTTTACTATTTTGCGACCAAGCCTTCTGGGCATTAAACAAAAGGTTCGGCGGTAGCAATGAAAAATCATTAAAAACGTATGGCTCGCAGCTGTAGTAAAAATACGCAGGGAGAAGGAAAATATTATTAAAAGGTGGGATTTATTATCGCTAATAATAGACAGCTATGAAATGTACTATCTAAAGTTGAATTAGTGATTTTTCACTATGCACTAATTTGAAAAGTGAAAATTGCTCCACTATGAATTAGTAGAAATCTACTATTTGAAATAGCGAATAAAATGTACTAATTGAAATAGTAAATATATGTACTATTAAAAATAGTGAAAACTACTAATAAATTGGTGAAATTAATTTTTTTTAATTGTGGAATTCACTATTTCAATTAGTGAAAATCGCAAAATAATATTTTTTTTATTTTATGTCTATTTTCCACTAATTCAAAAGTGTTTTTTACTAATTCAATAGTAGAACACATTTTTACTATTTCAATTAGTAAAATTGTACTAATTGATAGCGGGTTTTATGAATTGATTGTTGGAAAATCTGATCACTAAAAAGATTAGTGGAATTTCCACTAATTCAACTTTAGATAGTAAGGAAAAAGGTTTTGTTGCTTAAAAAAAAAATTCAACAGTTTCCCATTGCATTCTAAGCACTGGTGTGTTCGTAAGAGCAGGGCTGCCTGACTGCCGTTGGCGTAAGCGCGTGTGAAAGATTGGATAGAGTCGGGACGACCGAGAGGCATACGTTTCCGAGGCGAAAAGAAGGGTCTGCCTCTCGTTTTCCCCGGAAAAGTGAGACGGATGGCAGAGTGGCTTACCTCCAGGGGGAGGATTGGTCTCGCTGAAAAAAAAAAAAAAAAAAAAAAAACGGGTAAGACGCGCCTCGACCGCTATCGATCTCCCCCCGAAGTGGCGAGCGGGCGCGTAAGTGAATTTCCGCGCGATATTATGTCGGGAAGTGTGCACGCGCGAAGGCGCGCATTAAGCGGCCCGTCGGCGAAATAGCTGGCGCAGCGACGGCGCCGCGGCTCGATATTACACTTGCAGCCGCGCCCATTTCTCCGGCGTCGCGCCCCGGAATTTCAAAACAAACTTGGCGAGGCGAGAAAACGGCAAACCCGGACGGACACGGGTCTGGGACGATCTCGCGCGACCCGCCCACGCTCGTTATCGGCTTCTTTTTTTCGGGTTATTATCGGCTTTGCGACGAGGACTCTACAGAACGCTCGAGTATTCGCGCTTGTTTCAAAGCTGCTTCGCTTTGAAGGTTGAACAGGAACGGGCGCTGCTGCGCGGTTGGCGAGATTGCGCCCTTGCCTGCAATATTTTATTTTGCATTTTTCTTTTGCCCCTCGAACTCTCACCGCCGTCTTGCTTTGAAATTCGCTTTTTTAATTTTGATCGAACAAACTTTTTTACATGTAAATTTGAAAAATATTTGTGCCGCAAGTTATTTTCCGCCACGCCTTGTACGTTTACGCGCGAATAAAAAGTAATAGAGTTTTTTATGCGGGAGTGCGCGAACTTTGAGAGAAAGCAATTTTGCAGGGGAAAACTTTCTTAATTCATAATAATTCAAATCCCAGCTGCTCTATAAATGTCACATTCTTTCCGGAAATTTAAAATCTCTTCGTGCACGTAAAGATCCCAGGATTGCGTTCGTTTCTTTTATTCCCCGAATCGTCTAAATAGAGGCATTACTCAGCCGGCAGCCGTGGAGTGGCAATCGAGATTAGCCCCCGGGCTCTTTCCTCGTAAACGTAGAGGCGCGCCGACGTGCATCGAGCGCCGGGCTAGCAGGGACCGGTGGCGTGGCGTAATGGAATTAGAGACTGCAGGTGAAACGGGGCCAAGCCTCCCCCGCGCATCCGCATTATAAGTACGGCGCGCTCACGGCTTTTCCGTTTACGACGCGAGTTTCGGCATGGGCAGGGTCGACGTTTTCGCTCTTGACAAACGGCCGGGGCTCCCGCGGAGAAGGCGGGAATCGAAAGTGCCGGTGTATATAGGCCCGGCACGCGCGCCGAGAGTTTGCGCAGGTGGGCGCGTGATATCGCGGAAGTGCGGTGCCGCAATGGCGAAGTTTCGAGCACGTCAAGGAGAGTGCCCCCCGCCGGTGCATTTCCATTTTTACGCCCCGGGCGCGATCGAGCCTGGCAAGCCGGTCGAATCCAAGTTTTTCTGCACCCCCTCCCTTTCCCCCGCGTGTGCCGGTGCGAGTTCCGCCGAGTCGAATGTGATTCGGAGTGCATTAGTTTCGAATGGAAATACAGCGGGAATTTCTCAGCAACGTGCCAGTCACTTTTCATTTCGGCTGAGTTCCTCGTTTTTTTTACAACTTTTTACGTTGTAAAAAGTTCTTTTTGTCAATTTTCATCGCCAATGATAAATTAATTGCAACTGCTAAAGATTGCAATCAAGCAAAATTTGTTTGGGAGATTAGTTTGGCGAGTTAGTATGTAAACAGACAATTTTTATACGACGCTAACGGCTAGTTTTATAAAACGCGTTTTCCGATACTTCAGAAATGTTCAAATATGTCCGATTCGATGGGCACTATGCATAAAAGGCTCGGTATTATGCTTGCATCAAAAGCCTTTGCATTCATTCGCGAACCTTTGCAGCGAAGTTCATTTCTTCCGCAGTCATGGACGTGACATTCCGGGCTCAATCGTGGATTCCGCTCGACGCCACTCGACACTGATAGAAGTGATCGATCGATTTCCGCTATCCCGCTGACATAATGGCGATTTAGCGAGTCGTGTACAGTTCGTTGAAAGAAAAAGACCGCGTTCGAAAAAAGTGCATCTAATGACTTCCCGAAAAAAAAAAGCATCCTGCATACTTATATACTTCATCTTCGATTTAGCGGCGCGTCGCGTGCAAAGCTTCAGCTTCAAAAAACGGAAAAAAAAATTCGAGCTCTCGCGCCGTGATCTTGTGCAAAAATGCGCCTATTAGCGGGCCGTATAATCATCCTGAATGTGGCCCTTAAGCGCGCGGCGCATTTTCCCCGCGCAAATTGCTGCACGCGGTAAACACATCGACGCGCCGCGGCTTTTCATCCGGCCCGTCAAAGCCGGCTCGGAAGAATCTCCGCGCGGCTGTGCGCCTCGTGCAAAGATGCTAATGAAAAAAAAATTAATTACGCGCACTCTTTCAAAAAACAAAGAAAAGAAAGAAAGAAAAAGATAGCGGAGTCGTGCTAGAGCCTCCAGCTTGAATGGGAAAGCAGCAGTTTTCTCTTTTCCTTAATTGAATTACACCTTGTTATCAGTATCTCTCATTTTATGAGAAGACCCGAAGAGGGGCGTGAAAGAAGATTGAGACCTCGACGAGGCGCGTTCACCGGATTTTCGGCGGATTAAACAGGCTCGCGTGTGCAATCAATTAATTCTGGGGCTCGCAGCTCATTAGCATATTCGTTATTTATCGGCGCTGTGAGCGGCTTTGACTGAGCGCCGTGCACGCGTTATCGAGTGCTCGAGGAATTTACGCACACTTCCTCGGGATACCAGCGCGGGGGTCGAGCACCGAGCTTTGCTTTACTTGCCACTGTTATTTGCAATTCTTTGCGCCTATACCTATCGATCCCTGTTCAATGCATTTGTGGAATTTGCTCTTTTTAAAAAAAAATTCAGTACTCTCTAAAGTTGAATTAGTGAAAAACCACTAATTCATAGTGGCTATGCACTAAGTTGAAAATTGAAATTTGCTCTACTATGAATTAGTGGAAATCTATTATTTGAAATAGTGAATAAAATGTACTGATTGAAATAGTGAATAAAATGTACTGATTGAAATAGTGAATAAAATGTACTAATTGAAATAGTAAATATACGCACTATTAAAAATAGTGAAGACTACTAATAAATTAGCGAAATTAACCTTTTTTTTTAATTGGGGAATTCACTATTTCTATTAGTAAAAATCACAAAATAACTATTTTTTTTATTTTATGTTTGTTTTTTTACTAATTAAAAAGTGGAACATTTTTTTTACGATTTCAACTAATAAAATTGTACTAATTGATTAGTGGAAAATCTGATCACTAAAAAGATTAGTAAAAGATTAGAATTCAACTTTAGAGAGTATAGTTTACCTACCGCGTGAGTAAATTTTATACGACTATAAGTTTACTTAACTTTTTTCATTTATATACTATTTCAATAAATTTTAAACAATCATTTATCTCCGTGTACGAAAAAAAAAACTTTCTTCCTTGGAAAATACGTGCGCCATACATTCGTATTTCGAGTGAAGGGTTACCTGAAGAATTCGGAATGTCAGACGAGTGAAATCGCCTCTCATCCGAGACAATCACTTGGTCGTCGTTTTTGCATGCACGCGTGGGAGTCGTCGACCATGTAAACCGGTAAAAATATCCGAACAAACGGAGACGGATCCCCGCGGGAATAGCATAGGCTTCCGCATCCGGCCGGACTCGTCGGCCTGCACTATTCAAGTCGTCGGGCGAAAATACGCGAACGTCTCGTGCATATATACTTTCTCTGACGTCTAGAGCGAGCGCACTTGTAAGCAGTTCCGGCGCTCGTAAAAGTTCGTTCCGAGGAGATAAAGGTAAGGGCCTCCTATAACGCGGCCGGCACATGTGGCGCGTCGATCCTCTTGATTTTTATGGACGACCCAGTGCCCGATGTCGACATGGTACAGAGGCGTCATTCACGATTCATGCGCAGCTCGCTCGGCGGATACACGCGAGCGAGCTCCTGTTCATCTTTTTACCATCCCTCTCTTTTCTAGCCTTTAAAAAGTCGTTCGCAGGGCGGATAAGAGAGAGAAAGAGAGACATGAATTTTATGCGCGCTTTTTTTCCCTCCTTATGCCTTCGCGCAGTAGCGCGCTACTTTGATATCCATTCGCTCTTTGAAGGGGGAGCTTTTATTTTCGTTTTGCAGGCTCGTATTCCCGAAGCTCCGTGATATTAAAAAGTCGGTAATCTTGAGGAATTATTTTTCTAGGGGTTGCGTGCAGTAGAGGAGAGTCTTTTTACGCGGCTCGGTAAGTTGGTCAAGTACGTAATTCAAGACTCTTTTCGGCGTCGACGAAATGCTGCATCTTTGATTATTTATCAATTAAACGCTGAGGTCATTCAGGAGTTATTGCATCTACGAGCTTTACTGCCGATAATAAAGCGCACTTAAATGTCGTATATAGTAGTAAAAGACATTCTGTATTTAATTTTGTAAGAAAATTTACGAGGAAATAAACTTTTAGAAAAAAAAAAAAAGTAAGAAAAATTCTTATCGAATACGCTTCACTAACCGCGCCTGTTTTATTCACTGGTTCATCTCAGTAAGACTAACGTTAAAACGAAAAAAAAAACGTGTAATAATTATTTACACTTTCATTTCGACATTGATATGTAGCCGAACGCACGGTGATTCGATTTTAGTTCACGGCTGCGGCCAAAACCAAGGCGACCGGGAATTTACAACGCGACAGAAATTTTAATTCGTCGCCGGGCACTGAGAGTAGCTGCTCAGATGTTCCCGGGTGCAGCATTCACACGATAGCCTCCCTACGTGAGCCGAATTTATCGCCTGCCTGGATTTTGATGAATCTCCGGCGCACACCTGTGCATTTTTTCTACTTTTACAAAGGAATTCCGTAACTGACGCGACCTACTGATAACACATTTTTCGTTCGCCTGACGCTTGATGGAACTGGGTGGAATGGTGAGCGCATCTAGCGAGGTTGAAATTTGGACGAGAGTTGGGGAAATTAATTTCGCTGAATAATTTAGTTTATGATGAGCCACGTGCACATCTGGCACCCCGTAATCGCGAATTTCGATATTAATTAAACTAAAGTCAATATAGCCAAACTTTCGTTTTTAATCGAGTAGCGTATTTAACGGTGCAATGAGCTATTCTAAAAGAATTATATTACACGAGGCGTGAAAGCGCTCGGAGTGAGAAAAAAAATTAGTTCAAGCATGAAATTAATTTAATTACGCCCGAAAAAAGCGAAACATTCTCAAAAAAAAAGTTTCTGCCTCATTAAGCATGACACTTCCCGGTGCGTTTAGTAAATTAGATACAATTTCCGAGGCTTCCGGAGCACCTTGTCACACGGAAAAGTTAAATTAAAAAATTACGAGATCATGTTAAAAGTCACTTTTTTGACTCCGTCAATAGAATGAGCGCATTTTCGCCGCAATTATTTGCATATTGTTGAAAGGTCAAACAGTCGCTAAATTGGGTCAGACTCTCGGGCGCCAGAGAAAATGCGAGGATTTCCGTCGCCAGTGGCCAGTATACGATAATCATTAACACTGACGACCCTTTTTTTTTTTTTTTTAAGTGGATGTCGCCAAAAGCGGACTATATTTGTGTAGGTAATGAGCGGAATGTCCCATTGGATCAAGTCGAGTGACCGGGAAACGACGCGAGACGCACGTTCATTAATCTCACCGATGGAGGCTCAAGATTTTACGCGGACCCCGTAAACGATAAGTACGACGTCGGTGATGGCTTATAGCCCGCAATTTCTTAATTTCGTGTGTAAAACTTGACCGGGGGAGTCTAATTGATTGGCAAGCCGCTGGTGCATTAAACCGAACATTCCATTAGCTACCGACATTGGATGCTTCGCGGCAATCGATAGGGCCGCGTGAAATTCTACGTCCGCTGTCAAGGCGGCTGCTTTTATTTTTTTTCTCAGTTTTTTTCATTGAGAGAAGAGGTCGGGTTGCAGAACGATGACGTCGCGAGTAGAAAACTGGTTCGAGCTGCTTTCACGTGATCCGAGTTTAACTAGGTGAGAGGTGCCCATTGTGAAGGTAGATTCCATAAAAATGTGGAAACGTGTTTATTTATTTGATTAACAATTGATGAAAGTGCAGTAAACCTTTTTGATATTCGAGTGCAGGATGCATTTAACTTTTCATTGTGAGGTCGATTCATTTATGATTCCTCTTTATTTTACGTTTATAAATAATTCAGATGCAGCTGTAGTTTGGATCATGTCATAATTGTGATGGGAATATATCGGGAATTTTACATTTTCCGGGGTTTACGGTTTGCGCGAGAGCACTGGGACATACGGGCTGTTAAATAAAAGCTTGATTGCCCAATAATTGAAAAGTAAACGGAGAGCGGTTGAAAATTTAGAGTTAAGCGATTGAAAAATTTCGGCAAAAGCCGGGTGTATTTTGTAACGACCTCGTTTTTCTTAAAATACGCAATTTCGCCCACGCCATTTAAATCTCTCGCGAAATCCGATTTAACAAAAAAAAATAAAAAAAAATGAGAGAGAAGGGACGAACGAAAAGTGGCTCGCGTCATGACTAAAAAATCCAAAGCCGCATCGGAGAGGCGCCCGCGAAAGGGCGCGAAAGCCGCAGGCCGCCCGTTCGAAAATAACTCGAACACGTCATTTCACTCGTGTCCGCCTTCAAGGATACACAAACGGCCAACAGGATCGCGGGGCTACAAGTTTATCTCAATTAAAATCGAAGATACGCGTCTGCGCTTCGTCGGCCGTGAGAACTGCGGCAACTCGCGTGCGACATTTTTTACGGGCCGTCTCGCTCTTTAGAAGCACGCGAAAGACGAGCGGCGATTGCCTAATAAGCGCAGGAAAAAGGCTCGCTTACGCACGTGGCGCGGATTTAATACACACGCGCTGCAGCAATGTGGGACAGAAAGTGCGCACACAGACGCACATCGCAAGGCCATCATTCCCCAAGGACGTCAATATCTGGAGTGTGCAGTCCGACGCACAATCCGTGGTGTCGTGCGTGAATGATGGATTTTTCGAGTTCGCGGATTTTTTTTTACTTTTTTTTTTGAGCTCCATTGATCTAAGTTGGAAGACTCGAGGGAGGCGTGCGTCGCATTTGATTGTCGCGGTTGTTTAGGGTCAAGGATGCGTGGCGGCGATTGATACGTGCGTTTTTTGATTCAACGCGGCGAGTCGAGCCGAGTTTTCTTTGTTCAGAGCGGGAAACATCTGGAGAAGTCGGGGACTCACTTTTACAGTGAATTTATTTTAGGGTTGAAACGCCGCTCGGCGACTTTTCAATTTCCATTGTAAATCAAGACGAAACTCACTTAAATGATAATTTAGTTTGCTTCTAGCCTGAAATTTTCCATTAAAGGAATTCCTTAAAATTATTCAATAGTTGCTTCCGTGTCTAATTTTTATTCCGCCTTCGTTAACCCACTTTTAAAAAAAAAGGAGACATAGAATAGTATTAAAACATATAATAATGTCCATGAACGTTAAAATTAATTAGTTTCCATTTTAAACTTACTCTACTTCTGCTGCAATTACAATGCAATGAGATTTACATAATTAAACATGTCGGATATTAATTAATGAAACACCGCTTTTTAAAGTGCACGTATTTTTAAAAGCCAACAACGACTTCTGAACATCAGTTAGATTACGATTCTCGCCGACTAAGGACAAAAAAAAAAAAAAAATCAGCAGCTGGCGATGTCATAAGCCGACAGCAGACAGCGGAATTTGACCATTTGCCTTCGGCCGCGCACTTCGCTTAGCCAACATTTGCACGGTAATTCAATTATTCAAATTTAATTATGCGAGCGTGTGCGAGGAAACGCACTCGTTTCTCGGTACAACAGTCGCGAGTGTCGCCAATGTGTGTAAACAGGTCGGGTGCGCTCTGCTCATTAGCGCGTCGTCGTCCCAGCGAATAGGTACCGACACTGGTTCGACCTCCGCGAAAATTTCGCCACGCCTCGCGACGCAGAAAAGTCCAATTAGTTACGGAATCGCGGAGCCGTCGGGTTATCGCCGCTCCGTCGAATTCAGCCGCTGGTCACCGTGAACGGGCGACGTGCAAGAGGCTTTACGAATTTAACGCGATTTTCCAGGACGGCTGGGCATTCAATTTTTCAGGCTTTCAGGGACCATCAATGATGCAGGAGCGACAACAGCCGATGGCCAAGTTTGGAGCTACATATTGCAGACGCGATTAAAATTTTGTCGCTGCAGGATGCGCTCTTCTTATCTAAACGGAAAGCGATCTTTAGGCCCCTGGTTGAAATCTTTCCGTTAAAAATGGTCATTGAGGCAAGAACTGGCAATATAAAATGGATAAAACTTATATTTTACATGTCCGAAAAAATGCCATGTCTTACAGGTATTTTATTATTTTTTTTTGCGAAATAAATTACTATCGCGACCGATATCCAATATCTATCAATTGTAAATGTCTGAAAAGAGGAAAATAGCCAAAATGTATGTACTTTTTAGGTACTTCTTGTACGTACTCTTACTTATATTTTACTATAATCGCTTAAGCACTAGTCTCGTACGATATTTTATATAGCCTGAGAGCAAAAATTGGTATCTTAAGTAACCATTTTGAAGTTATAATGCTATAAACACGATAGACATTTAAGTTCAAAATAACCTATTTATTGGCCATTTCTTTTACACTATATGGAGTCAGCTTTTTCCATGTATATTCACTTACTTTCTTGCACAGAAAATGCCTATCCATAGTGATTTCTATAACTTGCCTACTTTAAGGACACGAATGCGTCACATAAATATGCAAGAAAAGTAGCCAATTCTGAAATTGGCAAATTCTTGTACAATGATTTCTACCACGCATTCACAAAAATTTAATCTATAAGTAGTAGAAGAATCCACTAAATAGCAGTGGAAAATCTACTTATTATAAAATTAAATGTATTTATGCGGTGGATGAGCGGATCATCATTTACGATTAATTTGCTAACGCGTAAAAGAAAATTCATTTTCGAATAAGTAGATTGTCGTCTTGAGATAAATTCTAAATTGATTCATTGATCATTAGTTGAAATTTAGTATCGTAAAAATCGAAAAATTAAATACACGGAAGAAGTCTCTACTGAACAGAAAAATACTAACAATTATAGTTTTTGTAATAAAATTCAGCAGATTCTATTTTTCTATTAAACTTATATTGAATTATTATTATATTTTTCTATTGAAAATTATATTGAAGCAGACGTATTCTCTAATTTATTAAATTCCTTTTAAAATTAAGTGGATAATGTTTAAGTAGATTGGCCAACTAATATTAAGAATCTATTTTTGTGAGTGTGGTCGCGATGCTATACCTTTTTCTTCTCTCGCCTCGGCAGCGATCATACCAATAATCATCTGAGCCAGCAGGCGCCGGGTAAAATTTATGGACCGAGATAAACCACGTGCCTAAACATCGGGAAAAAGTAGGGAGAAGCTGTCCTCCAAGGAGGAAATCTCGAGAGCCGATAAAGATAACGAACGAGTGCTCATTTAATTCCGCTCCGTCTTGTTCTCGCTGGACTGTCGAATGATAACGCCCCTTTGCTCGCCGATGCAGGAAAACCGCAGTGATGGGACCCGAGACGCCGGGAAAAGACAGACGCATGAAATGGACCGGAAAGGGCAAACGTCTCTTGGATTTGCGTGTGCTCCTTAAGGAGACCGATATACAAGTTGCTCCAGGTTTTCGTATCGATGCCGTATCAGGGATATTAATATCATAGGATTTTTTTCTCCGAACGTGAAAACTAAAGTAGTAATAAAAGTAACTTATCGATGTGCGTGCGAGGCGTTTCAAGGCAGAGGGAACACGATGAAGTTTGTAATGGAATTACAGATATTGATATAAATAAAAGTGATGGTCAATATTAATTCACAGGAGGCTCAGTTAAGTTTTTGTGGACCTAGGGTATACTGGAAAAAAGTAATTCGTGATCTAATTTTCACGCAGTTAACACGTAGGCTTATTTTTTCTTTTCTTTATAAGTTCTTTTGCGAATCCTGCAATAAGTACAGCTCGGATTTCAACAAAATCGAGTAGATTGGTAACTGAAAATGTAAGCAACACTTTACAATTTAGAATATTTCGATTGAATACGCGTGACTGTTTAAGTAAACAATGACAGTCAGTAATTGTAAAATCTTTTAATATAATATATTGCTGATATGAATACATGCAATTGTACTATTACTTTGTTTTGCGACATTGCCAAATGTAAATACTACGCCAATCAAATGAGAAAATTTTCTCATTTAACTATCTGTCTCTCGACAGTACTATCTCAATATCATTGGATTTTTTCCTTCCAATGTGAAAATTGTAGCAATAAAAGTGATTTATCGATGCGCGTACGAATCGCTTCGAGGCAGACGGAGTACGATGAAGTTAGTTAAAGGAAAAAACGATGAATTGCGACTCTTGAACGAAAAAAAAATAAAAAAAATGCCGAAATAAGCGAACACTGTGCACGAGCCTCTAATTAATGATACGAGATCGATGAATAATTCAAGGTTGGATGGAGTTGTAGCGGAGCAGGGGGAGAGTGTAAGACACGCAGAGGCGAAATAACCGTCGCAAATCCAGGTGTCATCTCTGAAACTGCCATAAGACCTTTTCGCATGCATATGAATGAACCCGAAGATCAGCGAAAGCCGTGCGAAGGCGAAAAAAAAAACCACGGAGGAAGGCAGACAAATAGAGAAAAAAGCGGCGCGTTTACCCATGCGAGAGAGAAAAAAGGTGGCGGCGGGGGAGAGACGGTTAGCCGCGACCCGCCAGGCCTTTAAAGAGAGGAGGGAAGAGACAAAACGCCGGAGAGCGAAAGTCGTACTTCTACGCGTTCGTATAGAGGGTGCCCCCCCCCCTCCCCGTCGTACCTCTTCTTCTTACTTTTTGTCGCGGAAATTTCGAGAGCGCGACGCGGATGCAAAACATAACCCTCTTATCGCCATTCCGGATAGACAGAATTAAAAAAAAAAAAAAGAAAAAAACGATTTTACGCGCACGGGAGGATTTTTACGGTGCCACTCTTGCGCCGCTATAAGAGTCGACGACTTATCGGACATCCAGCGCGCGCACACTTTATCGGACTCAACAGCAGCGTGAGATAGGCGGACATGTAAAACACGGGATCTAACGAATTTACGCGCAGTTATTATTGATCGCCGACACTTTTCGACGTTATTCCTTCTCGCCTCGGCCTTACGCCGACCGCCAAGTGTCTCGCAAATTTTTCGCGCGGCGAACTTTCCATTTTCATTTACTCCGCCAGCGAACTTTGTGTTTCATCGAAAACGCTCGACAAAGTTTGTAAACAATCGCCGCGGCCCGGCTAAAGGCAGCGGAGATTTTCGTCTTGGCTGAAATTAATTCAATAATCAATAATCTTAAAATAACGCGCAGCGTTACTACCTAAACGCTCGGCCGGGCTCGCGTCAAAATGCTTCCACGGCTACGCTGACAAGGCTAATAAAAAAAATATATAAAATCCGTCCTCACGGGGAATCTCAAGGGAGAGGAGGCGGAATTGGCGGAGGGTCAGTTTCCGCGTATTAAGGCTCGCGATGTAAACGGGGGCGGGTCGATACCGGCTGCCAGGCATCGGGCGTTCGCGCGCGTAAATATCCGAACCTACTGGCCCCTCGCCACGAAGGACGAAGGACGCCGAGGAGGAGGCGGAGGAATTACACGCATACACACACACATACACACGCGCGGATCGGAGCGAGGAATTCGAAGCGCGAGAGGCTGGCGGGGAGGGGGGAGGAGGAGGCGCCGTAAGCATCGGAGAGAAGGACTCACCTTGCCGCTGTCGGCCGCTGGCGAATTCTCGACGATGTCGTAGATGACGTGGGGCAGACCCGCCGTGCCCAGGAGCGAGAACCCAAAGCCCGTGGAGTCGCTGCGGTTGAGCGTAACCAGCAGCTCCTCGGCCATGGCTCCCCCGTCGGCGCGCACACTTTACACACTGTCACACACACGCGCGCGCGCGCGCACGCACGCACTCGCGATCCTTATCTCGCTCGGCGCGCCGTCATCTGAGCGCGCCCTCCTCTCCTCTCTGCAGGGGGCCCGCGAGGACGAGGATCCGGGCGAGCGTTTCTCTCCTCGTCGGACGCCGCGGGGCGGTGGACGCTTGCCGCGCGCGCGCCTCTCTGTCCTCTCAGTGCCGCTCAGCGCCGGGCCGCCGTCCGCGGATGCCGGTCGTGCGCGTCTCGTTGCCTCGCCTCCGCCGCCGGCCCAGCGACGATGCCATTCTCGGCCTGCCGCATGTTCCGCGCGGGGCTGGCCGCCCGCCCCGCCGAGTCCACGTCGCTGCACCTGCGATGCCGGGGGACGCGCGCGCGTCGAGGGTCGTCCGAGCGATGCGCACTCGCGCACAAACAGTGTCGTACCTTGTGGGATGGCTACTGGAGGAGTGCGAGCGTGTGAACGGGTGAGCGGCGCCAGCAGCCGGGCTACTATGGCTCGCCTCGCGCGCCGCTGACAACTGCTGCCTGGCCGCCTGCGCGCGAGGCACGGAGAGCGGCCGTTGCCGTGCGGTGATGGCGCCACCTGCAAGAAGCGCACCGACGGTCCTTCACCCCACCCCGGCGGAGCCGCGGGGCACTACGTAGGCACCGCGCCAGTCAAAAGTACAATTTTCAGGATTCGGCGACGTCGCGGTCGCTAATAAAATTCTCTTGTTAAAATGCGATTGTTTATAAAAATGATTTTTTTGTATCCTAGAAATGTGACGGCCTTCGTTGCGAGGCGTGTGGTGAATGCGATTGGTGGAAAAATTTAGGAACGCGTTGTTTTTTCGGCGCCAAAATTCAAAAAGTTTTGTGTAAAAAAATTAAATTTTGTTCCCCGTGGAAAGAATCTTATAAAATACTATAAAAATGTGTAAATTTGATAAAAGCCGGTAAATTATTTATCAAGTTTTATGTGGTTTTTGCACCATTTAGTTTGGAGTTTTATAAGATCATTTCAATAGGGTTTCTTTAAGATTTAAGTTTTCGATTGAATTATTTAATGGAAATAAATATTGTGGTAAACATTTTTTTAACTATCGTTTTTATTAAATAAATCTGTTGAACAATTAAATGCCGCTACGATTGTTTTCTATACTAAAAAACGAGAACATTAGGCGCTGGATTTTACTAGTGATTTATATTTTTGAGAAAAAAAATTTTAAATTTCATAAAGTTCAGGGGTATTTAGTGGAACAAATTGTCTTAGAAAAGGTTGGCGGTTCGCTGTTGAATTTTTTTCAAAATTTTCTCCCGGGGAAAAAGTAAAAGGAGGATAATTGTTGCTGATGATTCCAGACGTTCGCTTGACTCCGAAGTCAGTAGTAAATATGGAGCCTATTGCACACCTCGTGAAAGTCTCGGTCCCGAATTATTTATCAGGTTTGCCGATTCCAGACACAATTGGAGGATGGTTTCGACTAGGAGGTAATTGCTCGACACACCTGCATTAACGACAATTAATTTCTCTCCTAGAGACTCGCCTGTCAGTGTAAAAAAAAAAAATTTAGAATCGCTTGAGTTTTGTAGGTCAGTTCGTTCTAACGATGCATACAAAAAATCGTAGTTATAAGATGCCGGAGTCACGGCGATAAGAAAGTAAGAAATTCTCATGTTTGCTTTCTATTTTGCAGTCAAGGACTGGTTATCCCTAATTCCACCGACGGCTTTGCTCGCCGGAGTTGGATACATGTCATACAAGGCTTTTTGTCCAAAAGCTAGACAATCAGTGAGTATACCAGTAGCCACCTGCTAAAAATGTAAAATATCCTGCTCCATTCATTTGCATCACCTGACTTTGTATATATAGATGTCCGTTATGATTTTGCCATCTCATGATATGAATTATTTAACCATACGCAGAGTAATGACATTCAAAAAGCTGTTGCAGTTAGCGGTGATGTGAAATTTATGAAGTATAATTGTTTTCAGCGTTGCGGAAAAATTAATGACAAAGTGGATAAGAGCTGCGATAAAGTTGTTAACTTTCATGATGTTGAGGATATTACAGAAAAAGTGGCATTCTGTCGCTGTTGGAAAAGCGAAAATGTAAGTCGATTATGATTCTATTGTTAGTAAGGTGAATAGCTGATAGCGTTGTTTAAATAAACCTTGAATAAAAAATTAATTTTTTTTTAGTGGCCTTACTGCGATGGTGCTCATGGGCGTCACAACAAAGAATGTAATGATAATGTAGGTCCCCTAATTATCACGAAGAAAAAATAAGTGTAAATAACTAATGTATGTTAACTATACTGTTGTAAATGAAATCAGGAGCATGTTACCTACATTCTGTTGCTTTCTGGAATATGCTTTTATTAAGAAAATAGTTGCACATTTATAAAATTTCGATTTTTGTTAAAAAAGAACCTGCCACTTTTTATTTACATTTTATCAGTATTTGATAATTGCCAATAACAGAAACACGAATAAAGTTTTTGTTGTGTAAAAGTTAATATATTTAATTTCTTATTTCAATTTACACAAATGTAAGAAATTTACTAATACATTTTTATTTTAGTAACTTTTTACTCGATGACTTAGTTTAAATATTGTACAAGAACAGAAAAAATAATTTCTTTTATTTACTAACATGCTTTTTGTAAAAATTCACACATTACATTTAAAAACACTTATCTCTAGTTGTAGCAATTGTAATTAATGCACTTATAAGTTTAACAGTTACTCTCCACTTTTTTAAATGGTAATACTCGTATGATTGTTCGAAAATCAATTTACCTAGTTATTCTAGAAAACTATTATTCATTAATTTGCAATATTTTACATTGAATTAAATCTTTAGTTGGTCATACTCCTTAACTATTATTTTACATTAGATAAAATGATGACTTATACTAATTCAAGATACTAGTGGTGACGCTGGAAAGATATGGGTGTACAAACGAGTCATTTTAATATCACAGAACAATCAGTTTATCTGCAGATTTTATCTGTCTTGAAATTGTGAAACTCAACAGAAGTAGAACCATCAGAGCTGTAAAGAAAATTTTACTTGATTGAATTTCTATAGTTTTAATATCTTCATCATTGCCAGAAAAATCGTTACCTCAAAATGACGCAGATCATTAGTATCAAATTCCAGGTCGTTGACTAGCAGTTCACGAGTTCCATAGCGATACCTGAAATATAGTCGTTATATTAATAGAAATCTTTATTGCAAATAATACCATCATCAAATTAAAAGTGTGAAGTAAAAATTTGCACCGATAAAAATTGTTAGTAAAATTGACTTATTTTTGTAGTAAAAAGTACTGTTGTTTTTTTACTTAAGTAAATCAGTATTTTTACAGTAAAATTTGCTAAAATATTAAAGCAACATTTTCCTGGGAGTAAATAATACTGATTCTTGTAAAATTTGCTTAAATATTTACTAAGCTTTAAATTATATGAAATAAGTGAATATTGCTTAAAAAATTCAGTACAACTTACTTACTGCATGAGTAAATTTTAATTGACCACGATCACTTATAACTTCCTAAGTAAAGTTTATTTACTGTATTTCAGTAAAAATTTTACGAATCATTTCTCTCCGTATAAATAAAAAGGAATGCAACATTCGAAATTGGAAAATGTAGAAAAGTTTTTTAAACCAGTGGCTTTCTCGTTTAATCCACTTACTCAAGATAGCGCCTCCAGAGCAGCATACCCACGTAGACAATTACGACGACGATAGCAAAAACGATGGCCATGATAAGCGCTACTATGCCCGAGGACATTCCCTCGTCCTCGGGTGGCACCTTCACCGCCGCGGCAGTGGCCGCGTCTGTGGCGCTTGAAATTGTGGACGAACTCGACACGCTTTCAGTCGTCGAGGCCTCCGTGCTCGAGCTGCTACTGCTTGGTGAACTCGGATCGGCCGTTTCTATCTCTTCGGTGGTTTGCGGCGTTGAGGTGGTCGTAACTGAAAAGATCACACGTTTTTTAGCGGAGCTTGTCGGTTTTAGGCGGAGAAAAAATTCCGGTAAAAATTTCTAGACTGCTTTGCAATGCTGGAACGCACTCGATAGATTAAAGAGTTTACACTGAAAATACTAACAGGGCAAAATTTACTAAATTGTATATTAATTTTTTCTATATTTACAGTTACGTTTTTTGGCTTGCCAAGTCTCTCACCATCTTACAAAATTTATTATGAGCTTTACGCTTTTTTTTCCAAAGTTTAGTTTACTGTAAGACTGAAGTACATTTTAGAATACTTTTTAAGTAAAATGTTGTTATTTGTCGCGTCTACGTTACAAAACAGTATAGTTTCTCATTTTTTCTCTGCGTGTAGACCCCAACATTTCGCGATGCAGGTGGAATGAATATTTTGCCTTTTAATTAGCTGCCACGCCGATTGATTTAAGGAAGTTAACTTATACAGTTGAAACCTGTCTAAAGTGTAATTTACTCACCGAAAATTATTTTAAATCTTATGAAATACTTTTTTAACATATAAATATAAAAAAAAATTAAGGCATTACCAGGTGACTCTTGTTGCTCATGCTCGTTCGGTGTTGCTGGTTCAGTTTCATTCTTTTTTTCTGAGCCTGCTACATTCGGCGGTAGCGCCCCAGCAGTCGGAGGAACGTCCACTTCGTTTTTCTTAGAATTTTCTTCTGGCTTTTTGTCGTCTTTATTCAACGTCGGTGAATCTGAAAAAGTTCGCATCAAACGTTGTTAATTGCGAGTAAAATGCAACGCACAAGAAAAAAAGATGCAATAAAGCTGAAAAATACTGCGCAATCAGCTGAAATTCATTACGGAGCTGGCGAGTCTTACATCAGTGTTACCAAAAGAATGTAAACACTTCGGCCTTATATCTACGGAATGACTTTAATATGGCAGTAACTCGCGTAAAAAAAATTTAACTTGGTAAAATTTAATTTAAGTTAAGTTTAATATATATATTATATATATAAACAATGAATGTAGAAATAACAAATGTAAAAAATGATTTTCAATAACTTAAGTAGTAGTTTCTTTTATCCATTTCTATCGTCGTATTGTCAAATTTGTATAAAACATGGCTGCAAGTTCGGTAAAGACTCATTGCGCTCATATATTCGTATGAACGACCGTCAAACACGAACTTTAAAGTACAAACTTTATCCCATTTTATTTATTTCTTTTTACGTGGTAAGTGAGCCTCATTTCCGTCGCAAATAGCGTAACGGAGCTCCTCCGATGGAGCCTAAATGACCAGATAGAATTTCGCTTCCCCCGAAATAGCAATGAAACACGAACCTTCGCTATCGGGATGCGCCAAGGAGGTGGCCTCCTTAATTTCGCTCGGATGCGTCTTGGGCGATTCCACAGCCTTAGTCGCGTTGGTCGTGCTGGTCTCATTCAATTTGGACTCGGCGCTGCCTTTTATCTCGGCGGTGCCCATTTCGGCGATATCCGCGGTATGGACGGCATCGCTGGCCTGCGAGGACTTGGCCACTTGAGTGACGTTGGTCAGCGTTGAATTCGACGATTGCGTGGCTTTTGCGTCGGTGCCGGGAAGGCCCACCACTGACTTTGGAAGAGCGTCGACTGCGATCACAGAGATGGGCTGCGCCCTTTTAGCTGCATCTCCGTCGTTCACCAGGCCGTTCACCGTACAATGAACTGGAAATTTTTTCATTTTGGCGTGTTTTTATTTTTTATTTTTAACGGATCTTGTAAAACACTTATGATATTTATAGTACTTAAATACTATTTTGTTCTTTTACGATGACACTGATATGCTATATTTTACATTCATCCTACACTGTGAATCTTTAACTTTTTGTAAACACCGTAATTTACCGTAAACGACTAATCTATATTTGTTTCTATTGTATCGAACAAAATATTAAAAATTCATTGAGCATAGTTAATAATTATCGCAACAAAATTACTTACGTAAATGTATATAGTAATAAAAGTTCTATTTATGAATCATGTCAGACGACATTGTAAAGTGGAATTTTCGAGATTTCTTCACACTGATGAGATAAATTGTTACAATACTTGTTGGGTTCAATTTTCTCAAGTCGGACTTAAATATTTTTCAGACAATGAAAATTTCTAATGGAATTTACCTACTTCTTATAAATTACGTGTCAGTGCAAAAAGTATAAATTAATTATAAAAGCAGAAAAAGAAACTTCAGCCATGAAACATTAAGTTTCATATTCGATCGGGCCATGCCGATAAGATAAGTTCGATAAAGACATCATAAAATACTCGTTGTGGCAATTTCGCATTTTCTCACCTCGGCTCGACTCTCGCATCACTCGTCGCTTTTAGTCAATAAAAGGCAAAATTGGACGTTAATTTAATTTTCAAAATTTTCATTAGTATAATTCAGTTTCTTTACAAAACTGCCAACTCTATACTTCTCAGTAGAGTAAAATCTGCTTTAAAAAATGTTAATCTTACTGATTTTTCAAATCATTTTACTTTTTCTAGTCTATAGCAGATATTACTGTAGCGAAGCAATAAGAAGTACTTCTATTTTTTTTTTTTTTATAAGAATTTAATATGCACTTACCGAGAAGGAGCACCAGCAGGGAGTAGTGGAACATTTTGGTCAGCGCGTTGACGCGTCCCCCGGGCACTCAGGGATTGCGTGCCTCCGAGCAAAGACTCGCGCGAACAATAATCGACACCGATCGAAGTGCAGGCCTCCTGAAACAGCAGATAAGCCGTCGGCCCAGATAATAAAGGCAACCTTTATATTTTCCGGGCGCAGCGGGGCCGCACTGTAAAAAATAATAGGGTATAAAGTTTGCAAAATTTTTTTTAAAATGGCGATAAGAAAATTACTACAAGCTTTCGAACCTTCTAGTTGTAGTAACTTGCAATATTGCAATTATAAGAAACTTTGCTTAATTACTAGTTTATAGTGAAACTTGTTATGTATAATAGGGTATAAAGTTTGCAAACTTTCGAAAAACTATACTTTTATTTTATAGTTAAATTTGCACTATAGTGCAATAATAAGAAACTTTGCTTAATTACTATTTTTATAGTAAAAATTGTTATGCATAATGGAGAGTATAAAGTTTGCAAAAATATTTTTAAAATGGCGATAAGAAAATTCTTTTGAAAAACTACTTTCGTTTTGTTGTAAAATTTGCAATATATTGCAATAATAAGAAACTTTGCTCAATTACTATTTTCATAGTAAAACTTGTTATGTATAAAAGGGTATAAAGTTTGCACAATTTTTTTTCAAATTACTATAAATTTTCGAAAAACTACTATTATTTTATAGTAGAATTTGCAATACATTACAATGATAAGAAACTTTGCTTAATTGATATTTTCATAGTAAAACTTATTACAATTGCGTGAAACCTTAATTTTTCGAGAATTTCTAGTAATTTTCTTGCCTTGTCGAGTATGTCGGCTTGTTGGAGAATTTATTCTAAGCTTCACCCTCGATTATTTTTTTCATATTAAGCGCGGCGCCTTAAGTATCGCATATGGAAATGACATTAGCCGCGGCATCGGCCTGCCGTCTTCCTCGTCGTTCGCGTCAATAAAGTGAAATTGAATTTATCCTCGTCGGGGCCTCGCCCCGCCTCCCGCAAATCGGATTTGCGCGGACATGCCATATCTGCTCCTAAGCGTTCGCGGCTCGCCCTGCTCGCCTCTGCTTATACTTAATTGTAAAGAAAAACAATTAACGGCGCCATCGCGAACGCGAGTCCCTCTCCCGTAGAAATATACACACGACAAGGTTGTCTATGCTATAC
Organism: Sycophila sp. Sp_5; assembly: GCA_018906775.1. Classification (NCBI taxonomy): domain Eukaryota; kingdom Metazoa; phylum Arthropoda; class Insecta; order Hymenoptera; family Eurytomidae; genus Sycophila; species Sycophila sp. Sp_5. The sequence goes on from JACCID010000018.1 coordinate 3,665,196, forward strand.
GCGTAGGCTCGTATATCGAGTTACTCCGCGCGGCCGATCGATCTTCGTTAGCCGCGGTGTCTTATCGTACGTATAGTCGCGGCTTATTTGCACTGGCGATCGCTCTTTTCGCCTCTCACTCGTGCGACTCTCCGACACCGAGCTGCCGCGGCGTCATTTTTATGGGCGAATTAAAGACGCTAATTTTTCCGTCATTGGCCATCTGTCACGTTCCATTGCTTGCTTCTTCGATCCAGCCGTGCGGATTTATTATTCCCTTTTTTTTCTTCCGCTTAAACTTTTTTCCTCGCGGGTAAAAACGATACCGCGGTCGTAATTTATTTAGCGACTTACGCGCGAGGCTTTAGTACGGCGGGCAAATAAGTTTGTTACGCGCGCGATGGGTTTGTAAAGAAAAAAAAAAATAAAAAGAATAAGAAAAAAAAAAGGAGGAAAAGAAGAATTTGTACAATGCGCCAAGGAATACTGCTGGAGCCTTTTGAATCGCGCTCGTTTTAATATCTAGCGGTGATAAATAATGAATTCGTTGCGTCACGCCTCACCTCGTTCTTTTTTATCTCGGTTTCTTTGCCGATATCAGGCCAAGAATGTGTGCTCTCCTTAACGGAAGAAATAACAAAGCAGCTGCGCGAATCACGCGATTCTTACCCTCCCAAAGTTAAACCAGTGGGAAACTTCACGATTGGAGTGAAATTTCACTCTCAGTTCTGGTGAAATTACTCGTAGAGTCAATTCTGACTCCGACAGAGCCTACTTCAACTCTACGCGAATAAAGTGATTTTATTTTCACTCTGAAGCAGAGTCCAATTCACTCTAAGGTAGAGTAGAATATTACGGACGTTTCGCTCTATCTAAGAGTAAAAAAATCACTCTTTTTCACTACATCAAGAGAGATAATTTTGAGTGAAAATTTCATTGCAATAGACTTAATTTTCACTCTATTTCACTCCAGCTGATTAGCGTGTACTAAAGCCATTACTGGCATAGTACTTGAGCTGTCTCCACTAGTTTTTAATGAAATTTCTTTAATTGCAGTAATTTTTTACGAATTCAACATTGTATAGCAAATTGAGCTTCAACATGACACACACCGATGAGCACGACTCGACGTAAGGAAGAACAATGATAACGATGTAGGCGTCGTTATCGAAAGACGATCTTCTTCGGTGCCTCTGTTCGATAAATTAACACTTTATGCTTGCGTGTTTCGGATTTTTATGGACCTTTTCACTTAGGGACGTCCGATTCTTGCTTTTTTTCTTGAGTCTGCAAATCGAACGGGTTGGTGACCACTTGGATATTTATTTTACGCGAACAAGGGATCCGCGGGGTATCCGTGGAATCCGAAGAGCCCGGCCGAATCCCGCGGCGACGGAGTCAGGTGGCGGACTGGCTCGATCTGGCGCGTTACTGCGGACTCGGGTGCGCACTGTACCGTCCCGCGCCGCCGACTACTGCCGCGCACGTGCTCCCCCTACTGTAGCGCTCGAATTGATTTTTGCGGTTTATATCGAAATTAAGTAAATTTAGTTCGCACAAAAATTAAGTAAATTTAGTTAGCACAAAAATTAAGTAAATTTAGTTCGTACAGAAATTAAATATATCTAATGTGTACAGCAATAAATACATTGAATTCGTGTAGAAATAAAATAAATGCAATTTTGTACAGAGAGTAAATAAATTCAATTTATAGAGAAATTAAATAAAAAATTTAACTTGTATATCGTAAATGCGAGGAAAGCGTGAAACGCTTATCGCAATGATTATCGTGGATCAATGAGAATTTCGTGTAGTGTCACCGCTACGATAAATAAGTACAATTGACACGCACTGTAGATTAATTATTTTTTCGATGATAATTTAATCAACAAAATATGACAATAGGTGATACAAAAGGTGATCTCAGCAAAGCAACAATATCGCTGTGTCTACGAGCTATAAGATTACCATGATCCTCTCTCTATTTGCTTTTAGTGTGAAAAAATACCAGCAATTTTTTTTAAACTAATGTATTGCCTTGCGCTTCTTTTATATAGATAAATTACGTCGGCAACGAATGCTTCCTGCCTGCACTCTTGTGATAATTTCTCAGTAAATAGAAAATAAACGCATACGTGTACATGATATACGTAAAATATTTTGCTGCTACCGATGTACAATAATAAAATATAAGTGTATAACAATAAAAATTATAATTAATGTATAAGTGTTGTAAAAAAGTTATTTTTTGTCTAGCCTTAGAGGCATAGAACTTTTTAAATAAATGTAAATCGATGTACAATTTGCATACCACTTCTAATACGCTTATAAGCGACTTCACTACGATGCATGCATAGAAGTGTATCGGTTAGATTACCGTAAATCTGCGTTGCATACAATTTATTCATTTGACTAGCACACGTAGCTTAAATAAATCTTATCCACCTCAACTTGTTTACTTTAGCTAAATTAAATTATCGACATTTACATCAGGCTAACGCTGCATTTCACACAAGACACACTCTTACATTTTTTACACGGTTGCACAATGACAAGGAAAGAACACGATCTTTTGCTCTGAAGGCACGATTACGTTCTACAAACAAAATCTTTAAAACGATGATCTTTATACTTTTTTTTTACTAAACAAACATCATAAGTAGCAATAAAATGTAAAACTACTTTTTTTTTTAAGGAACAGTAAAAAGCAAAATAAATTTTATAAAAGTAACAGTAAAATAGATCAACTTTTCGTAACATTAACAGTGAAAATGATAAAAATTGATTGTAAAAGTAACAGTAAAAAATAAAAGCAACTTCTTTAAAAACTACTCTGCAAAAGCATTAATAAAAGCTATTTCTTATAATATGCACTGTGCATGGACACTCTTTGCATCGCAAGTCGCAGTAATAAAATGATTTAGAGTTTCGATAAAAAGTTATTTTCTTTTAACACGCTCCTAAAATTTTAATTTAAATATATAATTTTATCAGGCTGTGCTAACGTTCTTTTAGTCCTATTAGTTTAGAAACCCTGATTAAAAACGGTGGTCCAATTTTAATAAATGATTGCACTTTCTTCATAATTTTTAGCATTTCAGATTAATTGATGAAGCATCTGTATTAGAATCATATCATTTTATTCTTAAATCAATGGCTTCTATTGGTGCTAGTGAATCTAATTTGTAATGTTTAGCTGTCTGAAACAAAAAAAAATTTAAATGAGAATATATTTACTTAATTAAATCAGACATCATAAGTTGTACCTACTGTGTACAAAGGTGGTTCTGTGGATGCGGATGAATAAACTAGTTTCTCTGCAATTTGCAATATAATTTAAAGCCATAATCAGGGTGTCAAATGGAAAAATCCTGTCCTATAATTTAAATATTTGTAATTTTATGTAAATAGACTTATTAATTATTTGATATTGTAAGTAAATTGAATACATACTCATCATATTTTGGCGCACAAACTATAGCAATTGCTTCCAGCCCTCATAAGCTGATAAGCACTATGTGTGTGAAGGTCAACACTTGACAAAATGCAGTTGTGTGTTGGATGTGTCTAAAAAATGACGTATGTTTAATAATCACGTTTTATTATAAATTTATAAAGAAACTTACATGTATCCATCCAACAGTAATTAAGTCGTGCTGGGTCTTGATAATCAAAGATTTCTTCTTCATTGTGTGTAATGCAGGAGTCAGTGATCCAGTTTGTTTGGGTATTAGAAAATGTGTTACTAATAATTTATTTCGTTCTAATCTTCCTGCTAATATTCCACAAGTTTCAATGTTGTTGATAGTATTACTGAAAGCTAATTTTAAGAAATTTTGCATTAATTTGCTAGGTACAATAACTTCTCTTAGTCTAGACGTCAGTGATGTCGGTTTTGTAGACCTATCGACTGATGGAACTGGTGGTTTGTTTCTGCAAAAATAAAAAAGAAAAGAAAAGAAAATTGGTTAATTTTTGAGATATTTTTTAAAATTTATAATAATTAACCTTATTTAGATGTTTGCGCTTGATCATCTACTTGAGGTGTAATATACTTGGGAGGTGCCACTTGTCTTTTTAATTTATATTCATCTGAAAGTGTAAAGTTGCGGGTGCAATACCAATTGGATGCGGTTTTGATATGGTAGCCAGCATTTGATTTTTCCTCTCTTCTTCTTCTGTAATCTAAAATATATATTTATTTAAAAGCAAATCTAACAATAATTCTTATAATTTTAATTTACAAACTTACTTGTGTGCTTCCTCTAGTCTTAATCTTTCAGCTTCTATCCTTTCTTGCTCTTCCAGTTCTTTTTTTAATTTTATATAGTTCTGTTTGAATGATTCCGTAATTTTGGTTCCAATGCTTCAGTCTTTGAAAATATTTCTCTTAATGTATATTTAATATGATCCTTATCAGGACTCGGAATAGTTTTATACTCTGATGAGTTGGTAGTTTTTCCACAAAAATCCTAAAAAATATTATTTTCAAAATTTAACATCTTATGTAACATAATATTACTGTTACTTTAACAATACTTACGTGATATATCTTATATACAAAATGTATGCTTTTTCCAAGTCTCCTTCTCCAATTACACGTCAGCTTGTCTGATTAATTCTTTTCCCGACCGGTAGTACCTATCATATTTTGAAGAAGCAAAGTTGCATTAAAAACATCTTTATAGACAAACAGTTTTGCAAATGTTCTTTAAAGGGACAATTTACTCCAAACTATACGTTTACCTCATAATTGCATTATTAAGTTCAAAAGGAAAATTGTACCACTGTCGAAGCACTGTTGCATTTTTAACTTCTGGAGATATTAATGTAACGTCACTTATGTGTTCAACACTTTTCGGATCTATTTTATTCTTGTCTCTTTCCATTTTGAATGCGATTTTAGGTTAGGCGTCTAAGCAAAAAGTTCTCCAATAGCTGTCAATCGATCCTGCGAAAGCTGCAGGTTGCTTTAGGTCACAAAAAAGAGGAGGTAAAGATAATCGAACCACGTCACTACATGCATTAGAAATATGTGGTAATTCGGGAAAAAATAATGTCAGCGTATCACAATTTGTACGATTCATGAAACATCACAGCTCAATACCGCTGTATTACTATATGTGGAGTATCGCACATTATCATGTCAGCTGTTTTTAGTACGCAAAATTGCCGCACTTTTGCATCACCACCATTGAAATTCGCAAAAGCGCAGACACTATGATAAAATGTTACCAGGTCTGTTTAGACAGATAATTTTTTTTTTAAAGAGCGGTAAATCATATATAAATATTTTTTTTATAACAGAAAATAATTTAAAGTAATTAAAACACTTTCTAAATGTTTAGAAACATGGACAATCAGAAGGATGAGCCAGAAGAAAAAAAGATAAAAACTGGGGAAAAGCACTACATTTGGAGGTAAATTTATCTATAACTCAAACTGTTGTTAGCACAAATATTGCATAAAAAAATTGTATCTATTTGACTCTTAGCTGCATTAGTAGCTAACTCAAGAAGTCAGAATTTTTCAAAGAAGCCATTTCAGACGTCTCACGAGGGTGAATTTTCAAAGCAGAAACAAAAATTGAATCCACTCTTAATCATCCAAACAGGTATTAAATTCTCAAATTATTGTAATAAGTAATGCACTCAATAATATTTATTTACTGTAATATTTTTCAGAGAGGGAATCCTTTGATAAAACATATCACCAGTGTACCTTACGAATATACAGAAATTGTTCCAGACTATGTTATTGGGATAACTTCTTGTATATTATTTTTATCTCTTAGATATCATCAATTAAATCCTGACTACATACACGAGCGATTGAAAAAATTGGGCTCTTCTTTTAATCTCCGTGTCCTTCTAGTTCAAGTAAACTATTAAAATGAATTGCTTTGATCTACATATCATTATATCATATATATTTATTAAAAATAATATTTGGTAGGTTGACGTAGCTGAGCCACATCATTCATTGAAGCATCTAACAAGAATTTGTATTTTAGCTGATTTAACCTTGATGCTAGCATGGAGTGCAGAAGATGCTGGCAAAATTATTGAAACTTATAAAATTTACGAAAACAAGCCACCAGATATGATTATGGAACGAAGTGATACAGCTCCACATCAAAAGGTACGTTTTGAATTGGTTTTTTGAAAAATATTTGAATATTTGAATTACTTATAATCAATTATATTCTTTTAGTTAGTGAATGCTTTAACTACAGTGCGATCAGTAAACAAAACAGATGCTATGACCCTGATAGGGGGGGGGGGGGGGGGGGGGGGGGGGGGGGAAAAAAGAAAAAAT